>CM068709.1:19385775-20610775 GCA_035079005.1 Fraxinus americana
ACTATGCTCTGCCTGATATAGCTAGTATAATGAAGGCCACGTCCACTGCAGGGGCGAATGTGCTTAAGGCTGGTCCTCGGGGGCCAAGCAAGTGAAATCGAAGCTAGATCGCCTCAGCAAAGATAAAAATGATAAAGAAGCTGAGGAGGAGGCCCCCAGAGAGACCACAAAGGGGGGTAAGCCGCCTGCTGTCAAGGGCAAGGGCGTAGCTGAAGAGCCCCTGAAGAAAAGAAAGTTGGGCCCAGGTGGTGGGTCTTCAAGTTTTGGGACATCGGTGTCCTACACAAAGAAGGGTGTTACTAAGCAGCCGAAGCTTCTCCAATCTTCAATTGACGCTGAAATGGTGGTGCAATCGAGGAAGATAATAGAGGAGACGGCGAAGGCTTCCGAGGCCACAAAAAAGGCACCAGTGGAGAGGACCCCAGGGAAGTTTGGGAACTTACTGGGAGGCAGGGAGGACAAGATAGCCCCTGTTCTTATAAAGATGCTCCCCCCGAGGTGAGAGGTGCCACCGAGGGTTCAACAAATTATGGACGGAGAGATGACAGAATTATGTTGCCACCTGTGATGCAGTGGACCTTACTGCCACTTTGGTGAGCCAAACCACCAGGGCTTTTGGAGTGGCACTTGAATGCCAAACAGTCCTTTCTGACATTTAGTAAAGGAACAGAGCCTCGCGAGATGAACTGGCAGCAGTTAAAGCTGAACTTGAACAGAAAAAGGAGGCAAAAATTGAGCTAAGAATCCATAAAGATGTAGATGATGCCAAGCGGGATTCCCTCCTAGCTGAAATTGAAGCTTTGAAGAAGGAGGTGCACGAGTCTCAGTGCGAGGTGGCAGCTCTAAAAAAGAAGGTGGAGCTATCTGATAACCACCAAAGAGTCGCTGCAGAGGCCCTGGAGAAGGCGAACTTGGAGCTTACTGGATGCAAAGATGCCAACAAGTTCATGGAGAACGAACTGAAGTGGTATTCCCCAGAAGTGAAAAAATATGAAGCTGATGTTCTTGAAGCGGGTGATATCGCAGTAAAGAACTATATTGCTCATTTCCATCTCACTATGGAGTATCATCGCTTTGGCATCTACTGGAGCAAGGTGGCTTACACTGAAGTGTTTGACAAAATCGGGGAGGTGCATCCAGAGCTAGATATTTCTGAGCTCAAAGCAGAATTCATTGAGGATTAGGTCCCTCAGACCCTAGCTGAGGGGGATGAAATAATGGAAGATGAACCTGATGACGTAATCATAGTGGAGCCTCAGTCGCTATCAACAGAGATTACTGCTTCGGATGCTCAGGCTCCCCCACCCCCTAATTCATCTTAAATTTTGTAAGGCCCATGGCCTCTGCATGTAATCTTGAATTTCAATGAATGAAAAATTTTGCTTTTGGCTTTATATGTCATAATTTATGTTATATCACAATGAACTATTTAAACTTCGTCAAACTTAATCAACTGATCTCTTAAAGATAAGACTGAATAACCAATCTAATAGGATAAGACTGAATAACCAATCCAACAGGATCAAACTGAAGTTACCTTAATCAACTGATCTCTTAAAGGTTCTCAAATGTCTTTATCCTGAAGTTACTTGTGCTTCCATACTTGGTGGATGGTTCATCCAAGTAAAGGCTTCTCCCTTGACGTTCAGCCTCGTCAAAGGGAGGCATGTGATGTACGCCTCGGAGTTCTAATGAGGTGGCCTTTCTTTAAGGTTCCATCATCTCCTCTGAGGTGCCCACACTTCCATACTTGGTGGATGGTTCATCTAAGTAAAGGCTTTTCTTTAACGTTCAGCCTCGTCAAAGGGAGGCTTATGATGTACGCCTCAGAGTTCTAACGAGGTGGCCTTTCTTTAAGGTTTCATCCTCTCCTCCGAGGTGCCCACGCTTATATTTTTGTTTGCAAGGGCTGGAAAAGAACTTTTATTTATTTGCAAAGGTTGGGAAATAACTTCCAACGGTGTATTACATTCATCGATAGTACATTCTTAGATGCTCGATATTCCACAGATGATGTTGAATTTTGCCGTCCATGTCTTTGATCCAGTAGGTACTAGGCCGAATTTCTCTTTCTATACGGTATGGCCCCTCCCAGTTGGGTCCCAAAGTGCCCGCTCCTGGTTCTTTCGAGGACAAGAAAACCCTGCGGAGCACCAAGTTATTTATCCGGAAGGACCTCTTTTTCATCTTTGAATTATAATATAGGGTCATCTTCCTTTGGTAGGCAGCTAGCCTCTGTTGGGAATCATTCTTCCTTTCTTCAATGAAATCAAGCTCACATCTTCTAAGCTCATCATTTGATATCTCATTGAAGATTAATCTTCGAGGAGAGGGCAATCCTACCTCAACTGGGCTCATAGTTTCAGTGCCGTAAGTTATGGAAAAAAGAGACCAGTAGGAGTTCTGCTTGTAGTTCATATTGCCCATAGCACCTGGGGCAATTAATCCACCCAGGCTCCTTTGGCTGTGTCGAGCTTCTTCTTCAAGGTGTGCTTTATAGTTTTGTTGACGGCCTCGACTTAACCATTAGCATGTGGATGATGGGGAGTAGAAAAATGCTTCCTAATTCCAAGCTCTTCACAAAGGTCTCTCACCTTTTTGTTGTCAAACTGCTTCCCATTATCAGAGACAACTGAGTGAGGGATGCCGAACTGACATATTATATTTTTCCACAAGAATTTGGAGGTGTTGGCCTTTGTAATCTTCGCCAAGGGTTTAGCCTCTACCCACTTCGTGAAGTAATCAATCGCAACAATGGCGAAGTTGGCGCTTCCTCTGCCCTTAGGCAAGGGACCAATGAGGTCCACGCTCAACTTGCTGAAGGGCCAAGGGCTGGACACTGTAGTAAGTTCCTGAGACAGTTGCCTTTGTATGTGGGAGAAACGTTGGCACTTGTCACATTTGCGAACAAATTGAAGGGCGTTTCTTTTCAAATTAGGCCAATTGTATCCCTGCCTCAATGCTTTGTTTGCCAGGGCCAACCCTCCAGAGTGATTGCCACAAACGCCCTCGTGAATTTTTCGAAGCACATAGTTGGCTTCTTCTTCTCCCACACATCGAAGGAGAGGTGTGGAGAACCCACGTTTGTAGAGGACATCATCCATTATCATGAAATGGGCAGACCTCTTTCATACTTTATATGCCTCTTCCTTGTCATCAGGTAACGACTGATCCTTGAGGTAGGATATAAGAGGCTGCATCCAAGTTGGAGTTCCTTCCACCCACATTACTACTTCTGTCGAGGTGGAGGGTTTCAAAAGGTGCTCAATTGGGACTACTAACAATAATTCAGAATCCTTGCTAATGGCAAGCTTGGATAAGGTATCGGCATGTACAATTTCAAAGCGTGGAACTGGCATAATTCAAATTTCTCAAAAGAAGGGAGTATGCTCATTACCAATTTAAGGTAGGAGGCCATGACCTTATCCCAGGCTACAAAGTTGCCATTCACTTGTCCTTTAATAAGCTGAGAATCACTGCTAATGTGGAGCCTCTTTACTTGCATTTCCTTAGCTAGTCTTAGGCCAGCAAGGAAGACCTCATATTCTGCTACGTTATTTGTTTCCTTAAAGCCGAACCGTACAGCACTGTTCAACTTGTGACCTTCTGGGCTTACAAGAACTACGCCCACACCTGAGCCTGTTTCTCCAGCCGAGCCGACCACAAATAGGTTCCAAGTAGAAGGCTCAATGGAGGCCATATGCCCTTTCACTTCAGGGGCATTGGTGAACTCTGCCACAAAATCTGCCAAGACTTGGCCTTTAATGGCAGTTCTGGCCTTAAATAGAACCTCAAACTCGTTCAATTCCACTGCCTACTTCAATAACCTGCCCGAAGTGTCTGGTTTTTGCAAGACTTGTCTGAGAGGAAAGTTTGTCAATACATGAATAGTGTGAGCTTGGAAATAAGGCATCAACTTGCGGGAAGCAGTGATCAATGCCAGGGCCAACTTTTCCATATCTGGATAACGCATCTTGGGGGATAGTAATGCCTTGCTGATGTAGTAGACAGGCAGCTGGGTCGAACCTTCTTCCCTTATAAGTACTACGTTTATGGCATCAAGGGAGACAGCCAAGTAAAGTTGTAGCACTTCTCCGAACTTGGGCTTCGATAGGAGGGGGGCCTGTCCCAGGTGCCTTTTCAACCCCTGGAAAGCCTCTTCACACTCCTCAGTCCATTGAAATTTTTGGCCTCCTTTCAACATCTTGAAAAATGGGAGGCACTTGTCTATGGCCTTCGAAATGAAGCAACTTAGAGCGGCCACCCGACCAGTCAAACTTTGCACTTCCTTTGGTTTCTAGGGAGACTTCATTTTAATCAACGCTTGGATCTTTTCAGAGTTTGCCTCAATGCCTCGTTGATTGACCATGTACCCTAGGAACTTGCCTGACGCTACCACAAATGCGCACTTGAGGGGATTCAACTTCATGTGATATTTTCGTAGGATTTCAAAGGCTTTGTTGAGGTGGGTTATGAGATCACTCACCCTCAAGTTCTTGACAAGCATGTCATCCACATAGACCTCCATGGTATTACCAAGCAAGTCAGCAAACATCTTATTCACCAGCTTCTGATAAGTTGTTCCAGCATTCTTGAGTCCAAAGGGCATCATTTTGTAGCAATAGAGGCCTCGGTCCGTAATAAAGGAGGTGTGTTCCTCATCGCCTGGGTACATGGGAATTTGGTTGTAGCCAGAATAAGCATCCACGAAGTTTAGCGACTCATGTTCTGCGGTGGAATCCACCAATTAATCAATTCTAGGGAGTGGGAAACTGTCTTTTGGGCACGCCTGTTGAGGTCGAAAAATTCGATGCACACCCTCCACTTCCCGTTATGTTTCTTCACCAGGACCGGATTGGAGATCCACTTCGGATAAAGGGTCTCCCGAATGAAGCCATTGTTGATTAATTTCTGTATCTCTTCCTTCAAGGCCTCATACCTTTCTAGGTTGAAAGCTCGCCTCTTCTGTCTATGCGGGGCAGCTTTAGGATCAATTTTCAAATGGTGGCAACTGACCCTGGTCAATGCCCACCATATCCTCATGCCTCCAAGCAAAGACATCTTGGTTCCTGTGCAAAAACTCTTTCAGTTCCTCTTTGAGCCTCAGGGCAAGCCTTTGACCAACTTGCAGTAGTTTGGTGGGATTCAATGGATCGATGGGAAAATTTTCTAGTTCTTCCATGGGAGCTGCCTGGGATTCGATTTCAATTACTTGAGGGTTGAGTTCGTCAAATGTGGGAATCTCAGGGCCATTGATACTAATCACCATGTTCATGTCCCTAGGTTCAGCTTTCCTTACATAGTTAAGGTAGCATTCCCTGGCTCCTTTTTGATCTCCTCTTACCGTTGCCACTCCTTGATCAGTTAGGAGCTTCATGCACAGGTGGTGAATGGAGGTGACAGCTCCTAGGTCCTTTAACACTGGCCTCCCCAACACGCCATGGTAAGCTGATCTACTGTCCACTATCAGGAATGTCATGAAATTCATTGTTGATAGGGGAGGTTCTCCCATGTCCATAGCGAGGGTAATCTTTTCCCTCGGAATGATGCTATCCAGTAAAACCGTACAAAGGTGTGTTGGCGGGGGTTAGCTCATGGTCTAAGATCATTTTATCAAAAGTGGACCCGAATAGTATGTTCACCAAACTGCCATTGTCGACCAGCATTCATTTTAGTCCATTTCTATCTATCACAGCCCTTACCACCAGAGCGTCACAATGGAGGTAGTGAACACCTTCAGAATCTTCATGAGTAAACACGATAGGAGGTGATTGGTTCCTTCGAGAGCTGTTGCCCACAATGTAGCTAGTTAATGGAGGACCCCTCGCTTCTCGAACATAATTTCTTTGTGAGTTTCTGGTTTCTCCACCAACATAGGGGCCTCTAAAAATTGTATCAATCTCATGAACTGGGACATCCTCCGATCTGTTTCGATGGCTTCTTCGTTGATGCTCATCTGGGTTCGTATGCCTTTCATGTTCTCCCCTGCGAGGAGATACTTCCCTATGACGGGAAGGGGTCTCGTCTCGCTTAGACTGCTACTCTTGCCTCGGCGAAGGCCTACTCCTTGGTCTAGAAGTATCCTGGTTGTTATTTCTGGATTTGAACTTCTAGGATGTTGGGCTATATCTCTACAGTCCGCGGTGTCATGGCTATAAGAATGATGATAAGTGCAGTACCCTTGGAATTAGTTTTGCCTTGGCCAGAACCTCTTCCTTAGCCTCGTCCTCTACGGGGGGCCTGATGTGTTGACTGGTTTGATTGAGTGTTGGTGGCTGGTGCATTCTCATAAGTCAGTGTTGGTACGACGTTCAAGGTGGATGCGGCAAGTGCTTGGCCTGAGCTCTGGCCAATTTCAGCGTTAGGCTGGTTCCATTGCTGGTCCATCAAGTGAGAGGTTGGACCTCTATCACGCTACCTTTGATAGGGATGCTGCCTTTGATAGGGCTGGAGGCCTCTACTTGCCCTATTTCTGTGGTCTATTAACTCTTCATTGATGATTTCCCGTCGCATCATCTCTAACAATACATCATAAGTAGTTGGATCCTGGTTTTGTACATCTCTCCAAAATAATGTGTTCATGTTCAAGTCTCCTCTCAAAGCAGATAGGGCTTCACGATCCGTAACTTGAACACAACATGTTATTTCATCTGTGAAGCGGGATAAGAAACTCTTCAGAGTTTTATCAGGTTGTTGCCTCATATCCTGGAGATGCTGAACAGGGGCCTCTCCCTCCTTGCTCACAGCAAATCTCTTCAAAAATGTGGTTTTGAATTCTGGCCAGCTACGAATACTCCTAGGCGGTAGCCTGGTATACCATATTTCAGCTGCTTCACTAAGTGTTAAATGAAATACCCTGCACTTCTCAGACTCATATGTGTTTTATAGCTGTTCAAATGCTTCGCTGGGTCGCCTCTCCCATCATATTTTGGTATTTTGAGCACTACATAATGGTTTGGAACCTGGCATTTCTTAGCTCTCGTGAAAACGGCAGGTTGTCATCATCGTCATCCAAATCGCATGATCTTTGTGGACCATCTGAATCATAATTAGCTTCAGCCTCATTTCTAGGTGGTGTAGAGGGTCCTGCTTAATTGCCAGCCTCCTCCTCCCTCATTTGGAACTCACACCGAGGCGGTACAACTCGGGGGGCATGTCCTTGCCTTTCCTCTGGTTGCCAAATTTTTGGAAGTAGGTGTTGTGGCCTGTTCCTAGGCGCTGGAGCTTCATTCCTCCGAGGCGGTGCAACACGGGAGGCATGTTCTTGCCTTTCCTCCGGTTGCCAACTTTCGGGAGGTCGGGGTTGTGGCTTGTTCCTAGGCGCTGGACTTAATCAGTCAAATACACTGACGGACCTCTGGGGCCTCAACCTGGCTCATACTCTGAAGGAAAATTATCCTCCATGTTAAACGGGGCCTCGGTGGGTCGGCCAGAGCCATAGTTGGTGGAAATGTCAACTCCCACTTCTCTTTCAATAGGACTTTCTCCCCTGTTATGCCTAGGAGGGTGAGCTCTTTTACTTTGTACCTCTTCGGGTTGATACTGCTCCTAGGGCACATAAGGAGGAATTGGGCGACTTCCCTGGCCTTGCATCTGCATCAGTAATTCTTGCATTGCCAAGTTTTGGTTGGTGACGTTCCTCATATTGGCTGCCATAGTAGCCATTTCTCTAGTAAGCTGGGCCACCACCTCCTACCACCTCGTCTATGGTGGTGATGGGATTGGTGTCGGACCCCTGGGGCCTCATTATCAGTTTCCCTGGCTCGCCTGGGGAAGCTTCCTCTTCTGAACTCGTATCTTCCCAAGCTTGAATATTTTTTCGATTCTCGGGGCTTTCTCTTGTTCTTTTCGCAAGAACAAATCCTTTTTCAAGGGGAATGCCCAAAATATTTTCTCAAACTAGCTTTTTTCACGGGATTGCTCGTGGTTATAGTGTGGTTTCCCACAGACGGCGTCAATCTGTTGACCCAAAAAAATGTTGCCAACAGATGTCGGGCCCACTCATACACACGTAAGCTTGATCCAACACGTTAATGCCGATCAACGGTCAAGATGACTCCAGAAACTGAACGTGGGAGTAGCTCAAAGACACGAGACTTTTCCGTTCGGGCTTCCGACAAGATAAATGTAACACGATTGTATAAGAAACCAATCGATAAAAACAAGATTTATAGTTGAAATTCGTTGTTCCAATGAGAGAGAGGAGAATGATATTTCTTCAAGTATTTGGAATTTTTCATTACTCTTTTTGTGTTACATGGCGGGGGTATTTATAGGGTTACAAATGAAATAATGACCTTTGGATCCATTTACACATGGCCTCATCTCCTCGACCAGGGCATCAAATCCTAGCAATCAAGTTGACTTTCCTAGCCTTACAAAACATTAAATACTCTTACATTGACAAGACAAGATATAAAGTTGCTTTTCACAAAAGTCACACCAACCACTCACATGAAGATTTTCATCATTGCTATATCTTTTCCACGTGGATCTTCATTGATAACATAGCCCCGTAATAAACGAAAGCCTCGGATCATTTAAGGCCTCGGAATAAGCTGGGGCCTCGGTCTCCACGTCAAAGGCTAGGAAAATACACCCTGGCTCAACTAAGCTAGTCCCGCCACTGTAATATGGTGCCACGTGTCGCTTCCATTTACGAACCGTAACAACATCTGTATGAGGAAATTGTGCGTAATCATGTAAATGAAATTCAATTTTGACATATAATCAAACTTTATTATCTTCTAAATAATATTTTGATTTCAGAAAAAAATTGTACACGTTACAAGTTGTTCGTGTACAATTTCAACTTTGTTCACTCAAAAATTAAGTAATCTGTCCCAAACCTAGATAAAAAGAGGGTTTTAAAAAAGATTAATAATTTTTTTTCAAATTTTCAAATCTCAATTGTTAAACATTTTGATCAAATCAAGATTTTTTGTTCTATGAATCTTTTTCTTACTAGTTATGGATTCACTTGCTTCATTCCCAATGCAAACAAGTTGATTGCATACTTCATAAGAAAAATGCTCCTAAAATTTTTAACTCAATCAAAATATTCTCTACATCATTAACAAAAACAAAAAAAATACTTTTTTACCAAGCCTCCGAAAACAAATAATCAATTTCCTCGAGTTCTGTCAATGCCTAGAACTTGAGGAAGTAGATCTTTATTTTTGGAGACTTTATTTCAAAAAACAAAAAATGTACATGTAATTAGTTCTTTTGTGTACAATTTTAACTTTGTCTACTAAAAAATACAGTCCTAGCTCCAAGCCTAGATAAAAAGAGGAGGGTTTCAAAATAATTTATTTAAAAAACTTTCAAATCTAATTTCAAATTTCAATTCGATTTATTGTTTCTACATTTTACTTCTACAACCTTATACATTTCGTATTCATAAAATTTAATTATTCAAATCAAACCTCACATAATTCTATACATTCAATTTAACGAAAATAAAGATTGTTATATCAATAAAAGCAAGCCTCCGAAAATGAAGAATCAATTTCTTCAAATTCTATGTAATGTCAATGAAGTGTGCTGACAAGCATATGAAGTGTGTTTAGTTCATGTGTTTGTCAAACACTTCATTGACGATACTTGGAAGAATTTGAGGAAATGCCAAAATGAATTCTTTGTTTTCCGGATGCTTGATTAAAAAAATAAAAATTTGTACACGTAACAAGTTATTTGTTTATAATTTTAACTTCGGATAATTATTATAGCCTAGGAGTAAAAACACAATAAATAAATAAAAATGTTGAGCTCGTAGGCCAAGCTTGACTCAACCTACGCGTCACGAGCTCAAGGGCCAAGCCGAGCTTAGCCCTGCATGACAAGCCGACATCTTGGGTAATTGGCCGGCTCGACCCATTGCCACCATCAGGATAAATGTAATTTAATAAAAAAATTCCGTAATTAAAAAAGATTGTTCCAATAGAATATTATATGGTCAATGAGATCAAATTCAAAAAAGTAAATAACAAAGCAGCGATGAAATCACCTTAAAGGTAACATATAGGGAATATGTTGTGTTGACTCCAAAAAATGAACTCAACAGATGTCGGGCCCACTCTTGCCACGTCAGCACTGATCCAGCGTGTTTTTACCGGAAAAGAAGCTGTACACTAGTTCGTTCGGACGCGGGAGGTACTTTTCAACGAGAGACACAAATGTTCAGGCTCCGACGGTTTGATTTAGACAGCACTTGCGCTATCAACAAATTTTCAATCCGTTTTCCCTCACTAAATTGTTTTTTTTTTAATAGAATATGTGGAATGATAGATATGAGAGTGTATAATATATTGCTGAAATGTCAATATATCTTTTTCATTTGTATTTTATCACACAAAGCCAAGTATGCAAGTATGTTCTTTTCCCTATTGATTGCACCATCCCCTTTTTCAGTACAAAGACAGGCTATTTATACTAATCTAGCCAACATGGGGACCGTTGGATTGGATCCACGTGGCAACATCTCCTAAATCGAGGCTTCACATAACTGTCCATCCATTACGTTCAATATTTGACAACGGATCAGTCGTGCTAATAGTAGGCTGACACTGACACATTAACACTATAGACACTTTATTACAGACGTCCCATCAATCAATTCTAATAGATCTCTGAATCCGTTGGGGAGCAGCATCGGCATTAGCATGCATTGAGGTCAGCTCTGGGCTGATGGACATCTGGTGTGATCGAGCCTCGATGCCTTAGCACTTCGGATAGGAGGAGCCTCTTCCTTGTATTGAGGGGCTTTAGGTAGACCTTTGTTACTTGGGCTGGAAGGGACATCGGACGGATATAGCTTTGGCACTCGTATGACCGCAGACAGTTGCATCCTTTGTTGTCTTTGACCGTGCTGACTTTCCTGCTGACTTTTTAACTGGCTCTATATCCACTTAGCTACAGGAAGTACGTGACCGTCCATGTGGAGTGCTGACTTGGAGCCTCTGATTTCCGGGGGTAACAATAGTCCCCCAAGTTTAGGCATGATTATTTATGTAATGCGTGGACTTGAAAGTAATTTTGAGGTAGAGCTTCATAATAATAATATGCTTTCTGAGAGCTTCATCCGATTGATTCTTCGACGTTCCTAGGTACCAATGCTCCATCCTCCGTTTTGAAGTATCTTCGTGCATTCTGAAGTGGATAGCGTCTGATGTTTTAAATAGCCTTGATTTTGACAACTAAGAGGGCATATTACTTTCTAAACGATTTTGATAAATACGAAGCATTTCAAATTATGGAGCCCCAATGATTTGATATCGTGGTGGTTTCCCAAGCAAAATAGCTGGGGCTGTGTAACTTCCAATGCACGCAATAGCCGTTATTTTTAATGCGGAATGATGATTGTGTCCCCATGCTTCTTAAAAGATACAGATGCGCAAGGGCATGTGCGAGCTACGTTCAAATATGGGCCTTTGAAGACGAAGTGTCAGATGTCGTGGGTGGCTCAGGGTAATACTTACTGATCAATGGTTGGATGGCCCAAATCGAGATCCAACGGCCAGGGTTGAGCAGGTTTGCCTACAAAAGGCAAGAATCTTATAGAGAATTCCTTTCCTAACTTTTGCACGAATCTTGGCATCCTTTTTTCTCGAGTTTACTAACTCCTTCAAGTTTTTCTTTTTGAGATTCCTTTGAGCATCTTTCTTTTCCCTTCAGTCGTGCTCATGTGAATCCTTCTTTGACCAGTAAGAAATTAATTTCTCGAATTTTTGGTATTCTTTGCATTTATGGCTTCTTCTGCTTCTTCTGGGGACAACGTAGATGTGACCAAGGTGGCTAAGTAATTAGGAGTCCAGATAACCAGTACGACCGACCTTAGGAGATCTATTGAGGCAGGTCGAGGTGCCTCTATATCTGGGATGTTGTTGGGGGTGATGACGGCATGGGTTGGGGACAGCCAAAATATGTTCTAGTGTCGACCCTACCCAATTAGCGATCATTAGGGATAAATATAGGATTCCCTACTACATTGAATTTCTATCTCCCTCTTATGATGAGCGAGCATGCTTCCCTAGGCAGGGTTGCATCGCCATCAGTGAGTACCTCCTAAAATCTGGCCTTCGCCTTCGCCTTCACCTTCACCTTCATCCCTTTTTTCGAATCGTTCTTCGATCATATGGGTCGGCCCCCACCCAACTAGCTCCTAATGCTTGGGCCCAGTTAGTGCGTTCATATATCCTTTAGAAGGAGACTTCCTTGGGTGAGGATATGCTCCTCCACGCCTTTCAAATGATCTACCAGCCTAGGTCCTTGGGCAAAGGGGCTTCCAAAAGGTGGTATTCGTTGTGCCCATGGGGGGGACACTCTCCTTTCGTGTTGGATCTCCTCACCTCCATTAAGGGGTGGAAGGAGACCTGGGTCTGGGTTCGGGGAAAGTGGTAGGAGTGCGAGGGTGACACTGTCCCCCATGTCAAAGTTTCGACCTCCTACTCCGAACCCAGTGAATGTTTTTCTGTGCTTTGTTTATTACCCTATGTTGAACTTGCTTCTGATTCCTAATCAATCTCTTGTAGGGTCGATTGAGCGTTACAAGCTTGATAAGGGCAATTGGGATATCTTATCCAATATCTATCGTCGACCCTCCTCAGAACGTGACTTCAGCCGTTTGGTAGTGCCCTAGTGATTTTACGAAGATCTTGGTTTGATGGCTCGACGTGGTAAGACTTTTTTCGATTAATAATTTGTACTAGTTTTTTACTCTTTTGTTTGACTTTATGCCTCATTGGACTATAGGTGATTTCGAGAAGAGGAAGATCCCTACTCCTGACATGGCCACCATTTTGGTCGCCACCTCTACCTTCGATCGTAAATGCATGAAGCCCTCATCTGCTGGAGGAATGCAGGTGAGGGACAAAGTAGAGAGGGTCAGCAGGAAAGCTGCCCCTCAAGAGGAGGGGTGTCCACCCCTCATTGACAGGGGAAAAATGTGTCTGTCGAGGAGCAGAAAAAAAAAGTTCAGGGTATCCACCACCGGGATGGACAGCCCTAATGAAGTCCCTCATCCTCGCTCTGAGGTACCTGTGGGGCAGAAACTATTGGAAGCATCCATAGATACGACCACTGGGGGTTAGAAACGGCCAGCCTCCTCCGAGCTTCAAAGCTACTTCCCGAAGATGGCTACAATCCTCAATGCTACTTCCCGGAGATTCTCTTCTGAGACCAGGCCAAGATAAGAGCGTCATGTCCAAGACATAGTTGCGAGAGTAGATGGAGGGGTCTCCCAAAAAAATTAGCCCATAATTGATAAAGGTAATGGGGTAGCTGAGGAACCCCCTAAAAAAAGAAATTTGGTCCATATCAGTGAGTGTTCTGGTATTGTTGGTACCTCTGTGTCCCGTGGGGAGAAAGGGACTTTTAATAAGCTGATGTAGGCTTCTATTAATGCCGCGATAAAGGAGCAGCTTCGGAAGGATGTTGATGAGTCCGATGACACTACATCAGTGGCTATCGAGGCCCCCAATAAGGAGTTGGAGAGGACTTCATGGAAATCTGGAAATTTCTTGGGAGGATGTGATAGTAAAATTGCCCAAGCTGTGATAGAGATGTTACCTGCCAAGGTTCGCATTGCCACTGAAGTGTTCAACAAATTCTGGACTGAAAGGTGGCAAGATTATGTGGCCACCTGTGATGTAGTGGATCTGACTGCCACTCTAGTGAATTAGAGTGCCAGGGCTTTTGGAGTAACCTTGGAATGCCAAGGAGCCTTAGCCGATATTCAGCAGAAGAATAAGGCCTCGTATGATAGGCTAAACTTCACTGAGGCTGAACTGAAGAGAGTCAGAGTAGAAGCTGACGAATTGAGGGCTCAGAAAGTTGAAGACGAGGCAAAGTTAGCCTCTGCCCTAGCTGAGATCGAAGTTATGAAGAAGGAAGTTAGCCTCTGCCCCAGCTGAGATCGAAGTTATGAAGAAGGAAGTCCATGAGTCTTAATGCAAAGTAGCCGCTTTGATGAAGCGGGTGGAGACTTTCGATGCTCACTAGAAACTTACTGCCGAGGCTTTGGAGTAGGTGAATGTTCAGCTGACTACCAACAGAAGAGCTCGAGACCGTACGGATAAACAAGTGGGATGGCATGCTAACAAATGCAGAAAGTACCAGTTAGATGTCGTCGAGGTGGGTGAAATTTCCGTGAGGACTTATATTGCCGATTTCCATAATACTGAAGAGTATCGACACCTCGGCTCATATTGGAAGAAGTATGCTTACAATAAGGTCGTTAGCAGGGTGGAGCAGCTATTCTCTGACCTCGATGTTTCTGAGCTAAAGAGTGAGTTTATTGAAGACGAAGTACCTCAAACTCCCGTTGATGACGATTGCGTTGAAGTGATTCCGGAAGAGGCTTCAATGGAGGAAGTGGCTCATTCCCCTACAACTGGCGATCAAGTCTCTTCTACTCCTCCGGAATAGGCATAGGTTTACATAGATTTTATCATTTGTAAAGCTTTCGTACCCCTTATTGTACTGATTTACTCATTGAATACAATTTTCCATTTTTTATTGCTTCCAGTTTTGTTTTTAAGTTGGTGCGTATTAGCAATAACCCAACCGCGTTTTGAACTGATCTCAATATTTCATATTTTAGTAAATCTGCACTTTTTTAGTCTTACCTTGATTTTAATATACTGAATCAAATGTCGACCCTCATTGAGTCATAATCGGGTAGACCAGAGTTAGAATGATCTGAACCTTAATGAAGGGATTTCTAATGTCCACTTTTGGTCGAAAATTGTCTCTTCGTTTTGAGGATTTCGACTAGTCTTGGAGCCCAAGCTAGGTGATCATTTTCTTGGGAATGTCATGCAAAGGCTTCTTCCTTGACATTCGGAAGGTATGTGTGTCCACCTTGAAATCCAAGTGAGGTGATACCTGTTTGGGAATGTCAACCTCTCTTCCGAGGTGCCAATGCTTTCTTACCTGGTGGATGGTTCATCAATGCAAAGGCTTATTCCTTGACGTTTGGCTGTTAAAGGAAGGCATGTGTGTCCGCCTCAGAATCTAAGCGAGGTGATCTCTGTTTGGGAATGTCAATCTCTCTTCCGAGGTGCCAACGCTTCCTTGCATGGTAGATGGTTCCTCCATGCAAAGGCTTCTTCCTTAACGTTTGACTGTCAAAGGAAGGCATGTGAGTCCCCTCGGAATCTAAGCAAGGTGATCCCTATTGGGAATGTCAACTTCTCTTCCGATGTGCCAATGCTTGTATTTCGGTAACTCATTTGTACAAAAGGATTTTATTTATTTACAAGGGCTGAGAAAGACCCCCCCAGCCATGGTTAACATTCACTGGTAATACATTCGCAAGTATTCGACATTCCATGAATGAGGCTGAACCTTCCCATCTACATCTTTGATCCAGTAGGTTCCAGGTCGAACTTTTCTCTCGATACGATAGGGCCCTTCCTAATTAGGTCGAAAGGCTCCTACCCCTGGCTTCTTGGAGGATAAGAAAACTCTTCGAATCACCAGATCGTTTACCCAGAAGGATCTCTTCTTTACCCTGGTATTGTAATACCGGGTCATTTTCCTCTGGTACATGGTCATTTTGATTTGGGAACCATCCCTCATTTCTTCAAGGAGATCTAGTCCACATCTTCTTGATTCGTCATTACCTATTTCATTGAAGTGTATCCTCCTGGGGGATGAAAGACCCACCTTGACGGCGCTCATGACCTCTACCACACATGCCATGGAAAATGGGGTTTCCCCGATGGCAGTTCGAATGGTAGTTCTGATAGCCCACAGAACCTGAGATAATTCATCCACCCAAGCCCCTTTCGAGGCATCAAGTTTCCTTTTCAGGGTATACTTGATTGTTTTGTTTACAGCCTCAACTTGCCCATTTGCCTGAGGGTGATGTGGGGAAGAGAAATGTTTCTTGATGCCCAACTCCTCGCACATCTCCCTGACTTTTTTGTTATCAAATTACCTGCCGTTGTCTGATACAATTGAATGAGGGATACCAAACTTGAAAATAAGGTTCTTCCAGAGGAACTTGGAGGTGTTGGCCTCAGTTATCTTTGTAAGTGGTTCAGCTTCCACCCATTTTGTGAAATAATCGATAGCGATAATGGCGAAACTGGGGCTTCCTCTTCCTTTGGGCAAAGGTCCGATCAGGTTAATCCTCCATTTCACAAATGGCCAAGGACTGGAGACCACATTCAATTTCTATGAAGGCTGCCTCTGTATAGTGGCAAAACGTTGGCACTTGTCGCATTTTGGGACGAACTGTTGCGCATCATTTTTCAAGGTAGGCCAGTAGTGCCTTTGCCTAAGTACTTTTTGTGCCAACGACCAACCTTCAATATGATTTCCGCAAACACCTTCATGGATTTCTCTGAGTATGTAGTTTGCTTGTTCTTCTCCAATGCATCTCAGCAGGGGTAGCGAGTACCCACGTTTATATAACACATCATCTTGGAGGATGAAGTGGGCAGCCCTTCTCCGTAGTTTTTGAGCTTTGTCTTTCTGATGGGGTAGGATCTGATCCTTTAGATAGGATATGATAGGTTTCATCCAGAGAGGTGTATTCTCTATCCACATTACAGTTCCGCTGAACTTGGTCAAAGGCCTGGGGAGATGCTCAATGGGAACCACAGTGAGTAGTTCTGAGTCTTTGCTACTCGCTAACTTTGCCAGTGCGTCAGCGTGAACGTTGTAGGACCTCGGTATTTGCATCAGTCCGAACCTTTCAAATGAAGGGACGAAGCTCATTACCAACTTTAGGTAGGCTACCATAGATTTGTCCCTGGTAGAAAAGTTTCCATGGACTTGGCTGACCACCAATTGGGAGTCATTGGTGATTATGAGCCTCTTTACTAGTAATTCGTTCGCCAGTCGGAGGCCAGCCGAAGAGCCTTGTACTCAGCTGCATTATTGGTCGCCATAAAGTCGAACCTCACTGCACAAGTAAGTTTATACCCTTCTGGGCTTACCAGTATGATTCCTGCCCCTGAACCAGTTTCTCCAGAAGATCCATCCATAGAGAGCATCCATATCTGAGGTTCGGTGGGTTCTATTTCTTCTTCGTTATTTGGCACGGGGTGAATTCCACCACAAAATCAGCTAGGGCTTGCCCTTTAATAGTCGTCCTTGGTTTGTAACTAATGTCGAACTCACTGAGCTCCACAACCTATTTCAATAGTCTTCCCGAAGCGTTAGGCTTTTGAAGCACTTGTTTGAGGGGATAATTGGTTAACACGTGTATGCTATGAGCCTGGAAATAGGGCCTCAGTTTCCTCGAGGCTATTATTAGGGAGAAGGACAACTTTTCCATGTTAGGATATCGTGTTTCAGCGGCGATGAGCGCTTTGCTGACATAGTAAACTGGTAGCTGATGGTTGTTTTCTTCCCTTATCAGAACTGAGCTCACTACCTCGGAGGTTACCGCCAAATATAGGTGCAATACCTCATGGTCTGTTGGTTTGGAAAGAAGAGGCGCATGCCCTAGATGTTTCTTTAATTGCTGCAGGGCCACCTCACATTCTTTTGTCCATTGGAACTTGTTCCCCCTTTAAGAACTTTGAAGAACAGGAAGGATTTGTCTGTCACCTTAGATATGAAGCGATTTAGAGTTGCTACTCTCGCAATGAGGCTTTGCACTTCCTTTGGCTTCTTGGGTGACCTAATTTCAATCAAAGCTCTGACCTTTCAGGGTTCGCTTCGATACCTCTTTGGTTAGCTATATAGCCAAGGAACTTGCCAGATGATACCCCAAAAGCGCACTTTAAAGGATTGAGCTTTATCGATACTTTCACAGGATCTGAAAAGCCTCATCCAGGTGGGCAATGTGGTCTGTTGATTTCTGGCTTTTCACCAGCATGTCGTCCACATACACTTCCATGGATTTACCGATGAGGTCGGCAAACATTTTGTTAACCAGCCTCTGGTACGTTGCCCCAGCATTCTTTAATCCGAAGGGCAAAGCCTTGTAGCAATAGAGTCCTTTGTCCGTGATGAAGGAAGTGTGGTCTTCATTCGGTGGGAACATGGAGATTTGGTTGTACCCAAAGTAGGCGTCCATGAAGCTGAGGAGCTCATGTCCAGCAGTTGAATCTACAAGTTGGTCTATCCTAGGAAGTGAGAAGCTGTCCTTTGGACATACTTAATTTAAATTCGAGAAATCAATACATAACCTCCACTTCCCGTTGTGCTTTTTCACTAAAACTGGGTTGGAGACCCACTTCGGATACACGGATTCCCTAATGAAGCCATTGTCAATAAGTTTCTTAACTTCGTCCTTTAGGGCTTTATATCTTTCCGGGTTAAGGGCTCTCATCTTTTGTTTGTGAGCCGTGGCTTTCGGATCAATATTCAAGTGGTGGCAGCTGACCTTGGGGTCGACGCCTATCATGTGGCCGTGCTTCCAGGCGAATACATCAAGGTTTTTACACAAGAAGTTTTTCAACTTCTTCTTCATTTCATGTGGTAGATTGCTTCCCACTTGTAGGTATTTTGTTAAGTCAATCGGGTCAACTGGGTAGGTTTCCAATTCCTCCATTGGAGACGTTTGAGGCTAGCAATCAATAATGCTGGGGTCCATTTCTTCCAGACTGATTGCTTCCCCAGCAACTGTTCCTTTTTCAGAAGCTTCGGTCATGAGGACATCTTCTCCTTGTTCAGGGACGATCCCTTGTTCAGGGAAGTCGTCCATATCAACGTCAGCGAAGATAACGTATGTTCTTGTTTCGGCTTTTCTCAAGGAGTTGGAATAGCATTCTCTGGCTCCTCTCTAGTCCCCACCACCAATGATCATGTCGATCTCTCGGATGGGTTCATGTTCATTGCCTCTGGGGGTATCGTCGCTGTCTCTGGCCCTCCTTGGGTTCTTCAATGTCATTATCCCTTCCTCGTGGATGGACATTCCTGTTAGGCCGACGATGTTCATTATTCCGAGGCTAGGGGTGGGCGTGGGTTGGGTTGGGTCGGTTTTTGCCCCAACCCAAATCCAACCCAACATTGTCGGTTTGTTCGAAATCTAACCCAACCCAACCCATGTAAATGTTGAAACCCAACCCAATCCAACCCAATTATGTGTCGGTCGGGTTGGGTTGGGTTGGTCGGTTTATATCGATAATTTCTATCCAATTATTGGGTTGGGTTGGGACACAACATGCACAATTTAAGACCCAAATAGATGTTAGGATACTGATGGATTTGGGACATTCTGGACTATTAATTAGCATTTCTTACTAAGTCATTTGCTCTTGTTCTGGACAAAGAGAATCAAAATGTTGCATATCAAACCAGTTGTGTATTGACAGCCCCATATAAATATGAAAGATTCAGCTTTTGGAGACCCAAAAGTAAAAGCTATTAACACGGTGTTAGCTAAATTAGAACTAACCCGACATTTTCTATTGATGCGAGAGATTGTTTTGATTAAATGCCCGGCAATATGTCCATGTCCATGATAATCCCGCTGAACAGAGACATATTGTCAACAATAGTTTATCTATAAGCAAGAAAATTATCGTAAGATTCAGATAACCACATCCATACCTCAAATCAATAATTCTGAACAACAAACCCTGATTACATAATGTAAAGGCTAAAAGCTACTAACTTCTTACATGGTAATTAATTTCCACCCGTCACAACCTTATGTGCTCTAATAGTCTAAATTTATTTGATGAATAGTTGCATGTTGAGAAGTTTTAGTACATAAAAATGAGGAGAATGTAGCAAAAATATATTCACAATTATCATTACAGAGGTAAAACAATCTAATGCTAGGGCTTCAGAACTCAATAGTCCATCCTTTTTTCTAATGATTTACCTTATTAGTGCTCAATCGCATAGCCTCATTTTTCACAGATAATTCTTTGTAAGTCAGCAATCTTCTTTCCTCCAATTCTAGAGCATTTCGTGCAGCTTTGGTTATGTTTCCTGCCACCATATTTCATAGTTGAAACCTCATATGAGAACAAACACAAGGGTTGAATTTCTCTCTTTCTCTCTCTTCTGAATGAAACACAAGCACACATATGAAGAGAGGAAAGATCGAATCCGGAAGAGAGAAGTCGGCAAGTCGGCTGTGCTTGGAAATGAAATGGGGGGAAATGAGATGAGAGTCCACTGTCCAAGTTTAGGGTTTGACCAAAAATCTGTTTTTTTTTTTTTTAATTCGTCGGGTCGGGTTGGGTCGGGTTATGACGGGTTGTTTTGTTTAACCCACGACCCAACCCAACCCAACCCAGTAGAATAATCCAATACCCGAAACCCGCCCAAAAATACCAAAAAACCGACCCAACCCGGTCGGGTTGGGTTGGGTCGGTCGGTTTTCGTGGGTTGGATCGGGTTTTGCCCACCCCTATCCGAGGCTATGAATTTTGCCTATTAGAAAAATTTCTTGGGGGGAATCTCGCAAGGTCCCGACAGTCCTCCGTCCGATGCCCATTAGATTGGTGATACGAGCAATATTGTGGTGTCTCGTTCTTATTTATAGGTTCATCACCTCGCCCCCTTTGTAAATTCCTTGGGTTGGACTGACGCTGGCGCATTCCAGCGCTAGGATTGACTTCTTCGTAGGCGAGGGTAGATACTGCATTGAGTATCGCAGCATCGAGTTCCTGTCCATTATTCATTGGGGCTTGATTATCCATCAAATGGAAAGTGGGACCCCTTCCCATTCGCATCTGCGCAGGCGGCAGGCCTTGGCTGAACCTATTCCTATGATCTTTCAGTTCCTCATTTAGGATTTCGCGCCTTATCATTTCTAGTAGCGCATCATAGGTGGCAGGGTCTTTGTTTTGCACATCTCTCCAAAAAAGAGAGTTCATGTCTAGACCTCCTCTTAAGGCAGTCAAAGCTTATTTATCCTTGACTTGTACAGAGTATGTCATTTCATCGGTAAAGTACGAAGTAAAACTTTTTAGCGATTCACCTTGTTGTTGTCTCATATCTTGCAACATTTGGATGGGTCTTTCTCCCTCCTTGCTGGTTCCGAAGCGTTTCAAGAAAGTTCTCTTGAATTCTGGCCAACTTCGGATGCTTCCTTCTGGTAGCCTGGCGTTCCCGATTTCTGTCCCTCCACTCAGGGTCAAGTGGAAGGCCCTACATTTCATCGCTGGGTGCCCCTTTCAGATTCATATGTGTTTTTTTATTGTCCATATGTTTAGCAGGTCGCCTCTCCCGTCATATTTTTGTATTTTAGGGAGTACGAAGTGGCTTAGTATGGGAGCACTCCTTATGGCCTCGGAGAAAGGAGAATGATCATTATCATCATCAAGGTCACAAGACCTCTGTGGCCCATCTGGGTTCTCATCTTCCCTTAGGTTGGTCACGAAAGGTTGTTGGGAGGTTCCTGCTTCGCTCCTGGCTTGTTCTCGTCTTTCACACCTATTTCTAAGGGGACGGACATGAGGCGCTTCATTGTCATACCTATTGCTAGGTACCTAAGGTGGATTAGCTTGTCTATTTCTAGGCCTCCTCGAACTTATCCTATAAAAAACGTTTACGGACCTTTGGGGTCTATCTTCCCATGGCCTTTCCGAGGCGTGATTGGTTGATGAATCTACTTCGTCCTCGCCTTCCTGAGGAGCTTTCATCCCATAATAGCGATGTCCAGCCATTTGACTCTAGACCTTTTCTTCCTCGTGGTAATATGCTTGAGCATCTGGGAGGACATCTTCGGGAGCTGTATATTGAGAGGCCTGATAGCCTCCTTGTCCTTGCATGCTCATCAACATTTCATGCATGGATTGGTTCTGCTGAGTGACATTCCTCATGTTGGCTGTCATCGCTGCCATTTCCCTAAGTAGCCTGGCTACATCTCCACCTCCGTCCCTGGGACCTCTTTTGCGCATTGGAGGTCTCGGTTGGGCTGGGTTCTTCTTCTTCAGGGTGTTCCCTCGTTCTTCTAGGGGCATTTTCGTTAGTGGAACTTATCTTTCAGTTACTTAATATACGAATTTGTACCCTTCTTCAGGGGCTTCAAGTTCTTAATGATTCCTTTTGCAAGGATGTTCCTTTTTCAAGGACAAGAACCTATCTTCGCCAAACTTCTTAGAAACGTAACTTTGGCTTTTTCCATGCGTGTTCGTGGTTAAGTGTAAGTATTCCCACAGATGACGCCAATATGTTGACCCTAAAAAATGAACTCAACAGATGTCGGGCCCACTCTTGCCATGTCAAGCACTGATCCGGCACGTTTTTACCAGAAAAGGAGCGGTAAGCTGGTTGGTTCGGACGAGGGAGGTACTTTCCGGCGAGAGACCAATGTTCAAGCTCCAGCGGTTGGATTTAGACAGCACTCGTGCTATCAACAAGTGTTCAATCCGTTTTCCCTCACTAAATTGCTATTTTTCAATGGAATATGTGGAAGGATAGATATGAGAATGTATAATATATTGTTGAAATGTCAATATATCTTTTTCACTTGTATTTTATCAGAAAAATCCAAGCATGCAAGTATGTTCTTCTCTCTATTGATTGTACCATCCCCTTTTTCAGTACAAAGAGAGGCTATTTATACTAATCTAGCCGACATGGGGACCTTTGGATCGGATCCACGTGGCGACATTTCCTAGATCGAGGCTTCACATCACTGTCCATCCATTACATTCAATGTTTGACAACGGGTCACCCGTGCTAGTAGTAGGCTGACACACACATTAACACTACAGACACTTTATTACAGACGTCTCATCAATCAATTCTAATAGATCTCCGAATCCGTTGGGGAGCAGCGTCGGCATTAGCATGCGTTGAGGTCAGCTCTGGGTTTATGGACATCTGGTGTGATTGAGCCTCAATGCTTTAGCACTTCGGATAGGAGGAGCCTCTGCTTTATATTGAGGGTCTTTAGGTAGACCTTCGTTACTTGGGTTGGAAGGGACATCAGACGGATATAGTTTCGGCACTCGCATGACCTCGGACAATTGCATCCCTTGTTGTCTTTGATCGTGCTGACTTTTTAACTGGCTTTATGTCCACTTGGCTACAGGAAGTACGTGATCGTCCACGTGGAGTGCTAACTTGGAGCTTCTGATTTCGGGGGGTAACATGTTGCATTTATAGTAATCACAAAATTTATATTTTAATTTTAATTTCACCATTATCTGTTACTAAAACTGGTAGAATTCATAACCCGGGCAACGGAATTCACAACTCAAAAGTACATATTAGGCAACACAATTTGTTCAGATACTAAAGACTAGGGTCTGTTTGATTCAAAGATGGAATTTGGGTGGAAAGAAAACGAATTGTAGGGAATTGAATTGACTAGAATTTGTTTTATTGAGAATTGTCAATTAATTGTGTTTGATTGGTATAATTTTCCACTTGAAAAATGTTGAAATTTTCTATCTTTTGGTGTTCGTTTAGCTTTGTTTTTCATGAAAATTGTCAATTAAAGGGATATAATTTCTTACAATTGAGGATATAAATTTGTTTGGATTGCCCAAAAAAAAAAATTGGAAAATTTTTGACGTTCGTGTAACCTTGTTTTATATGGAAATTGTCAATTAAAGGGATAATTTTTTTTACAATTGGGGATAGAATTTGTTTCTATTTCCAAATTTAAAAAAACAAAAAGGCAAAAAAAAAAAAAGATGGAATTTCAATTTCCACCTAAAAGGTGAGAATTTCAATTCAACTAAAACCAAGAAAACTAGCAAAGGTGGAAAAAAAAAATCCAGGGAAAAAAAAAGTGCCATCAAACATGGCAAAAATAGAAAACGGAATTTCAATTCCAACTACCAAGGAAAATAAGGACCTATAAAACATGCCCTAAATTCTACGTTTTTTTTAAAAAAAGAATTGTACATAAATAATGTAACTATACGTTCAACAAAGACACAAATTTCAGGCTAGTTCACAAATTTCGATTACACCTCAAATAAATTATTCTGCCACAATTGAATCGTGATGAAGACAGCTGAATCTTTATGCTTGTCACGTTTAACACTTTGGTTTCCTTAAATTGCAATGACAAAATTAAACAGACTCAACTGAAATATTAATAATAATATTATAAAAATTAATTTATAAAATAAATATTTTTACTAAATATATATACTCCAAACCCTAATTAATTCACACTCTCCTCTCTCTCTCTCTCTCTCTCTATATTCTCTCCATTCACTCTCACAAAAAAACCACCGGAAGTAGAGATTCGTCTGAATAGTATGATGATCTTTCCAAAGATTGTTTTGATGCATTTGTAACCTTCTGATTTCTGAGATCTCACAAAAAAACCACCGGTAGATCTGATGGACTCTGCACAGATCGGCGATGGCACGACACGTTCTTGTGGGGCTCAAAGGCGAAAGGCCCAACTGTGAAGAGCTGGAAAGGAAGGGGGTGATCCGTGGCTTGTGGTTTGGTGCAGAGCATCAAAACGGCGTCACCAGCTCCGTCGTGCAGATTGGTAGGGACGCTTCAATTAGCCATGGGTTTTTTTTTTTTTTTATCATTGATGGTTTGCTAGGTTGCGTGGTGGATCTGCCGGTTTGGATGGTGTTTTGTGTGGTGGCGATTTTGTGGTGGTGGATCGACGGTTTGGGGTGGGTTTTATTGAATTTGGCGGTGGCGACAGGGGGCGATTTTGTAGTGGCGATGGTTGCTGGAGGTCACGGTGAGTTGGTGTTGGTGTGGGTGGCGGTGGTGTGGCGTGGTGGTGCTGTGGGTACGGTGTGTTGTGTGCGGTGGTGATGCTTGCGTGGTGGTGGCTCTAGCGGTGTGCAGTGGTGGTGATGAGTCAGTAGTTGTTATCTGGTTGGCCTTATCTCTGGCGGAGTGGTAGGGTGCACCGGCGTTGGGTTTGGGCTTTTGGGTTGGTTTTTTCATCTGATCCGTTTCGTCGAATGTTTGGCGGTGCTCCGATCTGCTATGACCATTTAAATTTAAACTGTGACCATTAACAAGAAATTTAAACTGTGACCTTTAAAATTCGATAATTTGTGACCTTCAAATTCGAACGGTGACTCACAATTAATTAAGTTGTGATCGAAAAATTAATCCGTGACCTATAAGATTTTCGATTTGTGACCGAGAAATAAGTTATGACCAATAATTTGATAATACGTGACCAATGAAATAAACTGTGACATACAATTTTTTTGATTTGTGACCTCTAAATAATTTGTGATCTATAAAATTTTTGATCCGTGATCGATAAACAAATTGTGACTTGAGTTGTGACCTGGGCTGTGACCTGTGACCTGAGTTGTGATCTGGACTGTGACTTGTAAATTGAACTGTGACCTGGATTGTGACTTGTGACATGAGTTCGTCGGAATCGGAGCAGTCGCCGGAACAGTCACCGGAATCGGAGTGGTCGCCGGAGCAGTCGCCGGCGTGGTGGGGTGGTGGGGGTGGGGGTGGTGGTGGGTTAAAAAAATATATATATATATATATAATTGGTGTTTATATATATATATATATATATATATATATATATATATATATATATATATATATATATATATATATTAATTAATTAAATAATTAATAATGTAATGTTTATGTAATTGATAAATAATTAGATGTGTGATTTTGATGTTGTGATGTAAGTTGGTGAGATTGAAGAAAATAAGCAAAAGTTGACAAATTTAGAGAAAGGGCTAAATTGTAAGGGATCCAAAGTTCGGGGACTAAAATGTAAATACTTAAAAGTTGTGCCGAACCTCACGATGAAGATTTGAGAGTGTTCAGAGTCAATTGGATAAAGGAAGACGTCAATGGAATCAAATTTAGTCAAAAGATGATCACAAATTAATTTCCAACCGAAAAGTTATGCTCCGATATTTTAGTCTCATATTGAGACCTATTTTTGGCATAGAAAGTGATCGAATTGGAGAATGATGTCTGAATCAAAGTTGTAGCCAGATGAGTTAGCTTTTCAACGCATTTTGAATCGCCTCAATCGGACATCGGAATACAAAGTTATGATAAAAACACTGAAAGAAGGTGCAGCTGCCTGTTTAAAACAAGAAATTCTGTTACATAGCCACTTTTAATACACACACACACAGATATATATATATATATATATATATATATATATATATATATATATATATATATATACAGAAATGATCTAATGAGCACTGGTGCTCATCTTATCCTAAGTACCGATGAGTTGGCACATTAATTCATTGGTGGATTGGAACTCACAAAATCTTTATCCACCAATGAATTAATGTGCCAACTCATCGGTGCTTAGGATAAGATGAGCACCGGTGCTCATTAGATCATTTCTGTATATATATATATATATATATATATATATATATATAATGTGTAGTTGGGACCTAACATAATTTAATCAACTAACAAACGGAGGCTAAATATATGCTGCTTATCATCGAAACATCCATCAACATTCAACATAGATTAGATTATGATGTCAAAGAATGTATTGTCCAATACATTTGGACTCATCGACACATCATCCATCGATATCTTCTATTTGCTAAAAAGTGATGTGTTGAAATTTTACAAATGCATTGCGGGGACGGCTAGGAGGGTAACAATATTTCAATTTCCATCAACATGGTTTGCTAAAATTCTTTCAAGGGCATCCCGATTGCAACAAGTGATAGTAAAGGCCCAGTTTTGAAATTTGAGGTCAATAAAAATTTGGTCGTCTACGCTGCAAGGTGTCAAAAGGTGACAGATTACACTAGACGTTATGGAGGCGCCCGACTATTATAGAGTGTCGGGTCAGGCAGTAGAAGCGCTTCTCAAGGCCTGACTGCATAGAGTGTTGGGTAAGGCTGTAGAGGCAAGCGTGCTGCCCGCATACGTAGGTCGATGCAAAATACTTGAATGAGCCTGATAGTTAAAGACTCTGCCGATGAACATTGCTGGACCTAACTTGTTTTAGATGTGCCAGTCCAGCAACACAGGCCTACTCAAAATGGTATTGTGGCCGAGTATACTTCTCTACCCATTGCTTATGAAAAGACACAAATGTACATAACTACAGATATGGAGTCATGAAGAGTAAGGGAACTAAATTAAACAAAATAAACACAAAATGAGCACATCACAGAGCAATGTTTGGGCCAGCTCTTGGCTGAAGTTCAAAAAGTTGAGCAGTCAACCAATAAAATTGTGTGAATGGGTGCCGATTCCATCCTCACGAGAACTTTTACTGCAGCAGCTGCTATTAGTAGTGCTATTGCTATACCCATGAGGCGACGTCAAATCCAAACACTCCTCGCCAAGACCACCAGCGGCATTGCCAAGTCCCAAAACCTCACCCAACGGTCCACCCGGCGGAGAACTCAACCAAGAAACAGTATTCAAAAACCCATCATTTTCTTTAACAGTCTTCATAGTCCCAATACCCATTGCTGCATTTTGATCATCATCTTCACCAATCCCAATTCCCCTTGACATTGACAGGGACAAAGATGAAGGTGAAAACCTCTTCTTGTTTAAAGATGCAGCTGACCCTTCATTGCCTTCTTTCTCTCCTGTTGACCATGCATCAAAAAAATGCCTGGTTGTCTGTGTTTTTTCAGAGTTTAAATCAAGGTTCGTTTGTAAATAGGCCGACTTGGGGTGGTCAAGAAACGAGTTCATGAAATCTTGTTTATCCTCGTATTGAAATACAGACAAATTATTCTTGTTCTGGACGGTGTTGTCTCTATTATAATATCCCACTTTAGATGATGACTGCATAAGTTGATGCCATTGTTGGTTACAAGTAGAGACAGGGAGGGCGATGGTGCTACTGCTGCTTCCACCTCTCATGAACCATTCGGTGCACCTTACGCAATATCAACAGTCACAAACCAACAAAAGAAATCAGAGCCCACATTTATTTGCACGTCGACAGAGGAGACTAGACCCACAGACTACTATAATATAAATTTATCATGGATAAGAACAAGAAATGTATTTAATAATTGCATAAATAAACAATATTTTAACTTTATACTTCGGTACCGACTACCGTGTTTTCCACCGACCAAATATGCCACGAGTGCCTCACTCGTTATTAAACAAGAATTAGTTCATTGTATTAGAGAGAGGTGAACATTACTTCCTCTAAGAGTACTTCTGGAATAGGAAGTTCTTTTAAAAATTAGTCATCAAATAAAAATGAAGGTAACTTCTTAAAAAAAAAAGCCCTCGTAAAAAGAAAGGCAAAAGCAAAAGTCATGCGACCCTCAAGGGTCTTCGAACTAGAAAAGGCATTTTATTAAAATTAGTCTCGAGAGCAGCTTTTGAATTTCAAACAACCGTTTTCCAAAAAATTATTGAAACGTGTTTAAAAACCATTTCTTAATCTGCCGCTTTTGGCTTAAAGCCGTGCCAAACGACTGGTGTAATAACAAGATTTCATTTTTTTTTCCCTACGTTAATACTGTATATCCAGTCCTATCCGAGTTAATATCTCAAATTGAAGTAAGCCACAAAAATTTAACACTGAGAAAGAAATTCTTGAAACCCTAAACCCACCTGGTTTGGTCATATGGAGCAGTGAAGTCCATTGGTTTCTGAGTGGTTGGAGTATTAAGTGGAAGGTGAAGAGATTGTTGAGAATTGTTGGTAGTAGTACTGTTGTGGGATTGAGTTTCCACAGGCTTTCTTGAACGGCGTTTACTTTTGTGGGCATGGCGCTCACAGTATTTCTGATCAGGTGCTACATCCCTTGAACACCTCCATTTCTTCCCATCTGTTCTCCTGCACCTCCATGGCTCTGGATCCGACCCCCTCGAGAACCTCAAATCCAAACCGGATGCTACTCACAAAAAAACTAATCAGCATAATTGAAAACCAGACTATCAACGTGGATTTAACAAAAAGAAACATGATTAAGAAATTGGAATAAAAGGCAATTAAAAGGGAACTTCACTTTTAGATTGGAAGGCAATTGGGGCATTTGAGAGTTGCAAGAGGAGTTGAGGAGGAACAGGGATAGAAGCCATTATGTACTTGTATATCATTGTCTGTCTCTCCAGTTCTTGCCACTGTGTGTCTGTAAAAAGAGCTTTTCCAGACATGAGCATGCCTCCTGCAAAAAAGCACCAATACTCAAAACATTTTAAATTTTATTTTTTTTGGATCTTTTTTCTAGTCAAAAAACCATTTCTATACAAACAAATCCATTTTTCTTTTAAAATAGAACAAGAATCAAAAAGAAAAAAACTCATCACAGTATCTGCAACACTTGCACAAGATAAAATAGAGCACCTTTGAGAGCAGTATTGTGAGAGCTCCTCGGAAAAACTGCACCGCCGCCGCCTGTAGAACCGTAGATATTGCTCACACACCCTACCGCCTGGTTATTTGGGTTACAAAAATTGGCCCCGCCGCCCCCACCGATTCCAACACCGGAAAAGCTATTATACTGAGAAGAAGAAAGCTGATAATAGTGAGGGAAAACCATGGCCCTATTACAAGTTGATGATTCAGTGGGTTGCACCTGCATCTTCAAACCCAACCCAAAATCACATTCTAATGAAGAATCAATCCCAATTCTATTCCCATCCCCCATTATTTTTTCACCTAAAGATACAAAATCAAAGCCTTCTGCAAGAACCCTACTCCAAAAAGCTCTCTCTCTCTATAAGAATACATACGGTGCCGCCATTTTGAACTTGAGGTTATGGTTTTGGAATTTGCTTCCTATGCTTCCAACATTGGTTACATTACAATTTACATACATACAAATCACACTGTGGACCCACATACACACATTACAAAGTGTGGGACTTAACAGAGTGAAAGTTTTGACAGTCAACGCTAAATTGGTGTAAATTAGTAGCGGGTGGTATCAATAAAAAAAATGGAAAGTACAATGAAGTCTCAGTTTGACTTTTACTTCTTTTGTTCGGTAAATTTGGAAATATCTGAGCTGTAATTTTTACTGTCACAGTCATTATATATTCTGAAATTTTCCAATAATTATAGATCTTTGATTCTTTAGGATGCAATTCTACTTAAACACTGTTACTGTTACTTTGTCCAAAAAATACTAGATATTGGTTAGAGCTCGATCTTAAAATAAGTTATGTAATAAATATACGAGATGAACTATAACTTCATTCTATTAACCTTCAAAGTTATGAGAGCTAAACGCATAGATGATCGAACATAACATAAGTAACTCGACCAAAGCTAAAAGTTCAATGTGACAAATGCACAAATAACAAATGTTATATATGCAATACTGATGTGTCACGGAATAAGTTATGCAGTATTGATGTGTTTAATAGGCTATACGTTAATGTGTCCACATAATAGGTTATTACCACCTAAATCTATAAATAGAACGACTATAACGTTCTGGCAAACTAGAGCTATGGATGACCTTCTTGAGTCTTCACAAACTCACACCATAAATGGAAGTCGACGAAATTGGTGAAGTGTTGTAGATGGTCTTTTTTTCCACATGTCAAGTTCAAGAATGGCCCTCCCTTAATTTTTCTTTTAATAGTGACATTTCCATTTTACAGTTGAAAGTCGAAAAATGACAAATTTACTAAACTGTTAAAACTCAAAATATTAAAGTAGTGAATAGAAATTAAAAACTTCTATTTTGTTTGCTGAAGGTAAATTAAGATAGAATATAGGCTCACGTACAGGGATTGGTTGACAGAATTCTTACAAGATGTTGTCGTGGTAGCACCCTATTTGTTTTTTTTTTTTTTTGTCTCTCATCTTCCAACGAATTCCCGCAAATGTTATTTGTGAAACTTTCTTGTGAAAAAAATATGTACTTGTAGCATGATTCATTAAGATAACCTTCCTTCTTTACCTCAACTTGAGCTCCGATGTGATTAGGCATATATAAAATTAAAGTATTGTTTAACAATCATTATTTCAAAACTATTTTTTCTATGCTCATTTATTACCACATGTTTATAAAATGAAATATTTTACACGCAAATTTAAAACTTTTTTTAAATTTCTAATTACACATTCTTCAAAATCAATATTTAAAACTTCATTTTATACAAATAATGATTGTGAAACAGGTATTAATATTGTACATGAAATAATTAATATACGACAACCAACACAACTAAATAAATTACCGGCACAAATATTCACATCTCATAATAAATATTCATACTATTTTTATCTTTAAAATCCCGACAAGTTAACAAGCAAGCGTACCATTATGTAGTCGAGTAATTATTGTATAGAATGTCTCACTACTAGGGGTTCATTTAGCATTGACTTTTGAAAAGTCAAAAGGAGATTTTGAAATTTAAAAGTTGCTTTTGGACTCGTTTGACTAATTTTATGAAAGTGATTCTTCTACTTAGAACATCTTTTAGAGAAAACTAATCCAATGTGACTTTCTCTTAAAGCGTTTCAGTAATAAAAAATTCTTCTAAAATTTAGTTTATAAATAAAAATAACGATAATTTTCTCCAAAATTTCTTCTGTAAAAAGTAAAAGCAAAAGTCATACGTCCCATACCAAACGAACACTAGGTCTTGATTGCAGCACACGGACTTACTATTCATGCTATTTCTTCTTTTGTCAAAAAATAATAAAAATAAGTTAATAGATTAAGATGGACTTAATTCGATCTGAATAAGAGAGTCATCTATCTAGTGATTGACGGTCTCCGTCAATATACGTCGCTTTCGTTTGGCACACCGTTTCCTAGTTTTTGGCATTGAAAGTCGTAAAACTTAGGCCCACCGGACTTGACTATGTGGTCCATGAACCGTTTATGCCCATGGGCTTCGCGTCAAGTTTTCATGCTAATTTATTGGTGAACACACTATTAAATTGGACAACTTATAAAAATCCCCTGAAAATTAAGGGGCTTTGAAAAATTATATGAAAAATATTTTAAAATTAAAAAATACTATGTAAAATTATGCGCGTGTCACATTTTTTCTTTAAATAAAAAAGTTGCATGATGTCACTTTTTTATAAGTTAAGTGTTACTTTTTATTTAAAAGTGACATAAATTTGGGAAAAATTCATATTTAAGGTGTATTCTTTACCTCAATTCAAAAATAAGGTAAATAGTTTAAAATTTTAAAAATCAGGTATGGATTTAATTAATTAAAAATATTTATTAAATAAAGATAATAAAGTCACATTTTGTGATTAATGGTCACATATTCATAATTTTAAGTTACAGATTTATTTACTGGTCACATATCGTCAAATTTTTTGATCCCAAATTATTTCGAGGTCACATATCAAAAAATTTATACGTCACAAATTATTTCGAGGTCACAGATTTTTAAATTAGTTGGTCACATATTATTTCGAGGTCATAGATTTTTAAAGAGTCACGTATTATTATATTTTTAGGTCACATTTTGAGTAATTGGTCACAGATATTAACAAACCATATTTTTAAATTACAGGTCACGATTTATCTATTGGTCACAGATTTCAAGATTTGTTAGTCACAAATTACTTGTCAAGTCACAGGTTATCAAATTTTAAATTCACAGTTTAATCTTGGTCACAGATAACCAAGTAATTGGTCAAGTGGTCACACACCACCACCGCCACCGCCACCATCTTCACAGCCGAGAGATCCACCACCATCTCTGCCACTGTTGCCACCACCATCGACACCACATTACCACCACCAACAAATCACCATTTGCAACTACAAACTACCACTGCTACTATCAAATACACTGCCGATTCAACAAAAATCACCTAAACGTCAGATCCACCACCTCTGCGGCACCATCAACAAAAATCTCAGCCACCATCAGTCCAACAAAACCACCGCGCCGCTCAAGTTCCTACAGAAAAAAATCACCACCGCCTCAAAACCACCACCATCGCATCCAACCACATAAAACACCATCACCACCGCCGGATGACTATCAACACCACACCGTCGCCGATGCTGTGCACAAAACACAACCACGCCACCGTTCACGCGACGCTGCCCCTTGCTGCAGTTCTCGGTAGCGTCGACTTCTCTTGTGACGGCGTCGCAGCGACGTCGTTTGCACACGTCGGCCGTCTGGTCGGCAACGTCGCTCCGTTGCCTCGAACTGAGCAACGTCATCGCAATGCTGCCGGCATGGAGAGGCAACGGAGATGAGTAGGGGAAGGTGGGAGAGAGGGGTAGGGGAACGAGGCGAGAAAGTGAGAGAGTTGGGAAGGGATGAAAGAATTAGGTTATAAATTAGGGTTTTAATATAGTACCTGATTTTTGAATAAATAAATTGTACCCCTGATTTTTTAAAACTAATCTTTAAACAACTGATTTTTTATAATTTCCCCATAAATTTCACAGAAGTAAAAAAAAATGACAAATATTAAAAAAAGTGACAAAAAAATAACAAATGCTAAAAAAGTGACAGAAATTAAAAAAATGACAAATGCTAAAAAAAGTGACAAATATTCGAAAAAGTGATAAAAATTAAAAAAAAAAGAAAGTGAAATACCAATTAAAACATTAGAATCGGTTCAATAAAGTGTCTAGAATTTTTTATTTTTTTAAAAAAAAAGTGACAACCACTTTCATTCTCTTTCTCCATTCACCCTAGCCATCTTTAAGTCAGTTTACCAATAAAATACAATCAAAACGTTAAGCATATTTAAATCAATTCATCACTATCGTCATCTACCAACTCAACCAACGACACACCCTCTATTCCTCCGCTTTCTCTGTCGCCACCACTATTACTACCAGCATATCGAAGCCTAAGCATAAAAAACTATACATATAAAACAGAAGAAAAATGAACTCAAATACGAACATATTAAAAAAAAAAATAGATACTATAAAAGAAATTGACAAAAATTAAAAAATGTGACAACCACTTAAAAAAAATAGCAAAACACTAGTCAAAACCTTAAATTATATCATTTTATACAAGTTTTACTGTTCCACCCCCACTCCACCATCACCACTCCAATATCCAAGGCTCCAAAACCATTTCTGCTTCCTTTTTCCGATACCCACCAAAAACTAAGAGAACTCTGCTAGAATTGAAATTTCTCCTAGTTTCTTTTGTGCTTTAGCCATCAAAGCATTAATTCTTACTTTGAACTCATCATATAGTCTTTGCAATGCATAAACATTGCGTAAGAATGAATTTGATTGCACTAAATTCACCAAATATAGCAGAAGAAACGAATTCATCTAATTTACCTTCATGGCCCTACGATCCTTCACGAAAGTAGGTTGAACCTTATCTTTTAAGTAGTCAATTTTCTCAGAGAAGTAGAACTCTGGAGCTCGAGGCTTAATGCTTTATTTTTTGGCAAAATGGCACCCACCTCTTCGCAAACTCAGCCGTTTCAACCAATTCATCAAACAGAAGCATCGAGGCTCCATCGTTTGACACATAGCCACTTTCTTAATTGGATAATCAACAGTTAAGATTGAAAGGATTGTGTTTGCAGTAATAATCAGAACCTAGAATTGAAAAACTTTTAGAAATCACAGAAAAAGCTAGAAATTGAAAAGGAGTCACATCTAGAAAGATGAACAATTGTTGGTTCGATTATGGTTTGTTTTAGAGGCTGTTAGCGAGGAAGGTGGTGGAGTGGTTGCAAATGGCAATGTGTGTGGCCAGTGACGAAGTTGGGGCATAATGGAGTTTTAGGGATTTTGGAGGTTTTTACCATGTGAATTACAGAATGAAGAACTTGTGGGCCGTGAGAATTAGTTTTCATTATATTAATCAATTTTCAACCTTTTCGGCCGCATTGGGCCTAATTTTCCCAGTTAAATTTGAATAATACTCCTTGAACATAATAGGGTTACACAATGATTTATATACAGATGATATGGTGAGATATAATTGAGTCAGAATTTCTTCAACCAAATAAAAAAAAACATTTTCACTCTCTTTTTGACCATTATGTACAAATAGCATTCCGATTAAATTTTAATTTTTTAATTTTTTGTCATAAGAGAATGGCGGATTAAATTATAAATTGTTATTTGTTGAAATTTCCAAATTTGAATAGCATTTTTTTTTAATGATATATACAATAAAACTCTTTCATCGAGGAATGGGAAGAAGGGCCTAGGCACATTAGATGAACACTTGAGTTGCAAGGATAATCCAGTTAGATAGACTTCCTTTTATAGGTCTATTTGAACATACGGTTCCTGTGGATGATCAAGATGGTGAGTCGTGTTGGACAAAATAACAGTAAAGTGTAGAAAAACTTATTAACAGATCGAGTCTCGTGACAGCACGATATCCTAAAGCGAAATTGCCCGTCGATAATTGCTGCGACCTCTGTGGACAATCACCTCCAGGATACAACGATCAAATAAACCAATTGTGCAGCAATCACAAAAGGTTTTCAGAACTCTCAAGTGTACTCCCGAAATGTGTAAAACTAAGAACAATATTTTTACTGTACTGTATAGAAATATATAATCTCGTTTTTCTTGTAATTTTCTAATACCCAAAAGTGTGTTTATATAGGCAGAAAGAGATGTAACTTCTTCCACCATGATCTAGTATTAAGTTGCAGATGTAATGACCAATGGTAATGGGTATTAATACTGGGCAGTTAAAACAGTCATATTCTACTGGTTAGTTGACCCATTAAATAATTTCGAAAATGATTAAAAAAATAATTTTTATTTTATTAGAATCAAAGACTTTTTAATATAGTGCGTGAGGCGTGACTCGAACACCTGACCTCCCACACAAATTCCACACTTTTCAACAGTTGGGCACTTCATCTTAATTAGTTATTTCTTTCACATATTTTATTTATTATATAAATATATAACAAGTCGTGTGGTGGGAAACCTTCCCACACAGCTCGGGAAGCACTGAATTAGGATAAGAGGTTCATCACTATATCATTGTATGCAACGGGAGCTCGCTCGATTCACAGATTGGTCTGAAAGTAGGGATTGAGAGATCGATTGGGCTTTGTTTTTCTCTACCTCGGGCCATCTATTTCATTAAGGAAGAGGGAGCGGGTTCTGAAACGGTTCTAGCAACCGCATTTTGGCCCAAGGATAGATCTTAAAACTTTCGTGATGTGCCTCTTTCGGTTGCTTTCTAGTGTCATAGGTCCGATAGTTTTTTCCTAAAGTCTGTACTTCAAAATGTATAGGTAGTTTTCTCAAATGACAACGGGAATGAAATTCCGATCATTTTTATTCTCGTCTTGTAGATTGTTTGATATATTCATTCATTACCAAAACAAACTAAAACTACACCAAAGTGGAATGGTCAGTGTAGAAGCTAGAAGTAGCCTATAGTAGTCGGCCTAACCAAAGCATAACGATAACATAAAATTAGCTAACTAGCTGATAGGCTGAATGAGAGCTGCTATGATATATAATATTTAATGCCATCTCAATTTCTCATCTCCCATACATCCTATATTTTTTTCGAGGAGAAGCCCTCGAAAATCTATTCTTCTATCCAATTCACAGTGTTGTTTAGATTTGCACTAAAATGATAAACAAAATAAGGGTTGCCACAACCGCGGAGGCAGGATTGAAGCCTTTTGTGGTCGTCCTTTAGGGATTATTAGTAAAATGATTCACAGAAATTTTACTTTATTGTTTCGATTGTAAGATGCTATAAGTGTCTTCTTTGAACCATCTTCCCAAGAACATAGTTGAGGAAGGTAATTTTTGGCAACGACCTTTTTGTTTTGCTTTTAATCTTGTTCTGAAAGTTCAAATATACGTAACGCTTGATATATATACATTTTACTCTTGTTGACCTTGATTTCTGTAAGTGAAACGTCATCAACAAATTTTATGTCCACTCAAATCTGCGTAGCTTTTCTTTTGCACATTTGGACAAACCGTTAAGAGCAAGTGACCTGCTCTGATGATGGAGAAGGTGGTGGCAAGCACTCTGAAGATTAAGTCAGTCAACTTGTATAAGTATATTTGAGTGTAAAACGGACGGAAGACGTGAGCCATAATAGTGTACGAGCAGCTAGGGTAGTAGGACTTATTAAATGAGGTGTAACAACTCTAATAATTGAAATTGGGTTGATACTTAGAGTTCGAATGCTATAGAAAAATAATAAAGCTGGCTGCAATACAAACATGAATTCAAGCATAGATATAGTTCGATTCAGTCCGATATTAATAGGAATTAAATTGAACAGTAAGGAAAATTCTACCCTTCAAATGAAACAGTTTCATGTTAAATGAAAAAAAAAAAAAAAAATTAGACTAAATTGACTGGCTCAAATTTCTTCAAAAAAGAAACTGAAAAATGATGTACAGATTTTATAATTGCACTTTCATACTTTATTTTTGGCAGAAAAGGTGTTGATTCATTGCTACATTTTATTTATTGTTAACGCAAAATGGACAAAGAATGTCTCAAATCTCAATACTTGTTTCTTACAAAAGTTGTTTGGCTTCTTTATGTTTCCATTTCTGACAGCTCAAAAGAAAAAAGACAAAAAAAGGATGAAAGAGAGTTGTTTTTCTCTCATTTTTCTTAAACCTTTTATGCTATTGCAAGCAAATTATTTTATTCCTTGATTAAAAAAAGTAGACCAAAAACACTTAAAACTTGTTATGAGCCTCTTTGAGCCTCAATTTTTATCCAAAATATATTTTGGAATAATTTTCTGATGGAGAATGTGTGATTCAAAAATAAGAAAAAAATTTGAATTTGTGTTTAATATTCTTACATTGAAAAATGTGTAGTTGAAAATAAGAGAGAAAAATGTATTTTGAAAATAAAAGGGACCAAACAAGAGCTAAGAATAAATCTTATGTCAAATAAAGATAAAAATATAAACCAACTGATAAGTGCGTTTTATATACTTATTTTGATCACGAAATATGGACAATTATTGATTGATATGTTGAAATATCGCTTAATTCTATGTAATTTCCGTTTTGTAGGACAACATTGATGAATGTGACGGAATTTAGGAGAAACAAGTGAAAAATAACTAAAACTAAAGAAAACCAAAGTCCCTACCAAGATGCAAATAACCGAAAGATAACCCGAAAGAGGAATTGAAGATGCAGATGTCAAATTGAACTAAAGAATGACGCATTAGAAGACGAACAGTGGGAAAAAAGGTCGAGAATGGCAAAACGAGTTCGAGGATCAAATTGCAAGAATTTGGTAGTTCATAATGCTATGCGGTCGCATTGGTCAAATCAGGGGATCTCAAGGCCAAGTTAAGTTCTTCTATGCGGTCGCATAGTTAGTTTCTGACGTGAAAATTCTAGTTTCCTTATTTGAGTGAAATATTTATTAAAATAAATCTTTGGATGCGTATTTAAACCCTAGAACCGTTCAGAACGAAATACAACATATGCACAAGGGTTCTGAAAGGAGAAAAAGAGCAATAACGCGAAGAACAACACCACAAAGCGAAGATTAAGTCAAGAATTCAATTGGTGGTGTCGTTTCTTAATTGTTTTTCTGATTTTCTTCTTTTCAACATGCTAGACTAAGTTAATTTTGTACTATGGAACGATGAACTATGTAATATTATTTTTATTTCTTAGTTTTACATTATTGACAATAAAACACGTTTTTGACTATTTGAATGGTTTATATGGATTTATTTTCTCTACGATTATTGTGCACGTTAATTGCGTGAGTGTTGTGATCTATTTCATGTATTCGAAAGAATTTACTGCGTATAAATCATCATAAGGTCTGGCAGATGATAATAATATACCATTATACTTTATGTAAATCTATAAGTGTTCATAAAAATTAATGCATTCTTGTATGTTCGCATCCATCATAGAGATATAGTCGGTAACATATGAGAATATATTTGACTTTACTCGAGAGATACTATTCGATAATTTAGGAACATTGATTCGCCAATATTTCAATCATGTGTCAAAGTGTAAAATTAGATTTAAAAAGATTATTACTTAGGGATTCGTGATCCTAATACATGCATCATACATTCGAAAACTTTAAATTACATTCAATGTTATTTGCATTCAGTTTAGTTAAATCATTCTTCCTTGCTTATTAATTTAGTTATAATTTTATTATAACAACGTTGCAATTTTCTTGTTTTGGTTAAGGTCACGGTAATAGAACTTGGACTAATCAATCTTCGCGGGATGATATTCGAATTCAAAAAGTCCACTTTATTACTTATTAACGAATCGTATGCTTGTGGTGGTTTTAATTCGAAATATATTTTCGTGAATACCAACATATAAGGGTTTGAATTACTCCTCTTAACAAGGTTGACATTTGAAGTCAAAACTTCAAATTTTAATACGATATTAGGACTCATTAAATTCCAACCAACAATTCAATCCAATTAAGAGTCAAACAAGCACACTAATTTTAAGATTGATTTACTCAAATGAGCTACAATCTTGCAAAAACATATTAAGGGACAAATCCTTCATCAAATAAAGATGCAAATATTAACTGATATATAAAAGTTTGGTTACTTCTTTTAACAATGTTGATCTTTTAAAATAAATTTCAAGTCTTAATATTTTCATCTTTATTCGTTTTAGAATTTATACCTTAACAAGTTACAAAAAAAAGAAAAAAAACACTTTCACACACAGTTAAACACAATAAAATGGAGTATACAACCACACATGAAATTTACTAAAGTCAAATTTCATCAATTACAACCAAGTTTATTTTACTGCAATCTGATATTCTGACCAGAGAATACTGGTCCTGAGACGCAACCCATTCCCCCAAACGACCTTAGTTTATAACTAGAAAGAACAACATCAATGATCAACAAACAAAAAGCAAAATTAATCTAGAAATTGATTAAAAAAAGTAATCTTAGCTGGATATAAGGCCATTGAATCGGACAGGACCCTTCTGTTTTAGTAGTAAATTTAGCTGAGCCTTCTGGCACCCCAACTTGGTGCCCACATGCTTGCTTCTGCAGCCAATTGCTCGAACCACTTTTGGAAATTCGACGAACCCTTTAATCCCTCGTTTAATATGAGGATTTTCAGGCTCCGAGGAAGCTCTTCTCTGAATTACCACTGAATGAAATTTTCCATTGTTATCAGTATTATTACACCCCGGTTTATCTGCCAAAACAAACCTTATTCTGTCCCTGTAAGAAACACAACAAAAATAGAACGTTCAGTGACTAATTTGGAAGAAAAACAAACGAAAGCTATAATTTGGATGACTAACAGTGTTTTTATATCTTGATTAGTAACACTGGAAGCAGTTGTAGCCTGATTATGATCAGTATCATATTCTTGATTCTTTCCTTCTTTCTTAAAACTTGATGATTCAATTTGAATCCTTTTAGAGTCTTCAAGTTCTAAAAGTTTTTCTTCGAGCAAAAGCTTTGCTTCTGCGAGCTTCATTTGGACGCGTTCTTCCCTTATAACCTCAGACACATGTAGCATTTTCCTTTCTTCCTCCATTTCTTTCTTCATTCTGTTGAATTCGGCTTTATCATAAGATACTTCTTTAGCAAGATCTTGGCAAACTCGCTCCAATGCTTCTCTTCCTTTCCTCTCCACAGAAAGTTCCTTGGCCAGTCTTTTATTCAAAGACTCCATTTTTTTACGCGATTTGCATTCACATTCTAGCTCAGCCTTCAACCGAACAATCTGTCCTCGAGCAACTTCGAGCTCAGATTCCATAAGGGGCTTGATAAAGGTTAAATCCCAGAAAGAAGCCGCGATTTTTCTTGCAGAAATAGGTAGATGGAGATGATGAATTTGCTTGTGAGTAGGATTTTCTTGTTGACGAGAAATATAAAAGGGATTCTCGTACAGTTTCCAGGTTGGGCAAATGGAGGTGGTGATGGGGGCCATGGGAACCGTCTGATTCTGGGAATTTTCTTGGCTTCTGATCATCATCACCATTGGAGGGGTGTTGTTTTCTTGGTTGTGCTTTGTAGACGAAATGAAACTTTTCTTGATTAGGACTTTCTTTTTGCTTTTGCTTTTGAGTTTTGTAATTGATAGTAGGTCCATTCTACCCCATTGATGAAGCTGCTTCCTATGGGGATTGTAAAGGTGAAAGTTGCATCACATGCACCTCTCTGTATTTTATAACTATGGTGGATGGTGGGGTTGACCCTATGATCTTTCTCTCTCCCGTGTGTGCGTGTGTAGAGATAAAACATATTTACTCACTCAGACGGAGAAATACGATACTGTCTTATGCGTGTCATTATCGAAACCTATTATAAAGCAGTGTTTCTTTTGATATGCTGGCAATGTTTTTGAAGAGCTAATTATAGTAACTCTCATGTCAAGGTACTACGAGCCTTCTACTTCATGCATCTAACCTGCTGGCATGGTTCATTGGTTCCATCGACTAGACCAGGAGCGGATCCATGAAAAATTTTAAGACAGGCTAACACGCAAATAATTTTTATTTATTTATCCTTTTGCTAAAGGTGAATTGGGTTGAAGGACGGGTTGTAGCACAACCCAGTCCCCCTAGATCCGCTAATGGACTATTTCAGTGTATACAGATGTTCACTTGAATCTCTATAATAGAATGAATTTCATTCTTCTATCTATTTAGCTTTTGTTTGATGGTCATTATTGAGAAAAATGATGTTTTGAATAGTGATTTTTTTGAAAAATGTGGTTAAAAAGTTGAAAAAAGATTTACGTGTAAAATATTTTATTTTAGGAATGTGATTAAAAATTAGTATGAAAATTAAAGAATTTTATTTTAAAGGAAGACAAAAAAAACCCTTAATTTATCATTATGTTGATTTAAGATATAATTTGTAGCTTATGTTGACAATATTGTCTTGATATGAATAATGCTACTTTGCTAGAAATTAAATGGCAGGTATAGTGATATAATGTGTTGGCAAGACGTGATTGAATAGAAATGATGAATGTTTTTTAAACAGTCCAATAATAGGTTGTCATGCGACATTATATCAATAATTATATCAACCATTATGTCTATGTCAACTATTTTGAAGTATGATTACGGGGTGGGAGCTTCACTACTTCACTACACATTTGTATCAATGACTAATTAACTTGAGTCATTACGTTTTAATTAACGAACTTAGCACTTGATATTGGCTGCAATTAGCACTTGTTTTGAGTACAACCTTTTTGATCAATCAAGTTCACGTAAAATCCATTAGCAAGGGGGTAAAAGTTTACACTAATTCATATCATCAGTGGATACTGCATATGTATGACATCCTCGGGCACGCCGTTATTTCTCAGATAAAGGCCAAAAATGCTTGCTCCCCCACAAATGTGAAGGAGAAAGAAAACTGGTCACAATCCAGCAAGGGGTAAAAACAATGAACAATATATGATTGAGAAAAACAGTCGGTAGTAATCAGAATGCCCAACAGGAGGCAATAAATTGATGTCTCAACTAGCCAACTGGTGGACCAAATTGTTGTACTACACAGAATGGAGACAGAACACTCTCTCTATCATAATTCATTACAGAAAATAAGTAGTACTGGTACGTTTCTTTGTTATTAGATAAACATTCAGAGTGAGAGAGAGAGAGAGAGAGAGAGAGAGAGAGAGAGAGAGAGGCCTTGAATCCCTGTCAACAAGTGATATGGTCACGGTTACAGTCCTCTTTCCAGATTAATGAAACAGGGAACTTACGGGGGAGGAAGGCTTGCAGATGCCCAGCATTCTCGCGTTTACATAATTTATTCGTCTAAATTTCTACTGCATGTTTCATGATGGAAAAAGGATCAAAGACATGTTGGAAGAAGAAAAAAGCAGAAATGGGGCAATACAAGCATTCGTGAAGTCCAGATCTATCTTTGGTTCAAGGTTTACTCTGGCATCCAAGTAAACTGGGAGTTATGACAAATTCTTCAGCCTCCCAACTCAAAGAATGGAAAGTGACTCCTCTCATTTCAAATATGCTAAATAAAATAAATAAGATCTTTTAATTCTTAAAACTTGTATTCTTCTTTTATAATTGCTAACTAGAGTAACATGATTAGAAAGGTGAATCAGAATCAAGATTTTCTCTTGGTAAGATGCTCAATCAGGAAATCAGTCAGGTTCACATAATCTAAAACTACATATCATGCCATCCGACACCCTGGAAAAATATAAGAACTAATTTCATGGGTATAGTTTTCCCATATCTAACAATTGGACATGCACACTCCATTTGGACCATGAATTTTAGAAAAGGAAAACAGAACAGATCTAAACTGATATTCCTCATTGCGTCCAATTAAAATAAAGACTAATTTTAAAATATTATTTGTTTGTATTAAAATAGCCTGGAAATATACGAGAAACGTAATATATATTGTATAATTATTTCCTCTTACAATAAAGTTTAGTCTGTATTTCTTCCTTTTCCAGGCAAGTTCCAGAGCCAATTGAGCATTAACACAGACTGTTTGAGTCATATATAAATAAAAAGTATCTCAAAGGTGTAGCAGGACAAAGTTAAGACTAGGATTTGAATCCATTTCTGTTCTAGTTGGTCACTTGGATTTATTTTTTCAAATTTTCAAATCTTAGTTAAATGCATGGAATAGATAAATCCAAAAATAGTTAAATAATAAGCAACCTAGAAATATTTAAAAATATATCCAGGGTATCATTTCCAATTTTCCACTGATTATTGGTGCTATTTCCGGGAAACTTGTTATCAATAATGATAGGCTTCATGTTAGTTAGGCCTGAAGGACAAGTCATAAAACAAAAAGTTTTACTTGATATGAATGATACAAAGCAGAAGTTAAAATTTTTAACCAGGACTAATCTTTGGTGTTTTTAGAAGAAATAAATAATATGATTTATTATTTGTAACTGAAACACCCGAGTGGAAGTTAAGCGAGACAAAATGAAGACACATGTAAGAAGCTGGAAAGGCATTTACTTGGTCTCTCCAAACCCTTTACATCTTCAAAATTAGATGAGAAAGGCTTAGGAGCTTAAAGCTCCACTTGTTTCAGGGCTAATAAAGATAAAATTACCTTCTAATGTATCCAGATGGTCCAATGTTGTAGAAAAAATCTTGCCATGCTATGCACAGTTCGGTATGATCCAATATTACAAAAAATTCTTGCCATGACATGCACAGTTTGCAACCAACCAAAAAAAAAAAATGCGAAGTCCGCTTTTCTAGAATTATATGCTAACATCTTTTAGTAATAATTGGAAATGCTCAGAGTGCAGAAGAGAATTTGTACTAGATTGCTAATATAATTATGACATTACTGATGACGGTTTTAAGTCACCAACTGCTCCTTAGAGCTTCTCCAATACTCTTTAAATATGAGATGCTCTTTATTTTAAAGAATCAACCTTTAAAATCATGTTCCAAGAGTCTCTTTAACATTTTAATTTAGAGAGTGAGTTTGGCTTTCCAAATTTGGAGACAAGCCAAACCCACTCTCTATAATTAAATGCATGCATTCAAAGTATTTCAATTTTCAATGTAGGAAAATAATAAAATAATATAAAAAAAAGCTAGTTAAAATAAAAAATAAAAAATATTTTTTGGAAGTGACAAAATTAAATATTAAATATAAAGAGCTTGTTGGATTACTTCAAAATTTTAACTCTCTAAATTTATAGATGCTCTCCAAATGATAGAATATGCTCTTTAAAAATAGAGAGTCTCTTGGAGATACTCTTACAACAGCGTGTTGGAGGACTCTGTAATACAAAATTATCAAATGACTTCCTGGAGAAAGAGAATCCTAACAACCAACCACATCTGTAAGCATAAGATGGTCATAAGCAGCAATAATGACCTTTTTTCATGAATAGTTAGTGATTTCATACAGCACACACTTGATTCAACTCAATACTCAAATAAAAAATTATCTTCCTATGATAGAGGTGCTCACTTGTGTAACTGTACCTATTTCTTCTGAGAACGATCCTAAAACTGATATTAAATTTTTTTGTGATTAATCATTTGGCTCATTTCGTATACTCCGAAGACTTGGATATGATGCTTATTTGCAGGATTTGCCATCATACTTACTAATATTCCCTGTTTTCAATGTTATGGATTCATTTCCTCAGTGAAACACATATGAGTCTCATTTGTTTCTATTGAGACAATATTTCATTCCCATTCCCTATGCTCCTGTCTCTTCCTCGGAAATAATTGTTGTCATTATGGATATTTAGAAAGGCTTCATCAGATGGTGGTCATCATCGATTCCTTCTTCAGAGGAAAGATCATCCATTTATTGATACTTGAATAACGAAAATAGAATTTCGACTTATTGATCTTGATTTCTTGGATGTGCATAGGTCACCGGTGTCAAGTTCTTTTCAGTCAAGAGGAAATGATGGAGATTTATTACTTGAGATGGAAATTATATTCCTATCATGGGTCACTAAATTTAAAAAATACATACTTGTCTTAGGAATAAAATTAGAAAATAATTATTTATTTCCTACAATTATTAATAGTCTTCAAGCAGGAAATTCATTCCATTTGCTTACTCATTGAGTTATAACTTCTGTTAGAACTTTTTACATATAACTAATCTTGCTGAATATTTTCAGTATAATTTAAAATTCTTCTAGATTTCTCCCCCAAATTCTTCTGCTCTTTTTTTCTCTAACATCAACAATGACTCTAGACACCAACCACTACCCATTACATATGAAAAATATTCTCCACCCGATCTTAACATCAAAGAATTTTTAATTTCACAAAAGATTTGCTTTCTCCAACAAAATTCACATACATGTATAGAAGTCCATGAAATTACATAACTAGCTTGAAGCAACATTCATAGAATAAACAGTTGGCCACAAATAAAACAAAAATTCAAAGATGGAATAGCCCTACACAATTCACATAAAAGGATGGACATCTACCTCAATCTTCTCCAATTTGATGATTCACCACTGACATACACTCGCATTGGCAACTCACAGTTCAAATTCATCTTCTAGCTTCAATTGCTCAGCTGCAGCCTCCTCTTCTTCATCATCAATAGCAAAATAGGGATTGTGCTGCTCAGGCTTGAACTTGTAACCAGTGAACACATAGAAAGCCAATGTTACCAACTCCCCTGCCACCACGCTGGTCCAAAGATATTTGTAAGACGTGATAGTCTCCAGTGCATAAACCGCAACACGTGTAAAGTAAATGTAGCATATCACCACAATGTAGTACTGCCTAAACAAAGTTAACTTCAACAAATTTACAGCAGCCTTCCCGTCCGTCCTTGCTGCCTCACGCAAGTTCTTAATCGACCAAACAATCGGGAAAAGCACAGCACAACAACAAACTACATCGACAAGCAAAAAAACCTGTTTCCATGTCATCCAATCTTGACCATATGGCCCAGTCTCATCAATCACAACCTGTGCAATATTAGCAACAACTTGTAATGGAATCACTATCATCAAAACTTTCTTTTCCTTATCTTGCAAATAAGGCTTCAAAATCGACCACCCAGTCCCAATCAAAACAATCAAAGTAAACAGTGTAACGCCCTTTAGAAAACTGAATATGTAAAACAACACATCCCACCCATGGGCTGACCCGGTTCGCTTAATATAGGACTTATCCTCCGCTTCACACAACAAATTCAATGCTTTCAAGATCACTACCGCAAGCATAAAGAAGTGAATTTTAAAAACAGTCAATCTCTTCTTGTACAAAACATAAATCCAAACCGCAGTAAGAGCAAAATACACTATGAAGAATACGAAATAAACCCGGGGCAAAATAGTCTTTCCCGCCGACAAATAATCCCGTTGGTTGGACTTCCCATTCTCCAAGTTGTACATCACAGACCGTACATTCATCGACACTTGAACTTGCGGAAGGCAATTAGCGAACACCAGGGAGTACTGATCGGCATTTGATTCGGAGTACAGCAGATTAAAGCTCGTGGGAGTAGGGTTAGGCAGTTGACTGAATACTAAAATTTTCTTAATCGATTCCGACTGAAGGGCGCACGTAATCTCCGCATCCTCTATTTGCTGCAGCACGTTGATCCACGAATCACGAGTACATAGAAAGAACCCAACTTTGGAGAAGTCAAGGGTTGACGAGTCGGGTCCGGAGAGGGAGATTTGAGTGAGGTTGAGCTCAAGCTGGCCACGGCGGGTGAACCCAAATTCATCGAAGGGGATTATGGGACGACCATCGGATCGGATCTCCGAGTACCGGATCTCGCCGGCAGCGCGTGAAGCGATTGAAATGAGAACAAAGAAGAGGATACGGAGAGACAAGGCCATGAAGGGTAAGTGTCGTGTTGGGATTCTCTCTCTCTCTTTCCTCTTGTTGGTACAGTTCTTTGTTTATGAAATTTTACCTATTCTTCAATTTAACTATTATAAATTTCATCCGCGGTCACTGAACATTCAGATAAATTTCGATTGAGTTACTAAACTTATTTTAGTTTAAAATTCACTACTTTGTCATAAGTCGTCACCTATCTTTCAAGCTAACGAAAAATTCTCAATTGACCGCCATACTAATGTTGATCTTTCCGTAGTTGGCCAATCACTACACAAAACACTAGAAATGAAAATAGTAAAATGAAAGTTGCAATAATGCCTTTATAATGGTAGTGTTAAATTAAGTGTTGTTTTTATTTTAACATTTTATGGCGTGGCATAGTGGTAAGTTGTATGTGATGTGGAATCGATGCTAATTAATCAATTTGTAATATGACATGCTATAGATTGGCGAAATTATAACTATAATTGAAGGTCGATGACCCAATTAAAATTCGGTGACTAAATTAGACAAATTAAAGTTTAACGAAATTGCACATACGCCTGGACATGGTTCGGTTCGGTTCGATTTTGAATTTTCAAGTATTTAATAAATGGAACCGTCGGGTCCAAATATAATTATGGAACCGTTCGAGTTCGTTCTGTTCGGTTCCGTACCATAATTAATTTTTTTAATAGATTTCTAATGGTCAACGATCGGTGGTCGTGGTAGGAGGTCGTTGTTTTGATGGGCATTGGAGAGGGGAAGTCGGACTCGACAGTCGATAGTTTTGATTTGGGCATGTAGATGTAGGTTTTCAATTTATCAAATGATTTGGGTCAGTGATTCAGTTATTATCGAATGAAAGTGTGAAATAACCACTGAAAGTGTGAAATTGGAAAGAGAATGATAAAAATTTAAAAAAGTTTAGATCTTGGGCTAAGAATTAAATTAATAAGGGAACCATACATAAATAAGGTATTTAAGTATCACCATTTCAAAATTAAGGATTGAAGTTTTAGATTTCAAAAATCAGGTTTTCATTAAAATTTATTTATAATTTAATTAATTAATTATATATTTAATTAATAAATATATAAAAGTCACAAATCTATACAATTTGGTCACAATTCAAAAATTTTAAGATCACAATTCAAAAATTTTATAGGTCACGGTTCTTTCATTTGTCACAAATTAAAAATTTTAAAGTCACAATTGTTCATCGGTCACGAATCACAAAATTTATAAGTCACACAACTTATTTTATGGTCACAAAACATCAAATTATAGGTCACATATTACTTTTATTGGTCACAAATTAATAAATTTGTAGGTCACAAATTATTTCTAAGTCACATAATCAAATTTTTATGTGTCAACTATTTTACGGTCACAATTCAAAAATATTATAGGTCACAGTTTGCTTATCGATCACAAATTAAAATTTTAAAAGTCACAATCATCCAATTAATTGGTCACAAACACCCACAACACCCACACCCACTGCCACGACCACCACCGTGGCCGGCCGCCATCGCCACCACCACCACCACTCCAACAACCAAAACCAATGCCTCACCTCAATCAACCACCTGTAGCACCACCATCACCACCGCAACCTACACCGCACCGCAACTACCACCCCAACAAAAAAACTCCATACTTGCAACCACCATTCCCACCCGCCGCAACCACCACCCAACAAAAAAATCCCCAAATCCACAACCATTCCCTCCTCCGCAATACTCTCGTACGTGCCACTCACCACAGCACCATGCCCAACCGCACCACCGCCACCACCACAGCACCATAGATACAGACACAGCCCTAACAACCCACCACTACTAGCCACCCAAATACCACCAACATCACACCACCTCTGCCTCCTCCATTTCCTCACCCATATCTCGAACCATAGCCCAAAATTAGATTCAAAACCAGAACGCAGCCAACATCACCGCCTACATCACCCATCACCACCACCAACTACAAAGATCGTCAAAATCATTATACAACCTGATCCAAAATCAGATCGCATCAACTGTAGAAACAGCGACATCGGCATCATCGCATAACTCCAAAACGAGATCCAATCGACCAACGTATCTGACTACATCATCTCTGAAACCGTATGTCGCTGCGGTAACGATTGAAAAGAACGACCTTCGCTCTCGCCGCCTATTGTTTCGGATTGACGCCGTCGTGAGCGCCACTTCAGGTAGATGCTCCGGCACTCTTGCCGCCTATTGCTTCAGAGTGAGCCGTCGTGGGCGCCGCTTCAGGTAGACGCTCCGGTACAGAGGATAGAGTATAGATGGTTTAGAGAAAGAAAGAAGAAAGGGGGAGATAATTAGGGATTATGAGTGAAATTGGATAGGGTAAATACGTAGAATAATTTATTTATTTTAATAATATAATTAATATTTAAAATTTAAATTATCACCTGATTTTTGAAAAAAAAAACTATTAAATCTTAATTTTGAATTTGATTGATTAAAACTAGGATTAGATGTAATTTTCCCAATTAATAATATGATCAAAAAATTAAATCAAAAAATTGAATTTAGAAATTGAGTTGGGCTAGGCTAGTTAGGCATGGACTTGACTTGAGAATTAGAACATTATTCATTAAATTAGTTAATTTGCTAATTTGTTTAGAAAAAATTAAAAAATATTAATTAATTCTATATAAAAAATTTTAAAAATATTTAAATTCGAGTTTTCTGTTCTAGGTCTAGAACCGAGAATCGAACCAAACTCATCGGTTCTCGATTCAAATACTCGTTCAAGTATTTAACATATGAAGAATCGCTCGATTCGGTTCGAGAGTTTTGTACAACCTTAATTGCACATAAAGTTAGGTGGTTGTATAATATTTAATAAAATTATGTATAAGTAAATATGTAAACTCTAAAATATATTTTTTAATGATCACGGGAAACAGTAAAAAATAAGTACTTATTTAAAAAAGTAACTCTTATTTTAGTGTTAAAATTAGGGTTGGACATCATCCGGTTCGATTCTCTTTAAAATCGAACAGAACCCGAATTTTTGGGTATTTAGTAAGTAGAACTGTTTGGTCCAAATTTAATTATGGAACCGTTTAGGTTCAATTCTATTCGGTTTTGTTCGGTTCCATTAAGTTCCTCAGTTTCATACAATAATTAATTTTTTAAATATTTAAAACAACGCTACATAACTAATGATATGTTCAATCTTAATTCTTACAAAATAATGTAGTCCAGTCTTACGTATCTTTTGCACCTCTCTTTGTTGAGTTCTTCATAGATTTGATTGTTAAAATTACGGGAAGTGGAAGATAAGGCGCTCACAATAATGAAGAGGTGTAGTTGGACTTCCAATTTGTGATTTCTTCAAAACTGTAAAAAGGGCATTACGGTAGAATAATAGATTTGGATAAAATTTATGTCAATTTAATTAAGCTGGGCTTTGACCGGAAATTAGAAATAGGAAAAACATATTTTGAGTTTGGGTTAAATTAATTAGTTAACAAATTTATTTAGAAAATAAATAAAATAATTTAACTTATTTAAGATAAATAAATTTAAAAAATTAGGGAGATTTAGTTCTGATCTAGAACCGAGAACGGAACCAAACCATTCGATTATCGATTCAAATACCCGTTCAAGTATTTAACTTAAGAATAATTGTTCGGTTCGGGTTCGATTCGTTTTGGGAGTTTTGTCTAATCCCGATTCGTTTTGGGAGTTTTGTCTAATCCTAGTTGAAATATTCAATAATCTCGGTAGGATTTATATATCTATTAATTTTGACATTAAATATGACATGGGATTGGGATCATATAAGTTTTTAATCCACAAATCCTCTGAACTTCAAGACTCCAGTACTAAAAGGTTACATTGCTGTTGAGAAGAAAGCTAGAGCTCCCACAAATGGAGCATTGATATATGTAGCAGGCTCAGATTGCTGATAATTATCCCTATTATCGGCGAAATTATCCTTATTGTCAGGACCACCTACAATGGCTCCCGAAAGAACATTTGGATCAGGCGAACCCGAGCGCAGGTACTGAAATCCATCGTTGCAGCCAATGCGAGCCGGATGTGCATGTACAGATGGTACAGAGGAACCCCTATGGTGGACATGCTGTGGATACCTTTGCCCGAACCCGACCATATAAGACATTTTTCCTGGATTATCGCCTAGTATATAGTCGACCTGCTTCTTTGCCATCGCCACAAGTTTATCTGCTGTCACGGTTGAAGTCCCGCAGTGGGCAACTCCTTTGTTTGTGTTTAGGTACTTAGCATATGTCAACTGAAGAAATGTTGATGTAGTGACATACTGAAGATTGCTCTCACTTCCTTTGTAGAAAAGTCCTCCTGTCAAATTTTGTTCTACATGAGATAATCAAGCAATGGTAGAAGCTACACAATATTGTAAAATTGTAAGAATTTAGTAGAAATGTTAGGGTGATCCAATCATAGTAATGCAAGAAATTTCATGATAATTCTGGCTTCCTAAAGCCCTTTATACAGTAGGAACATTCGGTCCAGGCAAACCTGGGGTATACTGGGCCTGGAAACTAGGTGATCCAGGAACTAGAGAGCAGAAATAGTTGTCTGAATGTGATTTGAACAATTGAAATTCTTGAATACTGTTCTCTAAGAAGCCCTGTAAATGGATGGGAAAGGAAAAAACAGAAACAGTTAATAGCCTGCTGATTGATTCTTTGATAGCAGAATTAACAAGTAAATACTAGGACCTGAGAGAGTAAAACTTTGGTCCCAGCGCGCTTATCGTCCCAACTGAAGGAATAGTCATCTTCATTGGCCCCCAGAGTTTGCCCATTCGACTGAATGTAAGCCAAATACGAGGCATTTCTAGATGCTTTATGAAGCCATGATGCTCCCCATAAAAGCTCGTCCTAAATCCAAAAATTATGTTTGTTTAGCGAAATATTGACAGTACGATACAGGACAGGAGGCATAAATTGTTTGGCTTACTTGGTATCCTGAGTACGAGCAATAGAATGGACACACCACAGAATTGAGTGTGTCGCTGTAAGAACCTCTGTACCTGTCAGCAAAATCGAACACCTGCACATAGGTTTGAACTTAACTTCACTACAAGTTGCAGTGAGGACTATAGTGTCTGACAATTTTAAGTTCAAAAACTCTTGTTTATTTTGGCTTCCAATTCAATATACCAAATTGCTTACTTTCATGGCAGTGTGTAACAATTTAGCAGAATAAGCAGGATCAGAATCTTTGAACACAATAGAAGCAGCTGCCAATGCTGCAGCAGTCTCTGCAGCAACATCAGAACCTGGACTCTGAGACGACACCTTATACACATTACGAGGTGTGTCCATGTCTTCAGGCCTTTCCCAGCAATGATGATCCATATTTGGATCTCCCACCTGTTGCATTAAGGCCACATTGTAAGCAAAATGAAGTGCTTTAGAGCTCATGCTTTACTCAATTTCTTGGAATTAAGCACTTATTTGTTTTTCATACTTGCACGTATAAGGTGCCAGGGGAGGCTGTGGCTGCTTTTAGAAGATAATCCGTGCCCCAACGCACGGCTGCCTTGGCGTAGTCGAGTTGATTCCCCATTGAGTTACCGAATTCAATTACGCTCCAAGCGAGCAATGTGGTAGTAAAAGCCATTGGCAAGCCGAACTTGACGTTATCTCCTGCATCATAATATCCTCCTACAAGATCAACCTGCAGAAATCCAATTCAAATGAAAAATACATCATTTGAGCACCATTTCTCATCAAACATTATGATGGTACATGATATTACATGAGTAGTGTACAGGTAGTATTACGTGATAACCAGAGCCATCCGATAGGCCAGAATCACCTCTCCACGTGAGACGTTGGTTCGCTGGTAGTCTCCCCGACCTCTGTCCCTCGAAGAAGAGAATACATTTCTCAAGTGCACTTGAATAATCATGAGAAGTAAAGGCAGAAGTATATGAAACTAGCAAGACAAGAGTTAAGCATAAGAAGTGCATGTTTAGACAAGCCATTACTTATTTCAACACTCGTAAAAACTAATTGATTGGAAATGACAGAGCTGGTCCCTGTTATATAGAAGGCAGTTGGAGAGTTCGTTAGTGGTTGTGTGAGTGAGAGAGAGTGAAAGGATTCACGGGATCAACTGCGCCAAATCGGACATACTGTTGCAATAAGAAACAAAACATTATCCAAACGGTGGAGTATACGGACAAGATTATTCTAACTGTAAATTCCCGTGTTTGAAAAATCGTTTTCCTTGTCATTCTTGAACTGCAATGTCACGAGGCTAATATCTGCACTCAATTGTAATTAAGTTAAAAGGCATGTTTGTTACACTGGACGGAACGTGTTTAGTTTTGTGAAATAGGTAACTAATTTTCGTGCCGTTAGACTCAAAACGTTATTAGAATCCGTTTGACATGACTTTTGCTTCCTGTAAAAGAGATTCGGAATGACGCTACTCAATTTTTGTTTGGAAACTAAACTTCAAATGTGCTTCCTATTCTAGAAGTGCTTTTAGAGGAAGCCACATTTGATTAGTTTCTTTGAAAAACACTTCAAACTAAAAAAATACTTTCATAAAATTAGTCAAACAATTTCAAAAGCAATTTTTGGGTCTCAAAAATTCATTTTGATTTTTCGAAAGTCATGCAAAATGGGTGCTTAGTGGATTAGTCATGTTCATTATACTGTGTAATCTTGAATATACGTATTAATCTAACATGCTCTTCATGTTATTGGGAAACATAAATTACATTTTCTTTTTGCGTGATTTTCGTAAGAAATACCCCTTCAGGTTTCAACTTGTAAGTAAAGGTGAAAGGCGTAATTGAAGGATGGAATTGTGGTTAGAAGTCCAAAATTAAGGCCAAATTGTCGTACTCATGGAATGTTATTTTGGCTTTTGTATTTGTATAATTATTTTGTCTTCATTAAACATTCACGGATACTCCAATGCTTGTTTCACGTGTTTTCTTAATGAAATACTGAAAAAAGGACACCACCCAAACAGAGACCAGTCAGGGGTGGGCGCAGAAATTTAAAGTTGGGGGGCATAATCGAACTTGTAAGGAAGTTGGAAAAAATTTTACAATCGAAAATTTACGTCCAAGAAAATCACACTCCATGTAATTTTGCATCTGAAAATTTATATGAGATATGACTTTTTCGGATGTAAAATTTTGAAATTTTTTAATATCATAATTCATATAAAATTTTTTAATAAAATGATGAAAATTACATTGAGAAATTTGTATCGCAAAAATAATAAATGTTAATGAAATAATTGATTTTTTAAAAAAAAAATGTAAGTTAGACGTTTTTTTATAAGACTCACGTTTAATGTGTTTTTAACTATTTTCAATATCTGTTTGGACTATTCGATATACACATAATGCAGTTCTCGAAATAAACTTTAAGATGACATAAGTAATTTGTAAATTCGATTAGCGTACGATTATTGGAGAATTTTTAAAATTAGCTTGTTATCGAAATTTAAATTTATTGTAATTTTGCCCCTGTTGGTGGAGATTAAAATTAAATTTTTAGCAAATTTTGATAAAAGTTAAATAGTTATGGATTTCATGAAATATGTTATTAGAATTAATTGTTAACTCTGATTTAGATTAAAATTTAGATTTCAATCGATACCAAACATAACTTTAAAAAAAATTCAAAAGTTGGGGGTGCACGTGCCCACAGGACCCCCCTGGGTCCGCCCATAGACCAGAGTTATTTCATTTACGAAGTTCCATCCATAATCCATTAATCCTGTAACTTAAAAATAAGTGCTTAATCCACGTTAGTACAATAGAGAGATGAGGCACTTCGACCGTAATCACTCCCCAATTCCTACCATCCAAACACAGGCGAGGTATCGATTTTTCGTACGAGCATGCAAAGGTTCGAATAATTTTGCTACACTTGGGGCCTCATTGCGCTCCACCCCAGGGATCGAATAATTCACAGATGGTCCTTCCATTTCTATTTTGAAAAAAAAAGAAGGCATCAATAAGATTCGCTCCTCAACGTCCATCCAAGGACCACGAGGCTCAGCTTGATGGGTTGGAAAGAGCCGAAAGAGGCATTACTTCCACCATACTCAAATAAGACAAGGATAACGATAATAACTACATCAGTACAAACTCTTGTTTTTTTATTTCGAAATATTTGCAAAACAACTACTCTGTATTGTATTCGGGAAATATGAATCTATAAAATGACTTTTATCGGATATAATAACAATGTAATTTATGACTTTTTCAAATATTTTTATATGGTGACGCATGTTAACCAATTTAATAAAAAGTTTAAGTCTCATTAAAGAAGAGTCGTGAATTTCATGTGCCGCCGAATTTATTGCTATAGGTGAATGATTTCCGCGGGAAAGGCAGTAGATAACGGCAACTACTAAGGACTTCTTAGTCAACTAAAACCTTAAATCAACAGGAAAAAGCAGAATTTCTCTGATGAAAAGATTCTCCTTTTTGAATTCTACTTCCTATGACAAAAAATAGAAGAAAGTGGGATTTGAATTTCATGAAAAACGAATTTTACTTGATCGTTTGATTGTAATGAAAAAATAAAAATCGAATTTCAAGGTACAACCACTTAAAACTACATTTTCTTTATTTTCATGGAAAATGAATTTTTATGAATTTGGTGGGTTTTTATTTTTATTTTCACCTTTGTCTATCAAACGGACCCAACATCAAAAGATGAACTCTGTGTGTGTGTGTTTTGGGGACTCAACTTTTTGACTAATTTTTATTTATTTATTTATTTATTTTTTCCAATTGGAGTTACCGAAAATGGACAATTGACTAGCAGTAGCAAGAAGACAATTATGCTCCAGTTTTGGACTGTTTTCCTTAAGTTTGCAGAAGACCAACGAAGGCGCTCATGGGATTCTTTTACTAGTCATGGAAATTAATGCAAAATCACAAGTGACAAGAATCATTAGTCCTTTTCAAAAAAATAAATAAATAACATTGGGCTTACGAATGTAGTAATAAAAGTCGAGAATCTACACTTTTTCGTAAATTTAACCAAACTCTTTTCTCAAGGTTTTGGTAAAAATGATCATATTAGGACAAATAAGCCTGAATCGAGTGTTGGTTCTTTTTAGGAAGGGATATTCTAATTGAAATTGAACATTTTGAACTTGAATTGTTGATTTCCAAAGTTACATAAAATTCAATAGTTTCATTTTGCCCGAAATATTATGGATAGTTCCAATTTTTAAAATACTCGGACGAAAGTCATTAGGGATGTACATTTTAACCATAATGAACCTCTCAAAACAGAACTGTCGGCTCGAATTCGGTTCCAACCAAATTTATGTCGTGTTTTATTTTTCCACGGATAAACACTAGAGTTAGGCATTATCTATTGAAATTAGGCAAGAATTTTTTTTCAAATCAATAGATTGACTAATGTAAACTAATAGTAAGTGACACCCTTTGGGTACTACGATAAAAAAGGAAAAAGTAGAACAACGCTGTCGTTTTTCAATTATACTCATTAATGATAATATTTAGAAGCTAAACTACAAGGGGATGTAGCTCAGATGGTAGAGCGCTCGCTTAGCATGCGAGAGGTACGGGGATCGATACCCCGCATCTCCATTTTTTTTTTCCTTTTCAATCCAATATTGGTATTTGGGTTGGGCCAAAACTACCCTTCTTTCATAATGAGTCCGTATTATATTTGGGCTGAGACCTATGTTTCCAATAAGCCTGATAAGAGACAGCCCACTAGCGAAAGTTATCGCATATATTGGAAAACAATTTTCCATTAAAATATATCAAAAAACTTTTACCCAATTTAAGTAAAATTGATTACAACACGTATTATTTTCTAAATAGCAGTATACTATATATAGACATTTGAAGGAAAACATCGAAAATTTTAAGTTTTTTGACAAAATATTAGAAGATATCCTCCCAAAAAAAAAAAAAAAAAAATGTATGTCCTTTAAGCTGATTTGGTTAGTAAATTAAATAGGCATTTGTGCAAGAATGTGTTTACTTGGTAGTATCTCTCACAGAGTTTGACTTCATAAAGAAAGCAAAATCATATTCAAAACCAACCTCCAACTACTTCTACAGAATTAGTTCCCTTTTGGACACTGAACTGCCTGCAAAATTCTCAACTTCCCATTCCAAATCTACACTCCATTTTCTCTTCTTAATCTTCTTCCTCATTAGCATCAGCCACCTATATCCATCTCTCCCCACCCTCCATCTTAGTTTGCATGGGGACGGAATCGAAACATGCAATACGATACGATACGATATTGAACTTAGTTGAAGCACATAATTCATAATGATGTGCAAATTGATCAAAAGTTTATTTTCCTTACTTAAAAATTGAAAAGAAAAAATTTCGTGCAACTCACCAAACTCATGAGTTGTTTCTTGCTAGTTCAATAATTGGCACAGACCATATCTTACTGGAGAGGGACAGAATTCCCAATATAATACCTCAGCCGTCTGTAGTCTGCGCACATGGAAATATAGCTCATCTTCACTGTCAAGTCAATATTTTCTTTATTATAGATCTCAAAGATTGCACATTCATTAAAGGGATTTCTTTAATGAAAACAAATTATTTCATTTATAACAGCATTGAACTCGTGACAGAAATATGCAGACTAACCCATGTCAAAGATCGACAATTTCTTGAAGCTTATAATCTTTTGTATTTCGATATACATTTGATGCCGATGGTGTTACTTGGTTTACGAGTACTTTATGGCCCTGTTTAGGCTCACAGTTTCAACCAAAGAAAATTGATTTTTGCACCGTTAGCACCTCAAGTCAGCCGCACATTTTGACCACTCCCCTCACAAGCGGGTCCCACCGGCTGCCTTTACGGTCACCGTTTCAATTAAAATTTGGCCACAATCTCTCCCAAACATGCACTATAATACGAATTAGTTAGAGCATATTTGGTACGTTAGAAACCAGAATGAATTATAAGACCAAATAAGAGAGTGCAACTGTAAGTATTATGCCCTAGGTCCAATCAACTTTAGACATAAACACTTTGAATATATATATATATATATATATATATATATATATATATATATATATATATATATATATATATAATCAATGCATATGTATGGCAATATCTATTATTTAATTGAATTAATATTCTAATAAATTAAATAATAGAATCCGTAGATTCAAGTCTTGGTGATTTGTTAATCACAAGGAGTTGTGATTGTGAGATACAAATTACATATGACTGAATCTTAAATCGTCCGTGGTCGAAGTAATAAAGAGATACGAATATCGTTATTACGGATAGACTATCGCGTGTGGCATTCTTACTTGTGAAGTAAGTATCTGATATCACAAATTAAAGTGTGGTGACACTTGAATGAACACGTGGATGTTTTGTTATAGAACAAAACATTGGAGACCCGCTAAGAGATTCCACATGGATGACTATCTGAGTATTAGTGGTTAATCTCTAACGTTCGGTAGTGGAATTGGTCCTTTGACTTGAGGTCATCATGATACCTTATATGAGGACAGTCATACTTTGGTGGTGTTGGATGTTGCTCTGCCAATGGTCGCTAATACAACATCGTTCGGGTATGTCAAGAATCATATAAAGGTTGTGAATGACTAATAGAGGATTCGTCACTTTTAGATAGTAAGAGATTATGATCAACATTTTATCTAGTTAAGTTGATAATGAAATCCTTGGCCAACGTGAACTCATAAGTCGGAAAAGAGTTTTTGACGTACATTGACTTAATAGTGGGATAAAAGATATGATCGATAATTGAGATTGACACATATCCATATCTCATAATTGATCGGATCATATTGACGAAATGATTATAGTTTCACGGTAAACGAATAAGTTTGGTTTTGTCATGCTACGTGATATTTCCCGTCACATGTATTGCCCTGACACATTGTTAGATGTCAATTTGGGACAACGAAAGTGAATTAGTGATAAATTAAGAGGGGCGTTTTAATTTATCGATTTTGATTAGATCAAAATAATAATTCACGTCGTTCGACATAGTGATCGGGAACATAATGGGTCACACACAAAAGAGAATCAGAAGAATGAGATTTACCAATTAATTAATTGACAAGTGTTGGATAATTAATTAATTGGGTTGTTTATTAATAGGCCCGAATTAATTAATTGGATTAATTAATTCATGGACCAGATTTAATTAATTTGATTAATTAAATATTGGAACGGGTTAAGTTTAACAGATGGGTCGAGCCCATTTGGATTTATATTAATAGGCTACTAGGGTTTGAAAATAGTATGAAATTTTTCATTATTCTTGCTAGCACAAGAAAAGAAAACCCTAGCCGTCATTCTTGTTCTCTGTGTGGATCACCATTGGAGGCTGGACAATTGGACAGTTTGGATTGCAGATCGTGATCATTGGAGTTCAAGAAAAAGCAAAAGAGTTTGTGGAATTCATCAAATGTATCATTCTCATCACAGTTTCTAGCTAAATACATTGCAGATCCTCGTTTGGGAATTGAAAATTGTTTTATTTCCGCTGTGCATGATTAAGTAAATTCCCAACAGCAACTACACTATCGGATGGAATATTTGATTGAACATAATTAAAGTGTTCAAAAGCATTCACTCGAATTAATTTTTGTGTACCTGCAATTAAGCCTCCATTTCGATTATTAAATTAATAAACCAATTTATAAATTGTATCCAAATGGATGCTTATTATTTGAGTAATCGAGTTAGTTTATAATAGTAAAGTTTTGGATTGTCATCAACACATTACATTGATAAATAAAACACGCATGCAGTAAATATGGCACTCTTGAACACAACAAATAAATATGTCTGAATCTCAATCACGGTAGGTGCACACTGAATACAACGTGTTCATAATTTGATGTATAACTGTGGAAATGTAAGGTTGTGAATGTTATCCTATTTTCTGTACATGGATTTTACTGTCTGAAATTTGAACTGTAATAACACGTATGGCTCTCCTAAAATGAACAGTACTGTCATTAAATCGGAACTTTAATATTTGCGTATTCAATGGGTTGATTTGATATCTGTTAGTTGGAATAACAATTATGGTGGTATCGATTAATTACCTTTAGACAAAGCAAACTTTTTTGGGGGTACGAGTTTGGAAACACTTGTGTTAGTCATTGGACCCACTTACAACACTTATAAGTTGTTTGTGTTTTCTTTCTAATCGTAATGACATGAGTTAACTTTGAGTGGTTGCTCAATTGGTTAGGCTTTGAGTTTGCTGTCAAATGGTCAACAGTTTGAGTCCCCTAAAGGTCACTGAAGTGAGTACTTGGTTGTAAATTTTAGGGTCCCGTGGGATTAATCGAGATGCGTGCAAACTGGTCCGGACATCCACGGTTATTAAAAAAAAAGGTAATGACATGAGTGTCGTTATTGTCGAACTAAAACGATATTGATGTCAATATATAATCAGTACTCAAACGTTTTTTTTAGTTACAGGGTCTTCAAATAACGTTATATGGCATAAATAAGAAGTTCAAAGATATTCATGCATAAATGTTATATTAAAGTTATTGAATAAAAAAATATGCAAACATGTATGTGACAGGAATTAGTGTCGATAGCCTCGAGGTAAAGATGGAAAATGCAAACAAATGTTATGTACAAGTCTTATCGAAGTTAAAAATTGCATAATTAAGCACATTCAGAAAGTTTAAAATTTGCAAATAAAGCAAACTTATCTTGAGGCAGTGATTTGAGAAATTTACAGACAATTCAAATACCAAAAGAAAGATGGTAAACCTTCGGATTTTACTTGATTTATTTTTATTATATTCACAAACCAATGAGTATAGTTCGTCGATATAGAATACCCAAATCATTTCACGTGTAAAAAATTTACTCTTGTTGAAGATTATCACGTTGAATATTTTCAACATATATGGGGCCACACGTTGTATATTAAAATGCGCGATGCTATTATTTAAATAATATTAATCAATTAAAGTGATCCAATAAAAATGAATTTTGCTCTCTATTGGTGGGGGATGTAGAGAATCTCAAGAACACACCAACAATTGGGGGAACATGACCCTAGATAACAATAAGATAATGAACGGTCATTATCTTTCATGTTTCAAATTGGCCCATCATCAATCTAAAACAAAACTTCGGTCTCTATACTTCAATTTTATGAAACCTAATACCTATTAGTCAAAACTCATATTTATTTGATCACTTTAATTGACTAATATTTTTTCAATAATAGTACCACACATTTTTATATACAAAGTGTGGCCCTATATATGTTGAAAATATCCAACAATCTCCCACTAGGCCATACGTGTAATCTTACAAATGTGCACAATTTTATGAGCTCAAAATTTTGCTATTATTATTATAGGTATTACCAAATAATCCCGTCCATTAGTAATATTGATATAGGATCAAAGCGATTTTCGTCACATTTAACATGACTAAATCCATCAATGGTCACATACACCCATACAAGCAAATAACATATATCAATCATGAGAGTGTAGTATGGAAATTACATATTATGTGATCCAAACATGTCTATTTCCAACTGGTCTAACTTTATTTCTTAAGTGAGATCAATACTGAACATAATAATAGAGTGAAATGAACTGAATACTTTATTTCTGTACAAAATAATATCTAAATACACAAATGTGTCCTAAACATAAAGCAATGAAAATACAAACTCCCACTAAAACATGATATCATCATGATAGACAACACTCATACAAGCAGTGTGCTCATGAAAGACCTTGGGTGTCAATCCCTTAGTAAGCGGATTTGCAATCATGGAGTTTGTCCCAATATGCTCTATGGAAATCTGTCTACTCTGTGCTCTTTCCTTCACAACTAGGAACTTGATGTTAATGCGTTTCAACTTAGATGAGCTCCTATTGTTATTGGAATATAGAATAATTGTGTTATTGTCACAATATAACTTTAGTGGTCTTTCTACGCCATTCAGATTGCGCAGCCCCAGTGATAAAATTTCGTAGCCATATTCCATGATTAGATGCTTCAAATTTTGCTGCCATGGTAGAAGAAGCTATGAGTGTCTACTTGGCACTCTTCCAAGAAATAGCTCATTCAGCTAGCAGATAGATATAGCCTGATGTGGATCTCCTAATATCTTAACATCCATCAAAATCAGAATCGGAATACCCCATGATCTCTAACTGCTCCGATCTGATATATGTGAGCTTGTAACCCTTTATTTTCTTCAAATACCTCGTAACCCTTTTGGCTGCTTTCCAATGATCCATTATAGGGTTGCTCAAATATCTACCTAGCATTTCAACAATGAATGCTATGTTTGGACGTGTACAAACTTAAGCATACATAAGACTCCCAAGGTTATTTTACAGGCATTGTTTGAGACTAAATTTGTCTCCCTTAGCGACAAAGGTGTCACCTGATTTACAGTTTTGTTTGCCAAACCTCTTAAGTATTTTATCGATATAGCTCTTTTGTGACAATTCAAGAATACCTCGAGAGCGATCTTGATATACTCAAATCCCTAATACAAAAGAGGCGCCACCAAGATCTTTCATCTCAAAATTCATTGATAAAAATCTCTTGATTTTGTGCAATATGTCTATATTATTAGTGGCAAGCGGTATGTCATCAACATACAAAATCAGGAAAATATGCTTACTCCTACTGCACTTATGATACACACAATCATTAACGGTATTTGTCCCAAAATCAAACGAGATAATTACTTGATGAAATTTGTAGTACCATTGACGGGAAGCTTGCTTGAGCTCATAGATGGATTTTCTTTAATTTGCAAACCATATTCTTCGGGTCTCCTGATACAAAGTTTTCTAAGAATTAGGATTTGATTAATATTTTTGATCGATAATCCTTCTCTGTTTTTCTATCATATCAGGAATTTTTCTCGTAGCTTACTTTCAGATTCTTTCTTGGATACGGAGGTCTTGAGGTAATATTCTAAAGCTTTCCCCTGTAGTTTGACATTTACATGTGGATGAATGTAATTTGGGGGGTTAATACCCTAAATAGTCACTAAACTTTGCTAAAAGTTCTCAGGAGGTCATTGAACTTCAAAACTTCCCTAATTAGTCACTGAACTTCGCAAAAAGTTCCTAAGAGGTCACTGAACTTTTTCAAAATTACTCTAATTAGTCACTTAACTTTGCAAAAAATTCCTAGGGGGTCACTAAATCATTGATGTATGGGGTTTCAATTTGCAAAATTCGGTGACCTCCTCGAAAGTTTTAGAGAAGTTTAGTGACTAGTTAGGGTAATTTTTGCAAAGTTCAATGACTAATTGGGGAAGTTTTGAAATTCGGTGACCTCCTGAGAACTTTTGACAAAGTTCAGTGACTATTTAGGGTATTAACTTGTAAGTTGGATTCATATTGTTTCTCCAAGTAACATTTAAGGATAAAAATCAACGACTTGAAGTTTAGCAAAGTTTTCTTCACATTCTAGATTTTGTGCATGAAATCTGAGGATACGTGGTCCTTAGCATGACACCTTATTTTTTGGAAAGAGGCCTGTAATATGTAGGGCCAAAAAAAGAGTTTTTCAATAAGCTCAAATTTGCCTTTACTCCATTCAATTTAATACTTGGTTCAACGGCTAAATAAAGAAAATTGATGTGATATATCTAGTGATTAGAAAGTGTAAAGATATGGCATGTTGGTCCTTGACTGATATTGGGCTGAAGCTAGCCTTTATTGTTGGGTTGGTTTAATGAAAACGTGTTTCTGGTTCATTCTTTACCCTTATCCGTTTTCTTACCTTTGGAAGGTGGAGATGTTACCAAGTGTTGCCCCAGCAGCCGTTGGATGGTGACCTTTTGGAGACTTCTTTAATATACTAGGGTTTGAGATCTTTTGGACGATTCATTCTCACTTCTTCAAGCTCTCGAACTCTCTCTACACTTTCTTGCACCGTTCTTCGTTCTTGCACTCTGAAATCAATTCTCCTGTAAATCGAGTGTAGTATAGCTTGTATACATCTCTTGAGTGACTTGTAGTAAGGTTGATTTGTATCCTTGTGTGGATTCATTTGTCAATTTGTGAGGGTTTCATTACTTTGAAGAAATCTTGATGATTCCATCTGAGTGCCTTGGTGTAACTATCGAACGGGCTTTGATCCTTGTTTTAATATAGTGATATATTTTGATTGGCGGAAGCTCAAAAGAGGATTAGGATTTATTTCGAAACATCTTGCCTAGAGACGAAAATCTCTCGTGTTCTTTAATTATTTTCAGTTTCTTGCACTTTCAATTTTGTTGTTATATGGTTTAGTTGGTTGATTTGTGGCTTTTAATCTCTACAGAAAGTATCTCCGCTATCTTACATGATTCCCTATATTTTTGCCTCCAATTCATCCTATATCTCGTTTGCGATCTTCTTACAATGGTACAGATCAAAGAGTGGGTCGAGCATAACATTATAGTTCTGGCCTTTGCGATTACCAAAGGTGCATCTTCCGTCTAATCCGATCTTGATGTAGGGAGTACACATACCACATTGAGAAGTGGTGAGAAGGAAATGGAGCTTATTTTGCCATTGGTGAACCACTCCAAGTTCACGAAATCAACTTTGAAATCCTGTAGTGACGACATAGATTATAGCCATTACGACTTACTTCAAATATTGACTTGAGATTGTTGGTGAGAAATGCCTTGAAATAACTCGAATTGAATCCGAAATAAAACCTGCAGTATCTTGCAAGTTTTGTATTGATGCTCTACTTAAGACAATATTTGTACCCCTACCAAATAGTGCACAAGGGATCCAAACTTGCCTTTAGGATGCAATGGGATAAAGTAATGTGTTTGTACACGATTAGGCACTTAGCGACGCTAAACCCAACGATAAAAATGTATATGAGAACCTCGATATTTCAATTCTACATTATTCCGGTACAAAGTAATTTAATTTTTTTTTAAAAGGAAAGTAACAAACTTGAAAGCGATAAGCTAAGGGTGTGTTAGGTTTGTAGTTTTCAATTTTGTAAAACACTGAAAACGTGTTTATTTTCATATTTTTGAAAACGTATTTTTAAAATAAAGATAAACATATAATATAAAACTTAAAACCTATTTTTGATGTTTTGAGCGTGTTCAGTGAAAATTCTGAAAATACTCAAAATATGGAAGACAACTGTTTAAATAACATTTTATTTAAATAAAGTTTTAAAAATAAAAATACAAAATTCTAACCAATAAAATCTTATTTTTTAAAAATAAAATAAATTTAAAATAAAATTGATAAGTTCTAAAATATAAATTTTTTTAAAAAAAACTAAAAATAAAAATTCCAAAAAACAATTATGAAAAAAAAAATAGTTCAAGCTCTTAATGATTATTTACATTAAAAATAAATAAATAAATAAATAAATAAATAAATAAATAAATATATATATATATATATATATATATATATATATATATATATATATATATATATATATATATAGGCCATATATATATATATATATATATATATAGGCCCTGTTTGTTTCTGATTTTCAAATCAATTCTCATTTTCAACCACACATTCTTCAATAAAATAATATTTTCCATCACATCAATACTTTTTTCTTCTTTTTCAACCACACATTTCCCATCATATCACTATTCAAAATCAATTCTTCTCCCAAAAATCCCTACCAAACAGGCTCATATATATATAAATGGACACAGATAAAATATTTTTAATCCTTGTATTAATTTTATTTTTATTGCCTATATTTTAATTTTAATTTTGTAGCAAGAAAAAAATATTTTAAGATTCTCCAACTATAAAAAGTATATATTACTTGATAACATATTGACTTAACATAGTTCTATTTTTTGCTTAACAAAAAAATTTAATGGAATAAAATGTTATAAAACAAATTTTCAAAATTTCAAGGCAAACATGTTTTTCAGTTTCTATTTTGAGAAATAATTTTTCCAAATAATAAACCAAACGTATTTTTAGTAATTTTTAAATAGATCCCCAAAACAGAAAAAACTAAAAATGAATTTAAAATTGAAAATTGAAAGTTGGAAACAAAAACCAAATGGGCTCTAAAGTGTGTTTCATTTGCTATTTCCAAACCGTTTTCAGTTTTACAAAATACTGATAATATGTTTGATCTAATTTTTTGAAATTGCATTTTCGAAACTAATGATAAACATATAAAATAAAATTCAAAACGTTTTGAGTGCTTTCAGTGAAAATCTTGAAAACATAAAAACAAATGTTTAAATAAAATTTTAAAAAATAAAAATATAAAATTCTAACATATACAATTTAAAAATTTTAAGAAATAAAATTCAAGAAAAATAAATTCAAAATATGAAATTGATAATTAAAAATTTTTTTTTTTTGAAAAACTGCAAAAATAAAATTCTAAAAAATAAATTATACGAAATAAAAAAATTTGAAAAAAAAAATTCAATTATAAAATTTTTCAGAAAAATAAAAAATAAAAATATTTCAAGCTCTGAATGTTTATTTACATAAAAATTCTAAAAAATATATATATTTTAATGAACACACATAAAAGTATTCTCAATCCACGTCATGAATTTTATTTTTATTTATTATATTTTAAACGCAATTTATTATTATTTTTATTTAACTTTTGTACTGAAAAAAATATTGTGAAATTCACCATCTTTAAAAAGTATATATTACTTGACAATATGTAGACATAAAATAATTTTATTTTTATTTAATAATCAAATTTATGGAATAAAATATAATGAACAATTTTTCAAAATTTTAGATTACACAAGTTTTATAGCTTTCTGTTTGGAGAATAATTTTTCAAAATGACAAATCAAACACATTTTTAACAATCTTAAAACAGATGTTCAAAACTAAAAAATGAAACACAAACTAAATAGACCCTAAAAAATCAAGTTTGCTTCGAACGGTTGGTTCTACCTTTTAACTCAAGCTGGCCATCAAGTTGATTTCCACTCCTTTAGCTACAAGTGGTACGGGCCTATAGCTAAATGGCAATTGTCACATACAATATGCCACTATCTATGTATGTATTTTCAGTTTGGACTCTCATATCATCTGGTTCTCGGGCGTTGACGAATAATGATGCTTACGTTTCGATAGATGTTTGCCCATGCCCATCAAATCTTTCCTGAAAGATAACCCTAGAATCAGATATTTTCTCTGTTCGTAGAAATAATTAATCATCAAAACAATAAGTCATTATTGATAACGACACATTTGAGATCGACTCGCAGTCGGCCGCAGCATGTTGTAATAATTCAATAATCATGCTAAGAACACGAATCACATATATTAATTAATAGTTCGAAATTCATACATGCGAAAAATATTGTTATGCATGAATATTACCAGCAAGATCTTCATCTCCTTGCTCCTCACAAAATAATTAGCCGTCAATGGGGCAAGCCAAAACGATATGGAGAGAAGAGACGACCTATCCATTATATAGGAAATCATAAAGTCGGCCTATTACCGACTCTAACCCTAATAAAAGTTTACTTAATTCCTGTCCAAATGCTTAAAATTACCACATTATAATAATATAATCCGCAAGGTGTACAACGGCCTAAGTGATCACTAACATATTGGGCTTAATCACAATATTATTGACCCGTAAAAATTGCAATCAAATGGAAGCCCACATAATAGAATAATTCCAACATTCTTCCACTTTGGCAAACATTTGATTGCTGTAGAAAAAATTCGAACATCCGAGTCAGACTACATAGGTGGCCACACAAGTACAGCTGCAATAATAACACCTTACACAACATGATCCGGTCCAACAAAAATGTTAACATCGAACATGGAAGTCGTTACACCAATCAAACGATGTAAGACCACTCCACAGCTACAAATGCCAACATCCTTATTGACATGGATCCCCATTCTCCAACCAATGTGGTAGTATGCATCATGAACTGAGCACCAAATGTGATCAAAACTATGCTAATTCATATCAGTCCTCAAAATACTTCGAATCAAAATGAAACCAAATGTCTCAAAAGAAACTTATTTTATGTCTTTAATTACCATATCTTGAGATCAAAATGATATCATAATAAAAGACATAAGTCAAATGCATGCACAAAATATTTCATGGATAGGGGAAAATATATATTATTGTTAGAAGAGGTTGTACCCGAAGAACATATGAGTTGCCTTATTTCTCACTAACCAAAAACATAAAATTTCTACAATATCCATATAAGCGACATGTGTTGTAAAAATATTAGGACCGAGTCCCTTAGTCAAAAGGATTTGCAATCATCACCTCTGTATCGATATGTTCTATTTTCGTCTCTAACCACCAAATTTTAATGTCAATGTGTATCGATCCATTGAAATTTTATTATTTCTTGAAAAGAACACTGTTGAGCTATTATCACAATAAATAATGATGGCCTCGAGATGGAGTCAACAATTTTCAGACCAGAAATAAAATTCCTTAACCAAATGGTTTGAATTGTAGCTCCAAAACATGCACAAATTCATCATGCATGGCACCACCAACCAATATGAAAATATAACCTGAGATTGATTTCAAATTATCTTGACATCCAACAAAATTAGAATGTGAGTAGCCTACCACCTCAAGGTGATTTGAACGCTAAAAAGTGAGCGTTTTCTTTAAGTATCTCATAACTTTCTTAGCCACTCTCCAATACTTTTGCCCTGGATTCGACTGAGACCTACTGAGCCAAATCACCGCTTGCAAGTAAAATGTCATCAACATACAGGACAAGATAAAATTTCTCCCACTGATTTTAAAATAAATACATTGATTGACTGTATTTTCAACAAAACCAAGTTTTCTTTTCCTTTCACAACAAAACCTTCAGGTTGTCTGATGTAAACCCTTTTCGAAAAATCCCTATTCAAAAAAGACGTCTTAACATTTCCTTTTGAATCCAATTTACTTTTGAAAATCCATTTGTTATCTATAACTTTAGCATCCGAAGAAAATTCAACAAGTTTCCAAACTTTATTCTGTTCCACAAAATGTATTTCATCATCCATTTTATCAATTTATGTGACTCAGGACTTGTCAGTGGTTGATTAAAAGTAACATGGTCAACAATATGCCCTACATTAAATCACTCCTAGTGGAAACTTTTCTAATGGATTTAGTCAACTATCTTCTTATATAATCCAAAAAAGCGTCGAAATCAGAGAAGTTAAGAGAGAGAGGAAGGTATTTCAACTTTAACCAATCTCTATATCCTATCCTTTGAAATGTGACCCAAACTCTTATGTCATAACATGGAGGATGATTCACGAATTAGAAACATTTTCTTTGACATATTCGCAACACATAAGACTTCACCAAAAGAAACCAAAAACAATATATATATATCATCACATACGAGGCAATTTCTAATTAAACGAAAATCATAAAACAATTCAACCATTTTTTTTTACCAAAATTAAAGGAAAAACAAGAAGCATTAAGTTTCGATATTAAATTCCGTCTCATTGTCGGTACAAAAATAGTATTTTTTTTAAAACCCAAAAAGAAAATAGACTCTAGAAATAACGTTACTACTCATATGAATTCAACTTTCACTTGAACTCCATTCCCAATGCATAGGCTTACTTCATTCTCATTTGGCCTCCGTTTGCTCGTGAACCCCTGCAGAACTCTTCTTCCTCTCCAACCAAGTTTTAAATTTAAAACAATCCTTCTGCCAATGACCATTTTTCTCGCAGAACTTGTATTGACCATTTCTCTTTATCGCTCATTTTAGACCACCAAAAGTCTGACCTCCAAAATTTTTGTTCTGCTGATTGAGGTGTGACTTGTCATCGCCCTTGTGAAACTTAGACTTATGGTTATGAAAAGACTCCTTATTCTGTGGTGGTTGAAAAGCTAGTTGTACAGTTTCGATATTTTCACACTTTAACCTATACTCCTCTTGAGCACATACATCAATACGGTCATTCAAATTTTATTTATCTCTTTGAGCATTATAAGCAACATTCAACTGATTAAACTGACTCGAAAGGCTATTTAGAACATGATAGACCAGAAAAGGTTCAGCAATGAGAATCTTAAGAACCTTTAGTTTAGAAGATATATTAATCATTTTCATAATGTGCTGCCAACTCCACTTATACAATTATATCTCATATTCATCAGTTTGTCCATCAAATCTCCAGTTTCAACTTTATGAGATTCAACAAATCTCAATCCTATGACATCTACACAACCTTTAGTATTTTTATTATCCGGAATAACACCCATAATAGAATCGGAGATGGAGCGTTTAATAAATTTCAAACAAAGTTTATTAGCCCTTTCCCACTTTTCATACTCAACTATATATTCATGATCACTTTTACCTGTGGGTTTCTAAAGCTGCTTCTCCATTGCAAAATCCAATCATAAAAGACCAAATGCTATTTCTACGTTTCGTTTCCATTTCACATAATTATTTTCGATCAAGGTTTCAATGGCAGACAATTGACTCGAAAGAGTTGAGACATTTAAAACCGTGGAAACATAAAATAATATATTTAATATCATCCAAATAATGTGCATGCCAACAATGGATGATAACATATTCATCAAATTAACATGAGCTAAATAATTAGATAATTCGTAATTAAAGTCAAAATTAAATGAACATTATTATGGTAAGAGCCTACATGCATCATTATAAAGACACCTTTGGGCTAACGATATAACATGCTGTAAGGCACTCTTAAAACGCACAATCAAGTTAGTTACAAAACAAATTGATTTTCGAAACACCAACACCTTTGGGCAAAAGGAGATTTCTAAACCAATTAAAATTGTTACCTGTTTTATGCTAATTTCCAAAAAATATCACATATAATAACACATTTGGCCAAGATACGATATGTAATAATTCAAAATTTCGATGCTAAATTCAATTTTTTTTGAAGAAAAACAAATAAATAAAAATAAGTGTGTTACTTTGGCAGCTACCACCCACTTTTATTTTAAAATATTTTTCATAATGGGAGCATTTAAATAGACTCGAAGTCCACGAAAAATTTAATTATAATAATCAAGCAACATAATCATAATCATTAACTGACGAAACTGAAATTATGAGATGAAATTGGCAACTTAATTTTCAACACATGAAATGAAATTTAAATGGACAAATAATAACGATATTTATTTATTTCAAAAAATATAAAGTTGTCAATTTCAAATATAGTTTTAATTTTAGGTCAAAATTGAAACATAGTAGATCAAATTTAAAAATCTCATTTAAAGATTCAAATTTCATATTTCAAAATTGTAAAATTGATCCCAAAATTAAAATTAAGAAAAGGGCCTCCATGCTTTAGAAATTACATAACAGGTCCTTATTCTTAAATTACATATTGACCCTAGGTTAAATAGCTAGAGAAGTCCCAAAAATCCACAAATTGCACATTTTTCATAGTTGCACATAAGCCCCCCAAAGAATCAAAATCTGCAGAGAGGCCCCCGTCCCCAAATGAATAGAAAACTCGACAAAACCCTAGACTAATCCTCTCTTTTCTCTTGCCACCGCTGCCCTAATCCATCCATGCAGCATCGGTGATCAACAGCTGCATCACGGTGACCAGCAGCCGGTGGCTGCGTAAAACGCATCCACAAGCTGCATCACAGCAGAGTGCGCTCACACTGCAGTTGGTAGCGGGCTGCTGCAGATACGGTAGGGGAGCTGCAGATTTCAAACAGTCGATTTTGCCTTTGATTTAGTTTAATTGTTTAATGAATTCTAATCCTAGCACGTAGCTCTGATACCAATTGTTGTAATAATTCAATAATCATGCTAAGAACACAAATCACATATATTAATTAATAGTTTCAAATATGCATGCGAAAAACATTGTTATGTATGAATATTACCAGTAAGATCTTCTTCTTCTTGCTCCTCACAAAATACTCAGTCGTCATTGAGGCAAGCCAAAACGATATGGAGAGGAGATGAGATCTAACCATTATATAGGAAATCATAAAGTCGGTACATTATCGACTCTAACCCTAATTAGGGTTTACTTAATTCCGACCCACATATTTAAAATTACCACATTATAACAATATAGCCCGTAAGGTGTACAACGGTCCAAGTGATTTCTAACATATTGGGCCTAATCACAATATTATTGTAAACCATACATCTAACCCGTAAAAATTGCAATCAAATTGAAACTCACGTGATAGAATAATTCCAACACGGCATAGATACAACTTGTGGCCTTGGCTAGTCGGTCAACTGCCGACCTCCGCTCCTAAGATCCGTCCTTTTATTTCCTCTTAACTACGAATCATGATTCACGATATGTCCTGTAATGTTGAAAACGACATTATTAGAAAATGATTTCGACAATTGTGACGGTAAGCAGTAAGGAAAAAGTAAAAAAATGAAGCCAAAAAATCCTAAAAGCTTTTGCTTAATGCATAAATAAATACTAACTGAAGAAAAAGTCGCTCAGCAAAACATGCTTACAGTGACTTCGAAAATTTGCATTTTTTGGCATTTGAGAAGTAGATTTCTTTTGGTTGTATTATTTTAAACAATAAAAATAAGAAAAATGAATTAAAATCTGTTTTCAGAAATTTTTTCTCCAATATATTTTTAATACTTCACCACCTTATTACTTTTCAAAAAAAAAAATGAAAAGAAGCAAAAGTTAATGTACATCGAGATACCAAAAAATGAGTTGATATCTTTCTACGAGTATGTATGAAGTATCAAAGAAATCTATTTACGAGATGCTCTAAAAATCAAGTGATGAAAGTCAAAGTCAACAATTAATATATTAAAATTAATGGATATATGCATAAAAAGAATTTTCTACTTAAAATGAAATTTGCAACAGATTCAAAGAAATTGATTCAACAAACAATTAAGTCTTTTAATTAGGAGAACAGATATTTCTTATTACTTTATATATATGTGGGGACTTGTGTCGCTGCCTACCATTGAAATTTCAAAAGCAAAGGACATCTATATATGAAAACTAAAAAATAATCCAAATACATTTGAGTATGGTCATTATTCATCCTAAAAGAAATTCTAACGAGAAATTGGGAATTTAAAAATTGTTACAAAATTAATTTAATAAAATGTAAGATGTTCGGTTAAAAAAGAGAGGAGGGGGAAATTACATGAAGATGTCACTTTTGAGTGAAATGTGACAACCACTTTTAGTTTTCTAAATAATATTCATTTTTTCATTACTTTTTGTAAATTTTTCTAAAATATCATTTTCTTTTTAAAAGTGTTAACTCTATTCCTTTCATACAAATTTCAAACCATCTAAACATTATCGACAAATATAAATAATACTCGTCAACTTAGCTCACACGGCATTCTAACATCTAAATTTCAATTTAATTATTGAAATAAGAGATATAGTATGAAGAATACATAAATCAAGTTACAATCAAATATCCACAAAGATGAATTCAGAAGAAAAAAAAAAAACCAACATTCCTCCAATTTCGACATAGGAACATAAGCATCATTCTAATTTCATATCAAGTTCTAACTCCATCTTATCAAATTTCTTTGATTCACTAGAACCCCTTATTGATTTATCAACAATGCTACACGTACAGACCTGTAGTTGTCAGAATACTCACATCATAGGTGGGTGGGAGAAGTTTTTTGCCAATATTTTAATCATGTGGGGGCCACTCCCTTGTGAGACAACATTTGAATTCCTATAAATATTCTGTAATTTTTTGTCCGTACTTAAAGCTTTTTTCTTTATTTATTTATTTATTCATCAAACTAGTACAAACCATATTAAAGAAGGAAAACACAAACATTAAATAACATACATAATCTTGAAAATTCAATTAGACGATTGAGGTATAAACTTCAACAATTAATTAAAGCAACCAAACTTCGGTTAAACAAGTAAAATCATTTTTCACAAAATCACTTCTCAAAAAATTAAATAGCTAAATTCTAATAGACAAATATATTTATTGTCTAATAGTTGAGTTAGACATAAAAAATTCAGCATGCACGTGAGAGGCATGTTCAACTTCAAAATAAATAAATAAATGTCTTCTCTTTTTAAATTTTAAACTTTTCATCTGTATGTGTATGTATTAATGGAAAAATAATTATTAAATTTGAAAAAATGGATTGGACAAATTCATGTTTGAGTATCAATTCGACCTATAACACAGGCATTAATTAAGTGAGAAATTAAATTAAAGAGTGGTCCGATTGATATTGACAAAGTCGATTAAGACTGCGTGTCACCTACTAATAAGGCTTTTTAATAAGGGTCTGTTTTGGTCTGCAAGTGCATATGCATTTCAAATCAAATTTAAAGGGAACAAAACAGAATTCAATCGATGATGGAAGCCAAGAAGCATCAGAATAGTTGTCGCCAATCAAATAATTTGTGCCACGCTTTCTTCACTATGACCATTCATACTATCAAGTAAACAAAGGCTGCCCATTGCCCTCGGGGCACATCCCAACTGGTAAAGCAAGGAGCTTTTAGTTGTTGGTAGTTCAGAGGTCGCGAGTTCGATTTGTGAGGCTCTTAGAAGGCAGACCCTCTCCTGGAAGGCATGATTTATCCTGGAAGGCAGGAGTTCTCCTGGAAGGCAAGATGCAACATGTGTTGACTCGTTCGACACTTTGGCAAATCAGTGAAGGGAGTTCTTGGACCCTGACTAGTTTGTGGCACATCCCGCAATTTACCCGGTCTGCGTTTTGAGGGGTCAAGGCGTAGACCCCATGATTAATTGTCGAAGGTGGACACATGAGTATAAAAAAAAAACAAAGGCTGCCCATTAATTTGGTTCCATGCATAATTTTTTTTTTTTTTAACAATTAATACGTCATGTCATTGCAAAGCATGTTAATTAACATGATAAGTCTTTCGTAAGATAAGACTTAGCTACGTAAATGGTTACCCTCGTATCTCCATCAAGATTCAATCTTTATCAACCTAAATAGAGCACCGGTCACAATTCTATTTGTCATTAACTTCTCCAAGTATTCATGTTTAAAATGCATGCTAGGCTAGACTCATGTTATGGATTAAACCCTAATTCATACTTTGAAAAGCAATAATAACCACCAAAACAACCAAAAAATGTGCAAAACACGCATGAACATTTGTACTTTCGAGAGCAATAATATATATAAAAGAAATAAGAATATAATGGTTCATCCTAAATATGAGAATTATGCTTACTCATGACTACAAATTTGTTCACTCTGACGAAGAAAAAGGTTATAATTGCAATCTCATGCTTCCCGCCTCACAAAAATTGTCCCTCGAATTTATTATATATATCTAATAATAACTCTAAATAAAAGTGTGCCTCCACATTACTGAAGAATCTAGCCCCAAACCCCCTAAGCAGTTGATAAGTGAGGCTCCATATAAAACTAGAACCAACAACCAATTAATTTTATTAAGTACTTCTCTTTTTCGCCCCTTTGACTACCATTTTTTGGGAAAAACATATTTTTAAATAATGATTTTTAAGAGAACATATGATTAAAAAGTAGAGAGAAGTTTTGGGTTTACATGCTGAATATTTTATTGCGTATATATGTAGTTGAAAATAAGTATGTAAAAAAAAAGTTTAGAAATAATAATTGTCAAACGAGGACTGAGTCTAGCTTACCAAATATAGGTGGGTATAGTACATAAAAAAGAAAAAAAATTAGCCTATGTCATGATTTCATCTATATGTTATGCCAAAAAAACCAGTTATACAGTCATTAGTGGGCTACACTGTGAGTGAGCTGCAAAATTTACAGTCCACTAATAATTGTACATATAGCATGTTGGATGTTATGCCAGCAATATTTTCTAGTTTTTGATAGATTTTCTAATCCAATAATCTGCCATTAAAATCAATCAGATTAAAAGACCTATGAATCTGCATTTATAAAGTGCTTGCGACGGTGGTGAAAGGATCGGTACATTAGAGGGGATGGGAGTCATGTGGCTTAGACAACCTGCATTAAATGCAGAGGGTTTGGGGCCTCTTCTCTTTGGAAATATTTACACTCATTAATTATGGTTTGGATATCCTTGAATCTTGACCAAAAAAAGGTTCTAACTTCTTAAATTATACAAATAAAATATAAGCAACAAAAAGGGTTTATTAGACAGTAATAATCCGTGTTCATTTAAATTTTATTTTCAATATGTTCCCTGGTTATTCGACAGAGTTTTCTTTCCTACAGACTGCAAGAAACCACATTGTCTTAAATTTGAGAAAAGATTTGGGAAAAAAAAAAAAAAATCTTGTTCTAACCTGTGAAAGTATTGTATATATATTGGAAGGTGTTTGAGGAAAAAGAAAAAAGCTTATTACTTGAGAGAAAATTATATTGTATTTGTTCAACCACCACCAACTTTTTTTCCTTGACCAGCAAACGATTTTAATGTAATGATGAATTTATTTATCTGTTACCTGTAGGTACTTGTCTAAATCCACCATTTCTCTTTCTTTTTTCCATTTTCTCTACAGATTTTCAAGAGGAGGGGCTTTTCCCAATTAAACGGGGTCGATAAGTGTCCTCCATAGGTAGATTAATATTTCCATGTACCATTAGCAGAAAACCCAGAAAAAAAGAAAGAAGGGTCTAAGACCCCATTCTCCCTTTCTGTCTTCTTTTATGGTTCTGTGGAAATTGGAATCTGCATTTTCATAGAAGAAGACGATTAGCAAGTTCGTGAAAAAATGGCTGCAGTGGTTCAAAAAACCAAATTAGTTCTTACAATGACTGGAATTTTTCTTAATGATGTCCTGAGTTTAATTGTTTTCACTCTTCTAGACGTTCTTGATTTTGTCTTATGTTACGTGTACAAAATCATGGATTTCTTCTTTGAAGCAGACTGGAAACCTTGTTATTGTTCATCAGCAAAAGAAGCGATTACAAGCAGTGGCAAGATTTTACTATCTGAACAGGGAGAGCCTAAAAAAATTGTGCGTTTAACTTCAAGCCAATTGCAGCTAGAAGAAATCTCAGACACACTCTACACACGCCCTTCATTGGTGTACGAGGTTTCGAAATCTACTGTCGAAAGGCTTAAAGTGGAGGGCACAAGCAGTGGTTCGGGTTCTTCCATGATCCAGTCTTGTGAGAAAATCAAGAAAAGAAGAACCGTTCGATCAACATTCACTATTAATTCCACCATTGTTGAAATGCTTCAAGGAAGGATCGGAGGGCAGCAATCGCTTCCCATTCCTAGATGGTCGGATTGTGATTGTAAAACCTGCACTTCATGGACCTCTTCTTGCAAAGAAACATTATTTGTCAAAACTGACGGAGCTAAAGGTAAAAAGAAAACCCACTTTAACAAATATTCAACTAATGCATTAAACTTAGTTTTAGACGAACAAGATTTTAACGTAGTGAGTAATGTTCTGACGTTTTTTTCAAACAGATAATGCGCAAGAAGATGTCCTGTTCATTCATGGATTCATATCATCATCTGCTTTTTGGACTGAAACATTGTATCCAAATTTTTCCAAATTGGCCAAGTCGAAATACAGGTTATTTGCAGTGGATCTGCTTGGTTTTGGAAGAAGTCCTAAGCCAACTGATTCACTTTACACACTAAGAGAACATTTAGACATGATTGAAAGATCAGTTCTTGAGCCATACAAAGTGAAGGGCTTTCACATAGTGGCACATTCATTGGGCTGCATTTTGGCTCTTGCACTTGCAGTCAAGCATCCTGGCTCTGTCAAGTCATTAACTCTACTTGCACCAGTAAGTTCTAATTAATTTCTCTCTCTCTCTCAAACTGTTTAAACAAGATGATTTAATAGCTGTGCATCTTAAAAAATAATTCTCTTTATAGCAGCAGCTTAAGGTTTTAAACTTGGCAACAAAAATGCACGAAACTCCAAATTCCAAAACCTCAGTATGGAGCTCAAACAAACAAAACTTGCCTTGGGATTTGTCATTTATTGCATGCTTTATTTAAGTGCATATTACCGTGTAAACATGATTTTCTGTAATGAATAAATTAATATGAAATATATATGGCAATGGCAGCCATATTTTCCACCACCAAAAGGTGAACGAGCCACACAGTATATGATGAGAAGAGTGGCCCCACGGCGGGTGTGGCCATTTATAGCTTTTGGCGCGTCAATTGCTTGCTGGTATGAGCATATAAGCAGGACGATCTGTCTTCTAATTTGCAAGAACCACCGTATCTGGGAATTTCTAACCAAACTGGTCACCAGAAACAGGTACTTACAAGTCTCCTACAATCACACCTAACCTATTTCTTAGGGTCATAACTACATAACAGCCTATTTGGACGAATCACGGTGTATCTATGGGTTACTCAGGGCTGTTTGATATACATTATTTTTTTCATTCTCATTCTTCTACTCATTTTTAACCACACATTTTTCAATAAAATAATATTTTCCATTACATCAATAACTTTTCCTTCATTTTTAACCCCACATTCTCCATTAATCTACTATTGTAAAAGTAATCTCTATTTAGCCCCTATTAGACAACAATTAAAACAAATTTTTTTTATTCAAACCCATTTACAACCTCACATTATCACGATAAAATATTCTGCATGTAAACTCAAATGTTTTCCTATTTTTTAACTACATAATTTACAAAAAATCAATATTCAAAAACTCATTTTCCCTAAAAACTCTTTTAGTGGTTGTCAAACAAGGGCTTAAAGTAATCTTTATGTGCATGTTAGGTTTTAGCTATACGTGATTTGCTTAGAAAAACTTGTAGAAGAAGCTAACCTTAAATAATGTTTAAAAATCGAAAGTTGTTTCTTAAATTAAAAAGATGAGTTTAGAGGAAGTTTACGTAAGATAACTTTTTCAAAAAAACCGAAGCACAAGGAAAAGAAGAAACCTTGTAAAATAGGTCCTAAATATTGTATTTTAAAACCACTTCTAGATAGAGTATTTATTAGCTCTAAAAATTGGGGTAAGGACAAGCAACTACTAAGTCCCTGTTTAGCGAAAATTAAAATTTTAATTTTAATTTAAATTAAAGTCAATAATTAATTTTAATAATATATTTTATGAGATCCACACCTTTTTAATCATACAATTCATCATTTTTTTTTTATCAAAATCTACTAAAAATCTAATTTTAATCTAACGAAAGAGATGCTAAATGAGGTCTACAACGTGGCACTCAATAGTATCAAAAAAAATACAATGTAATAGTCCTCTTCATGACATGTACGATGCTGTAATTAATGTTCTGAATTTAATTGAGTTTATCTCCACCGATATTAATGGTCCACCAACTTTTAAGATTTTTTATATTTTTTTAATAGAAAATCCATCATAAATAATTGCAATAAATTTAGAGAGTATGAACGTATTTTCTTTGTTTTTAAAACGTAAATTAATAAATCTTTAAAAGAACTTTTTAAAGCTGAGCTCCGACACGTCAAATGTGGTTGAGACTTTTATTTGTAATAAAAGGACAGAAGCTGATCTAAGTTTAACGTTCGTAATAAATAATGTTTGGTACTATTTTACTTATTTTCAAAGTAACTTATAATCCGTTGCATATTAAAAAATATTTTACAGGATCAGAACATACTTAATGGAGGGATTTTTCTTACACACACACAATGCTGCATGGCATACTCTACACAACATCATTTGTGGTACTGCTGGAAAAATCGAAGGATACTTGGACGAGGTTAAGGACAGATTGAAGTGCCATATCACTATATATCATGGCAAAGATGACGAACTTATTCCAGTCGAGTGCAGTTACAATGTGCAATCGAGAATTCCTCGAGCCCATGTCAAGGTGTTTGAAAAAAAAGATCACATCACTATAGTTGTTGGAAGACAGAAGGCATTTGCTAGGGAACTCGAGGAAATATGGAGGAATGCAAGTGGTTGAGATCGATATATTGGAGTCCTTTATTAGTAGAGTGAAAATTGTGCATGCATCCCTATATGATCACCGTGAAAGTAAAGCTCAATTATATATAAGGATTAGATTAAAGAAAATTTGGATTCGACCCGTTTTCTAAATTAATCCCTTTCTCATCTCCTATGAAATGTTTAGGCCGTGTGAAATGTATTATGTAGGTGTGAAATGCTTTCTTAATCTTGTTGGTTGGTAAATTATGAAAAGAGAGCCAGCCATAAAATTTATAAATATATATTTTGGCTCAATTTATTAAATTGAGTTTTCTTTATCGGGTGTTGAAAGGCAATATTTAAATAGATGTGACATTTCTTTGAGAGTTTAACCTCTTTGGACGATGTGATTAACGTAGACATCAAAATCAAACAAAATACTCGTGTTTAAATCTCGCTACTCCACTCCTGAAAAGTTTATGCACGTGTTAGACCTTTAATCCATGGATAAAATCTGTCGGTATCGATGAGATGAGATTTAGAAAAAACTATCTATCTGAATTTCATGGCTTGACGACTTTTTCTTATTTGTTTTCTGAACTAACTTCAACGCCACTTCTTAAGTGCACTGCAGTCTATCAGATTTGCAGGGTATTGGTCAATAATGTAGGTCCCCTAACCAATTGGGGATTGTTTCTACTACATAGTACAGAGGCTATATATTAGTCACTCTTTCTTGGTGGAGTATGGACTAAGAAAATTCAATTACATTAAATACATATGCCACATAGAGTCGCGTCAACTTGGTAACGTACTATTTGGTGAACAATGAAACTCGAGTTACTAAATGTGCCACATATAATCATATTGAACCAAAAAAATTCAACGTCTGTTTGACAACCTTTCTTTTGCAATGAAATAATGTTTTGTACCTTAATTGTAGATCGTTTGCTTCCTTTTCCAGTCTTATCATATTAGTGGGCAAGTTGTACAATTAAGGGTGTGTTTGAGCCACGTTATTTTAGAAAAATGTATTTTCGAAGAGAGAGATTGCCATAGTAGACACAAAGAAGGGGGGGGGGGGGGGGGGGGCACATTTTTTTTATTAATACATTGGGGTGGGGCTCGCGCTACAGTGAGGGGTCTGTAAAACCCCCGTGAAGAATTTTCTTGTACATCAGGAAATATTCATTTTGGAATATGAGATTGATGGAGAATGTGTGGTTGAAAAATAAGGAAAAGTTATTGATGTGATGAAAAATATAACTTTATTGAAGAATGTGTTGTTGAAATGAGTAGAAAAATGAGAATGCGAATTTTAATGGGGCTCAAACAAGGGCTAAATTTTTAAATAATATAATATTGTTGGAAAAAGTCAAATAAAGGCTTCACTTTGTAGCTTTAGCACCTGTTTGTCATCCATTTTATTAAACATTGTTTGTTACAGTAAACAATCTCCATCATATATTCACTCAATAATATATTCTACACACAAACTAATAAAATTAGTTTACTTTTCAACCACGCATTCTCCAAAAAATACTATTCAAAACTCTATTTCTTCTTCCAAAACGGGAGACAGACAAGCACTTATTGGGTCGAGAGATAACTAGAGGTTAAGTGAATGCAAATTAGTATCTTAACTATTATAGTTTTACCATATAATCGTATCTTATATTATTACATACGAAACATAATATATACTAAGATTATCACATTTTAAGGATTTGCACAAAATGTAAGTCTATTTTTCTTAAAAGATATTTAACCAACAACCTGAATTAGAAACACGTAATTTATAAGGATTGACTTAGATGGAATTAATCAGTTGGACTAACAGCTTCTTCTTCTTCTTCCCTTTTTTTTAACCCCTCTGGCTACAGCTTGAAATTGTTAGGTTGTATCTTTCAACAACCGGTAAAACATGGAAACGTGAACGACTAAATAAAAGATTATTATGTCATTATTTCCCTAAGTTAGCCAACACCCCATTGTTTGAGTGTTGAAATGAAATACAGTGTGTTATTAAATTTCGATTTTTACAATATGTTTAATACACAATATTAAATAAGACAAGATTTTAACTTTATTTTTTCTTAATCTTTAATATAGTTTACGTGCTTTAATTGAACTTACACATGCCATTTGTGCAAAGTGGGTCAAATAGAGTCCATCCTAGCTGATTTAATAAAAAGGTTTAATTATTAATATCTTTATTTTTCCTATTAAAAATAATAGAAAATGTTTTGGATCTTAAGAAACGATAATATTGAGAGCAAATATCATCTTGCAGATAAAACAAGAGAAGTACATTAACCCATGCCGAAACTAGAATTAGATTTTAAACTAAGCAAGCCAAAATTTAGAGATAGTAGACGTGAACTTTTGAGGTGGGCTAGATTTTATGGGCCAATTTTATGAATTAAAAATAAGGGAAAAATTCATAAATAAGGTGTTTAGTTTACACCAATTCAAAAATCATGTTTATAGTTTGAAAATTCAAAAATCAGGTTTTTTTTTTTTTTAATTCTAATATAATATAATATAATAAACTCACCCCACATGCACCACCCCTGCCACTCCGGGGACTATTCCGGCGACCATTCCGACGATTGCTCTTCTCCGACGATCATTCCGGCGACTGCTCCGACTCCGGCAACCATTCCAGCGACTATTCCGACAATCATTTCGGTGACAGATTTACAATTTACGGTCACATTTTAAAAATTTTATAGGTCACAATTAATACGTTGGTCACAAATTTCAAAATTAGTTGGTCACAGATCAAAATTTATAGGTCACACAGTCACAGATTTTCAAATTAATTGGTCACAGATTTCCAAATTATAGGTTACAATTTATTTTATTGGTCACAGATAAAAAAAATTACAGGTCACGATTTATCTATTGGTCACATGTTTCCAAATTTGTTGGTCACAAATTATTTTTCAAGTCACATGTTATCAAATTTTAGCGTCACAGTTTAATACTTAGTCACATGTAACCAAGTAATTGGTCACATACACCAAATAGTGGTTACAAACCACCATCTTCAACACCATCCCGTCACTATCACCACCACTACACAGCACCACCATGCCCAACCCAACTACCGTACACAGTGCCAAGTGCACCCTACCATAGCTATAACTGCATACACCCAACCAACACACCACCACCGCATACTACAAAAGCACCTACAGCACCACACCACTGTCGTACTCACCACAGCTCTCCAGTCCATAACACCACCACAGTGCACAGCACCTCCACAACACCACAGCACAGCCATCGTGCACATCACCACCACCGCACCCACAATACACACCCACCACCACCATCCAACAGCATCGATCTGAAAAGTCCTCAATCCCAGCACCACCTCACTGCCTCAACAACATCGATCTGAAAAGTCCCCAAACACCAGTCACACAACCTCAGCACCAACACCGCAACTTGTGACCACCTTCACCATGCGACCATCGCCAGCACTACCACCATCCACCAGCACTACCGTTAACATATTCACCAACACAACCACACAAAAATCACCGCCTACCAAACAATCCCCAAATCGCCGCCGCCACCACCACTTCAAGATACCACCACCCATATCAACGATTCACCACAACCTCCTCAGATTGGAAAGAAAAAGAAAAAAACCCCAAACCCCCTCCCCATGCCAGCACCAGTTGACGCCGAACTTACCCTCGTATCTGCACAGTGGCACTCGGAGGTGGTTGTCGCTGTGAACGAAGGTAGTCTTCGCGATATTTGCACAGTGGCGCTCAGAGGCAGTCGTCGCAATGGTCTCCGGTGACGACGGTTACTCGTGTGTGAGGGAGAGGATTGAGAGATGGAAGTGTGGGTTAAGTGTAGAGAGTGAGAGAAAATGTGGAGTCAAATGAATTTGAGTTTTAGGGTTTGAAATTGGATTGGGATGAGATTTGTTATATATTTTAATAGTTAAATCAAAACCTGACTTTTGAATAAAAAACATTGTCACCTAATTTTTGCACCATGATTTTGAAAGCCTGGAATTATGTAATTTTCCCCAAAAATTTTCCCCAGATTGTTGTCCATTTAGCGTGTGGCCATTGGGAATTTTATGGCTAGGTAGAGAGAGGACACGATGTCTCCTACTCCGCTGAGGGCAAGCATCCCAAGGATGGCGTAGTATGTTGGATATTTTCAAAATATTTGGGGCCACACGTATATTGAGTTATTTGGTGCTATGATTTAAAAGATATTAGTTAATTAAAGTGATCCTTTAAAGATGTATTGTGACTAATGGGTACTAGGTTTCATGGAATTATAGTGTAGAGACCGGAGTGTTGTTTTAGATTCATGAGGGGCCAATTTGAAGCAACTGAAAAATAGTGACTATTGAGTTACTACTATTATCTTATATGGTTATGATCTCCATTTGTTAATATTCTTGAATTTTTCTACATTCCCATCAATAGAGAACAAAAGTTGAAGGGAAGATCACCAATCAATTCGAAGATCCTAACCTATCCAGGCAAAGAATCAGATTACTATGGATATATGTATGTTTTATGTTTTAATATTTTCTCGAATTTCAACATGGGGATGAATCTATGGTTATATTATTGAGAATTAAGGATTTAATTATTGTTTTGATCGATAATCCTATTATGTTTTTCTATCAAATGGTATCAGAGACAATGCATAGTTGAAATTCGTGAGAAATTGATGTTTTTTAATTCTGAATTTTTTGTGGATTATTTGAACTTCATGCTATTTTATGAAATTCTAGCATATTACGTTATGATTTTCAATTTAGTATGTTAATACATAAAATTAGCACGTTTAAATATGGATTTCAGAATTATTAAAGATTTTCTTCATAAATTCGGATTTTGAATTAAAGTTTTTTTTTTAATATTAAGATATGATTTAAGAAAAATGAAAATTTTAAGCAGCCCGCATTTTGCGGCTGTTTCAGCAGCCATGCTACTGTTACAGCAGTGTGGCTGTTGGCCGCTCGAGGGTCTGCCGTCCGACAACCTTTGCCACTAGGGTCTTGGCGGTGCCGCCGCTAAGCTTGAAGGAGAGGAGATGAAGGGGCATCTCATTAAAGTTTTCAGTTATGGAATAATTAAAATTTCAGTTTTGGAATTTTTGGGGGTGGAGACTTGGATTGAAAATTTGAAGTTTTGGGGCCCTTGCTTGCAATTAAAAATTAGGGTTTGTGTTGAATTATTTATTATTCAGCCCCTAAAGTTTAAAATTAATCCTAATTGGGCCTTAAAGTTATGGATTTTAATAATTCAACCCCCGAAGTTATGAAATTAATTAATTTGAGTTATTTAAATTTTGAATTTAATAATTTAGCCTCTGAATGTTCATAATTGGTTTAGTTTGGCCCATAAAGTTCCGCATAATTGATTTTTGACTCGTAAACTTTTCAATTATTAATAATTAACCCCTAAACATTTTAAATTAATTAATTTTGACCTCTAAAGTATTGAATTATTAACCCTTAGGCCCTTAAAGTTTTAATATAAATAAAATTAAGTATTGTACTTTTCAAATTTTGGTATAAAGGACTCATTTGAGTATATATAATGTTCAAAAGTGAATTGATTGAAGCAATATGTTGGCAAAGTAACATCTCTTGTGGAATTAATTAACTTAGAATATTAGAAGGATTTCGTGTGTATGCTAGTTCATGCGGATATTAACCGGCCCAAATGAATGTTAATATTTGGCCGAAGTGCATGCACACTTGTTGTGGTAAATATGTGACAATTATAAGGTTTTCATGTGAATAATAAATCAATCCAAAGATAAATTTATTATTTGACAGGAGTTATTGTCAATATTTGATCACTACACCAAGAGTACCACTTACAATTAATATTACTGTCCAAAAACTTGATATTAATGATGTGATAAGTATCTTGAGATAGGACTTATCATTATTTGAATTTATTGATTATTGAATCTTAATATTAATATGAGCATAATTCATCCTCTTCTCTCCACAGCTAATTCATTTGCTACTACCTTATTTACAAATGTTATTTATATTCTCATGCTCAATGGGACAAATTTCAAGGATTGGAAAGAGAACATTTTAATTGTTCTTGGCTGCATGAATCTAGATCTTACGTTTCAAATTGAGCAACCCACTCCTCTTATGGACGAACGTTCATTTGATGAAAAGAGGAACTTTAAGAAGTGGGATCGCTCAAATCTCATGAGTCTAATGATCATTAAGTGCGTTATTTCAGAAACCTTTAGAGGTGCAGTATCTGAAGAAGTAGCTAATGCTAAGGATTTCCTTGCCGAAATTGAGAAAAGTTTTGCAAAAAATGATAAGGTTGAAATAAGCACGCTTCTGTAATGCTTGATTTCAATAAAATATAAAGACAAAGGAAATATAAGTGAGTACATCATGGAGATGTCTCACATTGCTTTTAAACTTGAGGTACTAAAGCTCGAGCTGTCTGATGACTTGCTCGTACATTTAGTATTGATCTCGCTTAATGCAAAATTCAGTCAATTTAAGGTCGGTTATAACTTTTGAAAGAGAAATGGTTTCTAAATGAGCTCATTTCATATTGTGTGCAAGAGGAAGAAAGGTTGAAGCAAGACATAACTGAAAATGTTCATTTGGCAAGCACTTTTAAGGCAAACACTTCTAAAGATAAGGGCAAGAAAAGAAAGAAAGAATATGAAATTGTTCCTAAGGGTCCGTACAACAGAAAAGGCAAGAGGACAGAGGGACTTGTTTCTTTTACAACAAAACTGGATATTTGAAGAAGAACTGTACCAAATACCACGCTTGGCGTGTAAATAAAGGGCTATTTAAGCTACCAAAAGCCCAATGATGGTGAAAGACACAACTATGTGGGTGATAGAAAATCGATAGACGTTGATGTAATAGACACTTTTCGGTTATTGTTGAAAACTAGTCATTTTTTTAGATTTGAAAGACAATTTTGTTGTGCCATCTTTTAGACGAAATTTGATTTCTGTTTCCTTGTTGGTCAAATTTGGATATTGTTATTCTTTTGGAAACAACAAGTTTAGTCTTTATTTAAATTCCAATATTATTGGTACTTGTTTATTATCTGCATAAGATAACCAATATTTGCTTGATATTGTTGCATCATATAATGAAAACCTGCATGTGGAATCACATGGTACTAAACGCAAATTAAATAATGAAAATTCAGCAAAATTATGGTACAAGTGCTTAGGTCACATCTCTAAAGCTAGAGTTGAACGACTTGAGTCAGCTGGTATTTTTGATTCCCTTAACTGCACAGATTTTGATGTGCATATTGAATGTATCAAGGGAAAATATACCAAAACTAAGAGATTAAGTACTAACAGAACTTCAGATGTCTTAGAATTGATACACACAGATATTTTTGGACCATTTCCTACGACTTTTTGGAATGGTCAACAATATTTTATATTATTCATAAACGATTACTCACGTTATAGGTACCTATATCTTATTCATGAAAAGTCTGAGTCACTAGACATGTTCAAAGTGTTTGAAACTGAGGTTGAGAATCAACTCAACAAAAGGATAAAAAGTATTAGATCTGACCGTGGTGGTGAGTACTACGACAAAAAATGACGGTTCAGGTGAACAATGTCTAGGACCATTTGCTAAATACCTACAGGAATGTGGAATATCCCACAATACACCACGCCAAGATCGCCTAGCATGAATGGTGCAGTTGAGAGATGAAACAGGACTCTTAAGGATATGGTAAGGAGTATGATCAGTCATTCCACCTTACTAAAATCACTTCGGAGGGAAGTATTAAAGACTGCAACTTATATTCTGAGTAGAGTACCAACTAAGGCTGCTACCAAAACACCTTATAAGCTTTGGACAGGTAGAAAGCCTGGTTTAAAGCATTTTCACATTTGGGGATGTCCAACTGAGGCTATACCTTATAGGCCACATGAAAAAGAATTGGACTCTAAAATTGTGAGCATCTACTTTATTGGTTATTTTGAACGATCAAGGGGCTATAAATTCTATGATCCCACACTTAAGTCAATTTTTAAAACAGGAACTGCAACATTTTTTGAGGATGTTGAGTTTGAGGAAGAAAAATGGTTAGAGACATTGACTTTGAGAAAGTAGTTGAGGAATGATCGGTTTCGATTCCTACTATTACTTTTGACAATGTACATGTTTCTATACCTGTTATTGATCAAGAAGTATATCCAAAATCTCAACAAGACAATTTTGAACCTCGTATCCAAAATAAGGTAATTATTCTTGATATACAAACTCAACAACCTCAAGAACCAATACCTTTAAGGAGATCCACGAGAGAAAGGAAAAATGCTATTTCGAATGATTTTATAGTATTTTTTCAAGAACATGAGGAAAATAATGGATTGATGCCATGAATGAGGAGTATAAGTCTATGCAAGACAATAAAGTTTGGGACTTTGTTACGTTACCAGAAGATGCGAAACTCATTGGTTGCAAATGAATTTTTAAAACCAAGAGGGATTCGAAAGTTAATGTGGAAATATATAAGACTCGTCTTATAGATAAAGGTTTTACCCAAAAGGAAGGTATTGACTTCAAAGAGACTTTTTCTCCAATTTCAACGAAAGACTCTTTCAGGAAAATTATGTCACTTGTTGAACACTTTGACCTTGAGTTACATCAAATGGATGTTAAGATGGCGTTTCTCAATGACAACACTGATGAGACGATCTATATGGTATACCAAGAAAATTTTGTGTCAGAGACCCGAAGAATATGGTTTGCAAATTAAAGAAATCCATCTATGAGCTCAAGCAAGCTTCTCGTCAATGGTACTACAAATTTCACCAAGTAACTATCTCGTTTAGTTTTAAGACAAATGTTGTTGATGACTGTGTGTATTACAAGTTCAGTATGAGTAAGAATATTTTTCTAGTTTTGTATGTTGATGAGATACTGATTGTCACTAATGATATATGCATGTTGTACGAAACCAAGAGATTTTAATCAAGAAATTTTAAGATGAAAGATCTTGATGATGTCTCTTTTGTATTAGGTATTCAGGTACATCGAGATCGCTATTGATGAATTCTTGGATTATCACAAAAGAGTTATATCGATAAAGCACTTAAAAGGTTTGGCATGCAAGACTGTAAATCAGGTGATACCCCTATCGCTAAGGGAGACAAATTTAGTCTCAAACAATGCCCGTAAAATAACTTTGAAGTTGATGAAATACAGAAGATTCCCTATGCATCAGCTGTTGGGAGTCTTATGTATGCTAAAGTTTGTACACGTCCAGACATAGCATTCATTGTTGGAATGTTAGGCAGATATTTAAACAACCCTGGAATGAATAATTGGAAAGCAGCTAAATGGCTTATGAGGTATTTGAAGAGAACAAATGATTATATGCTTACCTATATCAGATCGGATCAGTTAGAGATCATAGGGTACTCTGATTCTGATTTTGTTGGATGCCCAGATAGCAGAAGATCCACACCAGGCTATATTTATCCATTAGTGGAGGAGATATTTCTTGGAAGAGTGCCAAGCAGACACTCATAGCTTCTTCTACCATGGCGGCAGAATTTGTAGCATGCTATGAGGCATCAATCATGGAATATGGTTATGAAATTTTGTCTGGGCTGTGTATTCTAAATGGCATAGAAAGACCACTGAAATTATATTATAACAATAACTCAGCAGTTCTATATTTCAATAATAACAGGAGCTCGTCTAAGTCAAAATATATTGACATCAAGTTCCTGATTGTAAAGGAAAGAATACAGAGTGAACAGATTTTCATAGAACATATTGGGACAAACTCCATGATTACAAATCCCCTTACAAGTGATTGACATCCAAGGTCTTTTATGAGTACACTGCTCATATGGGTGTTGTATATCATGAGGATATCAAGTTTTAGTGGGAGTTTGTATATTTCATTGCTTTATGTTTTGGACACCATTGTGTATCTGGATATTATTCTGTACAGAAATAAAGTATTCAATTCATTTCACTCTGTTATTATGTTCAGTATTGATCTCATTTAAGAAATAATGTTGGACCAGTTGGAAATAGACATGGTTGGATCACATAACATGTAATTTTCATCATTGTTCTAAAAAAGGGGAAAATGCGCCACCTAGGGGCGACGCGCGACCAAAACGCGTCGAATTCGGGAAATCCAGGAAAAATGCATTTTCCAACTAAAAGGCGCGCATTAGTCCGTCTAATCCCCCCCCCCCCCCCCCCATTTTTTTTAAATCTGTTTTTTTTATATATTAAATTTTTTTTTTTTTATAAAAATATATTTAATGCCTTAAAAATACGAAACACATTATGACACTTATTCTTCGCATTGACACGCCTAAACTTGTGATTCTTGATTCTCGGCCTTGACACTTCGCAATGTATTACGCATTTTAGAACACTGATTTTCATACTGCACTCCAATGATTGATCTATGTTATTTGATTGTATAGGTGTATGTGATCATTGATGGATTTAGTCACTTTAAATGTTACGAAAATTGCTTTGATCCTATATCAATATGACTAATGGACGAGATTGTTTGGTAATACCCATAATAATGATAGTAAAATTTTGAACTCATTAGGTTGTGTACATTTGTAAGATTATACGTATGGCCCAGTGGGAGATTATTGGATATTTTCAACATATATAGGGCCACACGTTGTATATTGAAATGTATGGTGCTATTATTTAAAGGATATTAGTCAATTAAAGTGATCCGCTAAAGATGTATTGTGACTAATGTGTATTAGGTTTCATGAAATTACAGTGTAGGGACTGGAGTGTTGTTTTAGATTGATGAGGGGCCAATTTGAAGCAACTGAAAATAATGACTATTGAGTTACTACTGTTATTTTATATAGTTATGATCCCCATTAGTTGGTGTTCTTGAGTTTCTCTACATCCCCATCAATGGAGAGCAAAAGTTGAAGTGAAGATCACCAATCAATTGGAAGTTCCTAACCTATCCAGAAAAAGAATCAGATTACTATGGATATATGTATATTTTATGTTTTGTTATTTTCTTGGATTTCAACATGGAGATGAATCTATGGTTATATTATTGAGAATTAAGGATTGAATTATTGTTTTAATCGATAATCCTATTATGTTTTTCTGTCATAGTAGGCCATCGGGATGTTCACCACATATAAGGACATTGTTGACCTCCAAATTTGATTGGAAGACATGGCCAACAGGTCCCGACTCCACTCACGTCCAAGTAGGCAAGCTCCACACACTAAGACAAACCATTAGCGCATATGGCCGTCTACGACGATGGGAGAGATGAACACGAGCACTTCGACGGTCAGCTCAGTCGATATATATGAATATTCTTGGGTATGGGATGGCTGTAAGACTTGAGCCATAGTGTATATGGGCACCAATGTGATAAAAAGAGATAGATAGTTGATAATCTTCTGGTTTGATAATGTAAAAATTGCATGCCCATTAAATGGTTCTAAGTGTGAGCTTTTATAGTGGAACATGTGGAATAACAATTGTTGGATGAAGTTATATGTGGCCTCATCTCAATGGCCAAGGTCTTTTCTTAAGTGTCACTCCATCAATCATAGTCTGATAGCATTTAATGCTTTGATAAGTCGCAAATGTAAAGCTTAGTTTGACCTCTGAAATATAAATTGTTTCTACTGTAGAGACGGTACATCAATAGATCACCGGAGGATCCTGTACGAAAGATCTCTTGGAAGAGGTGAGGTGAGAAGATGATTTCTATCACTAAAGAGGCTAACCAACTCGGATTTACTTCATGCAGCAGGCGTGCCATCTCGCCCGACCATGGAGGGTTTGCCCTTCGTGGCACCTCGGCTGGAGTGGTCCATCACCTTGGCCACCTCACATATGGCCTCATTTCGACTAGGTGGGATGGTGATTATTGACCTATGATTTAATATAACTCCACTTGTTTTGATTATAACAAACAATATACTTATATTTCTAACAAGTTTTGATTCTTGAGTTTTTCATGAATATTTCTTCTTAAACATTCAAAGAGCCAAATCGTCACCCGTTGAAAAACAAACAATCAAATGAGACTTAAAGAGAACATGAACAAGAACTTTGAAGAGTAAAGTTTGGAAGTAGTTTATTGTAATTTAAATGTAAAGGTATTAACACTTCGATTCTTAGTAAATACATAAAGCACAAATTATTTTATAATTCATCACTTGTATAAAAATGATTTTCACTCATAGTATGAAATAGATTTTGAAAACGAAATTAGAGAAAAAAAAAGGTCAACTTTTGGTCAACCGAAATTGTTGATTTTTTGGACAATCGAAATTGTTTGATTCTCAACCGAAATTGTTTAAGATTTCAGAAGGTCTTATTTTTTCAACAGCTTTATTTCAATTTCGATAGACCGAAAGAGTCTAGCCGAAATTGCTTGCAGCTTCCTATTTTGCTCTATAGTCATCTCTCTTACATTCATTTTTCACCCAATTTACGAGAAATTTTAAGATCGTACTTATTGAGAATTATTGAAATTACTTGAGTCAAAAATCTATTTCATTTATTACAAAAGAGTTTTTTGATTGTTTCAACTTACTTTCATTCATCTTATCAAGAAATCTTTTTTGCAAAGTACTCTTCATTAACTTCTTGATAAACATTTTCTTTCCCAACACTTTGATTTAAAGTGTAAATCTCTTTTCATACTTAACTTGTATTATTTATTAAGAGAGATCATTGGTTTGAAAACTTTAATACAGAAACTCAGACTACTTCATTATCAATTAATTCATCAAAGTTTTCTTCATAAACACTTGAGCTTTGTTGCTTGCTATTTATTGAAGTATTATTTTAACTCTCTTAATACTTGATTTGATTATATCATTTGTTAATAGAGTTCTTTCACTTGTAAAATTATCATTTATACTTTGACGATTTCGAGAGCATTGTGAAAACTCGATTGTGTTAAGGATAAGTGTTCCTTATTGTAAGTCGCTTAAGGATCAATACTCCTTATTTGTAAGTTACAATTAAAGTGCATTTGGCCTTACTCGTGACGGAGAGCTTGGTAACGGGGATGTAGAACACATTGTGTATCGAACCCCATTAAATTGGTTTGTTATCTTTACATTATCACACTTTACTTTACATTGCATTTTATATTGTGCTATATATTCTTACTTAAATTAAGTTATCTATCTTGCATATTTAATTCTAGTATTATACTTTACATTCATATCTTGTGTATTGTATCATTTTGAGACTAAGTGTCGAAAAAGTTTCAAAAACCAATTCACCCCATCTTGGTTAGTTATTCTTGGGTTATCAATTGGTATCAGAGGCTAGATGCACATTTTGAAGATTTCACTATCTTGTGTTATAGCTAATCTTAATATTGAGGGGCATTCTACAAATCGACCTCCTTTGTTTGATGGTACATATTTTAATTATTGGAAAACTAGAATGACAATTTATATTCAATTAATTGATTACAATGTTTGGGAGGTTATTGAATTTGGTCCTCATAAGCTTACTAAGGTTATTAAAGTAGATGGTAATTCAGATCAAATTATCCCAAAGCCTAGAGAAAAATATGATGAGGATGATAAAAAAAATTGTCATTGAATGTTAGAGCCAAAAATCTTCTTTATTGTGCTTTGAACATAAATGAATTTAATCGTATTAGCACATGTGATTCCGCATATGATATTTGACATGCACTAAAAATTACACATATGTGCACAAATAAAGTAAAAGAAATTAAGATAAATCTCTTATTTAAAAATTTTGAAAACTTCTTTATGAAATAAGATGAACCCATTGCTAGCATGATTACTCGATTCACTGGGATTGTTAATGGTCTTAAAGGCTTTAATCGAAAATTTACTAATGACGAACTTGTGAGCAAAATTCTTATGCCTCTTTCAGAAGATTTTGATTCATTAAGGATGTTGATAGAAAACACTAGAGATGTCAACACATATCTTTTGGAAAAAAAGAAAAGAGCTCTATGAAACCTTGATGACCAATGATCTAAATCATGCCGAAATAAAGGAGAAATCAAGAAAAGCAATAGAGGAAAAAAAGAAGGATCCTCCTAGAAGGAAAATAGCTTTGAAATTATGAAATGATGAAGAAACCTCAAACTCAAAGTGATGAGGAACTTGATGATCTTGTTTTTCTTGTCAAGAAATGGATAGGTTTTCGCAACAACCGTCGATTTCAAAAGAAAAAAGACAAATGTGAGGAAAAGAGCAAGAAAATTGTATGCTATGATTGTGACAAACCCGATCACAAAAAATCGAGTGTCCAAATAAGAGAAAATTTTTCAAGAAGAAAACTCTACAAGCCACTTGATACGATAATGATGATGAACAAGAAGAAGATGAAAGTCAAGACGAAATTGCAAATATGTGCTTCATGACTATGGAGGATAATGTAAACACAAATGACACTCTTTTTTACGATGAACTATCTATTTCATACGATGAAATTATTAGTGCTTTTGAAAAACTTGCTCTCAAACACTCTACCCTCGAAAAACAACATATTTTATTGAAAATTGAGACCAATAAGCTTTTGGAAACTCAAAAGGATTTTGAAAAGGAAAAAGATGATCATGAAATCCTAATCAAAGAAAATATTTTCCTAAAAGAAAAAATCATTGATTTAACCAACATTGTGCACAAATTCACACAACGAAAGAAAAACTTTGATCTAATGTTTGGAAAACAAAAATGTGTCTTTGATAGAAGTGGTATTGGATACAAACCTTCTCTAAAATAAAAATCTCTTAAAAATATATTTGTCAAAACTTCTAACACCACATGTAGTTTTTGTAACAAATTTGGACATGTAACTTTTAATTGCTCAATCAAAAAGAAATTACATTTTCAAAGAAATAAGTAGGTTCAATGGTCCACTAGCACTAACTATCAAGGACCCAAAGTTAAATGGATACCAAGATCAAAATTTGAATAAACTCGATACATTCAAAGATAAAGAGCAATTGGTTCTTGGATAGTGGTTGTTCAAAATACATGACCGGAGACAAGACATTATTGTCAAGTTTCAAAAGGAAAGATGGAGGCCATGTCACATTTGGAGATAATGCCAAAGGAAAAATCATGGGCATTGGAAATATTGGTAATCCTTCATCTCCATCTATTCAAAATGTTTTGTTAGTAGATAATCTCAAACATAACTTTTTGTCAATTATGTGATAAAGGTTATCATATCAAATTTGATTTTTTGAAATGCCTTATTAAGGATGTTACATCGAAAGAGGTGTTGTTCATGGGTAGCCGATGCAAAGATGTTTATATCATCAATATTGAATTTGAAAAGGAATTGAAATGTTTGTCAAGTTTTGAAAATGATACTTGATTATGGCATAGAAGATTAGGTCATGTTAGTATGAACCTAATTTCAAAAAATCTCAAAAAATTGTTTTGGTAAAGGCCTACCAAACTTGAAATTTGAAAGGACATAAATTTGTGATACTTTTCAATTTGGAAAACTAACTAAAACCTCTTTCAAAACCAAGCAATTCTCTTCAACTACAAAACATTTACAACTTCTTCACATGGATCTTTTGGACCTTCTAAAACCGCAAGTTTAAGTGGCAAGCACTATGCATTTGTTATCGTTGATGATTTTTCAAGAATCACTTGGGTTTTGTTTTCAAACTTGAAAAATGAATTTTTAAGATTATTTAAACACTTTTGTAAAAATGTTCAAAATGAAAAAAGGATATTCTATCACAACCATTAGAAGTGACCATGGTGGAGAATTTGATAATATTGCTTTTGATGATTTTTGTAAAGAAAAAAGATATGAACATCATTTTTCGGCTCCTAGAACTCCTCAATAAAATGGTGTAGTAGAACAAAAGAATCGTACATTACAAGAAATGTCTAGGACCATGTTAAATGAAAACAATTTACCAAAATATTTTTGGGTCGAAGCCTTAATACCGCTTGCTACATTATGAATAGAGTTTTAGTAAGTCGAAAGAATACAAAAACTCCATATGAGCTTTGAAAAAATAGTTCCCAACATCAATCAAATTGGATAAAGATGAGAACGGCACTTCAATTGACATAACAAAATATTGAGGTATGATTGGATCTCTTCTTTACTTACCGCTAGTAGACCCGATATCATGTTTAGTGTATGCTTATGTACTAGATTTCAATCCAATCCTAAAGAATCTCATCTAAGTGCCATAAAACGAATATTTAGATATTTATGTGGTACTAGAACTTTAGGCCTTTGGTATCCAAAAGGCACACACATTGACCTCATTAGCTATTCGGACGCCGATTGGGCGGGTTGCACTATTGATCGAAAAAGCACAAGCAGAACTTGTCACTTTTTAAGCTTTACCCTTGTGTCATGGTTTCGCAAGAAACAAAATTCCGTTACACTATCAACCGCCGAAACCGAATGCATATTGGCCGCTAGTAGTTGTGCTCAAGTTTTATGGATGAAACAAACTCTTAACGATTATCATTAACTTTTGAGAAAAAAAAACTCCTATTATGTGTGATAACACTAGTGCTATAAATTTGTCAAAAAATCTCATCTTGCACTCTCACACAAAACATATTGAAATTCGACATTATTTTCTTAGAGATCATGTGCAAAAAAGGTAATATTTATTTGGAATCTGTTAGTACCGATGAACAATTGGCCGACATTCTTACCAAACCTCTTGCCCTCGATAAATTTTCTTATATTCGTGGAGGTTTAGATATTATCGATGAATCCGAAATATGTGGTTAAATTTGTTTAAAATAGAAAATTGCATCTTCTTTAATCTTTTCATTGACAAATTCAATTACTTTCGGTTGACCATTCCATGATTTCGGTCAACCGAAACTACTATACCGAAACAATTGATGCTTTCAAAATAATTTTATTTTTCGGCCACCCGAATGTATTTCGGCCGACCGGCCAGCCAAAATTCTGGCCAGCCAATTGGCTCGCAAGAATTTGAGCATTGATAATGAATTTCGGCCAGTCAAGAATTTCTGTCAGTCGAAAGCTACATAGTCTTCTTCGTCTTCTTTATCAGTTTTACCCCAAATTTCTCCATCTCAAACCCTCTCTGTCACTCGAAAACTCTCTTCTCTTCTCCAAAATTCACTCATTGTCTCACTCTTTTTCACCATAATCACTCCATATTTCATCAAATCTATCACCTCCATCTTACGTTTTCAACAGAATATGTGATTATAATTGTGACTTACTATTTGATTATGAACTCTGGTTATTTGGTTATGAATTAAGGTTTTTGAGTTCAATTATTTCTATACATTATGATAACTTCTAAATGTGATTTAGTATATCAATAAATTGTGGAAATGAATATCTTTAGAGCATCATGCTATATATGATACAAATTTGATTATCATTGATGTATAAAAGATAGGGGGAATATCTTGTATAAATTACATATTATTTTTCATAATGAAAAAGGAGGAAATTGTTGACCTATGATTTAATATAGTTCAACTTGTTTTGATTCTAACAAACAATACACTAATATTTTTAACAAGTTTTGGTTTTTGAGTTTTTCATGAATATTTCTTCTTAAACATTCAAAGAGCCAAATCATCATCCATTGAAGAAAAAGCAATCAAATGAGACTCAAAGAGAACAAGAACTTTGAAAATTAAAGTTTGGAAGTAGTTTATTGGAATTTAAATGTAAAGGTATTAACACTTCGATTCTTAGTAAATGCATAAATCTCAAATTATTTTTATAATTGATCACTTGCATAAAAATGATTTTCACTCATAATATGAAATAGATTTTGAAAATGAAATTAAAAAAAAAAAAGTCAACTCTTGGTCGACCGAAAGAGCTCAGCCGAAATTGCCTGTAGCTTCCTATTTTGCTCTATAAATAGTCATCTCTTTTACATTCATTTTTCACCCAACTTACGAGAAATTTTAAGAGCGTACTTATTGAGAATTATTGAGATTACTTTAGTCAAAATTCTATTTTATTTATTACAAAAGATTTCTTGATTGTTTCAACTTATTTTCATTCATCTTATCAAGAAATCTTTTTTGCAAAAAACTCTTCATAAACTTCATCTATTCTTCATTCTTGATAAACGTTTTCTTTGCCAACACTTTGATTTAAAGGGTAAATCTCTCTTGATACTTAACTTGTATTATTTGTTAGGAGAGATCATTGGTTTGAAAATTTTGATATAAAAACTCAAACTACTTCATTATCTATTAATTCATCAAAGTTTTTTCATAAACACTTGAGCTTTGTTGCTTGCTGAAATAATCACTAAATTTACTTCCACGAAAATGATGACGTGTGGGGTGTTCCAGTTGCTCCAATCAATGGACGTTAACTGCAAAATGAGGTGGGGGCTTTTTCCCCTGTTGTACCTCCGGCGTGAGAATCAGTATGTATTTATGAAAAGTAGGAAGAATGTATATTGAGAGTTCAATCAGTTCGGGTTTCAAGAATCCATACCTTTCTCATCTTGGAGGTATTTATAGGCACCTGTTGCTATGCACGTGTTCAATAGTTTATGGTACCACGTGTCCCACGTAGACCTTCCCACTTCCTCCATGTTCTAACGTGGTAACCCCCACTCGTCAAGCAGTTGGTTGTGCCCATGTTCGCTGTTGGGTGGTTTCCGTCCTACGCATTACCATTTGTATGGCTAAGCATAGTATTGATCTCACGGTGGTAGATACCTGTGTGAACGTAGATGGCCTCATGGGGTCGACGACCGCGTAGTGGTCGACGACCTAGGTGAGCTTTGAGGGCCTCATAAGTGATAAGTGGTCTATCATGAGGACGTAGAGCAACCCATGGTTGTAGACGGTCCGTCATGAGAGCGTAGAGCACCTCCATGGTGGTAGGCTGTTTATCATGAGAACGTAGAGCACCCCATTGCGGTAGGCAGTCTATCATGAGAACGTAAAGCACCCCCATGGTGGTAGGCGGTCTATCGTTAGAACGTAGAGTACCCCATGGTGGTAAGTGGTTTATTATGAAAACGTAGAGCACTCCATAGTGGTAGACTGTCTATCATTAGAACGTAGAGCACCCCCATGGTGGTAGGCGATCTATCATTAGAACATAGAGTACCCCATGGTGGTAGGAGGTCTATCATAAAAACGTAAAGCACCCCATGATGGTAGGCGGTCTATCATCAGAACGTAGAGCACCCCTATGGTGGTAGGCGATCTATTATTAGAACTAGAGCACCCCATAGTTGTAGGCAGTCTATCATGAAAACGTAGAGCACCCTATGGAGGTAGGCGATCTATCATGAGAACGTAAAGCACCCCATGGTGGTAGGAGGTCTATCATAAGAACGTAGAGCACCCCAATGGTGGTAGGAGGTCTATCATGAGAACGTAGAGCACCCCCATGGTGGTAGGCGGTTTATCATTAGAACGTAGAGCATCCCATGGTGGTTGGCAGTCTATCATGATAACGTAGAGCACCCCCATGGTGGTAGGCAGTCTATCATTAGAATGTAGAGCACCCCATGGTGGAGGCGGTCTATGATGAGAATGTAGAGCTCCCCATGGTGGTCGACGACCTCTGACGTGGTACATTACAGGGGTGCATATCAAGTAACCCTTACTTCAATGTCCATCATAGATAATTATTGATCCCATCATATCAAGTTGTCCTCACCTATGCGGTTACAATCACCCGTGTACGCGGTTTGCAAGATTGTCACTCACGTACATGGATAATTATTGATGTCATCCTATATCATTAGCCCCTCTACCTCTTGTTGATGTTATCGACAGGGGATAGCCTGCTTACCCCTTCCATGTTGGTGAAAGATTTTATTCTCACTTCATTTCATCATCTACCATTCTCCTTCAAAGTGATTTCTCTCATTTCCTTCCTTCATTTCGTGTTTCATAATGTATAACACTTTCATTTCTTTATCTTCTAGCGAAAGTAAGAGTGATGGGGCGAGAGGGTCGACCGACCCATCTTCGGATGGGCCGGCTTACCTCGGCTCGTGGCCGACCAACCTTGCGGTCTATGATTGGGGACGACCAGCAAGGCGGTCGACACCTGTCGACCAGCTCCAGTAGACGGTCGACCAGCGACGCTGCTGGTCGACGGTCGACCAACCCTACGGCTGGTCGTAGGTCATTTGTCAACGGCACTCCCCCTTGTACCCAAATTCCTTTCGAGTCAAATATTTCGATTCATTCAGTTGAATTTCAAAATTTCCAAACGATTTTCACAAAACATCATGTTGGGTCAGCTAAATCTTCAAACCAAAATGTAGAAATTGAGTGGGATGCCGCGGGTGAGGAGGTACTTCTTGAGATTCCAAAGTGTCATAGCTTATATAGCTCCCCATTTGAGTTAGAAAAGTCACTTAACCATTTTTGGTTTTGTGCTTAACCATTTTTGGTTTTGAAGGCTCACCACTAGCCCCTAGCGATTTTGAGTTAGTCAAGTTTTTGACTTTTTTGCTCACCACTATGCGTCGAGCGATGTTGATCACCGGGCTTGATGATTTTAAGCCTTAACCATTTTCGATTTTGAAAACTTACCACCAGCCCCTAACGATTTTGAGCTAGTCAAGTTTTTGACTTTTTTATCATTGCTATGCGTCGAGCGATGTTGATCACCAGGTTTGGTGATTTTGAGCCTTAACCATTTTTGGTTTTGAGAGCTCACCACCAGCCGCTAGCTATTTTGAAATAGTCAAGTTTTTAACATTTTTTTACTCGCCGCTATGTGTCGAGCGATATTGATCACTGGGCTTGGTGATTTTGAGCCTTAACCATTTTTGATTTTGAGAGCACACAACTAGCCCCTAGCCATTTTAAGCTAGTCAAGTTTTTGACCTTTTGCTCACCGCTGTGTCAAGCTGTCTTGGGTCATAGAGGTCGAGGTTAGGTGATTTTGAGCCTTAACTATTTTTGGTTTTGAAGAACTCACCACCAGCCCCTAGCGATTTTGAGCTCGCCAATTGTTAGGCTTTTTTGCTCACCGCTATGTGTCAAGCTGTCTTGGATCGTCAAGGTCAGGTGATTTTGAGCCTTAACCATTTTTTGGTTTTGAAGAACTCACCACCAATCTCTAGCGATTTCGAGCTAGCAAATTTTTAGGCTTTTTTCCTCACTGCTATGCGTTGAGCTATCTTGGATCGTCGATGTCAGGTGATTTTGAGCCTTAACCATTTTTGGTTTTGAAGAATTCACCACCAGCCCCTAGCGATTTTGAGCTAGCCAATTTTTAGGCTTTTTGTTTACGGCTTGTAGTCTTTATTTAGATCAATTACGAACAACACTCCTAGCTGAATTTAATTTGCCAAGATTTGGGGGCTCGATAGGCGCACCGGGACGTCCCAGTTAAGCTGGCCCTTCCATAGTACCCTCATCATTTGCCGTCACTTAGCATTTTAATTAAATAAATTTCAATCAAGTGTGCCTATTGCAGGCATTACATCATGAAAAACCCCTGGCTACAATACTTACAAACGGTCATTGTATCAGAAAAGTAGAAATAAAAATTCTCCTAGCAACTATATTTACATGCAAGCACTATACTGCTTAACTTCCCACTTGTTGGCTGACACTGCTATTGGCCTTGGCCATTCGACCTCTTTGTTGTCTCAAATCTCCATCAATATCTCGTCCTGCGGAATATTTAAAGGGGTGAAGGCTTTGACCTCTTCTCGTTTTTGCCTGACCGATCGATCCTAAGTGTACACCATATTTGTGTGCTCATTCCTCAACTTGTCTTTGTCAATGAGTTTTCGTACATCACTCGACTTTCGCTTGTGGCTTTCTGTCTCCCATCCTTCTCTAAGATTTTTCGTGACCTTATCTCCTTCCTCTGCATCAACATATTTGTTACATTTTTTCAACAGGTCATGCATTGACTCTGGAGGGTTTTGGAGAGTGACATCTTGAAGGCCCAGGTCCGCATCCCATTCATTAATGTTGTTACCATTGCAGACATTTGAAGGTCTCTTATACCAAGCGTCGCCCGATTGAACTTAGCCAAATACTGCTGCAAGGATTCATCTTTCTCTTGCACAACCTGCATCAATCCAATGGCCGTCTTACACTTCCTTTTGCTACTCATAAAGCATGCTATGAAGCTCTTGGAAAGCCCATCAAAAGTTTTTATAGACTTGGGTGCCCGTGTGGCCACCCAGTCTCTAGCCTCCCTCCTAAGTGTCGGGGGAAACTACCTGCACATCACTGCGTCTGGGGCTGCATAGAGTCTCATTAAATCGACGAAAGTCTGCAAGTGGTCCAACGAGTCTGTGTCTCCATTATATGCTTCTATCATCGGTTGTTTAAAGCCTTTCGACAAAGGAACGACCATAATTTCGGGGGCAAAATGATCCTCCTCCAGAACCATTTGCCTACGCATGTCCTGCTTCTTAATCAATGCATCGTCTATCTACTGGATCATCATCTCTTCTATCTTCATTTCCAAGTTGTCATGGGTTGGGAAATTTGTGGAAACACAAACCCTAAAGCCCCCATATCTCCTGTTGTTGGTTGAGTAATAGGCGGGATAATCGTTTGCACCACCTGAGGTGGTTGCTCGCGTACGGCTTCCGACGAACTCTGCGGTGGGGCTGCAATTTTCTGTGTTTGATTTTGCAAGAGGGTCATCATGGCCGTCAATTATGTCTCCAAAGCATTGAATTGGCTATGCTTTACGTATTGCGGTGGTGGGTCTTGACCCCTGGCAACAAACTCTAACTCCGTCTCTACTGTATTTCCAACCATCACGTTTCACTCCTAATTCGTCTCCTTGACAAAGCTTTTTGTTCAGTGGTTTCCCACAGATGGCGCCAATGAAATAATCACTAAATTTACCTCCACGAAAATGATGACATGTGGGGTGTTCCAATTGCTCCGATTAATGGACGTTACCTACAAAACGAGGTCGGGGCTTTTTCCCCTGTTGTACCTCCGGCGTGAGAATCAGTAGGTATTTATGAAAAGTAGGAAGAATGTACATTGGGAGTTCAATCAGTTCAGGTTTCAAGAATCCATACCTTTCTCATCTTGGAGGTATTTATAGGCACCTGTTGCTATGCACGTGTTCAATAGTTTATGGTACCACGTGTCCCACGTAGACCTTCCCACTTCCTCCATGTTCTAACGTAGTAACCCTCACTCGTCAAGCGGTTGGTTGTGCCCATGTTCGCTGTTGGGTGGTTTCCGTCCTACGCATTGCCATTGGTATGGCTAAGCATAGTATTGATCTCACGGTGGTAGATACCTGTGTGAACGTAGAAGGCCTTATGGGGGTCGACGACCGCGTAGTGGTCGACGACCTAGGTGAGCGTTGAGGGCCTCATAGGTGATAGGTGGTCTATCATGAGGACGTAGAGCAACCCATGGTTGTAGACGGTCTGTCATGAGAGCGTAGAGCACCTCCATGGTGGTAGACGGTTTATCATGAGAACGTAGAGCACCCCATTGCGGTAGGCAGTCTATCATGAGAACGTAGAGCACCCCCATGGTGGTAGGCGGTCTATCATTAGAACGTAGAGCACCCCATAGTGGTAGGCAGTCTATTATGAAAACGTAGAGCACCCCATAGTGTTAGACGGTCTATCATTAGAACGTGAGCACCCCCATGGTGGTAGGCGATTTATCATTAGAACGTAGAGCACCCCATGGTGGTAGGTGGTCTATCATAAAAACGTAAAGCACCCCATGGTGGTAGACCGTCTATCATGAGAATGTAGAGCACTCCCATGGTGGTAGGCAATCTATCATTAGAACGTAGAGCACCCCATGGTGGTAGACGGTCTATCATGAAAACGTGGAGCACCCCATGGAGGTAGGCTATCTATCATGAGAACGTAGAGCACCCCATGATGGAAGGAGGTCTATCATGAGAACGTAGAGCACCCCCATGGTGGTAGGCGGTCTATCATTAGAACATAGAGCACCCCATGGTGGTTGGCGGTCTATCATGATAACGTATGGCACCCCCATAGTGATAGGTGGTCTATCATTAGAATGTAGAGCGCCCCATGGTGGAAGAGGTCTATGATGAGAATGTAGAGCTCCCCATGGTGGTCGACGGCCTCTGACGTGATACTTTACAGGGGTGCATATCAAGTAACCCTTACTTCAATGTCTATCATAGATAATTATTGATCCCATCATATCAAGTTGTCCTCACCTATGTGGTTACAATCACCCGTGTACGCGGTTTGCAAGATTGTCACCCACGTACACGGATAATTATTGATGTCATCCTATATCACTTGCTATTTATTGAAGTGTTATCTTAACTCTCTAAATACTTGACTTAATTATATCATTTGTTAAAAGAATTCTTTCACATGTAAAATTATCATTTATATCTTGGCAGTTTCGAGAGCCTTGTGAAAACTCGATTGTGTTAAGGATCAGTGCTTATTGTTAAAAGTTACTTAAGGATAGGTGCTCTTTGTTATAAGTCACCTAAAGATAAGTGCTCCTTATTGTAAATCACTTAAAAATCAATACTCCTTGTTTGTAAGTTACTATTATAGTGAATTTGTCCTTACTCGTGACGGAGAGCTTGCTTGTAGCGACCGCGAACTTTTAAATTATATAAATTAATTTTCTCGAAAAACGTGTCGATAAACGTAACCCTAATTTTTTAGATAAACGCGTTCGTCTAGCCGTTATAAAAACGAATTCAAATCTATTCGATTGAATCCAATCTCGAATAATTATTTTAGTATCAATTTCGAATTATTTTATTTAAATCCAATTTTTATTAAATTCAAGCCCAATTACTTATTAGTCCAAATCTTGGATGTTTAGGTCCAATTCCACTTAAGTTCAACAAGAAAATTATTTTAATCCAATCACCTAAGCCCAATTAGAAAACCCTACAGCCCAAATGCTAGGCCCAACTATTTCCTAACCCAATTACCCACCTAGGGATTTGTGCCCTAATTTCCACTATTCATATATCAACCTCAACCATTTCTCTCCCATTCCAAAACTTCACGCAGCCAACAAAATCCATTTGGTAAGAAAAACTTGTCTATCTCTCCAACATTCTCTCTTTTCCCAATGTGAGACACCATTGATGCTAGAAAATCCATTTCTAGCATCAACAGTGTAATCATCAAGACAATGCAGCTCACAACACCATTCACCATCAACAACCAAGCTCACCACCAAACCTGCAACTCACCACCCAAACCACCGATCTCGAACCAGACATTGCAGCTAAAACCTAAGATGCAGCCTGACCACCAAGCTTACTGCCCAAACTCCACGAAGCTGCTCAACACCAGCAAACACACGAGCCTCAGCTTATCACCAAACTCCCTGCCCATTCACCAAACCAAGATCAACCCTCAAGAACACCAAACCACCAAGCTGCAACCTCAACACCACCAACTCCAACTCACTGCAACTCCCAACAACACTACCAGCACCACACCTCCACTGCAAGCAGGCAGCCACCTCAAATGCCACCAAAACACCAACCACGCACAACCCGTAGCATTTCACCCAACCCCAGCTGCAAGCACACCACCAAAACCGAGACCAAAATCAATGCCCAAGAGCACCCCAAACCAACTCCAAACAAAACCAACAGCCATCATCAAATCGCCCAAACCCGAGACTTCAAACACCAAAATTCGACCTCCACCAGCCACTACACCCAAAACCTGAAACCAAGCAGCCCTTATTTCACCAAAATCAACCCCCAATCGACCTCAAAATCAAGAAAATAGGAAAAACCCATAAACTTACCCAAAGGAAATCGACCCTTCTAGCCTCAGTTACCTTCGAACCAACCACCTCCACCCACGCACCGGCGCCACCACGTGACGGTGGCGCTGGACTGACCGCCTCGCCGGCTGCAGTCGGACCGGAGGGAAGGGGCAGAGCCCTCCCCCGTCGCGCGCTCTCTCTCTCTCTGTAATGAGAGAGAGAGAAATGAGAATTTTTTTGGTTTTATTTGATTTTTATTGATTTTGATTTTAATTTTAGGTTTTAGTTTAATTTTGATTTTAGAAATTATAACCCTAAGCCCCAAAGTTTTAAAATGTTTATTTAAGTCACAAAGTTTTAAATGTTTTTAATTTCGGTCCTCTAATTTTATTTTTAGTTTTAGATAATGTTTAATTTAGCCCCCAAGTTTATAAATTATTATTTCAGTCCTTAATATTTTATTTTCAGTTTCAGCAGATTTTCAATTGAGTCCTTAAATTCTGAAAATGTTTAATTTCAGCCCTTTAGTTTTATTTTCAGCTTTATTTTATTTACAGTTTAGTCCTTAAACTTATATAAGTTATTTAATTTATCTTTTAAGTTTTATTTCAGCTTTATTGTATTTACAATTGAGTCCCTAATGTATAGAAATTACTATTTCAGTCTTTAAATTTTATTTTCAGCTTTAGTATATTTACAGCTTAGTCCTTAAACTATTAAAAGTTATTATTTTAGTTTTCAGCTTTTATTTTCAGCTTTAATATATTTACAGCTCAGTCCTTAAACTTATAAAAGTTATTATTTCAGTTTTTAACTTTTAATTCCAGCTTTATTATAATTACAATTTAGCCCCTAAACTTATGGAAGTTATTATTTTAGCCCTTAAAGTTTTATTTTCATATTTAATAAATTTCCAATTTAGCCCCTAAACTTTACTTTATCATTTTAAGTCATTTATTTCAATTCCAATAATTTTCAATTAAGTCTCAAACTTTATTTTAACGTTTTAAAACTTTAAAGTTTCGAAATACTGATTCAAACTTATTTTCTACTGGCTAGACGATACGTACGAACGATTAGGAGCTTGAAGTTACTTTTCGCACCATTTTCACGAAACTCGAGATTTTGAGGTAGACTCGCCACCATTAATTAGTTTAAATTATAATTGCATGCTTTATGTGAATTACGTGATTTATATGCTTTATGCATAGGATGAGAATGTGTCATATGCGATATATGATATTGTTATGCTTGCCATAACTTATATGCTTAATTGCATGAGAAATAAAGAAAGAAAGAATCTCTTATAAGATAAGAAGAGAATGTTATGCATAACTTATGTACTTCATCCGCACAAGAAAGAAAGACTACCCACAGCCCATGTTTTTAAAGAGCCTATATTTTTCAAGAAAATGAACCAAAGATGATATCACGTTGTATATTGCATGAGTGTGTTTTCAATTATTCTGTAAATTAATTATCGGCGATGAGTCTACTGATTATTTCTTCGAAATACTCATTCTTCTATTTTTAATAATATTTGCAGACTTCGGAGGCGATCGAGATTGATCCGGCAGTGGTGGCATAAAGTTTGATTATCGAAATTATTAAAATTTTCGAATTTATGTATTGAAACATTGTTAACGTATTTTTCGTTTCCGCTATTCCAAAACATGATATTTAAATTTTGAACAATTATCCAATGTATTTTTCTTGCCGACGAAGTTTTCAATTGCAAATGTGATTTTAAAAATTAGGTTATTTCCGCAAAATTGATTGACAAAATTAGGGTAAAAGACGATGACATGGCAATCCGGGTTAACAGAACTCGGGGCGCTACAGCTTGGTATCAGAGCTGGTCTGCGTTTCTGTAGACTGGCAAATTTTCAAAAAAGAGAAAATTTTCAAAGAGAAATTTTAAAGAGATTATTTTATTTAACTATTACTGGAAGTTGCCACTGCCATCATTCAATCCGTCGACTCCGAAGGTAAAGAAGTTTATGAAGCTTATTGTTATCTTATTTCGAATACTGTTTTACGATTTACGAGACTTAGAAGAAAGAGAAAGAAAGTGTATCCGGATTAGAAAGAAAGAAAGAAAGACGAGTTTGAGCATAATTGGAAATAATTTTCTAAATTTTTACGTCCTCGTAAATTTTAACTAAGAAGAGATGAATAACCCCACTTAATTGGACTTTGCATAATTGGTTTAGGACATGGCGCCCATTTGTAGAAATGCACCCAGCGACGTAGAACAAGCTGTTAGAGATTACGACCGCTTCAGGCCTAGACTTGATTGGACAATTGCCCAACACATAGAGCAGTTGAATGTCGTACGGGAACGGGCCATACAGCATGGCTACGTGACCTGTAATCGCCAGTCGATCCATCACTTACTCTCGACTTTCCGAGGCGACTATGTGGAAGTAGCTCGTAGCATATACATGGATGCTCTTACGTCACCTAATGTGGATATGGGATATGATACATTCTGCGTGAGATTTGTGGCATATTGGCCCATGTATTTTGAGCACCGCCTTGGGGTTGTACCTGAAGGGGAGCCAGAACATGAGCCAATGCCTGAGCCTGAACAGGTGTAAGAAGATGAGTTAGCACCCGAGGGCAATCCCAAAGAGGACCCAGAAGAAGAAGAAGATCCCGAGGAAGACCCACAAGAAGAAGAAGATCCCGAAGAAGAACCAGAAGAAAAAGAACCAGAGGAAGACGCTGATCCAGCGTTGGGAGAATTCTCGGACGCCTAATCATGCGTGACCGAAGGAGAATAGATGATAGGAGTTAGAGTAGGGTTGACATTTTGTCTTAATCAAATGTTGGCATACATGCCACCTGATGTACCTACATGAAAAGAAGTTGAAATATGAATGAAATGAAATTTGAAACTTAATTTCCGTCTCACGAGATATCTTTATTGTTCGCGTTGTTAGTACTCCCAGTCAACTATTACAAACTGCCTTTAAATTTATGAAGGTTATGGCACCACCGAACCAAGCTGATGTTATCAGAGAATTACTCAGAGCTGTGCAGGAAATGAGACAGATTCCGCAGCCAGTAAACCCCAACCCTATTGTACCAGTGATCGAACAATTCAGAAGGTACAGCCCGCCTACGTTTCACGGCGAAAATGGGCCACTGGCAGTGGAACTTGAAAATTTTTTTAAGCACATAGCCTGCTCGGAATTCAAGAAAGTGGGTTGTACCGAGTTCATGTTGATTGGAAGAGCCGGATTTTGGTGGGAATCTGCATCCCGCACGAGAAACGAGGAACAACAGGTAGCCATAACTTGGGATGATTTCAAGGAAGAGATCAGGGACAAGTTTTTCCCACAAGCTCTTCGAGATCACAAGGAGGCCGAATTTCTGCGACTAGTGTAAGGAGATATGGATATAGTTGAGTATGAAAGGAGGTTTGAAGAGCTATCACGTTATGCTCCACATCTGGTGGAGACGGAGTTCAAAAAGGCCCACAGATTTGAGAGAGGTCTACGCTCCGATGTCCGACAAATTATCAGTTCACATGAGCTGCCAACCTACCGGGAAGTAGTAAAAAAGGCTCAAGCATTAGCCTATGCTGATGGGAGGACGGTAAGCCAGGGACCTTAGTATGAGCAGAGAACCCTGGGCAAGAGAAAATGGCAAGGTCCGAGCCGCAACCAAACTCCGAACCAGAACCAGAACAGGAACCAACCGTTCATCAAGAGGCCCAATCCAGGCCCAACAGGGAGACAGATGCCCAATATCATTTCTCCCTGCCCTAAGTTCCAGAGGATGCACAAAGGAGAGTGCCTGTTTGGGAAGGGAGTCTGCTATAAGTGTGGCCAGTCAGGCCACTTTGCAACGGACTGTCGTGCTCAGCCCGCCCAGGGTTCCCATCAGAGGATGAACCCAGACCAGAACCGGAAGGGGAAGGCAAGGGTATTCACTATGGATGCAGCCCAGGACTCTGACGTGATTGCAGGTATACTAGTTATCCTAGTACCCTTGTACATGTCTTAATTGCTTTCCATACCGTATTTTCCTTCCCATATTGAGCATGATAATATGATATCAGGTATACTATCTATTTCTGGGATACCTGTATATGTTCTGATAGACTCGGGAGCCACACATTCATTTATATCAGATGCATGCTTAGAAAGACTGAACCTAATAGGCATAGAGACTGGTAGTACCCTTGAAGTTAGTTTGCCGTCAGGAGAAACTATCGATACTAATAAGATAGTCAAGGCAGTACAAATAGATTTTGATGGTCAAGTTTTGGAGGCAGACCTGAATATTATCCGAATGAAAGATTTCGATATTATTCTAGGTATGGATTGGCTCAACACCAACCATGCCGCAATTATGTGCCACGAGAAGGAGGCTATTTTTCGTAAAGATGGTGAAGAAGTATTCAGATTTTATGGGACGAGGATTAAGGCACTTCCTCGCCTGATTTCGGCTTTACAAGCAGAGAAGCTATTAGCCAAGGATAGTTGTCATGGCTATTTGGTTAGTCTTCAAGACAAACCCGTAGATGAGATTACTCTGGATTCAGTGCCAGTAGTATGTGAATATGGTGACGTTTTTCCAGACGATCTACCCGGCACTCCGCCGGATAGGCAAGTGGAATTTTCCATCGATTTGGTACCAGGAGCTGCCCCTGTTTCTAAAGCTCCATACCGCATGGCACCAAAGGAGTTGGAAGAATTGAAGGTGCAATTAGAGGAATTGCTAGAGAAGGGTTTTATCAGGCCAAGTGTATCTCCGTGGGGAGCACCTGTGCTGTTTGTAAAGAAGAAGGACGAAAGCATGAGGATGTGTATCGACTATCGAGAACTTAACAAGTTGACGATAAGGAATAAGTATCCCCTACCCAGGATCGAAGACTTATTCGATCGGTTGAAAAATCTTGCAATCTTCTCGAAAATTGATTTGAGATGCGGGTACCATCGGCTAAAGGTTTCGCCGGTGACGTACCAAAACGAGCGTTCAGGACATGATATGGACATTATGAGTTCACAGTAATGCCGTTCGGTCTTACGAACGCACCTGCAATATTTATGGACTTGATGAACCGAGTTTTCCATCAGTATCTTGATAAATTCGTTATTGTTTTTATCGATGATATACTGATCTACTCCAGGAATTCCGCACAACATAAAGGACATTTGAGGATTGTGTTGGAAACGCTGAGAGCAGAAAAGTTGTACGCCAAGTTCAAGAAATGTGAATTTTGGCTTGAGAGAGTAGGTTTCTTGGGTCATATTGTTACAGCTAAAGGCATCGACGTAGATCCTTCTAAAGTTGAAGCGAATTGGCCAACACGCAAATGTTGGAGATGTGAGAAGCTTTCTTGGATTAGTTTGGATATTATCGGCGATTCATAGAGGGTTTTTCTAAAATAGCGAGTTCTATGACTCGGTTGACCGGGAAGGGAGTTAAATTTCGATGGACGAACAATGTGAACAAAGCTTTCGAAACTTAAGGACAGACTTATCTTAGCACCGATCTTGACTATACGAGATGGATGCGAAGGTTTCGTTATTTACGACGATGCATCTAAACATGGTTTAGGTTGTGTTTTGATGCGAATGGCAAAGTGATAGCATATGCTTCAAGACAGTTGAAGCCACATGAGAAGAATTACCCGACACATGATTTAGAGCTCGCATTTGTTGTGCACGCTCTTAAGATTTGGAGACACTATACGTACGGGGTAAATGTGAGATTTACACCGATCACAAAAGTCTCAAGTATTTCTTCACTCGAAGGAACCGAACATGAGACAACGACGATGGCTAGAGCTAGTAAAAGATTATGTTGTACAATTCTTTACCACCCGGAGTAAAGCAAATAAGGTTGCGAGATGCTTTGAGCGGAAAGCACGCCGGACGATTATCATCTTTAGGAGCAGCAAGATCAGTTGATTCGAGATTTGAGAAATCTAAGAATCGAAGTGCGAACCCCATCAGTCCAAGGATCTTCTAGATTGGCAAATCTGAGCGTTAAACCAGACTTGAGAGGTCAGATTATAACAGCTCAAACTGGAGATAAATTCTTGGAAAAGATCAGATCCGAAATTGGAACTGGCAAGAGAATAGGTTTCGAAATTGCCTCTGATAAGACACTTATATTCAGAGGACGTCTATGTGTACCAAAGGATGAACATATCCAGAATGAGATTTTTACAGAAGCTCATTCAGCACCATATGCATGCCACCCAGGAGGGACAAAGATGTATCGTGATTTGCGCAATACCTTTTGGTGGAGAAACATGAAGGGTTGTATTGCAAAGTTTGTCTCTCGATGCATGACGTGTCAGCAAGTTAAGGCTGAACACCAGAGACCATCAGGATTATTAAATCCTTTGGATATACCAGAATGGAAATGGGAGAAAATTTCCATAGATTTCGTAACAGGGTTACCGAAATCAGTGAAAGGACATGACGCTATTTGGGTTATCGTAGATCGACTTACGAAGTCAGCTCATTTCCTACCAATCAGAATGACTCTCAATATAGATCAGTTATCCCAATTGTATGTTAGAGAGATTGTTCGACTTCATGGAGTACCAGCTTCCATTGTATCAGATAGAGACCCGAGATTTACATCAAGATTCTGGAAGAGTTTACAAGTAGCGATGGGTACTAAATTAAATTTTAGTACTGCTTACCATCCCCAAACCGATGGACAGTCTGAACGCACTATTCAGACACTAGAAGATATGCTTAGAGCTTGCATACTAGATTTGAGTGGTAATTGGGAGACTCACCTCCCATTAGTGGAATTTGCCTACAATAATAGTTTTCAGGCTACTATTGGTATGGCACCATATGAGGCACTTTATGGACGACGATGTCGATCACCAGTCTATTGGGATGAAGTAGGCGAAAGGAGAATTTTGGGTCCAGAATTCATTGAAAGGACCGTTGAAGCTATTGATAAGATCAGACTACGGATCAAAGCCGCTCAAGATAGACAGAAAAGCTATGCCGATCAAAGGAGAAAAGACTTAGAATTTGAAATTGGAGAGAAAGTATTCTTGAAAGTAACTCCTATGAAAGGAACTATCCGTTTTGGCAAGAGAGGGAAGTTAAGACCACGTTTTATCGGACCATTCGAGATATTAGAGAAAGTGGGTAACGTGACTTATCGTTTGGCGTTGCCGCCCGAGCTATCGGCCGTACACAACGTTTTTCACGTTTCCCTATTGAGAAAGTATATCCACGACCCAAGTTACATGGTAAATTTTCAGACTATTTCGATTCAGAGGAATCTGTCCTATGAGGAGACACCTATGTGCATTACAGAAAGAAAAGTCCACGTCTTAAGAAACAAAGAAATTCCTTTAGTCAAAGTCCAATGGGGTAGACAGGATAGCGATGAAGCTACCTGTGAGAAAGAGGAAGAGATTCTGGCTAAGTATCCAGATATATTAGATCAAGTAAGTTTAAATTTCGAGGACGAAATTATTTTAAGGGGGTAAGGTTGTAGCGACCGCGAACTTTTAAATTATATAAATTAATTTTCTCGAAAAACGTGTCGTTAAACGTAACCCTAATTTTTTAGAGAAACGCGTTCGTTTAGCCGTTATAAAAACGAATTCAAATCTATTCGATTGAATCCAATCTCGAATAATTATTTTAGTATCAATTTCGAATTATTTTATTTAAATCCAATTTTTATTAAATTCAAGCCCAATTACTTATTAGTCCAAATCTTGGATGTTTAGGTCCAATTCCACAAAAGTCCAACAAGGAAATTATTTTAATCCAATCACCTAAGCCCAATTAGAAAACCCTACAGCCCAAATGCTAGGCCCAACTATTTCCTAACCCAATTACCCACCTAGGGATTTGTGCCCTAATTTCCACTATTCATATATCAACCTCAACCATTTCTCTCCCATTCCAAAACTTCACGCAGCCAACAAAATCCATTTGGTAAGAAAAACTTGTCTATCTCTCCAACATTCTCTCTTTTCCCAATGTGAGACACCATTGATGCTAGAAAATCCATTTCTAGCATCAACAGTGTAATCATCAAGACAATGCAGCTCACAACACCATTCACCATCAACAACCAAGCTCACCACCAAACCTGCAACTCACCACCCAAACCACCGATCTCGAACCAGACATTGCAGCTAAAACCTAAGATGCAGCCTGACCACCAAGCTTACTGCCCAAACTCCACGAAGCTGCTCAACACCAGCAAACACACGAGCCTCAGCTTATCACCAAACTCCCTTCCCATTCACCAAACCAAGACCAACCCTCAAGAACACCAAACCACCAAGCTGCAACCTCAACACCACCAACTCCAACTCACTGCAACTCCCAACAACACTACCAGCACCACACCTCCACTGCAAGCAAGCAGCCACCTCAAACGCCACCAAAACACCAACCACGCACAACCCGTAGCATTTCACCCAACCCCAGCTGCAAGCACACCACCAAAACCGAGACCAAAATCAATGCCCAAGAGCACCCCAAACCAACTCCAAACAAAACCAACAGCCATCATCAAATTGCCCAAACCCGAGACTTCAAACACCAAAAGTCGACCTCCACCAGCCACTACACCCAAAACCCGAAACCAAGCAGCCCTTATTTCACCAAAATCAACCCCCAATCGACCACAAAATCAAGAAAATAGGAAAAACCCATAAACTTACCCAAAGGAAATCGACCCTTCTAGCCTCAGTTACCTTCGAACCAACCACCTCCACCCACGCACCGGTGCCACCACGCGACGGTGGCGCTGGACCGGAGGGAAGGGGCAGAGCCTTCCCCCGTCGCGCTCTCTCTCTCTCTCTGTAATGAGAGAGAGAGAAATGAGAATTTTTTTGGTTTTATTTGATTTTTATTGATTTTGATTTTAATTTTAGGTTTTAGTTTAATTTTGATTTTAGAAATTATAACCCTAAGCCCTAAAGTTTTAAAATGTTTATTTAAGTCACAAAGTTTTAAATGTTTTTAATTTCGGTCCTCTAATTTTATTTTTAGTTTTAGATAATGTTTAATTTAGCCCCCAAGTTTATAAATTATTATTTCAGTCCTTAATATTTTATTTTCAGTTTCAGCAGCTTTTCAATTGAGTCCTTAAATTCTGAAAATGTTTAATTTCAGCCCTTTAGTTTTACTTTCAGCTTTATTTTATTTACAGTTTAGTTCTTAAACTTATATAAGTTATTTAATTCATCTTTTAAGTTTTATTTCAGCTTTATTGTATTTACAATTGAGTCCCTAATGTATAGAAATTATTATTTCAGTCTTTAAATTTTATTTTCAGCTTTAGTATATTTACAGCTTAATCCTTAAACTATTAAAAGTTATTATTTTAGTTTTCAGCTTTTATTTTCAACTTTAATATATTTACAGTTCAGTCCTTAAACTTATAAAAGTTATTATTTCAGTTTTTAACTTTTAATTCCAACTTTATTATAATTACAATTTAGCCCCTAAACTTATGGAAGTTATTATTTTAGCCCTTAAAGTTTTATTTTCATATTTAGTAAATTTCCAATTTAGCCCCTAAACTTTACTTTATCATTTTAAGTCATTTATTTCAATTCCAATAATTTTCAATTAAGTCCCAAACTTTATTTTAACGTTTTAAAACTTTAAAGTTTCGAAATACTGATTCAAACTTATTTTCTACTGGCTAGACGATACGTACGAACGATTAGGAGCTTGAAGTTACTTCTCGCACCATTTTCACGAAACTCGAGATTTTGAGGTAGACTCGCCACCATTAATTAGTTTAAATTATAATTGCATGCTTTATGTGAATTACGTGATTTATATACTTTATGCATAGGATGAGAATGTGTCATATGCGATATATGATATTGTTATGCTTGCCATAACTTATATGCTTAATTGCATGAGAAATAAAGAAAGAAAGAATCTCTTATGAGATAAGAAGAGAATGTTATGCATAACTTATGTGCTTCATCAGCACAAGAAAGAAAGACTACCCACAGCCCATGTTTTTAAAGAGCCTATGTTTTTCAAGAAAATGAACCAAAGATGATATCACGTTGTATATTGCATGAGTGTGTTTTCAATTATTCTGTAAATTAATTATCGGCGATGAGTCTACTGAGATTTGATTATCGAAATTATTAAAATTTTCGAATTTATGTATTGAAACATTGTTAACGTATTTTTCGTTTCCGCTATTCCAAAACATGATATTTAAATTTTGAAAAATTATCAAATGTATTTTTCTTGCCGACGAAGTTTTCAATTGCAAATGTGATTTTAAAAATTAGGTTATTTCCGCAAAATTGATTGACAAAATTAGGGCAAAAGACGATGACGTGGCAATCCGGGTTAACAGAACTCGGGGCGCTACATTGCTAACGGAGACGTAGAGTACATTGTGTATCGAACCCCATTAAATTGGTTTGTTATCTTTATATTATCGCACTTTACTTTACATTGTAATTTACATTGTGCTATATTCTTACTTGAATTAAGTTATCTATATTGCATATTTAATTCTAGTATTATATTTTGCATTCATATCTTGTGTATAGTATCATTTTGAAACTAAGTGTCGAAAAAGTTTCAAAAATCAATTCACCCCTCTCTTGGTTAGTTATTCCTGAATTATTAGTGATTTGAGCCTGGGCCTGATTAGCTTGCCAACTAGCTTCCATGTGATAGTGATCTAGAGCCTCATTTAGAAGAGGAGTAACAATGGTCCCCCAAATTCATATATATATGTATGTATACTAATAAGTGAAAAATATAGTATGCAAAATGTAAATATACAAAATATGGTACTCTCTTCTTCCCATAAAAATTGACTTTTTTTTCATCGTTTGTCCCAAATTATAGGCAAATTTCATTCTTGAGAGTATAATATAGGGAAAATTTCAGTTCTACGATATTAAGTATGTACCATTTCAAAAATAAGAAAATAAGTTTCAAATTTCAAAAATCGATTTTTTTTAATTTTAATTTATGAATTAATAAATTATTAAATAAATTTATTAAATATTCAATTCTAATATAATATAATTAATCTACCCCACCTACACCACCCCTACTGCTCCGGGGACTATTCCGGCGATCGTTTTTACTAACACTCTTCTTAGGTGATCGTTCCGGCTATTTTTCGGCTCCGTCCCAGCTGATTTTTTTGATTTTGGCGACTATTCCGGTGACCGTTACAGATTTATATAATATGGTCACAGATTCACTATTTAGTCGGTCACATATTATTTTTCGATCACAAATCATAATTTTTTACGTCACAAATTAATTTGCGGTCATAGCTCAATAATTTTATAGGTCACAATTTATTTATCGGTAGCAGATAAAAAATTTTGTAGGTAATCAATAGTTTTATAGGTCACATATTATTTTATTGGTCACAGATCCAATAATTATAGCTCACAGTTATCTATTAGTCATATATTTTCAAATTTATTGGTTAAGATTAATTTTTAGTCACAATTTTAAGGTTATAGTAAATTTTTTTTTTTTTTTGTTAACCACCCTGGAGACCACCAGCGACTTCTATGACCACCCCATGACCATCACCGTCGTTGTCGCCAGAACCAACAGCACCACCCCCGTGACCACCATCGACTTCTGTGACCACCCCTGTGTCCACCACCGACTTCTGTGACCACCCCTGAGCACCACTTCACCACTACCACCTGCTACATCACCGTCGCTACCAACAACCACACAAATCATCCACCATAAAACCACCTCACCGTCGCCAATATCCACCACCAACATCACCAAATCCACCTGCACCACCACCAACAAAAATCACCTCCACCACCAACCACAAAACCACATATCCACAATCACCAACACTGCACAATCACCAACCACAAAATCACAGATCAACAATCAGTGTAAAACCCCAAACCAAAACCACCACCACCATCACCAACACCGCCTCCGCCATCACTAACCAACAATCACCAGGGACGAAGAGAGATGGGATAGCAGGGAGGGAGAGGCATCGCTGTGAACGCCTCTTCATTTTCAGATCCACCGTCCATCATCCCCAAAAACCCAGCGCTCGTTGCTTCTGTGATGGCATTGTCGGCGAGGAGAGAGTGAGGCTTCGCAACAAGGTATCAATACGGGGCAGAGAGAGGTGAGGAAAGAGATAGGGAGAGAGGTGAGGCTTCGCGGAGAGAGGTGAGGCTTCGCAGAGAGAGGTGCCGACGACTAGGTGGTTTAGGGAGAGAGAGTGAAGGCGACAATCAGTTTGCATAGAGAGAGAGAGAGAGAGAGAGAGAGAGAGAGAGAGAGAGAGAGAGAGAGAGAGAGAGAGAGATGATAGATTGAATAAATTAGGGTTTGTTAATTGTAATGTGTGTATATTGTAATTAAATATAATAATATTAATTAAAATAAAATATCTGATTTTGAAAATGGGAAACTTCCATCTTAATTTTGGAATTGTGAATACATAAACTACGGTTTTGTGTAATTTCCACAATAATATAACCCTATTAAATTTATCTTTTTACAAACATATATGAATTACTCATATTTAAATCATTATTTAATATAGGTGTATATTAAAAAAAAATGTAAGTAAAATTTATTATCACAAATATGTTATTTACATTTTATTAATATACATGAAAATGCAAGTAAGAATATTTTTGTAGGATGGAGGAGTACGTAAATCGTAAATACACCCAAAATGTTGAGTGTATTATGTAATTTCCCTAACAACTAGAGGAATCAACGAGGTTGCAAATTCTAGTTTGAATCTATAGCCCGGTTTAAATATTTAGATGGATTTGCTCCCTTACGACATGGTTCGAGATGTAAATAAAGGCCGTTTAACCTCGGGAATGATACATTATATTTCCGGAGATCCACCACGTCAAAAAGGAACAAGGTCCATCGAGGACAATTGTTCATATCACTTAATTTAATCAGTCATGTTTCACCGGGTCTTGGACTCCTAGAAAATTGACACATTAAATGGAGTAGAAACAACGTTTTTGGAGGTACAAGTCCACTTCTTATCTTCGCGGTAAATCCTTTAATGCCCATGTTGGGCCGTTAAAAGGCAGATTAAAATTTAAATCAAATTCAACAATTAATTTTATCTATATATTTTATGGGATCAATAAATTTTCAACCGTAGATTTCATCAACTTTTATCAAAATCTGCTAAAAATTTCTTAATGACTGTAAATTTTTTTGACATCCCATTCAATCCAGCACTATGCAGGGAGCATGCGACCATTTGAACAGCTGATGAAATACAATGATATGATTTTCTTTCTAGACTACTCGAGCACGTATATTTCTTTTAGCTGTAAAGTTTGAACTTCAATGCAAGCAATCCAAAATTATAATGAAATCAATTTCATAACTTCATTTTTAATCAATTACATTAATATGTTTCCTGGTTTATACTATGAGACGAGTCTAATAACTAGTGAGGAGAAATTTGTGAAACTTGTACCCCTTCATGACTCTACCGACATTTTTTGTTGAAAGGTGTGTCTCAAAATCCATCATGGATTCCCTTATTAGGCCTTTTTCCAGTACATTTTATGCTCGGGGAACCATCAAAATTATATGCGAAAAGAATAAATGTCACGTCAGATAAATACTAATATATTATTATTATATAAGAGTTTCGATTACTTCTCTTGACAAGTTTGAAGTTATAAGTTCAAACCCCCAATCTTAATACCACATAAAACCTCATTAATTCCACATCAATTAAATATCAATCATTTGAGTCTCCAACAATTATTTCATTAATTACATATTTTATTTGACACCGAGGTAGACATCCCTTTGTTCACCCCCTCACAAAATAGGGGGTCCACATCCAATAAAAAAATTGTGGGGCCCCCATTGGGAGGAGACTATGGCCCTGTTTGTTTATGATTCTCAAATCAATTCTCATTTTCAACCACACATTCTTCAATAAAATAATATTTTCCATCACATCAATACTTTTTTCTTCTTTTTCAACCACACATTTCCCATCATATCACTATTCAAAATCAATTCTTCCCCCAAAAATCCCTACCAAACAGGCTCTATATGTCACCCCAGTGTACATATAGCAAAACCTTTTGACCTATAGACGAATATGCAAGTATACATTTTATGCTTGTTTGAATAATAGTTGTGATATTTTCCAATATCATATTAACCAACATATAAGTGTTTGGATCACTCTTTGTATTGATCAAGAATCCCCCAATCTTAATAGTATCCTCTTGAAAGAAAAAGGGCTTACTATAATTAGAGTCGACCCGATAGAATGGAGTGAAATAGGGCAATTTACACGTTCAAAGTATAGTTTTAAAAACCAAAATTAAAGATAATGCCATTATGTCATTGCCAACTATCAAATACACTGAAAAAAAAAGGTCCATTAGACCTTTGGTAGTTACTCCTCCCTCTTGTAGTGGATCCAAAAATAAATATTAACATTGCGTCCAACAAGGAAGTGGATCCAAAAATGTACACATTAATGTGTAAATTATGAGGTATGCACAATCACTTGGCCCGACCTTTGGTAGGTACTCCTTCCTCTTGTAGTGGCGCTCGTCAACCTAAGTCAATATCTTTTGATAGAAATTTTTGGCTAAAAATGCATTTTGGAATAGTAAATTGATGCAGAATGCGAAGTTAAAAAAAAAAAAAAAAAAGTTTTGGGTTTGAGAATAATATTATTTTATTGAAAAATATGTGGTTGAAAAGAAGAAGGAGAAAAATGTATTTTTGAAAAAATGGGGATAAAAAGGGCATAATTTATATTTATGCCTCTGGCCAAAATGGAAGAAAGCATAGGCGGAGATCGCAAGGAATTCGAGAATGGAGAGACGTGGAGAAGATAATCATTTATAATGTGTAATTATTATTTTCTTTAATATGTAATCTTGTTTATTTGAGTTTGAGAGGAAATGATTGTTTGTTTTTAAAATGGATTTGAGTTATTTCCTTAATAAATTGAACTTATCAACCTTATCAAAAATTGAATAGAGTAACGGTAAGGAATTGAGTAATAAACACAAAAGAAATGAAAGTTAAAACACCAATGAAAATGGACAGAGTAACACTAAGAAAATAGATGTAAAGTCGAGTCAAGAGTTGAACTATGTCCTTAAGTTGATTTTCTCCACCAACGGTGCCTACAAATGATGACAATCAACTCTCAAGATACAATGCCTATTTTCTTGTGTTTATTGCATTCCAAAACACGAAAAACAAACCAAAAAGATTGCTTTTATACTCCTTTAGAATGAAATAAAAAATAGCTTTTTATGCAGAATTTTCGGCTAAAAAAATTGATTTTTTATGTTATGTTATGATTGCATATGACTGAGATGAAGTAAATGGCATTCAAAAGATTTTATTTATAGAAGATGAGTGGTTGTGAATGGAAAGTCACGCTCCAAAACTCTGCAACATTTTCCACGTGTCGCAACTTTTATTGTCACTCCTCTGTCGCCCATGCGCCAAAAGTAAGGAGTATGTCACTCACTTGGCACTGTGTTGTCACTCGACCGACAATCTTAGGTGCTGAAAATTCAAAATTTTTCCTCCAATTTTGGATTACAATTTCCTATGCATTCAAAATTGGTTTTAGATTTCAAATATACCACGATCGTCTACTCGAAGAATGGAATCAGGATAATTTATTTATTTTCATTATTTGACTATCGAATCAAGTCAGAATATTTGACTGAAGTTCACACGAAAGTCACTTTTCACATTTTTCATGATTTCATACTTAATCAAAAATTTATCTTTTTAAAGCAAATTCCAACAATGATTTTATCAAATAATATTTTTTTGAACGGTAATCATGAGATAGAACGCATATTTAAAAATTGAATATTGAGAAGTTAAATATGAAGAAAAAAAATGATAAGGGCTAGAAATAAGAAAAGAATGAAGTGTTAGGACCTCACGTGCAATTTAATCTAAAAAATTTAAACATAAAAAAACCTTTGATTTGTTGTCCATCAAACAAACGGGACCACAATGCTTAGGAGTCAAATACATTGACAAGTGACAACACCTATCTCACCAATTCCAGATGACAATGCGAATTTAGCAGCAACAATTACAACATGAATGTTTTTAAGACTGCCCTTGAAAAAATTAACTTTTACCACTAACTTTCCTAGAGGTTGCTACCATGTTCGGTATTTCATCTCAATCGAATTGATTTCTTGGTCGGTTGGTCCCAATGGACAAGAGTTATTGTCCGTACCACCTCAGCGAGTTAAACCTTCTTTTTTTTTACTAGTACAAAAATACAACTATCTACTTTGTGGTGAACATTTATTATCTTGTTCACTGCGAGTAGAAGATTCTCACGTTCATTTCAAAAGGTTCATGTTCTTAAAAGTTCGTAGACATTTTCTAAAATCTTAGCATGGGCTTCATCTAGACGCAAAATTTGAATTTGTCGTCTAATCACGCTTTACGCTTATTTAAGCTTGTAAAAGTTTAAAATTTGATTTTATCGTCTAATAATGCTTTATACTTTTTAAAATATTGCTAATATATGTAACTTAAATTCTTAGGGTCCGTTTGATTGCAAATATGGAAAATGAGTAAAAAGAAAATGTTTTATAGGGAATTAATTTGTCTAATACTGTTTTACTGGGAATTGTAATTAATTATGTTTGAATGGTATAATTTTTCATGGACAATCTTGAAAGTCTGGTGTCCGTTTGCCTTCTTTTTTTATGAAAATTGTCCATTAAAGTAATAATATTTTCTACCATTGGGTTTAGAATATGTTCCAATTGCCAAAAAAATAATAATAATAATTGAAAAAAATAATTATACTGAATGTCATTCGTTTGACTTTGTTTTGTATGGAAATTGTTAATATAAGTGGAAATTTTTTTTACTACTGTGTCTAGAATTTTTTTCCAAAAAAAAAAAAAAAAAAAAAATGAAAAAAATTTACCCACCAAAACATCAAGAAATTATTTTCCTTAAAAACGTGGAAAATTTGAAAAGTTGAAAAATATTTTCCCGAGAAAATTTTGCCTATCGAACACTACAAAAGTTTTTATGCCTTGAATATTGTTATAATATACTATTTGATTTCGCATGCTGAGTTGGTTGGAACTTACATGAATCTTTAAATTTGACTGTTTGTTTGTTTCAACTTTAAACATGTTAAAATTGCTCTCAAAGTGAATAGCAATTGTGGGCATACTAAATTTATAGGTAAAAAATATATTTAATCACCAACACGATGTACACTAATTTTTTATTTTTTTTCCTCATCAAGGAAGAATGTTAATCAAGCTTAAACCAATTTCTTTTACACATTCATATTATGTGTAAGTATTACTATTAGCTATTAACTAATCTATGCGCCATAATTTTAGTGCATCCATTTTGGTCCGACTGAATTCGACTAGCATCCACACATTAGGAAGTGGACAAGAAAGAGAGATTGTAGATCCCATATGTTAGAATAATTCATAGCAGCCAACACTCCACCAGCAGCCTAACAGAATATTCGGTGATGCTGAGATCCCTGAATTCCAGAAGTGGTAGTGTAACCATTAGCCAGCTGGTACAATCTGTTGGACATGCCAATTGAGCACAATTCTAGAAGATTCAAGCCCTGTAAATTAGCTATATAAACCGTGTAGCATTGTACAATATTTGTAGTCCTATTATTAATATTATCTCTTTTTTTCTAACATGGTATCAGAGCCAAAAATGGTTAACACCAGATCTGGAAATCAGTCAAATCCATCCGAATTTAACACAGCACCAGTCACTCAAATGGCTGCAAATCAAAACTCAATGGTTGGGATGAATATCACTCACTCACCATCAGTCAAACTTGATAGAAACAATTTTCTACTTTGGAAAAACATGTTCATGCCCATAATCAAAGGGCACAACCTTGATGGATATCTGCTGGGGACAAAGGAGTGTCCACCAGAGTTTTTAGCAACTCAAACCACTGCTGGATAGGAAGAAGCAATAGAGATGATACAAAATCCTGATTTCATCAAGTGGAACTCAGCTGATCAGCTCCTAATGGGTTGGCTATACTCGTCTATGACCCCAGAAATTGCAATGAAAGTTATGGGGTGTACGAGTGCGAGCAGACTCTAGAAATCAATAGAAGAAAGTTTTGGGATATTAAACAAGTCAAGAGTAATGTTCCTTACATGCGAATTGCAAAGAACTAGAAAAGGATCCATGTCAATGGACCAATATCTAACAACCATCAAATCGTTGGCTGATAACCTGGAGATTGCTGGAAAAATCATAGATAAAAATGATCTGATAACACATGCTCTATCAGGTTTAGACGAGGAGTACACACCTATTGTAGTACAAATTAATGGAAGAGAAAGTATCTCATGGCATGAATTATCATCTGTGCTTATGACTTTTGAGAGTCGCCTAGAACACCTGAATCAGACTAGGAATGGTTTTAGCTCACTAAGCATTAATCAGTCAAGTGTTCAACTAGCACAGAGAATTAACTCAGGAGGGAGCAGAGGTTTTAGAGGTTCCAACAATAGCAGATCACCAGGTTTTAGAGGCAGAATAAGAGGAAGGGGAAGAGCCCCAATTGGAAGATAAAATGAAATCAAAGGACCATGCCAGATTTGTGGACTCAACAATCATTCTGCAAGCTGGTGTTTCAATAGATACGATGAAAGATATATGGGAAGCAAGCCAAGCAACCAAGGGTTACAGAACTTAAATTCAGCTCCTTCTGCCTTTATAGCATTACCTAGAGTTCTTGAAGATCCAGCCTGGTTCATTGACTCTGGTGCAAGCAACCATGTTACCACTGATAAAGGTAATCTGCAGATTCTGAATAAATACAAAGGTAAAGAAAACTGGTTGTTGGTGATGGCAATATGCTGAACATTTCACATGTTGGAAAAGGACAAGTACCTACAATGAATAATAGGCCACTTGCTTTAAATAAATTGCTGCATGTTCCCTCAATTAAAAGGAATTTAGTCAGTGTTTCACAGCTTACTTTTGATAACAATATTTTCATTGAATTTTTCTCTAACCGCTGTGTTATTAAGGACCTTCAGACGAAGAGGATCTTGCTGAGAGGAGTACTTAAGGAAGGGTTGTATCAGTTGCAGCAGCAAAATCACAATCCAGATAATTTTACTCTTGAGTCAAACCATCAGAATAACATTCATTGTTTTGCAGTCAATTCTGGCAGTAGTCTTTTACCTTCAGTTAATCAAGTTTTAGAGTCTGAGCTTGATGTCTGGCATAGAAGGTTGGGTTATCCTTCAAACTATATAATGAGTCAAGTTCTAAAGTCTTGTAATAAAGCTATCAAAACCTTCCCTCTTTCTGTGAATCATGCAAATTTGGCAAATCACATGCCTTACCATTTAGCACCTCTTTGTCACAAGCTCAAAATCCCTTAGATCTTATTCACACGGATGTCTGGGGACCTGCCCCGTTGAACTCTACCACTGGACATAAGTATTATATAATCTTTGTAGATGATCATACCAGATTCACATGGATTTACCCCATGAAGCACAAGTCAGAAGCCTTGACCATCTTTATTCACTTCAAGAAACTAGTTGAAAATAGGCTGGATAGGAAAATCAAATCACTGCAGTCAGATTAGGGTAGGGAGTTTAGGAGTTTCAGTAAAATCGCCCTTGAATCTGGAATTGAATTTAGACACTCTTGCCCCTACACATCAATCCAAAATGGAAGAGTCGAACGAAAATATCGCCACATTACTGAAACTAGATTAACTCTCCTGGCCCAGGCTAGAATGCCTCTTCATTACTGGTGGGAGTCTTTCAAGACTGCAACATTTGTAATCAATAGATTACCTACTCCAGTCCTTCACCACAAATCACCCTATCAGATGCTGTTTAAGAAAGAGTTTGATTATAAGCAACTTAAAATCTTTGGCTGTGCGTGTTATCCATGCCTTAGACCCTATCAAAAGCATAAGTTTAATTTCCACTCTCAAAGATGTGTTTATCTTGGGCATGGTGACTCACAAAAGGGCCATAAATGCTTAAGTTCAAGTGGTAGAGTATACATTTCTAGACATGTTGTGTTCAATGAAAATAAATTCCCATTTGAAACAGGTTTTCTAAATAAAAAAAATATACCATCCACATGTGAAAATACCTTTAGTCTTCTTCCTTTCATTGATGTTAATCACAACCTCTCACTACAGAATACAGCTACTGCAACCCAACCTTATGCTTCATCTTCAGCAGATCTCTTTGATGAAGAAGGTAGAACTGGTGGGGAAGAGGAATTAGAAGCAGAACATCCTCATAATGATGTAGATGAATTAATAATTCATGAGACGTCTCAAAATCAACAAGTTGAAACTGAGGCTCAAAATGATTCAGGTAATGAAATTATACAAAGTGGAAATGTGGTTCAAAACACAACACATCAGATGATCACCAGATGTAAGGCTGGAATTTTTAAGCCTAAGATTTATGCAAGCACAACAATGGATGAATCAATAGAAACTGAGCCAGTTCATGTTGATGAAGCATTATCAAATGCCTGTTAGAAGAAAGCTATGCAAGATGAGTATGATGCCTTAATGAAGAATGATACATGGGAATTAGTACCACACAAGGCTGGTATGAAGATCATTGGCAACAAATGGATCTTCAAGGTGAAACGTGATTCAAAGGGAAAGGTGGAAAGGCACAAAGCTAGACTTGTTGCTAAGGGTTTTCTTCAAACTACAGGAGTAGACTTCAATGAGACATTTAGCCCTGTTGTTAAGTCCTCAACCTTAATGATTATCTTAACACTTGCTGTTGCAAAGGATTGGAGGATCAGACAAGTTGACATCAATAACGCATTTCTGAATAGTAGCCTGAGTGAGACAGTTTTTATGAACCAGTCACAAGGTTTTGTGAATAAAAGGCATCACAGTCATGTTTGCAGATTGAAGAAGGTATTGTATGGTTTAAAGCAAGCTCCAAGAGCCTGACATGATAAGCTGAAGAATACTCTGTTGGATTGGAGTTTTAAGCAATCTATAGCAGACAACTCCTTGTTCTTCCTGGCAAGAGAAAATGATGTGTTATTTGCCTTAATATATGTGGATAATATTGTAATAACAGGTAATAACAGTCAACAACTCCAGAAATTCATTGACAGACTAAACATCAGCTTTGCACTGAAGGATATGGGTGATTTAAAATTGTTTCTGGGAATTGAAGCACGGAGAGATTCAACCGGGTTATATATGAGTCAAACAAGATATGCTACTGAATTACTAAAAAGGTTTGGGTATGAAAATCTGAAACCCAGCCTCACGCCTATGGCAGTAGGTAAACCAATTTCCAGAACTGATGGATAGGTAATGAAAGATCCTACCTTATACAGAAGTGCAATTGGTAGTCTTCAATATCTGATTCACACAAGACCGGATATAACTTATTCTGTGAATAGGCTGAGTCAATTTCTCCAGGTGCCAACAGATAATCATTGGAAGATACTTAAAAGAGTATTCAAATATCTAAAAGGCACACTTAACCATGGACTCTCTATCCAAAAGAATGACAGCCTTGACATAGTTGCTTTTGCTGATTCTGACTGGGCAACCTGTCCTGATGATAGAAGATCTACCGCGGGATATTGCGTCTACATTGGAGACAATTTAGTATCTTGGTGCTCCAAGAAGCAACATGTCGTGGCTAGATCAAGCACGGAAGCAGAATATAGAGCACTTGCTCATTGTGCAGCAGAAATCACATGGATTCAATCACTAATGGAAGAACTGAAAATACCGCAAAAGTCAGTCCCAGTCATTTGGTGTGATAGTTTGAGCGCTAATGCCTTAGCTTCAAATCCGGTTTATCATGCTCGCACAAAACACATAGAGTTAGATGCTCATTTTGTAAGAGACAAGGTACTTGGTAATCAGCTGAAGATCCAATATGTGCCTACTTCAGACCAGACAGCAGACCTCCTAACCAAGCCCATGTCATGCTCGAGATTTCAGTTTCTAAGAGACAAGTTTGGAGTATTAAACCACACTCCACCTTGAGGGGGAGTGTTAGAATAATTCATTGCAGCCAACACTCCACAAGCAGCCTAACAGAATATTCGGTGATGCTGAGATCCCTGAATTCCAGGAGTGGTAGTGTAACCATTAGCCAGCTGGTACAATCTGTTGGACATGCCAATTGAGCACAATTCTAAAAGATTCAAGCCCTGTAAATTAGCTATATAAACCGTGTAGCAATGTACAATATTTGTAGGCCTATTATTAATATTATCTCTGTTTTTCTAACTCCATCTAATACCACCGTAATACGCTTTGGACACAATCAAGAACACTTGAGTAATGAACAGTAACGCGGGCAAAAATCTGACTAGAAGGGCCATCTGTGTGCAGAAAATGTGGGAGTAAAGGGGAAGAAGAAGAAGACTTGCAGAAAATAAGCTGACATTTCTGTGCAGATAAAAATAGAAAAATCATTGTCCAATTAACAATGCACGCAGTTCAGGGGCTTAAAAGAAGACCATGGAATAGATTGGTGATGGTGACTCCACTGTAGGAGAAGAAGGGGGGGGGGGGGGGTCAGATTATTCAATTCCAAGGCCATTTAATGTTCCCCATGATGCATCACCTTCAGTAATTGATGACATATTATCAGAGCCAGGTCTGTCACCCTTCTTGTCTATAGATGGCTTCTATTCACCTTTCCACATCATGATTTTTTTTCATTTCTTTTGCACTGTCCTCTGTGCAATAAAAATTCCCAATTTCATCTCTCATCTCAATTTTACCATTTCTTTTGGGGTACAAGCAATATTTTCAATGGTCCTAATTGCCTCCCACGTAGTTCAGATTGTTGGTCGAGTGCCTTTATATGAAAGAATCAAGATAGATTTACATCCTTATTATATCCCCTTCAGTGAAAGGAATCTGGATAATGATGGATTGGATGTATTTAAAATCAATTGTGTAGATTTCTGTCACACGGAACAATGTCAAACTTGTTGTCAAATATGATATACATATAGCATGATTGTATTTGGAAATATTATAGGTGCCTCCTCCGAAATTGAAAGGTTAAACATTGGGGGCAAGGAATATAGGTGTAACAATTGATATTAGAGCCCTCAATGATTTAGGTCATCTAATATGGAATATAGATCAATGTGGACTACTTTGTGAGACGAGGTACAGACTGTAATGAACTTATTGTGTCCCATATAGATAACTTAAGTCTTGGTGGGTGGGTTATATAACCTTTTTGAACGCTCTCTTTACAATCCAGTTTCAAGGGTGAGTTGTCACAAATGTGTTCATTCATTACTTAACTTATAATCAACTTTTGGAAAGTAAAAGATAAAACTTTGGAATAGGGCAGGAAAAATCTTAGAATTTTGAGGGAAGAAGAACATGCATTTTTCTTGGCTTGGAAACACCTGAGTTAATGAGAAACCTATAGCTGAAATATAAATTAACCAATTAAAAGTGAAAACATTCTATTTCTCTAAAATAATTTAACACTTCATTCCATATTCCATTAGTATTTTGAAGATCTATAGGAACAGACAGAATACAACTTTCTATCTTCAGTCAAATTTCTTGAAAAATAATGACTCGACTGTTGTGATAACAGATTGGATGTTCGAGGTGCAACTTTCCTGCATGATGCTCGAACTGGTAGTAATAGCTGGTTAGCCATAGCGTTCATTCCCGGGCAACCAGACACATTACGTGATCAAGCATTACCGAGCAAATTGAAAGAGTAAGAAGGCAATGTAAAACTATGCTGTTTGAGGATTTGGTCTGAACAAGAAATCTCATGAGGAATTTAGGGTCTATATCATAAGCAATATTTTCCTTGGCAAATGGGTTATTCCTTCACCTTTCTTCAAGCAACATAGAAATCACACGCCAGCTTTGCAGAAGTTCAATGATATCTTTCACTTCTCGGGTAACTAAAGAAAATTCCCAGCATTCAACAAGACAAGAAATATAACAGAAATGGAAAAAGAGTTCTTTTTTATGCACAAGAAACTGTACAAGGATTTACCTCATCCAGTTTTGGCCATTTGATACTTCAAATCTTGAGGATTCACTGAGCTAATTAATCATCAAGAGAACCAAACATCAATTCATGAAATTTCATTACTTGATTAAAAATGTGCACCTTAGTACCATTGGGTCTTGTCCAATAGTGTACTAAATATGCCTAATTCAAATATATTGAAACTGCAGATCTGGTGCCAATATTAACAAAGTACTCTGTCACCGATGTTTCTGAAGCTAATGAGGCTGTTCAACAGAAGTTCAAACCCGAAAAAGGCAATTCATGTATATTTCTTTATCCTGACATGGAGATCCATAGTTAAAAAGTTTGTTGATTCATTTTGGAAGAGTTAAATTCTCATGGATGAAAACAGTAAAGCCGTGAGGAAGATGAAACCCTAATGAAGAAAAGCCCATAAAAATATGAGCAAACTAATGGCAATGAAAACATTTACTAGTCACAACTCTAAGCCATCGTTTGACAAATAAATTTATAAATGATTTATAAATGAACATTAATTTCAACCTAAAAATCATAACTACTGCTAATGTGCTGAAGTAAAAAGCAGATCAGGTGAACGCATAAAAGGCAGTACAGATTCTTGAAATCATCATGAGAAAAATGATATACTGACAAGAGTAAACATCACAAACCCACCCACAAAATAGAAGAATCTCACGGAGTAATGATGATAGTATGAATCTATTACCGTATTATTTTGTGTATATATTTTTTTTTGGCAGAAAAGGCAGGTCAAAATCTTTAATCATTACACCAATCTGCTCCTGCATGGCTAACAGTCCCCAATTCACCTGACCATTCAAAGAACCCACATACAAAATAGCCCAAAACTCATCTAGAAACAATTAGATCAACAAATTAGACATAACTAAAAACCAAACTTCAATAAGTAGACCATTTTTGAAACTTTTCTGCTTACTAGTAATCATCTGGAGACGAGATCATGGATGAGAGAAAGCAAGAATTGGGGGGAATGAAGCCTGGTCCGACGACACTTACATAAGATCAATCACAAAAGATCAGTGATCTGTTGATCTGATGATCTTGTTGGTGGCCTCGAGCCAGACAACATTCCCCTCAAAAAGAAAGCTTCTCCCTCATATTTTCATCCCCTGAAAAATCAAGATTTAGAGAGAGAGAGAGAGAGAGAGAGAAGGTGAAGGTGAGGGAGAGTGGGATAGAGTGATGATAAATAAAGGATGGAGAAAGAAAGAGGGGTGTGTAAAAAGGACAAACCAAGTCATAAAGGCACCATGACCCTACAAATTACCAACTGGAAATTGGTTCAGAAATTAACATGACCCATATTCATGGCATGACCTACTCCATCCACACCCCCAACCCTATCTCCGACTTGTTAGAATTTGTATAGAGCCTAATAATAAATTACACTTGATAGAAAGGACACTTAGAGACCGTTTTCTGTGAGATGAGAGGCACGAAAAATCACCATTATAAATGTTAGAACTCGAAATGGATACCAATTAGCTTTGATACCAATTTGTTGAGTAATTAGATGAAAGACGAGTATAATACGGCAATACGAAAAATCAAACAAGAATATAACAAGATTTATGTGGTAAAATTATACCACGGGCAGAAAATGAGAATCTATTAATATCAATAATGGAGGAATATAAATTGTTACGCCTTGAGTTACAAGGCCCCAAATATCCTACGTGATAAGCAAATGTTCGGTTAACACGGGGTAGATCTAATCGAACCCTTCTGTAGCAGAACCAATATACTTGTCGACCCCGCCAAATCATACCAACCCTCATGGGAAAGAGCCAGTCTGTGAGTAGAGGCGATGCCTCAAGAGGAGCTTAGCACAAGATCTCCCATTCAATCTTTTGTTATGTGATTGATGTGACAATTCATTGTCATCACCGCCACTGCCAACCATTCGATCAAGTGAAAGCCACAAGCTAGACATTATGAATGCTAGAGTGGTACAACATTTAAGGCTTATGATTGATTGATGTCTAAGACTAGGGACACCAGCCGCATGGATGAGGTCACGTATCTCTTAATCCGACGACCCTCATTCATCTTCTTTTTAGTATAAAAGTTCACCCTTAGTGCCAATGATGAAAACTTAGACTCTCAAGCTATAACAATGCCATATCACTTTTTTATCTATCACTCCCCAAGGCCAACCCCTTTTTGTATTGGAGGCTCATCTCTAAAGCTCTCCCACGCCCATATATGTACTTCTCCAATTGACTTGACCGTTGGAGTGCGTACGGCCAACTCCACCCCTAATGGAGGAGGCTACGTGTGGCTAATGGTTTGTTTAAGTGTTTGAAAATTCATATTGTGTGGACGTGAGAGCCCTGGGTTCCGTTGGAGGTACATTTTTTGGGGTCAACAAATTGATCCTGTCTATGGGAAACCATACTATAATCACAAACATCCTTTAGTAGAAGCCATCGTAAGGAAGTTATTCCACAACCAAACCTTGGAGAAAGGTGTTGGTTCTTGAAGAACAAACGGGTGAGGACAATGGAAGAGGCATATCTAGAAGCTTATTCTTTACATAAAAGATATTGTTGCACCATGAGTTCTAGTCATTACGGTTACCAAGGTTATTCACAAGATGAGGCTTCTAAAGAAGAAGTCATCCGGATGAATGTTAATAACCTTCGCTGCACCACCAACATCGACGAAGTGCACTAACGCACGCCTAACAAAGAAAGTGAGAGAGATGGTTGTAAACATAAGGAGCATGGCTCAACAAAATGTCGTCATACAACAATTATTCATACAAGTGCATGGACAAGCAGGGTATCAAATGCCAAAGCATGAGGTATTCCAACAAGAAGATGAGGAAAATAACATGGGGATTCCCCCAGAGATATAAAAGGGAGCCTAGCCCAATTGAAAGGGAGGTGGAAATGGAAATGTCTACAAATTATATCTCCAGTCGAGCTGAAAACTTCCCTCCAGAATATTTTTAAGAACGAGAACCTCAAAGGTCCACTAGTGTGTTGATAGAATTGGACCATCAAGGTATGCTGAGGCAACAAGAACACAGGCAAGGCCATTAACCTCAGGTGGCCCTTTCGCCTAAAAATAAGTGAGATAGAAGGGACAATGCAAACTTGAGGAACCGAACCGAAACTTCACAACTGCCTCGCTACCAAGCTGAGAAGGAGAATTCAGATAGTCCATGAAAATCTTTTGAATTGGATGACGATAATGAAAGTCTCCCGTTCTCGCGAGAGTTGAGGAATACCCATATTCCCAACCACTTTGTACTGCAAAACAAATACCCACATACGAAGGAAATGACGATCCAAAGAAGCATCCTAACTATTGGTGTCAAACGTACCGAGCGGCTAGCCGCTCAGCTTGTGGAAAAGAGGCTTGTGGGCGGCTTGACGAGCCCGAGCTAGTCGACTCGTCGTTGATTCGAACCTGCTGGCTTGCCCACCGACGAGTAGTTCGTGGGCTCGTGGTCGGCGAGCCACGAGCTCAGGTTCATGGCCCACATGAATAGTGACCGTTGCAAACGGTCGTTAAACTATGAAAAGTGATCGCTTTGACCACTTTATTTTTTTCCTTATTTTTTTACTCAATAAATACCCCAACCCATATCCAATTTTTTTCACACGACATTACAACAACTCTCACTCTCTTCCGCATTCTACAATATATTACATTTTTATTTCTATCTTCAATTTCAATTATTCAATATCAATTATCACACTACAAAAAATGTATGCCGTAAATACTTTATGCAATTGATTATTTGCGGCACACATTTTTTGCACGCTGTAAAAAGTCGTAAACATATGCCGTAAAAAACTATTTTTGTTGTAGTATACTTCTACTTTCTTTCAATTCTTGATTTCTTTTCATACTCTTTATTTACTTATTTAATTACTTACTATACATTTCATCACAATTTACAAATTGATACACACTTATTTGTTAAGGCCTTGTTCGGTATAGGAGGCAAATCATCTATGACGCCTCAAAGTCAATTTCAGAATGAATTTTTCGGTCTGAACGAAGTACGCATTCCCAAAAATAATCCAGATTTGGATCTTCTTTGAAGTAGTAATTTTATTGATTTGGATGATGTTGATGTTCCCGAAGAGGAACATGAATTAGATATTCTCGATGCAAGATGGAAGAGAAAGAGGAAAAAACTCGAATGGGAATGGTGAAGTTCGTTGCCGCTATTGAGTTGCCTCTAGCAAAATAGTAGACAACCAATATTTCATCTCGTACGTGAAAGAATATCTTCAACCGATATATTTTGGGGTAAATCGAAATACTTTTCATTTAGATACAATAAACTATTTCTTTCATACAAAGAAACAATTGATTATTGATTTTAAAAAATATGAGGATATTATATCTTTAACTTCGGATATATAGGAATAGATTAATAAAAAATGTTATATAGCTACAACTGTACACTACACATACCCACTTTGATGTATGCATAAAAAAAATATTGTTTTTAAAATTATTGAATTCACTCACAACGTTAACAATATATAAATATTATTAGAAAATATCATTGCAAGAGTAAATTTTTTTTTTTTTTTACATTCGACAACTCTAGTGTTAATAAAGCAGTTATCGATAAATTATGTAGGGTACTGCAATCCGATTTTGGTGGTTATTTGTTTTATATTCGTTGTGTGTGCAATATTTTTAATTTAATATTGCAGGATGATTTGAAACATATTAAAAAGGAAATTCAAAGAATTAGATGAACTAGTAGAAAACAAACATTTGAGAAATTTTGTGTTCGAATTTGGAGTGATGAATACAAAAATATTTTGTTAGTGACGTATGGCATAGATGAAACTCCACTTACTTATTATTAAAATCATACGAAAGTTTTGAACATTTAATAACTGAATTTTATAATAATATGTATATTAGAAACGATGATGAAACTATTTTGAATGAATTCGACTTGCTTTTAACTTTTAAAATTATAATTATTTTGACATGTTTTTATGAATCTACAAATTTTTATCTGGAGTTTACTTCCCACTAACTGTATGGTGTTAGAACGTTTTTATATAATTGCAAGAGCTTTTCATAAATACAAAAATGGCCCCAATTTAGTGCAATTATATATTCTATTGAATTAATGTTTAGAAAACATTAGGAAGATTTGCCTATATTATTTCCTTTAGTATGCATCATGAACCCCCGATACAATTTATCAAGTACTAAATATGTAATTGATTAGATTTCAAGAGTTTTAACTTTTAATACACCTATCACGTATAGAAATTTAAAACAAACTTTATGTGAAATGTATGAATTATATGCAGAACGAGGTGCAAATATTAGTCGGGTACTCTCTACACCTGCTCCTCCTGCTGATATTGTAGAAGAAGACATTGAAATTTTAACTTTATTCGAAAGCATTAACATGTATAGATATGATGCAAATGCAATAGGTTCCTCTAGTAGTAGTTTGTCTACCACATGTAATCAAACATCGGGCGCAAGTTCAAATACATTGCCGCTAAATTAATTGATTACTTTAATTATAATATGCCTAATAACAAATGAAGATTGTCGGTGATTTTCACAATTGGAAAAGATCTACTAACACTTTCGATTATCACTGTAATGTTGGAGCCTGCTTTTTGTGTAGGTAATAAGATTTTGTTCGAGGTCAGAAGCAGACTAAAAGAAGATATTTTGGAAGCATTAATGTACGTGAAATTGGCAAGACACTAATTTTCGACTACAAGATAAATATGTCAAAATTGTATGCCGTCAGGTAAGTGATATTTAATTTAACCATATGAATCAAAGTTTGTTATTTTATAATACTTTTTTTATTTTTTTTGAAATTGTACACGTAACAAGTTAGAGACCTTGGTGGAAATGATAAGGAGCGAGATTGTCAATGAGAAATTGATTGACCGTCACAACTGAACATCCTTAGGCTTCCACCTCTTCAAAGACAGAGGCGATGTCCTATTTCGCACTTGGTAAACCAACAATAGACTCAGGCAGGCCACATAATCGCCCCCACTTCGGACCAAGCATTAGCCACTACCATCCTAAATGCAGTACCATCTGACGTGCAAAGACCACCAAACTAACCAAGGGGCAAAGGTAGAGGAAGGAGCAACGAGCTTAGAAATAGGACATACTGCACTTACCACAGAACCTACAGTCACGACACAAATGACTATATGTCCAGGCTATATCACATGGAGCCAAGATACTCATATACTTAAAAGAAGGATGCACACCACGCCCAACAGAATGCACCTTAATTCAAGCATGATTAAGAGCCTAGGCGTGACGAGGTAGGGTGACATCACATGGATGAATTGCCTAGACAGAGGCGTAATGAGGATAGAAACAGGCCAAGAAGTGGCTAAAGACAAAGAAGAGAGCACCTGCGAGGATAGAAACAGGCCAAGAAGTGGCTAAAGACAAAGAAGAGAGCACCTGCAAATGTGGAAAACGCCCCTATTAGAGTGAATGATACAATAATTGGGGCCCACACGTTGGAGGAGAGTGAAAAAACGTATAAAAGGAATTATGCTAGATAGGCTAAGGATCCTTATATGACAAGCTACTTGATCAATAGCACCCCCCCATGGGACCGACAACACTCCACCAATAGCGTTTACACAGGAAGATGCCATTGGTGTTCATTATGCCCATTGTAACGCCTTGGTCGTCAGAGCTATTGTGAAATTAAACAAATTGAAGTGCATGTTGGTGGATAATGGGAGTTTCGTCAACATTTTGTTTGGAGCCACTTATGATAAAATGTTAATAGATCTATATGGTTTTACCGGCGACAACATCGTCCTTAAGATTTACAAGATCTCACGAAGACACTTCAGTGGGGAAGGAATTAAACTTAGAGAACTAGCAGAAACTCAAAAATTTCCTGCTTTAGAACTTGGATGTATTCGCATGGAAACACGAAGATATGGTGGGTATTGACCCCAAGGTTAGCTGCCACCACCGTAATATTGACCCTAAATTTACTCCCCATAGGCAAAAGAGAAGGGAATTGAACCGAAAAAGATACCAAGTCTTAAAGGAAGAGGTGCAAAAATTGATATCCAACGGTTTCATCAAAGAGGCTATCAATCCGAAGTGGATATCTAATCCAGTTATGGTAAAAGAAACACTGGCAAGTGGAGAGTCTACATAGACTTCTCTAACCTTAATCAAGTATGCCTTAAATACAATTTCCCGCTCCCAAGGATCGACCAACTTGTGAATTCTACAGCAGGGCATGTGGTGTTGAGCTTTATGGATACATATTTAAGGTACAACCGAATTCTCACACACCCATCCGATGAGAAAAACACTTCATTCATCACAGGGTGGCTCTACTGGTTTGAAAAATGCTGGGACTACCTATCAAATGCTCATTAACAGGATATTTGCCGACATCATTGGTAAAATGATGAAAATGTATGTGAATGACATGTTGGTAAAAAGCCTCAAGAACATAAAATTTACATGGTAAAATTATACCGTGGGTAGAAGAAGAGAAATTATTAATATCAATAATTGCGGATTACAAATTATTGTGTAGATTGTCGGGATTGATTTTTCTAGAGGTTTACTCCTCATATAAAGTGCAAAAAAGAGCCTAAGATGTGATAGAAATCGACTATAACAAGTTCACACAATAAAGTTATGTTTGTGATAAAATAGAATGTAGAATTACAGTAGAATCGTGAAATCGTTGCTGGGCAGATAACGTTACTGCTCGAGCGCCAAAGCTCGCGACTAGACACATATGTCAATAAAAAAAACGTGATACTCTAACGAAATCAGGTACAAGCTAGCCAATAAGAGACCGCCATCTATAATTTGTTCTAAATTACCGAATTACCCAAAAATTTGAAGAGAAATCTATAAATATCCCCACCTCAGAAGAATAAAGCATGCACAATTCAAATATCTTCCTCTTAAATAATTATTTCCACTCTTGCTCCGATTTGAGCATCAAAACCAAAACCCTTGTTAAGTGATAGGAATTAGTTGATTTGATTTTCATCGCCAACCATCTCAACTGGCTTAATCTATTTATACCATACAATGCATAAATAATTATAGTGCTGAACTATGCTAATTACAACATAAGACTATTTCTGACTTTAATGTTAATATAATTCATCTCAAATAATAAATACTAAAAATTCTTTTTGAGGGTTACTTTCATATCTATAATATATTAAATATCATATCAAATAAGAATTATTTTTTGGATGATTTTAACCATACTATAATTCAATTATTTCAATAATATCTTACTTGTCGTTTTTTAATATCTAATAAATCTATAATTTATTAAATATCATATCAAGTGAAAATCATTTTTTGACGATTTTAACCTTACTACCATTCGAGTATTTCAATAATATATTACTTTTCGTTTTTCAATATATAATAAATATTACAAAATCCATGTCATGTATGAATTTCGTGTTATTAATTCTCAATTATTTATAATTCACATTAATTTAGACAAAATGAATCTTGATCTACATGAATTTAGAGTTATTATTGGTGAATTTATTTCTATTCATGTATCTAGGAATTTTAATGGGTATTTAAAACTCATGTTTAGCAACTAATTCTTATATACCAAATGTAGTATAAAAATATTGTTCATTTGTAATATTTCACCATCACAAACAATTTGAATAATAGAAGCTGAGTTTTGATAGTACAATTTTTCTTATCTTAAATTTTTATCCTAAATTTTATTTTCATTAGTTCGTTTGAGATTCATCAAATATTCCTAACAAATCGATTTCAAATATTATTTTTACAGCACTTATTAAGTATTTTAGAATAACATATAATACATGTCCAACTTTGACTAATTAAAAGAAAAAAAAAAGGAAAAATGGTTGTAAATTATTCATCAAAAGTACGTTGTCACATAATATCACGTGACTTGTAATTAATAAATAAGCGCCGTGACAAAAATATCCTTGGAGTATGTTCAAAAAATAATTAGTTATTTGGCCAAAAATAAGCTGTCTGTTTAAATGTTAGCCATGAAAAAGGGTCCCTCGTTTAGCGCGTAACTTCGTTTTCTAGGGTGGCGGGGGATGGCATCCAACACACCAAAAGACAGCACGAAAAAACCACAAAAACTATTCAGATGCTTACACCACCATCTCAACTAATAAGCCTTCATATATCTCGCTTCAAATTTTTGGACATCAAATCAAGTTGTGAAGCAAAATTTAGGTTCGTAAAATGTGTTACACATACGGGACGACATTATGACATAACACAGATCGTCAGATTTCCTTCATTAAAACTGATCTTGCAATTACTGTGAAAGGTTGGTACTGATTTACTACATTTTAAAGTGGAAGAATTTTCTCTAAGTCTTTTTATATGGACAAAATAAAAAATAAAAATGCAGTATACCTTTTGTGTGTGTGTGTGTGTGTGTCTGAAATCAACTTTCGGGGAAAGAAATTGAGCTAGTGGGATCCTTTTATTATAAAAAAAGTTATCAATCATGGAAACCATTAGGATTGGATCCTGTCCTGTAACAAATAGTCCCATGTCTACTGCAGAATTAGGAGAGCTCTCAACCTTTTTCAAAATCACTTTTTTTTCCCACACTTGTTTTCAATCACAAATTCTAAAAAAAATTATTTTTCGCATTTCACTATAATTTTTCCTTATATTTTGACCACATTTCAAAAAAAATTACTTTAAAAAAATTAACCTACACACAAGGGCTAAATTGCAATAATTTTCTTCATCTATTCTATTCATAGTACGTAGTGATGGCAATGGGCCGAGCCGGCTCGGCTCGACCCATTGCCCCACGAGCTCGGCTCGTTGCCCTACGAGCCGAGCTCGTGGCTCGTTACAAAACGAGCCGAGCTTCTGCTCGGCTCGTTTGCTCGTGGGCGAGCTCGGCTCGGCTCACGAGCTCGTGATTCACGAGCCACGAACAGAGCTCGTCAATTTTTTTTTTTTTTTTTTTTAGTTTTTCTTAGTTTTTTTTTTTTCAATGTTTTTCACGAGCCCACGAGCCGAGCTCGTGGGCTCGGCTCGTGGGCTCGTGCCCCACGAGCGCTCGTCTCTTAATGAGCCGAGCCGAGCTGGCTCGTCTATGAACGGGTCCGCTCGGCTCGAGCTCGGGCTCGTCTTTTGATGAGCCCGAGCGGCTCGTGGATCACTACAGTACGAGCCGAGCGGCCGAGCCGACGAGCCGCTCGGCTCGATTGCCATCACTAATAGTACGTGTGTAAGCAAGAGTTAAACCATCACCTCTTAAAAATCTAGAAAGAAATGAGAGGAAACCCAACCAAAATTTTGTTGGAATTTTGTATTGGAAATTGGTTGTGATCAATTGAAATGATTTAAGTGGAAATTCCTTGTTTGGTGAATGAGAAATTAAGCCAAACTTAAACCACTTATTACTTGAAATTATTGGAATTGTGTAGAATATTGTGGAATATTCTAGAGAATGTAAATGAAAAGATGTGTCTTTTCATATGGATCATGACTCTTGGAGAGCATGACTTTTGGTATGAGTAACTTCCAATAATTATGATTATTCAAGATATGTGTCTCTTGGTATGGATGTTCCAACTACTATATATATGGATTCCCTATGTGTTTGGATTAACTACACAACAAACAATTCATTTGATAGTTTCATATCATGGTTACTTTAGTTTTGCATAAAACACTTTGTAGAAGTGATTTTTTCTTGCATCAAAATCATGGTTATGGTAGAGAGGGAACTCCGTTCGAGTTCATTGGTCTAAATCATTTGGAGTGCTCCTATGGCTTAACGTGGTCGTTGTATCTTGGAAGATGATTGCCGAGAAACCGTTAGCACCGATGTGGGGCAAATTCATTTTAAGGACAAAGTGTCAAACACTTGCATCGACCGATCGCATCACTTGCATCTCATCTTTCTTTTCCGATTTCATTCCAATTTAGTATTTTGATTTCGGAAAGTAACTAATATTCTTTTGATTTCATGCAAGGTTTGAAATAAAGTATGAAACAGATTGAATCCGTCGACACGTGTTCAACTTCGATAATTGTTGATTGTCTTCTCAAATTCCATATTGGTAAGTCGAATTCTATTTCGATTTCGTGAGTATGAAACAGTATGTATTGATTTGAATACAATATGCACATTATCGGTGTAATATCTCCTACAAATTTTAATTTCAAGAAAGTAAGCAAGAGTCCATGTATGGCAAGGTACATAATAATGCAAATTCTTTGAATATCTCAAATGGTCTTGCGGGTGGAGATATGTTAAACTTGATTGATTGTATAGTTTAACAGAAATCACGTCGATTTTACATTTATTTGTACCAACTAGACAAGCTAGACACGGTGAACAATACAAATTGTATCGAATTCATAGATGATATAATTTACTTAACACCTACACATATCAAAGTTGCTTTGAAAATAATAGGGGACCAAGACAATTTTTTTGACATAATATTGTGGAAAATAGGAATTTACAAAGCTTTTTGATCTCATGTCGCCAATTCAAAATATTTGACTTGTCCACTCCAAACACACCATCTTTGCATTGATTTTTGGTCCTCCTTTGGATACTACAACCTTTAAGCTTGCAATTATTATGGTCCTATTCTGCACACAATTATTTGATCAAAGCAAATTCAGTGGTCTACCAGTCTACCTTGTTAACCTAGCTCATAAATATACGTGCATTCAGAAGTTAGTTGTATTAAAGAATTATGACAAACATAAGTTGTAGGGATGGCAACGGGACGAGGCGGGGATGCCCTCTCCGTCTCCTGCCCCGTTAAGAAATTCATTCCCCGTCCCCGTCCCGTTCCCCGTTTAAGGCGGGGCGGGGTAGGTTTATTCCCCGTTTAAATTTTTTTTTTATTTTTTGATAATTTATTTTTATTGTCCATATTCATTATATTTAAACAAATAATTTTAGTTACTATTTTTTATTAGAACTAACAAAAATGTTCATTTAAAGTATTGAATTCTTTAAAAAGAAAAAAAAAATTTTTTTTAACGGGGCGGGGCGGGGACCCCGTTACCCGTCCCCGCCTCGGGGAATAATTCTCCGCCCCATCCCCGCCCCGTTACCCGTTTAAGCGGGTTTTCCTCTCCCCGTTCGGGGCGGGTCCCCGCGGGTATCGAGTTTGTCGGGTTTTTTTGCCATCTCTAATAAGTTGTTTGAGCCACGCTAATCTAGATTAACAACCACTCACATGGAGGTTCACTTTTTTTTTTTTTTAAACATGCGGACCCCACACACATGTGAGATGTTATCAACCTCGATTGTACAAATAGAATTTTCCAAGTTTTATTTGTCCAGTTTAATCTTTGTTTTGTTAATAATTTGTTTTTTTTTTTCATCAATTTTGATCTTCATTAAATTGTCATTCAAACATCACACGTTGAAATTTATAATGTTAGGTCTATGTTTGGCTTCGTTTTCTAAAATTCATTTTTTCTAAAACATTCTCCAATAAAATAATTTTAAACTTAAATTCTTAACTTTTTTCTGCTTTTTAACTACTCAAAAAAAAAAAAAAAAATCACATTTCATTAAATTCATTATCAAAAAATTTGTACAGAATAGGGGCTAGGTTTTACTTCTTAATTTATACTGGTGTCCAAAAATTTGAAGTGAGATTATTTTAACAAAAAATTGTGCAAGTTTTGCTAGCAATGACCCATTGTGCAACTATAATGAAAGTTTGTTGACTAGCTTGCTACTTGATCAATAATTTAGGGACCATTGGTGCTTTTTCTTCTTTATTTTCTTACCAGTCACTGTTTGGGAAAAAAATTAAGAATTATTTAATACATAAATTAATAAAAATAAGTGATAGATGGAATCATTGAAGTGTATGATTAAAATTAAAAATTATCATTTATAAATAATTTATAAATTTTGCCAAACAAAAGCTAACGATCACGAAGTAGAAGTAGAAGTATACATGCAAGTTTGTTTTTATTAAAATGGCACAAATAACTAATAAATACTTGCATTTTTATTACACAATCCTTTTCAATTCAAACGTATCAAATAAGTGCATTCAATCCCGTCCCATATTATGTACTAATTAATTATCCAGATTGTGTTTCTCTTAAACAATCGAAATTGTTAAGAGTCTGTTTGATGTAGATTTTTTTAAAAATAAATTTTGTGAACAATAATTTTTTTGAATAATGTGTTCTTAAAGAGTAGGAAAAATTAGATTTACTTACAAAATTATTTTATTAAGAAAATAGATGATTAAAAATGAGTTTGTAAAAAATGAAAAAAAAAAAAAAAAAAGTACCAAACTGGGGCTAAATGACTTTCATATGTTAGGATGCCTTTAATCAAAGTGCAAAATGCAAATGGGGGTTAGGAAAAGGTGAATGGGTTGAAAAGTGAAAAAGTGTTAAGGACCTTTTTGTGCACAACCCAAAGCACAGATTTAATTAATTTTTTTAGGAGAAAAGATTCTTCCGTACAAAAACAAGGCAGATGATATTATAAGCAGAGGCCAACAGGAAAACGTTGGATTTGATTGCTATTAAAAACAAACACTGACATCTTGAAATGCGTTTTAATTTTTTAATTAAAACTCATTAGCTGGTTCGGGGACCTCGAGGTCAATTCTATGTCAGGATTATTCTTGTTGAACTGGACACGTAGGGTTTGTTCATGTAATATGACTATGTGTTGTTACTTGTTCACCAACCTAATGTTGAATTCGTTGCACATATTGTTTCAACATCGTTCACATAAACCTTTCAGATACGTGGAAAAAATATTTTTGGAACATATTTGACCATTAAGGAATGGGGAACTTAACACTTCTTGAACCACATTAAAATCAAATTTTGGAAAAAAAAAAAGTATTTGAAAATAGTGAGTTTTTAAAAAATATGTGGTTAAAAAAAATTAGATTTATATGTAATGTTATTTTATTAGAGAGTTTATGTTTGAAAAGAAGATAAAAAAATGTATTTTGAATAAAATGAAGCCCAAACAGGGACTTGTATAAATACCCTTAATTTTGAGATCATTTTGAAACATCATTATAAACTGATAAGTACTTGATACTACTGTTGAATTCACAACTGATAATCTAGTTCAAGGGCGGAGCTCATAAATTCATTCAATGCGGGCACCATTTAATTGACGTCAAACTTTGAATTTTTGGTCATGAATTTAATGATAATAAAAATATAAAATAATATTGAGACAATACTAAAAATAACATAGTTTATAAATTAAACTTGTTCTTGCGAGTTTTCATACTTTAATATCGTTGTACAATAATGTCATTATCAATCTTCAAAAATATATCTTTCTTTACATAAATAATTATGCTACCATTCATTCACTGATCACCCATCCGATTAATCAATCTATTCTTTGCAATGCTCATTGCAGAAAATACTCTCTCCATAGTAACGATACTAACCGGTAAAATTAACGCTAAAGTCAAAAGATTGTAAATCAATATATATACCGTATTTTTCTTTGTCATAACTAACTTCTCTGCAAAATCAGTAAGGTCATTCAACCTTTTAAACTCTTTGTTAGAGCACATTTCAAAAATATAAGTTTTAAATTGATTATTAAGCGCTCGTTTGACCCCATTATTCCAAATTATAATGAGAGAAATATTAATTTTTTGGAAAATATATTGTTAAAAAAGAAGGATTTTTTAATTTACGTGTAATCTTATTTTATTGGAGAATGTGTGTTTGATAAAAAAAAAAAGAAGAGAAAAATGAATTATAACTTAATGGGGAACAATGGAGGCCAAATGAGGGCGAAGTATGATGGGGTCCTCGGTTTACTGGCATATATTGGACCGAGTTGTTCAAATTTCTTGGTTCAACTTTGAGCATGAGTTCTAATTTTCACCCACAATCTGACGGACAGATGGAACGATTCAATTCTATGCTGGAAGAATATCTTCTACACTTTATCTCTATTTAGCAGAAGAATTGGGTGAAACTTTTGGATACGGCTCAGATTTACTTCAATGCCCAAAAGAGCTCTTCCACCAATAAGAGTCCTTTTGAGATTGTGACTAGCCAACAACCATTACTCCCTCATACTGTAGATATCGATCAAAGTATCCCCTAAAGTAAAAAACTTCTCTCAAGAGTGGAAACGAAACATTGAAATTGCTCGAAGTTATCTTGAGAAAGCTCAAAAAGGGTATAAAAAGCCTGCAAATTTAAAGTGTCATTTCCTCAAATTTAATGTTGGAGATTTGGTAATGGTCAAACTTTCCGACAGAAACAGTTATAAATCGACAAGAGGGAAAGATTCAAGATTCGTGCCAAAATATATTGGATCATTACCCATCGTGCAAATGATTGGAAGAGTCGCATACAGAGTTGCACTCCCATCATGGTGTAAAATCCACAAGGTCCTTCATGTTTGTGTACTCAAGTCATATATACTTTGCAGACAAGGAGGACACATCCAGAAATGAGCCAAAGTGACCTGTGTTTGAACTAAGAAAAGCCGAAAAGAAGGTTGCTGAAGCTATATTGGACCATCGTACTACTCGATCTTCTAGAAAATATCATCAAGAATACTTGGTCAAATGGAATGAATGCAACAGCAACGAGAATATTTGGAAAAGAGAAAAAGATCTTGGAGCCTTCAAACCATTAATTGAAGCATACCATGCATCAATAGCACCAAGGACGTCACCAAAACAAATTGAGGAGAATGTCAATGACTGCAGCTTTACTTAACCCCTTGACACTATCGCAGCCGTAGTTTGCCCAACTTCGACCGCACATTGTAAATATTAGTTCATTTTGAGTTGTAATTTCCTTTCCATTGTAATATTTTATTTCAATTGTAAAATATCTCTGATATTAGTAAATGTTTAGTATGATTCCTTATCATTTAAACGTCTACTCATATCACTTAGGTTTTTGTTCCGCAAGCTATTATATAGGGTATTAGTCATTCAAAAATCTTTGAAACTTACTGGTGTTCGCCTCATGTACTAGCCATTGTAATTTTCTGCTTTCATCAATCAATGATCAATTTACTTTCAATGCAAACTTTCTACAAATTGGAATCAAATTTTCTTTCTCCCGTAATAACCGAGAAAATGAGAAAGGTAGTCCAGCGAAGCAGACTACTGCCGCAAGGAGTCCATTTCTGTACCAAGAAGAAAGGCGCTCGTGAAACTATGGCATGATGTCGGTGTCTTGGAGGGATAGTTCGTTGGGCCACTCAATATTGTCTAATATATCTGTGGTACCTCTATAATTAGATTTGGAACCTCTATCAATTCATCACCTCCTTCCACCCTTATTCTCCCTAACTTTAAAAAGCATCTATTGTCCCATTTCTTTTAATTAAATCTTTTTCGAAGAATTAATCTAAATTGAAGTAAGTAAAGACTAAATAGATTATTTCAAATTAGAAGCACAAATATGAAATAAAAAATGAGAGATGATGCAAACTATATAATTATGAAAGCTCGATTTAAAGCAATTATTTACGTCCTCCATTACCAAACTCTCCAGCACGAGCAAGATATTTTTCTTATATTGATTGACTTATGGTGCAATACAACATTTTACAACGCTTCTGGTGACTTACAAACAATGAGCACCGACCCTCATACAATATTGAACATTATGAGACCTACACACAACCCACCATTGAGCTTTATAGGATCTCAATATGATCCATACGGTGGCTTACAATAAGGAGTATCGATCCTTATACAATATTGATATTTACAAGAATTCAACACGACTCACACTTTATCAAAGTGATTTTACAATGAAATTCCTCTCTTGATAACTAATATAAACAAGTTAAGTATTAAGAGATGCTAACACTTCAATGAATAATAACAAATGATAGCTCAAGTGTTAGATGAAAAAATTTGATAAATATGATAGTTAAAAATTATATTCAACCAATCAAAGTTTTTCAATGAGAAGTGAAGAAGAATCAAATACAATATAAATTCGAAAAATTTCTCTCTTTTAATGAATGATTGTAATAAATTAAGTACTAAGAGAGAAATGATAAACTTTGATGAATATGATGATTTTACCAGTTTGATTCAATCAATCAAAGTTTTCAATATGAAGAAGTAGAAATGTTGATTCAATATAAGTGCAAAGATTTTCGTCAAAAATATATCTCTCTTTTAATATTGATATAAATAAGTTAAGAATAAAGAGAGATGAAAAAATTTAATAAGAGAAATGACTCAAGAAGTATGATTCGACAATCAAAGTTTTTGCTATGAAAAAATAAAGAGTTTGAATGACAAATTGAAATACTTATATTTTTTAAAAATAATTTTTATGCAAGTGTTTTTAATAAATAATATTTTCGTGCATAAAACGATTTTTAAGTTTTTATTATTCATTTCTAAATATCAAAGTACTAGTACATTTATATTTGAACTAAGAAGTCTAATATTTGATCGTGTTTCGATGTTTACCTCTTAGACTTCTCGTCTTAATTTCTTTTTATGTCGTCTCTTATACTCTTGATTTTGGTCTTTCTTGACGTTTGTTTTTTAAACTCTCGTCTCGAATAATTTGACTTGAATAACTTTCACTTTGATCTTCATTTCGAGTCCGATTTATAATATTTTGATTTTGGCAATGGTTTATTGATTTTACTGTTGAACAATCATCACTCAAAATCGTTTATTAGAAATAATATTAATCTCGTTTGTAATGATCAAAATATTGAGAATGAATTTAATTATAGTTCAACAAATCATATTTTTGTTATTTCTTCATAATATTTTGATTTTTAAAAAATTGTATATGCAACAAATTGTTTGCGAACAATTTTAACTCCGTCTATTAAAAAAAGTTAAGTAATCGGTCCCAAACCCAGATAAAAGAAGGAGAGTTTTTTGGGAAAAAAAAAAGGAAAAAGCAATTTTTTTGGACAAAAAAAGGCTTGTTGGCCAAGCTTAGCTTAGACACAGGAGCCACAAGTTTGACTTATCTCTTATATGAGCCGGCTCTTGGGTAATGGGGCTGAGCCACTAGAGAAATTGCATGCACACGTGCCCTTGTTACCAACAGGAGATCATTTTTCCATGTTGCTAAATGTGACTGTTCAGACCCTCTTGACTTTTTCTAAACCTCAATTTTTGTGTCGAAAGTGTGTAAAAGGTATAGAGTGGATATGGGTCATGAAAAATTTTGAATCAAAATTTACCCTGAAAAAATATGTTATTGGTCTCATTGAGCCTTAAAAACCTCTATATTTTTTTTTTAACCTTTAAACACAATTATCACTCCACAACACCGAATTTTGATTTTAACACCCCCAAATGCATGCACAACAAATTTGAAACTTATGTGAATACATGTATGATTTTTACTACCTAGATGATGAATGATGATGCCTAACTCTCTTAACACACCAAAACATGAAAATTTATAATCTAATTCATTAAAGCTAAATAAATAAACGAGAAGAGAATTATGTTGCCTCCCAATAAGCATTTGTTTATACTCTATATCTTAACTTTGTTGTTTAGGCTATTCCACAGCATCAAGTGGTACAATTATCTTCTCATTGGAGCAATCACCTCCCAATAAGCTTTCAAACTTGCTCATTGACCTTGAATCACCCGCAGATGATCTTGAGATACCACCTCCAATATGCCATGTGGATACACAGCTACAACGGTCAATGGACCTAACCACCTTACCCTCAGTTTGCCTAGAAAGAGTTTGAGTTGAGAATTGAACATGAGAACTTGTTGATCAACCTCGAACTCTTTTTCCTTGACATGCCGCCTGTCATGTCATTTCTTGGTCTTTTTTTTGTATAACATGGTGTTCTCATATGTCCCCAACCTGAGTTCATTGAAACTTATTGAGTTGAAGGATTATATGCTCTCATAATCACTAATAACCGCCAACAGGGAGCCATACCTCGAGAAGATGTTCTTCCTAAGAAATTGAGTCACAATCCATTCGTTGTTATTTTAGAAAACTACAGCCTCAACCCATTTTGACATGTAATCCATTGCTACCAAAATTTACTGCTAATCACATGAAGAAGGAATTGGTTTCATGAGTCAATGCCCAAACATCGAATAATTCCATTTCCAAAATGTTGTTCAATGACATCTCGTTCATCCTTAAGATATTTTATGTCCTTTGGCACTTATCACATCTCTTCATCAAAGCATAGGTATCCTTGAACAACGTAGGCCAATAAAAACCCGATTGTTGAACTTTTGCTGTTGTTTTCGATTTTCCAAAGTGGTAATACTCCAATAAATGATTTTTCTCTTCTTCTGGTACACAACGATGAATTATATAATCCGTACACATCTATATAGAACGGGGTCATCCGAAAAGTAGTGTTTTGAGGTCATCGAATAATTTATTTTATCATGACTCGAGTGCTCCGGTGGAGTGACAAAACTGACCAAATAATTCACATAATATACATACCATGAAGGTGTCCTAACCTGAATGAATGTCTCATCTACGAATACTTCATTAGTCTCATCTGTACTTCTGATTCTTGTGATTCTAGGTGTGATAGATGATTTGGAGACCTACATTCTCATTTATCTTTTTATCTCATATCTCTAAATCAAATTTTAGCAATAGAAATATCCATAGCGAATCACCTACGCGATCTTGTCCTTGCAATGACTCAGACCTATCCCAACTACGTGTCACTAGCATCACACATCAACTCAAATAGTAATTCCTAATTAAGAACAATCAATACTGGAGCTGAAACCAACTTTTCTTTTAAAGTGTTGAAAACAAGCACACTTTTTAGAAATTTAAAAAGGAGCACCATTTTCCAACAAATTGCAGAGGGATTTTGTGATTTTGTAAAAATCCTAAATGAAGCGATGGTAAAACCCGACATGTTCCAAGAAGTTTTCGATTCCCTTCACTAAAATTGGTGGAGGTAGCTTTTCAATCACTCGTATCTTTGCCCCGTCAACCCCAATATCTCCAGCTGATATCAAATGTCCTAACATTATCCCTTCTTGAACCATGAATCCCAATTAAGCACTAGGTTCGTATCCTCACAATGCTGGAACACTAGCCTCAACTGATCTAGGAATTCCTTAAATGATGTCCCAAAGACTAAGAAATCATTTATGAACACCTCAATAATATGCCCTACCTTGTTAGAAAAGATGGACATCGTACAACGCTAAAAATGGCTGGGACTTTGCACAATCCAAAGAGCATTCGTCAATATGTAAAGGTTTTATAGGGACACATTAAGGTGGTCTTCTCCTGATCATCTATTGCTATTGGAATTTGATTGTGCCCCAAATATCCATCCAGAAAATAGTACTATGCATGACATGCTAGCCTCTCCAATATCTAACCAATGAAAAGAATGGAAAATGGTCCTTCTTAGTGGCATTGATGAGTTTGTGATAGTCAATGTAAAGTCTCCAACTCGTGACTATGCGCGTACGAATGAGCTCATTTTTTTTATATGAAACCACAATGATTTTTGATAGGAATGTAAAATGTATATTTTTCCCTCCTTATTTAATGCACTCGTATGTTTATTTTGTGCCAAAATATACTCATTATGTTCATATTTTGAATTAGATAGCAATTCTATGGATATGGCATAATTTGGAAGAAATAGGTGAAAATGGACCAAAGTGAAAGAAAATGAAAGTTTAAGGACTAGCATGCAAATACACAAAAGTTGTGTCAAACCAAACGATGAATATTTGAGAGTCAATTGGTTGAAAGAAGACGTCAAAGGGATGAAATATCGTCAAAGTATGATCACAGATCAATTTTCAATCGAAAAGTTATGCATCAGATTTTTAGTCTCAGTTTGAGACCAATTTTTGACATGAAAAACGATCGAATTGGGAACTAATATCTGAAGTAAAGTTGTAGCTCTTTGAGTTATCTTTCCAACGCATCTTAAATCACTTCAATCAAATATTAAGAGAAGAAGATACAACCAAAATATTGAAAGTTATCCGGATGAAGTTTCATAAAATCATGCAGTCGCATGGCTTTAATACCATACGGCCGCGTGGTTCATTTTTAACACGAAAATTCTGATTTTCGAATTTAAGTCAACTACTTATGGAAACAACTATAAATACATATTTTAAAACCATAGAACAAAACCAGAACGTACAGAACGCCTTCAAACTCCATTCTCCATTATTTCTATCTTAAATTCGTGAATTGTAACTAAACTTTTACAATTGTTCGAAAGAAACGGAAGCCTTGGAACCATATATTATGAGATCTAAAGAGTTTTATTATTGTTTGATTTATATTTTTCGTATTGAATGTTCTTCTACATTTATTTATATGATTTGTTGCGTTTAATTGCTAGAGGGCCTACTAATTCATTGATTGTAACAATCTACCGCTAAGTTAAATATCAAATTCGTAATTGTTTGATCCCTTTAACTTGTGAAGCACTAGAATTTGACGATTTTCTGTGATAGAGGTTATTGAATTTTAAGAAAAATGTTTAAATAGATTGAATGCAACCGCTGGTGTTTGTGTTATCTAGTTCATCGATTTCTCTATTGTGTAAAACTTTTATTAAATTAAATCTTGAGCGCTGGTATGGGGTTATTTAATAATCATGGTTAATTAGAACGCCGATTTCTAACTAACTAAAATTAAGAAGAAATAGGAATCAATTCCAACGATAAATATTCAAAATATGAATTGAATTATCATTGCATCTATGATTAATCGTGGATTTCCCACGGTGGATGTGGACTTAGACGAAGGTTAGTGACGTTAGTCTTTTGATTGTTTTCATTAATTTAATTTTCATTATTATTGATTACGTTATTTACAATTATTTGCATACAAAAACCCCACAATCATTGTATGAAACATAAAATATTGAATTACACACTTTTCGTGGGATCGACCCTTACTTCCACTACTACATTAGTTTTAGAGGTTAAGGTATTACTTTTCGCAGGCACCAAATTTTTGCAACGTTCCCGGGGAGTTGTGCTAATTTATTTTTGTATTTCTTTAGTTGTTTATTTTATTTTTGAAAAAAAAAATTCATAATTTTCTAGGTTTTTAGGCAATTTATTGTTTTTCTTACTCTAACTTCTTTTTAATATATTTTTCATTTGTTCTATTTGTTTATACCCGTAACTCGATCTTCTAATCAAGGTGAATTGCAGTACGATCCGAAATTGGAAAGAAACTTGCGCAGGTTAAGGAGTGGAAATCGGTGGTATTTCACAGTGAATAATTTTGATCCCGAGACCCTTTTCGCGAGTGATTTTGAATCAAAGGAAGAGGAAGTCATGGCTGAGAATCGGACTTTGAAGGAGCTTGCAGCCCCTAATTTGAATCAACAACCTTTATGCATAACGTTTCCCACTTTAGATACTGCTACTACTTTCGAACTAAAATCTGGGCTAATACATCCTTTGCCCACTTTTCATGGTCTTACAGGTGAAAATCCTCATAAACATCTAAAGGAGTTTCATGTGGTTTGCACGAGTATGAAACCCACGGGAATTACTGAAGAACAGATTAAACAGAGGGCCTTCCTATTTTCTCTGAAGGACTCAGCTAAGGATTGACTCTATTATCTACCATTGGGAAACATTACCACATGGGATGGAATGAAGATGTTATTTTTGGAGAAATATTTTTTAGCTTCGAGGGCAGCAAATATTAGGAAGGAAATCTGTGGTGTAAAACAAGATAACAAGGAATCCCTACATGAGTATTGGGAGCGGTTTAAGAAATTATGTGCAAGTTGTCCCCATCATCAGATCAGTATGCAACTTCTCATCCAATACTTCTATGAAGGTCTTCTACCCACAAAAAAGAGCATGAGTGACGCTGCAAGTGGAGGAGCTTTGGTGGATAAAACTACCAAAGGAGCGAGAAACTTAATTTCAAACATGGAAGCCAACTCTCAACAATTTGGGATTAGATTCGATCCCCCTTCTAGACAAGTTAACGAGGTAAATGTCTCATCCCTTGAACAACAAATAGCGAGTCTAACCACTCTTGTTCGTCAAATGGATGCACGTACTATGCAAGCAACGAATGCATGTGGAATTTGTTCATTCGTCGGCCATCCAACTGATATGTGCCAAACACTTCAAAAAGAATCCATTGAATACGTAAATGCAGCCAATAGCTTTCCTGGACAACCATAGAGGAATTATGATCCCTATTCAAACACGTACAACCAAGGATGGAGGGATCATCCAAATCTTAGCTATGGGAATCGATAAGTGAATCAACATATGAATCAAAATCGACAGAATTTCCAACAATATAATCAGTCATACCCTCCTAGACAATAAGGCCAAACTTCTAATTTTGGTATGTCTTTAGAAGATATTTTTAAATCCCTTGCCATTAACACTTTGCAATTTCGACAGGAGACCACAGCTAGTATTCAATGTTTGGAGAATCAAATCGGTTAAGTGGCTAATGTAGTTAGTCGGCTAGAGGTGCAAAGTTTGGGAAAACTACCCTATCAAACAATGGTGAATCCAAAAGAAAATGTGAGCGCAATCATCCTAAGAAGTAGTAAAGAGGTTAAAATTCCGATAAAGACATCCCCTATACCGTTGGAGCAAAGAGAAGAAGAAAAGGAGGTTGCAAACAAGACTACCACCAATGATACTGAGATGACTGAGCATAAGTTTTTACCCCTTTCTGATTATAAAGCAATATCCCCTTTTCCTCAAGTTTTAGTAGGATCTAGTAAACTTGAACGAGATCATGATAAGCTGCATGGAATTTTCAATAAATGCGAGGTCAATATTCCACTTTTAGATATTATTAAACAAGTGTCTCGTTATGCTAAATTTTTGAAACAATTGTGTACAAGTAAGAGAAAATAGAAATTGAAGAGGATTGAAAGGATAAAAGTTGGAGAACGGGTATCTGCAATTATTCAAGAGAAACTTCCAGCAAAGTGTACGGATCCAAGTATGTTCACTATCCCTTGCATGATAGGCAACACTAAATTTGAAAAGGCCATGCTAGATTCAGGAGCATCTATTAATGTCATGCCATATTCTGTATGCACTTCCTTGAAACTTGGACCTTTAAATAAAACTGGTGTGATAATTGAACTAACGGATAAATCTAATGCCTATCCTAAGGGGGTAGTTGAGGATATTCTTGTGAAAGTGAATGAGTTGGTTTTTCTCGTTGATTTCTATGTGGTTGACATGGGGTAATAGTAATCATACTACCCCTATCTTGTTAGGAAGATCGTTCTTAAGGACATCCAAAACTAAAATGGATTTTAATAATAGCACATTGACCATGGAATTGATGATAAGATCATTAAACTTAATATATATGATTCCATGAAATGTTCGTGTAATAATAATCATATTCATTTTATTGACATGATTGATCAATTAGCACATGACGTTTTTGAATTTGATGCTAAAAAAAGAATGGAAAGCTGTCAATAATGAGTAACTTAGGAAAGAAATTCAAATGCTGGCTTTGAATACCGAGTTACAAGAAACTATTGTAATATTGAACAATCTTCCAAAGCTACAGCATTCAGGTAACAGTTCTTATGTTTTACCAGTTTCTAATGAGAGGTCGCTGCTTTCTGTTTTGCAGACTTCCATTTCAGATTTAAAGCCTCACCTCAATCACTACAAGTATATATTCCATGGAAGTGGAGGAACACTGTCAGTTATAATTTCCAATGGACTTGGTCCATCGTAAGGAAGATCGAAGCCAACCATGATAGACCCGGACTAAATAAGGAAACATTGAGTCGAGTCAAAGACAATAAATAAAGGCGCTGTTTAGGAGGCAACCCAAGGGGAGTTCGTTCCTTTGTCTTTTTATTTTTGTTTGTAGCATTCATATTTTAGTTATCTTTGTCTTTTTTTTTTTACATTGCACCTTATATTGGGGACAATGTAAGTTTTAAGTGTGGGGGATGGAATTTAGATTTAGGTTACATTTAGATTGAAACTTTTTTGCATGATTTTTCAAGAAGAGGAGTTGATGTTAAATGATTTTTTGGTTGTTTATGCTATTTGCAAGAATTAATTAGGTTTTTGAAGAATGATAAGTTGGTTTTATAACGGAAATATTAGATATCTTTCACTTTTGAATTTGAGAATTTCTATTGCACTTATGTGTTTTTTTACAATATATTCGGTACTTTTATAATAGGATAGTCAACAATGAGAAGATACAATCAATTAGGAGCAATTCAAGTGACACTAGCCAAACCAATGATGTATATTACAGGGGGTATTGGCGCCCCTGCGCCCAATTGGAAGCCTCAAAGTGTTTCTCACCCAAAGGCACAAGCGCTCCTGCACTAGACCAATAGAAGACGGGCGTCCCTACGCCGCGACAATACCAATCCACCACACGAGCCCTAAAATTGACGAGTTTAAAGGGGGGACTATAAATACGGCTGGAGGGGTTCAAGTAAAGGACTTTTGGGAGAAGCAATTCGGCAGCACACCAGAGAGAACACCCTTGGAGACTGAGGAATCCACAAATCAATGAGTTCTTCTTACTCTCTATCAATGTTTAAGAATATAAATTGTGTTTTCTTTTATATTTTCATGGAATAATTTATTTTTCTAGAGATAAAATGTAGCCAACACTAGAGATTATGCTTTGATCATTTAATTATCTATTTCAAAGGTTATTCCATTGGTTTATTTATGTTTATCTACTCTTAATACTTTTGAATGCTTGATCACCATTTGAATGATATGGAATTTGGGATTTACTATCGAGAGAAGGAATACTAAATAAGGAATATTGAGAAACACAACCTAGGAGATTATAGAGTTCGAGATGCATATGAAATCCTTTGTAGCTATTAAGAGAACCAAAGAACTTAATGAACTTTATCATCTTAATTTTAGATGGAGACTCAAAATTAGGGTTTTAAGAGTAATTCTTAATTCGCCATCGAGAGAGAGGATTAAGATAATTTCGGGTTCTTGACTAATAAATCATAAGAATATATTAAGAAATAGTTAGATGATTGAAGCATGATCGATTGTTAGGTGAAATTGGATCTCTATTAGTGTTAATCTTGTTTAATTGCATTATTAATTAATTAAATTAGTTCAGTCAGTTATCTCATTCCAAAATTCTTATTTTCTAGATAAAAATAAGGTTATTTTAATTACAGAAATGATTAGGATTTGATTTCAATCCTTGTGGAAAATGATACTCCACTATCACTATATTAAAACTTGACACCGTACACTTGCGGTTGGAAAATTCTCGCATCAAGTTTTTGGCTCCGTTACCAGTGATTGATTTATCTTTTCTTATTAATACTGTTATCAAGTAGCATTAATTTTAATCTAGATTAATTTTTTTTTAATTTGATTTAATTTGAATTATTCTCTTTGTTTTTCAGGTGTTTGGCAGTTGATGCGATAATCCAAAAGCTGTAATTTAATTCATATTGATCTGAAAATTGAAAGAACTTTTCGGACAATAAGAGCAAAGAAGAAAACTAAGAAGAACGCAATGGCTAAACAAAACAACCAAAATCAACAAGAAGGTGCTAATCAACAGGAAAAATGTATTCGAGACTACTTCAATCCGGTAGTCCAAGAGCATAATTCTGGGATAAGGCACCAAACAATCAATTCCAACAACTTTGAATTGAAAGCATCACTCATCAGTATGGTGCAACAGAATCAGTTTGGGGAATTGCCTAATGAAGTCCCGAACATTCATCTTTCTATGTTCTTGCAAGTGGCTGATACTATAAAGGTGAATGGAGTGAGTGATAATAGCATCAAATTGATATTGTTTCCATTTTCCCTTAGAGACAAAGTGAGAAGCTGGCTGTTATCTTTACCATTGGGAAGTATTAACACTTGGGAAGAACTGACTGAGAAATTTCTTACAAAAATTTTCCCTTCATCAAAAGTACTTTAATTAAGGGGTTAGATCGGCTCATTTCTTCAGATGGATTTTAAACCCTTATATGAGGCGTGAGAAAGATTTAAGGAAATGTAAAGAAAGTGCCCGCAACATGGGTTTGATGATTGGATATTCCTTGATCGGTTTTACAACAGATTGAATGGTCAAACAAGAGTTATTATTGACAGCACAACTGGTGGTTTTTTAATGAGCAAATCGGTTGATGAGGCAAATGAACTTTTAGAGGAAATGGCCAACAACATTTATCAATGGCCAGATGAGCGTGCAATGACCAAGAAGCCAGCTAGAATGTATGAAATTGATGCCTTCACAAACATTTCGGCAAAGGTTGATGCGGTTTGTCATCAATTGAGCGCCTTGACCAACCTAAAAGCTTCTCAAGGAACAGAATCTGTAGCTCTAGCAAATATGGTTTTTCCAGCCATAGTTGATAATGAGGAACATGTACAATATGTGATAGTTGATAATGAGGAACATATACAATATGTGAACAATCGCAACTTCAACTATCAGAACAATTTCATGCCAAACAAATATCACCCGGGGCTCCGTAATCATGAGAATTTTTCTTATGGTAATACAAAAAACATTTTACAACTCCCTGCAGGGTTTGAAAACAAGGCTCCAGAGAGAAACATGCTATTGGAAGAAATTCTAGGACAATTTATGATGGAATCAAGGGAGAGGTTCAACAGGAATGAGGCAAGGTTGCAAGGAATAAAGACTCATCTCAAGTCAATTGACACCCAAATTGGACAAATAGTATCATCTTCTAATGTTCATCAAAAAGGAAGATTCCCTAGTGATACAGAAGTGAACCCAAAGGAACATTATAAGGCTATTACTCTTAGGAGCGATAAAGAGCTTGAAGATCCACAATACAAAAGCAAACACTTTTCCAAGGATGACAACATCAAGTGGCCAAGAGGATGAAGAAAACAAAGAAAGCACAACTAAACCGGAAGCATCAAAGGAAACTGAAAAGTCCAAATCCAATCTATTTCCAGATAATCTTCCAATTCTTAAACCTTCACTTCCTTTTCTCAAAGATTTCGAAAGAAAAAGCTTGATTCTCAATTTGCTAAATTCTTAGAAATTTTCAAGATAATTCACATTAATATTCCTTTTGCAGATGCCTTGGAGCAAATGCCAAATTATGTCAAATTCATGAAAGACATCATGACTAAGAGGAGAAGACTTGAAGAATTTGAGACAATCAAGTTAATAGATGAATGTAGTGCTATTATCCAAAGAAATTTGCCTCAGAAATTAAAGGACCCAGGCAGCTTTAGCATTCCTTAGAGCTAGTTTCAACTTGATGCCCCTATCAGTGTTCAAGAAGTTGGGACTTGGAGAGGTAAAGCTGAGAACTATATCACTGCAACTGGCAGACAGATCCATCACCTATCCATGGGAGATTATAGAAGATGTATTGATAAAGGTAGATAAGTTCATCTTTTTGGTGGACTTTGTGGTCTTGGATATGGAAGAGGATGAGAAAGTACCACTAATTCTTGGTCGACCTTTCCTGGCTATTGAAGAGCATTGATTGATGTACAAGACAGGAAGTTGACACTACGGATTAATAAAGAGCAAGTGAACTTCAACATTCATCAAGAAAGGAAAACCCCAAAAGAAGTAAATGCATGCAATCCATTAATGCAGTGAGGGATGCGAAAGACAAGAGAAAAATGTTCTACGATCCTCTAAAACAATATGTGGCTCTCAACTATTCAAGGCTTGATACATGTGCAGTTGAAAAAAGGACCAATAAAATGGTAGATTATATCTTAGAGTATGAAACAAATCCACCTGATAAGAAGGAGAGCTATGTGGAAAATCCTTCAAAATCTCCAAACATTGCCAAACCGAAAGAGGTTTTGAAGGCCATACCGGAGTTAAAACCATTCAATTTTATTGGCCATGCTACAGTGAAGATGAAGACAAGGCCGAGGGTGAAGTTTAGAAATAAGATAGAGGTGTCACCTGAAGATCCAACATAGACACTGCGGTTGAGTCAAGCTAATAACATTAAAGAAGTGCTTCTTGGGAGGCAACCCAATCTTTCTTCCTTTATACTTATTCATTTATTTATTTTTAGTTATAGGATAGTTTAGTTTATTTTACAATTTATTTAGGAATCATCACCCTTATCCCGTCTTCCCTTAGGTCTCAAAATAATTAAGTTGGTCATTAGATGTTTGAGCTAAGTAACACTTGTTCCATATTTTTAACATCTAAAATATGATTTATTTTTCAGGAACATGATGTCGCGAAACACTTAAATCAACAGTGACAAGGATAAAATGAGATAAATCTCAAGATTGGGGGAGAAGATAGAAGAAACATCCATCAAATCCAGCATCATAAGCACCAAAACATCATAGGCAATGCAGATAATTCAGGGAAGTCTTCCTCACTTAACTTTAATTTCACATTGGGGACAATGTTTAGATTAAGTTTAGGGGGTGTTTTATAAATTGTCTATTTGCTTTAATTGTCTATTTGCTTTAGTTTTTTTTAATTTTATTTTGTGTGATTTTTTTATGTTATGTGATATTTGTGTTAAAAATAATAATTTTACGTATACTTGTGTGAGTTGGATAGCCTTGTCGGGATTGATGTATATATTTGGTAACATGTTTTGGTTGATGAGTTGTGGATAAGTTATGTGTTTGAGTTAAATTTCTGCTTACTCATGTGAGACGGAAAATATTTATGCACGTGAGTTAATTGTGATGTTGTACATGAGTAGTTTGATCCATTGTTTATAGGTTGTAATAGAGAACTTAAATGCTATACCCTGACAGCCATTAAACATCATTATATCCTTAAACCAAACTTAGGATGTTTGGTTGGTTGAACCATTGTAGGTAGACATGGAGATATATATGGATTCAGTGTGTGTAAAATGTTATGTGAACTGTCTGAGACCAATGTGACAAAATTTGGGTGAAAAACCTTAAGTTATAGGTCAATTTTTGAGAATAAGTGTTGAATAAAAGACATTGCACTAATCACTACATACAAGGGGTTAGCAACTTGATTGAGTCTTGGAGGTCAAAGTAGTCAAAAATAAGGAGAATCCATATTTACTGACATGTTGAGCTGTAATTAGCGAAATCTAACCAAACTTGAGTGGTGTAAGAAATTAGTATTGAAAATCAACTTTATAATACACCACGGGGAGTAAAAAGAAAACAAGTTTGGGGGTGTATGAATCTTACGAGCAAAGTAAGGAAAATTTTGACTTTTATGGTCGGGAATTGGATCAATTTATTATTGTACGGCGTTGCACTTAACTCTTCACACACACAAAGACACACCCGTTTTTGCATTGAATAGGTGGGAAGTTAACTTTTGCATTATAATTTTGAAATGATTCATGAAATTAATGCATGTTGTCAATCCTCAGCTACGAAGGCAATATATCAAACACAATTTGTTTTAATTGATTTTTTTAGCTTTGTTTGCGTGTTTGTTATTCATTTTCTTTGGTTTGATGTTTACTCGAGGACAAGCAAATTCTTTAGTTTGAGGGTATTTGATAAGTTGGTTTTATAACGGAATTATTAGATATCTTTCACTTTTGAATTTGAGAATTTCTACAGCACTATGTGTTTTTTTGACAATACATTCAAGTACTTTCATAATAGGAGAGTCAGCAATGAGAAGATGGAATCAATTAGGAGCAATTCAAGTGTCACCAGCCAAACCAATGATGTATATTACAGGGGCTATTGGCGTCCCCGCGCCCAACTGGAAGCCCGTGTTTCTCACCCGAAGGCACAGGCGCCCTTGCGCCACCTTGATGGCGCCTCTGCGCCAGACCAATAGAAGACAGGCGCCCCTACGCCCGAAAGAAGTGCAGCTGCGCCTCGGCGATACCAGTCCACCACATAAACTCTAAAACTGACGAGTTTAAAGGGGGGACTATAAATACGGCTAGAGGGGTCCAAGTAAAGGACTTTTGGGACAAACAATTCGGCAGCACACCAGAGAGAACACCCTTAGAGATTGAGAAGTTCACTAATCAACGAGTTCTTCTTACTCTTTATCAATATTCTCTATCAATGTTTAAGCACATGAATTGTGTTTTCTTTTATATTTTCATGGAATAATTTATTTTTCTAGAAATACAATGTAGCCAACACTAGAGATTATGCTTTGATCATTTAATTATCAATTTCAAAGGTTATTCCATTGGTTTATTTGTGTTTATCTACTCTTAATACTTTTGAATGCTTGATCATCATTCGAATGATATGGAATTTGAGATTTACTATCGAGAGAAGGAATTCTAAATAGGGACTATTGATAAACACAACCTAGGAGATTATAGAGTTCGAGAAGTCTATGAAATCTTTTGTAGCTATTAAGAGAACCAAAGAACTTAATGAGCTTTATCATCTTAATTTTAGATGGAGACTCAAAATTAGGGTTTTAAGAGTAATTCTTAATTCGCCATCGAGAGATGGGATTAAGAAAATTTTGGGTTCTTGACTAATAAACCAAAAGAATAGATTAAGAAATAGTTAGATGATTGAATCATGATCGATGGTTAGGTGAAATTGGATCTCTAGTAGTGTTCATCTTGTTTAATTGCATTGTTAATTAATTAAATTAGTTCAGTCAGTTATCTCAATCCAATATTCCTATTTTCTAGATAAAATTAAGGTTATTTTAATTACAGGAATTATTAGGATTTGATTTCAATCCATGTGGAAAATGATACTCTACTCTCACTATATTAAAACTTGACACCGTACACTTGCGGTTGGAAAATTCTCGAATCAAAGAACTCATAACATGATTGAATGAATAATCTTACAACTTAGAGTTAATTGATTGAGTTATTTTCTTTGAGGGTGGTAGTAACTAAATTCTGTAGATAAAAAATCGATGAGATTTGAGCATTTAGACTGATATATCCATAACAGTCTCATTACTTCTTTCATGTGTGATATTCTTTTATGGTTTTATTTATCTAGAACTTGCCTTGATTCTCTTTAATATTACATTGACACATGCATGCACGAACATGATTAAGGCCATCTTTGTTACATAAATTAGCTACATTAGCCATATTGTCTACCCTGTAATTAAATTTTCCTTTGGTGAACCCCTTTGAGCCTTATTGACTTTTCTTTTTGTAAATCTTCATTACAAGTTTTAAACATGAAAAATATCTTTATCCGAGCCTTAGAGTTAGTGGAGTATTGTTCGATATCATAATGTGTGTGGGTGTGTAGGAAAATAAGTGTGGGCTGTCAAAATTTTTGATAGTACTATGATTGGTGGAAGAGAACATGCTTCAATTTCAATTCATAAGTTCCATTATAGTGTAACATTTGGAGTTTGTATTAAAAAAAAAAGAGAAAAAAATGAAAAAAAAAAAAACTAAGTGATGAAGGAGAGTGATTTTAATGTTACAAAATATTTATATTCATAACTCTTCGTACATCTCAAGAAAGAGTTAGGTTTGTGTGGGATAGATGCGAAGTGAAGAAGCTATCATGTGGAGTGGTTGGTTTTACATGTCTTATGTATATATTTGAGTTAAATCTATTCATCTTTGCTCTACTAGTTTCGATGGCTCTTAAATCACATACCCAAATATTTCCCACCTTCACCATAAGCCACGTTACAACCCTTGAAAAGTCCTTATGATTCTTGTTAAACATGTGACATAATTGGTGGCAAATGAGAAGATATGCAATCTTATGGTAGAGCATCTCCATTGAAATGAATTTTAGTGAAATACTTACCTTTTAAACACATGAGAGTTAATACTTATATCAATGAAGGTCTACATGTTTGGTTTATTCCATATTCATATGAGAATGCTAGCTAATTGATTATGAGTTGTGTGAGAATGTTTATTTATGATGTGTTGTGTGTTTTAAAAAGTTTGATTTTTTATATTCATGGCATTACGACCTAGGTGTTTTTAGGGAATTAAATTTGAGTTTTGCCCGAGGGCGAGCAAAAGTTAAGTATGAGGAAATTTGATAGGAATGTAAAATGTACATTTTTCCCTCCTTATTTTATGCACTCGTATGTTTATTTTGTGCAAAAATGTACTCATTAAGTTCATATTTTGATTTAGATGGTAATTCTATGGATATGGCGTAATTTGGAAGAAATATATGAAAATGGACCAAAGTGAAAGGAAATGAAAGTTCAAGGAATAGCGTGCAAATACATAAAAATTGTGTCAAACCAAACGATGAAGATTTGAGAGTCAGTTGGTTGAAAGAAGATGTCAAATGGATAAAATATCATCAAAGTATGATCACACATCAATTTTCAATCGAAAAGTTATGCATTGAATTTTAAGTATCCGTTTGAGACCCATTTTTGACATAACAAATTATCGAATTGCAAAATAATATCTGACGTAAAGTTGTAGCCCTTTGAGTTATATTTCCAATGCATCCTGAATTGCCTTAATCGGATATCGATAGAAGAAGATATGACCAAAATATCGAAAACTGTCATGAGGAAGTTTTGTAAAATCATGCGATCGCGTGGTTCATTTCCGACACTAAAATTCTGATTTCCGAATTTAAGTCAACTATCTATGAAAACAACTATAAATACATATTTTAAAACCCTAGAACAAAATCAGAACGTATCCAAACTCCATTCTTCATTATTTCTCTCTTAGATCATGAATTGTAACTAAACGTTTACACTCGGTCGAAAGAAACGGAAGCTTTGAAATCACATATTGTGAAATCTAAATAATTTTTCTTATTATTTAATTTATATTTTACGTATTAAATGTTGTTCCACATTTATTTCTATGACTTGTTGAGTTTAATTGCTAGAGGGCCCGCTAATTTATTGATTGTAAAAAATCTACCGCTAAGTTAAATATCAAATCCGTAATTGTTTGATCCCTTTAACTTGTGAAGCAGTAGGATTTGATGATTTTCTGAGATAGAAGTTATTTGATTTTAAGAAAAATGTTCAAATAGATTGAATTCAACCGCTGGTGTTTGTGTTATCTAATTCATCGATTTCTCTATTGTGTAAAGTTTTTATTAAATTGAATCTTGAGAGATGATATGGGGTTATTTAATAATTAGTTAATTAGAACGCTGGTTTCTAACTAACTAAAATTAAGGAGAAATAGGAATCAATTACAACGATGAATATTCAAAATATGAATTGAATTATCATTGCATCTATGATCAATCGTGAATTTTCGACGGTGAATGTGCACTTAGACCAAGATTAGCCTTTTGATTGTTTTCATTAATTTAATTTCATTGTTTTTGATTACGTTATTTACAATTGTTTGTATACAAAAACCCCTCAATTATTGTATGAAGTATAAAATATTCAATTACACACTCTTCGTGGGATAGACATTTACTTCCACTACTACATTAGTTTTAGAAGTTAAGGTATTACTTTTGGGTACCTACGATAACACACACCAATTTTCCTTTCTTAGGCGCCACTTTTACTGGACTATCCTAATGAATATCGGATAAAAGATATATGATTCCTGCATCCAAAGGCTTCAAAACCTCATTTTTCACCACCTATTGTATTTGAATTCAATCTAAACTGATGCTCCATCGATGGTTTATATCCTCTTCTATCAAAATCTTGTGCATGCAAAGATAATGGCTAATCCCTTTTATGTCAGAGATAGTCAACCCAATTACTGTCTTGTGATCCCAAAGTACCTTCAAAAGCTGATCATCTTCCTCGGTAAGAGGGTTCGAGACGATGACTAGAAGTGGATTCTTTTTCTCCCAAATAAGCATACAGTAGGTGAGTAGGCAACTGTTTTGCCTTGTTGAACAATTGGTAAAGGATTTGTGAGACCTTTACCAAGCTTTAACCATGGCTACTTGAAGAACAATGGAAAGGTTGATAAGTATCTAGCACATTCTTCTGCTTCTTCTTTTTCAGATGAAAAATCTTGAAAGTGTACAAAGCAAGCCTCAAGCGAATCTTGAGGCTAATCAAATCTGAATGTCTCTATCACTACTTCATCAATCACATCAATCTGAAAGTAAGAATCTGATTCATTCTCAAACTTAAATGCCTTTTTTGTGGAAAGAGGGCGGTAACTCCAAGATTTTATTAAGTTGTCCTCACTTGTGGCGGAGGAATACTGTGGTTACAAATGATATCAATGAAATCAATAAATAAGGAAGTACTACTTCCCTAACAGTGAAAGTAAAGAATAAAAGGAAAGCAATAAAAAATGAGTACTACTTCCCTTACAAAAAGAACAAGTTAAAGTAAAAGCAAAATACAAATACAAATACCTAAACTCTGATGCTGGACAGACCATACCTGTCAATCTGAACAATCGCCCTGATATGTCGTGATAGGTTGGCTGGTCCATATTCCTGGTATCTACGATGATGCCAACCCTCGGTAGCAAGTGCATTTGCAACTTGGTTCCCCTCTCTGAAGATGTGTGAGACCATATCTCTGTTAAATGAAACGATATCTGCTATCTGTCTAAGTATTCCCTAGATAGGCGACGGTCCGCCACCTCTGGTGATACAGTGAATGGCAACAGTCGAATTTGCCCCAACACAAATATCTGACAAACAAAGATCTTTAGCCAATAGTATCCCATCACGAATAGCCATGAGTTCCGTCTCTAATATCATACATTATCCATATGAAGTTGAAAAAGCCCTGATACAATTTATTGCGTAGTCCCTAATGATGCCTCCCCTACTTACAAACCCATCCTTGACACAACCATCGGTATTGATATTGACATATCCAAATGATGGAAAGCGCCACCAAACCATGATAGGGGGAGGAGATGGGGGAGAGTCAAGGAAATACCAAAAAGTATAGCATGATGCATGTCATTACGCCAATGTAACGGTCGGAATAGTCCACCAATATGGAGGAAGGATACCATCGGTAAACTCTCCAGATAATACGTTTCAAACTCATACGTACGTTCATGTGCTTTACATTATTCCTCTCAGTCCAAAAAAACCAGAAAATCAATAGAGGAATAATGATGCGAATGTGTCCGATCCTTGTAAACTGTCCAGAATACATCCATTTTAGAAATTTTTATCTGACATTCTCTCCTGTACTCATGGTAATCTGAAATAATGCCCCAAAATGTTGCCAAACATGATCTGAAATACTGCTACCAGTAAAAATATGAGTGGTGGTCTCAATCTCAGAAAAATACTGAATCGAGAAGCCAAATGACTGCCTAACCTCTTTTGGATAATGACATCAATTGGTATTAAATCCTGCCATAGTCTCCAACAGGAGAACGAAACAGTAGTAGGTATGATAGGGCTCCACAGTAGGCAAAATGAATCCTGAACTAGCCCGCTAGAGCGGATCAGCTGCCATGCTGATTTAGTATTAAATCTTCCATCTGATGTGGCCCTCCAGAAAATACGATCCGAGACATCAAGACACAGTGGAATGGTCACGATCTGCTCTTCCATAGCTAATGGAAGAGCCTGAAGTCATCGCCCAAAATCCCATCCAGTCTTTTCGAAAAAGTCATGCACCCTCGTAGATTTATGCTGTCTGTGTGGAAAAATGGATGACAATGTAGAATTACCCATCCAAAAATCATATCAAAAGAAGATCTGCCCTATCCTAAGGCGCCACGCAATGTGTGTCTCGGCACATGGTCCAAATTTCTTCAGTTTCTTCTAAATAGGAGAGGCTGAGTGAGGAACTGATGCAAGCGAAGGATGTGTCCCCCTACAATATTTGCCCAGTAGAACCTGAGCCCAAAGAGAACTCTGAGACCTGAACAACCACCATAGCTTCAATGAAAATGTATCTATTGTATCCTGTAATCATCTAAAGCCCAGACCTCCCTCGTCGGCAGGAAGGTAAATTGCCTTCCAACTACACCAATGTAGACTCTCTAGCCTTTTCAGAATGACCTCAGGAGGTCACATAATCTGGAATAGATACAGTGGTATAGAGGATAGAACTGACTTCAATATAGTAATCCTACCACCAGGAAAGAGAAGGCGTGAAGCCCATCTAGAAATCTTACTCCTGATCTTCATAATGAGATCATCATACAGAACGCTCTTCTTAACCCCTTTAAACACAGGGACTTCCGATATGTGAACAGTTGTCTCTGATGTGAAAATCCAGTCAAATTCACTAACTTCCGTATCTGAATATCAGATGTCTACCTAGGCAATGTAAGACCACTCTTGTCTCTACTCACCAATTGGCCAGAGACCCCCTCGTAGTGCTCCAAACAGTCAATGACCCTTTTGATAGACTTCTTCCATCCATTAGTAAATATAATTATATCATCAACAAAAATAAGATGAGAGACAAGAGTACTACCTCCCTGTCGATACTGCATACTAGGATATGTCTGAAACCTCTGAGTAAGTAATCGAGAAAAGTAATCTGAATCAATAATTAATAAGGATGGAGAGATAAATCTCATTGTCTGAGTCCCCGCGATGAAGAAAAGAAACTACATGATCGCCCATTCAGAAGTACTGAGAATCGACACTCCAATATACAACGTTTGATCCGATCAATCCACAACTGGTCAAAACCAAACGCCTCCAGTATAGAATCAATGAATCTCCAATTCATATGATCATATGCTTTAGCCATGTCAAGTTTCAGCATAACATTCCCTCCAAGCATTCTATTATCCAACGTGTGTAGAAACTCATGGGTCAACAAAACATTGTCCCCAATATGTCGACCGTGGACAAATCCACTCTGGTGAGGGGAAATAATACAAGGTAGAAATGAACTCAATCTGTTGTTCAACAGCTTTGTGATAAGCTTATTGAACACCGTACACAGGCTGATAGGTCGGTAATCCATCTATCTACAAGCATTCTCCCTCTTCGGAAGCAAAATAATAGACATAGAAGCAAATCATCTCGGCAAATGACCACCATCAAAGAAATCAATGATTGCACTGTATACATCATCCTATATAATATCCCAACAGTTTTGGTAGAATAATGATAAAAATCCATCAGGGCCCGCAGCACTATCAGTATCAATACTGAAAATAGCCTCCCACACCTCATCAATTAAAGGGCGATGGTTCATCGTCATATTGTCTGTCTTCATCTTTTTTTTAATTTTTTTTAACGTTAATATTTTTTTCTATAAATTGTGGTATTGTGAAGTGAAAAAATAGTAAACTCTCACAATCTACAAGCTTGAAAATTTGAAATCTCTATTTTCTCGTTCTCTCTTAATATTTTCAGCAAGTATTTTTCATATTCAGTATTTTGTGCTTTCTTTACATCTTATTATTTCAAAATTTTTTGTTAAAGTGTTATGGATTCTCACGATTTTTCTTCAAGAAATGTCAATTTACATGATAGTTGTTCTCCAATAAATTTGGAAGATGATAATGATCCAAATATTGGATCTTCTCAACAGCGAAGAAATAAAAAGCACACATATGATGTTTGAAAAATCTTTACAGTGGATGACCAAACAAAAGAACAATATGTTCTATTTGCAGAAAGAGTTATATATGGGTTAAAGATCAAGATACGGACACATTGCGAAGACACAAAGATAAATACATGAATGAAAGAGGGCATTTGGATACTAAACAAGCTCAAATTACTTCTTTTACTGATGCTAGTGGAACAATTACTTTTTCTAATTTTTGTTATTCGCATGATCGAATGAGAGTAGAAATGTCTGAATTTTTGACAACAAGCGAGATGTCTTTTACTTTCGCAGAAGATCGACACTTTGAGGAGTTTATGGAAAAGTATGTTCAACTCGCTTATCGGTCTGTAAGTAGAAATAATGCTCGCTCAAATATCTTAAAATTATTTCATACAATAACTGAACATTTGAAAACAGAATTTAACAACTTTGATGGAGTTATGTGTTTTACATCTGATTGTTGGTCGGACGTAATCACAATGGTTATGCATGTGTCACTGCACATTTTATTGATAATAATTGGTTACTTCACAAAAGAATTATTGCTTTTCACTTGAATATCCACATAATGGAATAAATTTGTGTGAGAATTTATTACAAGTTTTTAATGAATTTAATGTATTAAGCAAATTATTTAGCATTAGTTTTGATAATGCTAGTGCAAATACTGCATGCATTGAACTTTTGAAAAAGACTCTTAATCCCTCGTTTAACTCTAAATTATTTCATATGAGGTGTGTTTGTCATATATATAATTTAGTAGTGCAAGATGGTTTAAAATTAATAACACCACAAATACATAAAATTAGAGAAGCTATTAACTACATTTCTTGTTCAAATTCTATACAACAAGAATTTGAAAAAATTTGGAAAAATCTTGGATTGAGGAGAAGAAAATTTATTGATGATATTCCAAATAGGTGGAATTCAATTTTTTTTATGTTAAAATCGTGTGTTGATTATACAGATGCTATTAATGCTTTCGTTAATTCAAAGCAACATCAATTTCATATAGATGATTTTGATTGGAACATTGCATTTAAAGTCATGAATTATTTGAAACCATTCTATAAGGCAACAAAAACTAGTTCCAGAGTTTATTATCCAACAAGTAATCTTGTACTCTTACAATTTGTTGAAATTGCTAATCAATTTTCAAGTCATAAGACGATCCATTTTTCTATGATATTGTTTGTACAATGGAGGACAAGTTTCAAAAATATTACGAAAATATGCCAATGATTTTTTCAATTGCAGCTGTAATGGATCTTCGTATTAAATTTTTTGGAGTTCAGTGTGCTATGGACCAACTTTCTGAAACTTTATCTTTCAATATAAATATTATAAGCCGGGAAATAGAATGCTTTATTAATAAAATGTACAATAGTTATGCTATGAAATATGGTAATAATAAAAATGTTCCTTCTACTATGAGTTTTGCTACAAACTGTAAAGGTAAAAGTTCTTTCTTTTCTTTAATAGCCAAGAAACGCAATGTGTCTTTTACTTCATCTACTAGTTCATTTTCAAATGAGAATGTTACACCAGTTGAGTTAGAAAGATATTATCAATTTGATCACTACAGTTTAATTCCACAAGACGAGATTGACAATTTAGATATTTTACAATGGTAGAAAGTAAATGAACGGTCAAATCCAATATTATTAAAAATGGCTCGAGATCTACTAACAGTTTCAGTCTCAACAGTGGCATCGGAGTCTGCTTTTAGTGCAGGTAACAGAGTGCTAGATGAAAGAAGATCAAGACTTAAAGAAGATATTTTAGAAGCACTCATCTGCGTGAAAGACTGGTTATTTGAGATAGAAGAATGCAAGATAAAGTTGCTGACGAAATTAAAATTAAGTAGGTGTCAACCTAGTTGAATGCACTTTAATTATAAGTTTATAAATAGTTAAAAACTGTTTAATTTGTCAAGTTAGGCAAAATATTGTTCGAAAAATTGTAAGTTTTTATGTTATTTAGTTATTGATGTAAAATTTATCTAAAAATAAATCAATGTAAAATTTATTTTTATTTAACTTTTATCGATTTTCACTATAATTATTTTTACCATTTATTTTTGAAAAAAAAAATCGTGACTAGTGGGTCGACGGGCTTGCAGTCCGGGCCGGATCAACCCTTCACATACCTAACGGAAAGCCCGCACGGGCCAGGCCGGGCCGGCCCGCCTGTTTTTACATATCTACGCTGGAGTGGTAAGAACTTCCCCTGCCTGTGCTGTGATGGTCCTGATACGAGATTTGATTAGTCGTCCCTGTACCAGCGAATGAAAATATCTGGTGTTACGATCTCCTTCACATACCCAACGAGAGCTGACATTTTACTTCCAAAAACCCTCCTCAATAGCTAAGGTCCGGTTCAAATCAGCCGTGCATGATGAAGTGAGTCACAGTGCTTTGGTGTAGGATTAACCTCAAAATCAATCTCTGTCTCATCAACCCTCTCCTCGACGTCTCTAACTCTCTGGAGCAAATCACCAAATACTCGTCGATTCCACCACCTTAGTCATGTTTCAGCCTAAAGAACTTCTCTCATAGGGCAGCCATTCTTGTAAGATGAGTAGGGAGTGACCACTTTTGATGAACGAAGGCTGAGAAGTCATGATATTTGGTCCAAACATTTAGGAATCTAAAATAGTGGATGTGAGTAATCAGATGAAGTACGATTCAGATGAGTCACGGTAAGCTGTCTACAAAAATCTGCAGCTAAAGAGTTAACCAAAACTCTATCAAATCTCTTACTAACCCTGCCATTCGTCCAGGTAAACTGAGACGCAGAAAAGTCAGCATCCTCAAAGTCAACTGACCTTTTTGTACATCTATTAATGCTCTATCAATAGCCAAAAATGGACAATCCAATATAAGAGGGACGTCTTTATCTTCTTCCATATCCAGGATAATGAAATATGCTAGGAATATAAACTTGTCATCCTTTACCAAGATATCTTCAACAATGCATTTATGGTGTTTAATCGACTAGTCAGCCAACTGTAATGAAATTGTAATGGCTTTTACTTCCTCCAGACCTAATTTCCTGAAAATAGATAAATGAATTAAATTAATACTTGCTCCTAAATCACATAATGCATTATCTATATATTTGTTGCCAATGTTATAAGGAATACATTAATGGGCCGTTAGTGTGTGTGTATATATATATATATATATATATATATATATATATATATATATATATATATATATATATATATATATACGATTATTGTCCCCGGATCATACGTTTTGTTCATTCTGTTCTGAACTCCATCTTCATAGAGAAATAAAGGAACAACGTATTGATCTGGAAAACTAAAACTGCATGATTCATTCATTGCATTAATCATATCTAATTCAGGTACGTTTTCGCTTTGGTTCAAGAATTGTTCATGATCCAACATGAACGATCATTATGACGGTAAACAATTGTCCTAACACATAGTTCATATACCTTCTTGTAGCTTTAAATTTATCACATTCATCTTTATTTCCAAAATGTTAACCCAATTAGTGAGTGCCATCTTCCCAAGGAATGCTCTGATACCAATTCGATAAGTACCTGATGCTATTACTGAATTCAAAACTGATAGCCCAATTGATGCTGTTGTTGGTGATTTTTCTTCTCTACAGTAACCGTTGCATCAAGGGAACAAGGCTACGTATGTTTACTATAATGTTGTGAGATTGAATTTATATTCAATATGTGTATTGATAAGTAGAGCAACGATCTGTGATCAAGATGACAAAGTGTAATCGAATGTTTATTTAATAGAAAAAAATGAATTTGAAATCACAATTCCAAGGCAATTTGAGAAGCCCTGATCCTCCCCTCCCCCTCCAACCAAACATGTGAAGGAATGAATTATCCGTTTCCTTCTTCTCTCACATTTATTAATAGGATCGAGTTGTTCCACCAGGCCTGTAAAAGGCCTGGCAGAGCAAATGTGAGATGGAAGAACTGGCAGAGCAAATGTGGAGGACTCATCTCATGTGAGAGCAACTGTTCTACCAGGCCTTTTACAGGCCTGGTAGAGTAGAATTATAAAAGGCCTGGTAGAGTAGAATTATTCATATTAATAATCTCCAAGCCTACTCAATTACCCAAATACCCCTGATAACTAATTGAAATTGGGCTTAATCCCCTACTTTTACTGTTTTCACTATTAGATGTGTTTCCTCGCTTCTTTCTACTTGTGTAAATAAATTTGATTCGTAGCCTATCAAAAACATGGGCTAAAATACAAATATTATCATTTCACTTATTATCAGCATATTATATACGTTCTAAACAATAAAAGGAAAGAGGCGATTTAGTAACTCAAAAATCTAAAACCTAAACGCCTTATATCAAGCAAAATTGAAATCATGAAAAGAAATCTTGTAGAAATCAAGCCCAAACTAGATCATGGACTGTTTGAACTACCTTTTCTTTAAAATTTTCTTCCCCAAATCTGCAAATAATCAAACAAAATCAACGTGTTTGTGTATTTCTGACTTTTGATTCAATTAATTCATGAATACGATTTCCACCTTGATTTTGATTTTGTCGAAGATTTTTTGTTCTGGTACATATGAACTTTCATCTTTAGATTAATGATTTAGAATTAGTATATATTAAAATCCAGATTTGTATGAATTTGATTAAGTTATTATATATGAAAAATCAATTCAAGTAAAACATACAAGGTGTGTGTGAAAATATATATATACAAATATGATAATGAAAAAAGTGACATGACGTGTCAATTTTTTAAAAGTCCATTTGAATTCTTTTCAATCAATTAAAGAGATGTATACATGTGTGTTTGAGAAAAAATATGAATATGAATTCAAAACTTGCTTTAAATTAAAAATGAGATTATAAAAACACTTTATTTGTCTGTTGCATATGAATTAATATGGTGGAATTTAAAAGTTGCATACTCTGTGCCCTTTCAAAAAATTAAAAATAAAAATCTCACCCTATTTCCTTTGCATTCTTTTTTCAAATATGGATGAAAATAATATCTTCATTTGTTATGAAGGCAAATGGAAACCAGATAAAAAATATGAAAGTCACAAAATGGTCAAAATTATTGTCCCAGTAGATGCACATTCAACAATCTTTGTTAACATGTACGTCACATATCATGTCATTTTTAAGAAGCTAAGTTTTAACACTGTTAAAAAGAGTTTAAGTTTTTATTTCTTATAATAAATATGCAATTCCATCAATAAAACAATTGGTGTATCCTTATATTTTCACATAAGCTAAATTAGGCAACCATTTTATAAACTCAAAACTATGTCACTTTTTTTAAGGACCTAAGTATATCACTGCTAAAAATTATCATGTATCTTTTTTATAAAAGTAACATATTGTCCCCTTAGACCAATACTCATGTGGCATGATTATATCTCAATCCTGTAAAAGGATAAAAGTAAGGTTACTAAACGAAAAGTGACAGAAACTCAATAAATTGACAAATATTAAAAAGAAGTGACAAAAACTATAAAGAATGAAAATATCAATTTGTGGCTTTCTTGAGCTTCTAGGTTTTGCAGGGTTTTGGGTATAATTAATAGAGGAAATTACACAATTCCAAGTGTTTAAAGTTTCAAATTCAAAAATCAGGGACCAAATTTCATTCTTCAAAAATCAGGTGATATATAAAAATGATAACCCTATTTTTTCACTCTCTACCCCCTTCCTCTCTCTCTCTCTCTCTCTCTCTCTCTCTCTCTCCTCCCCTCCCCTCTCCTTTGCAATTAGCCCCTCCCTCTCCACTTCCCCCCTCCCCATCCCCCTCCTCAGCTGCTGCGAATCACGATTCGCAATAGCGTTAATGGCTGCTGCGAATGATTCGCAATAGCGTTAATGGCTGCTGCGATTCGCAGCAGCCAGAAACACTGCTGCGATTCGCATCACAGCGCAGCTGCTGCTGTGCACATGGACGCTATCCCCCATCCCCCTCAGCTGCTGCGATTCGCAACACAGCAGCAGCTACTGCCATGCACTGATCTTCTATTTGAGGGTTGGTGGTTTGCAGGTGAAGGTTGGTGGTTTGCAGATGGCGATTACAGGTGGTGGTGTTGTTTTTAGTTTGTAAATGGTTGTGTTTTAGTGGTGGTGAGGGGTGGTGGTGTTGGTGGTTGTTCAGTGGTGGTGGCTATGGCGGTGATGACAGTGGCGATGTGTTTCTCTGTTGGTGCGATCTGGTGGCGGGTCATCTGTGACTAAGTATTTCGCCGGCGCCCTACGGTGTATGGGTTGGTGTTTTGCAGATGGTGATTGCAGGTGGTGGTGTTGTTTTCAGTTTGTAAATGGTTGTGTTTTAGTGGTGGTGAGGGGTGGTGGTGTTGGTGGTTGTTCAGTGGTGGCGGCTGTGGCGGTGATGACAGTGGCGGTGTGTCTCTCTGTTGGTGCGATCTGGTGGCGGGTAATCTGTGACCAAGTATTTGGCCGGCGGGTTATCTGTGACCAAGTATTTGTCCATATGTGACCAAGAATTTAGCTGTGACCTAAAAATTTTGATAATATGTGACTGAAAAATAATATGTGACCAACAAATTTGAAAATATGTGACCAAAGAAATTAAATGTGACTTGTAAATTTTTGATCTGTGACCTCGAAATAATATGTGAACAAAAAATTTGACGATATGTGACCAGTAAATAAATCTGTAACTTATAATTATGAATATGTGACCATTAATCACAAACTGTGACTTTATTATCTTTATTTAATAAATATTTTTAATTAACTAAATCCATACCTGATTTTTGAATTTTCAAACTATTTACTTTACTTTTGAATTGATGTAAAGAATACACCTTAAATATGAATTTTTCCCTAATTAATACGGGAATTGTAGTTATAATTAAGGGAAGATTACATATTCAAGAGTATAAGTTTAGTCTATTTCAAAAATAAGAACACAAGTTTAAAGTTATCAAAATCAGATTTTTTTTAATTTTTTAAATTTTTATTTATGAAATAATAAACTATTAAATTAATTTATTATTAAATATTTAATTATAATATAATATAATTAACCCATCCCACCTTCACCACCCCTACCACTCCGGCGACCGTTCCGATCACTGCCCTACTCCGGCGACCTTTTCGACGACCGTTCAGGCGTCGATTTTTTCGGCGACTGCTCCGCTATATTTTTTTGTACGGTTAACATGTTTTTTTTACGGTCACAACCCAGGTCACAAGTCACATGTCACAAGTCACAGGTCACAGCCCATGTCACAAGTCACAGCTCAGGTCACAAGTCACAAGTCAAGAGTCACAGCCCAGGTCACAGGTCACAAGTCACAAATCAAGTCACAGGCCAAGTCACAAGTCATAAATCAAGTCACAAGCCTGGTCACAAGTCACAACGCATGATTGTTTGTTTATAATTATTGATAGCATGATAATTTTTATCTATTAATCACATATTTTCAAATTTATTAGTCACATGTTAATTTTTAATCACAGTTCCACTACTGATTCCGATCCACTACCGATCTTAGTCACGAATCACCACCAAACCCACAACATACACTACCACCACCACCATCTCCGTTTACACTGATTCAAACAACTGATGCCCGCATCGCACCGTCAGACCATTCCCTGCATCGCACTACCACCATAAAAAAAAAATCGCCTCAACTGCCTGCAAGCCACACCACCTTACCGTCAAACCGTCGTTGCCACCACCACCTCAAACTAGAAAACCCCATTTCATTCAATTCCCAACCACAGCCACTACCACCACAATCGTCACGACAACCACCATCTCTATCACCATTACCACTACCAAACCTAGCAAACCTACAGTAGTCGCACAAACACCAACCAAACCATCACCCGAAAATTAAAGTTGCCTACCACAAACAAAATCATCCCCACCACCACAAGACATGAAGGCCATAAGGAGACATGTTTTGAAAGTGGTCTGAGAATTCTTCGATTTCGATCATCTCTCCGATTTCACCACCAACCCCACGCCGCACCACACTGCACAAATTCACCACCACCATATACCAGCACCTCCACGCACACACTGCAACAGTCCACCACCGCCACCATATACTGCCGCCATCGTACCACCCCCCAACACAACCAGCGAGAGAGTCTGATACTAGATTCACGAAGATCGCCACGGTGCTATGCAGATCGCCACCGGATCTGGTTAGCAGATCGTCGAACACCGTGGCAATCTTCAGGTGATTTGCCACCATGGTGCTTTCGCAAATCGTTGGTGGTTCACCACCACAATAGGTGCTTCGCCACCACGGTGCTTCACAGATTGTCCGGCTGCCACAATGGGTCAGATAAGAGAGAGGGAGATCGAAAGAGAAGAGAAGAGAGAGAGACAGAGACAGAGAGCGGCGGAGAGTGGAGAATGGAAGAGAGAGTGGCGGGGAGAAAAAGGTAGAGAGAGTGATGGAGAGAAGTGAGAGAAAATTTGGATGAAATTGATTAGGGTTTGAATGAAAATTGTACAATTAATATTTAATAATTAAATAAAATATCTAATTATATTATATAATGTATCTAATTACAAAATATCTGATTTTTGAAAATTAAAAGTTCAAATCTGATTTTAGAATATAGATTTTGAAAAGTAGGGAATTGTGTAATTTCCACTATAATTAATTTTATATTTTATTTGGTGAGGGCCCAACACCACGACACGACTCAGCCTACAACCTATTTATATGCTTGTGATCAAGTTTTTGTTGAAGAGTTTGTATAGAAATATGGGTTTTTTGGATATTGTTTGTCCCACATAGGATATAAATAGAAAGAAAGACTTGTTTATAAGTGTGAAAATAATATACTCAACAAGTTGGATAAAAGACCACACAAATGGGCTTTGGGCCTGAGCCATATGATTTGGGTTTGATTGAGCTCCTTGTTAGGCTATATAAATATATATATTATATAGTCAAAAGATGGGCTTGGAGGTCTTGTAATTTCAGTTTTAGCACTTATATTTCTTTTTTCGTATTTTTCAATTTTGTTTGAATGGTTGTGTCTGATCAACACAACTTTTTATCACAACCGACACAAAGGATAAGGCTGTTCGTTTTCTATTTATATGTAGAGAAAACGTCTGATTCAAAAAAAAAAAAAACATATAGAAATCCTGCATTTCAATCCTTCAAAAATTCTATCTGAGAGAAGAAAATACTAAATATAATCGTCAGAACCAAGAATCGCTCGATTCTTGGAAATATATTGTTGAATCCTGGTAGCAGACGCTCATCAAACTACAAGCACAGGAGTAGGGGCGAATTTCTGTTATTGGACATAGAATTGCGCTAGTCTCAATCTGAAATTCTAGTAAGTATCATTTATATTAATTTTGTTATCAATCTGTATATTGCAATAATAGTATTATGTTTATAAGTGCGTTGCATTATTTGTTCTCTCTAGTTCCTGATTGGTTCCAACATTTTTTTAGTAATAGTAGGAACATGTAGTACATCCATAAGAGTAAGTTTTTTTCCAAAAGTTAATTTCAGAACCACTTTTCATTTTCCAGCGACATTTGCAATAGATGCACTGCCCATAAACATCTTTTCTTCACCATTGTTAGGAGTGTAGGTGTCAAACATATTTCTGTTTCCACATATGTGTCTTGTTGCACCGGTATTCACCTACCAATCCTTGCTATCAATCATCATATTAATTTCAGATATAACACCAACAAATTCTTCAGCCACATTAGCCTGGTTATTGTTCTTAGTCGCATGATTTGATTTCTTGTTGTGGCAATTTTGTGCTTTATGTCCGGTTTTTCCACATACCCAGCAAGCACCCTTAATTGCCTTGAAATTCTTTTGTTTTGGAGCAAGAACACTTGGACCTTTGCCTTTGTTGTTGAACCTTTTGTTCTTCGGAAATTTAGGCTTAGACTTGGATGATTCACCACCCTCAATGACATTGGCTTTGGCTTTGAACACTGAAGCATTCAACCCTTCACTTTTTCGGTGATCTTCTTGAACCCTTAGTTTGAGAATCAGATCCTCCATAGACATATCAGTCTTCTTGTGCTTTAAATTAATCTTGAAATCATTCCAAGATGGAGGTAATTTTTCTATTAAAGATCCAATAGAGAATGCCTTTGGTAGGTCCATTCTTTCTGCAACAAGTTCATAGGTAATAATTTGCAACTCTTCAACTTGATTGACAAGAGCCTTTGAATCCACCATCTGGTACTTTAAGAATTTCCCAATGATGAATTTCTTTGAACCAGCATCTTCAATCTTATATTTATTCTCTAACGAATCTCAGAGTTCATTTGCAGTTTTATAAGATCTGTAATAAAAAATTACTAAAACTTTATGAAATTTTCAATCGATAAACTTCAATGTTAACTACATATTTCATGGAATTCATGGCTTTTTTCAATTTTTTAATCACACAATTTATCAACTTTTATCAAAATTTGCTAAATTTTTTTTTATCAAAAGTTGTCATACTACCCTTGATTTTATTTCTTAGTGCATGTTTGATATATGAGACGACAATATTAAATTAAAAAAAAAAAGTTAAAACCTTGTTAATCATATCATCTTTTAGCTTACATTGTCGTCAACTTATTACAATAGCTATCTTACTCGAGTCACTTGACCTAGACAACAACTGGCTAAGTTATCAAGTCATTAGGTCACTGATCGAATAAAGTTCATAACTAATATTAATTTTGATTATGTAGTTTAAGAAATAGAATAAACAAGATGCCACATCAATAATGAGAAATTTTTATCATGCTGATCAATTTTAATAGAATAAATATATATTATAGCAGCATATTTTCCCAAAACAAGTACTCCGAGGTTGTTTGTCAGCATATAATATACTTGAGGTCATTAAACTGTCGAGTCCCTCCTGTTCATTGACGGGCATGCTACATGTTTGGTCCAAACATGCTGATCGCATTGTATCGATTTTCAATTCGATTGATCAGTTCATCCTAAATTTAATAACATATTTATCTTTACGTAATTTTGAAGTCAAGTTGAATAAACATGACGATTAAGATACGTCAGCAAATATAAGAGGTCATTAAGTTTGGCCTAAGTTATAGCATGATGAACTCATCTTTTATGGGGTCATATATACTTGTGAGATCGGGCTCATTATAGAAGCATGTCATACACGAAAGAATGCATGGCTCTAGTTTCATATATCAAAATGAACCGCTCGGCTTCCTATCTTCCTCCTTAAAGAGGAACATGACTCATTCTCGAAGTCGTAATTGATAAAAAAGTAAAATAAACACGTACACATCCAATTATGCGAAGACACTGCAAGACTTATGAGAAGACTTGAAATGTATTTTTGACATACAAATCCAAAAAGACTTCAACTAAGTCAACAATCAAAATAATCACACAACACTACTTCACTAATGCATTTTTCACCTGGGCAGGGTTTGAATGATTTAAACATATCCATAATGTGAACATCTTTGCAGTCATTGTTGAAGATTAGACGTTGATGTGCACTCCCAGACGCGGATTCACATTTATACTTTTCATTTTAGCCTTGTATTAGATGAATTTTAGACACTTGATGATCCAACAAATTCGACATATTTCAAATTATATAGAAACTATGGATTGACTTTGTCATCTTCTGGACTCTGTAAGAATTACAAGATTACCCCAATTAACACATATGAAACCTGTTCACTTATTCAAGTTAAATTCAGGGACTAAAATGCAAAGAAATCCTCCTAAAGTGTACTGCCACGTTTTCAATTATTTTCCTCATGCCATACCCCCAAAGGAATAGACAAGTACACGTAGGTAGGGTTACGTGTCCCCCCAATATAAGTGTCTCAACGCCATTGGGTCGAATTAGACAGCCAAGCTTGGCTTTGTCCTGGCCTAAAAATTATTTAACAAATGACTTGTGAGAACGCGTCAATCTATGTGAACAAATGCCTACTTTATTTTCTATGTTCACACAACCTTTTATCACAAATCAAATTTCTGTCCCTGTCAACGCAACTTATTCCCACCCTCATATTGTGAAGAATAGATTGTACTCGCTTTTTAAATGACATAATTTTCATTACAACTACTGTACATGGAATATTTTACGAATGCTCAAAGTCTATATGGTTCTCGACCTATTCAAGATATTGTAACATTTAAGTCAATAAGAGCATGAAATGTATTGCCATAATGAAAATGTCACAACTTTTGTTAAAAATATTGGGCCTAACTCCACCTAATAAAACCGGTTTATTAGAGGAGGATTGTAATCACCTTATTAAGTGGATCATTTATATTTTCCCAATCAATGTGAGATTCTAATACGCCCCCTCACGCACAGCGTGGACCATGCAAAACAATTGTGAACAAATCGATATTTGGTGGCACCCAACATTGCATAATTGGGCCTAGCTCTGATACCATGTTAGGAATATTGAACCTAACTCCACCTAATAAAACCGGCTTATTAGGAGAGGATTGTCCTCACCTTATTAAGTGGATAATTTATATTTTCCCAAACAATATAGGATTCTAATAACTTTACTTCAATGTTACTTCTCATATTCATACACCATGGACGTAAATGAGTTATCGCACTAACTCCATGAGTTATTCCAGATATCACCTTGTTTAGGGACCTGGTTTGGTAGTGATTCCGTATAGCATCTTGGTTTAGAGATACTTTCAAAACAATTCCAGAACAAGATTGTTTGAGCTGAAATTGAACCAAACTAGAAAGGATATACTCTTTTTTTTACTGCAGTCCTTCAGCACGTACCCATCATGGTTCATTTAACTCGAATAGAAAATACTATACGGCGAGTGAGATGATAATAACTAAAAATAGTGCCACCAGTAAAAAAAAAAAAAAAACCAATCAGCCCGGAATCTTGGAAATCTTTGCCATCTTAAGGCCCACCATATTTCGAAACACACACGTCCTGAATTGCTGTACCACACACTTCTTTAAAGCTGTTATCAACCAACTAAAGCAGCAAAAACCAACCTCTTGAAAGAATTTGGGAGGGCATTGGAGAGAGGGAGCTTTCAATTCATGTCTAATGTTAACAAGATGAGCAAAAATAACTGCAGACAAAGATTTAGTGATGAACAGATTAAGTCACTGGAGATCATTTTTGAGACGGAGTCCAGGCCAGAGCTACGCATGAAACAGCACTTGGCTAACAAGCTAGGGCTGCAGCCTCGACAGGTCGCGATATGGTTCCAGAATAAAAGGGCTCGATCAAAGTCGAAGGAACTTGAACGGGATTATGACATGCTTAAAGCGGATTATGACAAGTTGGCTTCCCAGTTTGAATCCTTGAAGGAAGAAAACCAAGCCCTGCTTATCCAGGTATTATACTCGCATGTCATGTTTGGTAAGGTGATTGAACAGTAGTTAAAAAAACAGAAATCTTATCCAATCTACTGTCCAGTACCAATTACCAAAACGTTTTATGAAAATTCGACAGTGTCTTGTACATTTCTACATAGCAGTTCACAAGATTCTATGATCACCAGTTGCAGAGACTTAAACTGGCTGAAGGTACGAGAGTCCAGCTATATGAAAACAAAAACATAAAGATGGAAACTTCAGAAAAGCCAAGGTTTGTACTAGAAAACAGCAGCCCTGATCTTGGCATGCCCTTGAGCAGTGATTTTACTAGAAAGGTTGACTATTTGTGGGAAGAAGCTGATGATCCGGACTTAGCACAAATGGCTGACTGTTACTTAATCTCGAAAGAATCCAGTAGCCTTATCGACAATTCCAGTTTTAGTGGACATGGTGGTCTGGCTTTTAAGTTCTGAACTCAAGATCAAGGATCATTTTAATTTTGTTTGTCAAAGGGTAGAATGTTGAGAGCAAGCTCATGTATGACTCGGATATTCTTGCCAATATCCATGGGTCAGTGAAACTCCTGGAATGTGGTATGCAGGAACGTCCAGTAGTATACACAAGATTCTAGCTTCTTTTTATTTATTGATACTATTTAATGACATCCAATCCAACTTACCAATCTTGCCACCAATTTCTTACCGTAAGATTTGATCATGAGGGCATAATGATCGAGTACCAAAATAGACACGGAACAGAAATAGAAAGATGCATATCACAGCTTCTTATACGCACATTTGAGAATTAGTCAACACAAAAATGCTTGAAGTTATTGCATACGGAGGGTACTCACAGTTGCATCATTGCATAATTCACATTTTCTTCCTGCTCATCATTTATCAAACATCCAACGTGGAATTTTAGCATTTCAATTCATGAAACTGTCAAGAGGATGCCTTCTCCATCAAAGTAGCACGTCCAGGGAAATTGTTCGCTTGACAATCTAACAAAATGCCGAGCATCACAAGCAAAACATTGGTGTAAGCAAGTATGAATGTAAGTTGGAGACGCGGAATCCAGTAAATTCCAATTTACAGACTGCATATGAATGTAAGGGTTTCCTAAAATAACTTTTACCCCATGTACATACAGTATATTTAAATCATTTTGCAATTCCTCATGACTTCAATCAAATTGCCAAGCCATCTCTCCCAGAGCTATTGTAACTTGTGCGCCACCCTCACGATCTTCCTAGTATATTCCAAAATAAATAACTAGATTACATGAACCATATATTACTAATTCTCATTGATTTGTAGTCTTTAAACTTTCAAAAAGTAAAACGAGCTATCAAAGAAAAGTTCACCAAACTTAAAGTCTTAAGTCAGTCTAACAATTCATCGGATAGATGAGATGGGAAACTGCCGACAGAAACCTAATACCCAATTTTTGGCAAACATGAGATCAGCGTCATAGACCTGACAAGCATATTGTTTTACGTCATAGAATATTGTTTTTCCAGTGTCTTCTACATTCCCTGCATAGTTGACCATTCACAAATTCTAACAGCCAAATAGCTATAAGGATATTATTTATCTTTCACGGTGTAAAAAATTCTGGCATTTTCAATAGTTTTTTCCATTTCATTACAGTACTACGTGGAGAAAGAGGGGAGGGGGGGTGAGTTGAGTTCAATAAGCATATAATGTGAGATATTTTATTCACAAGCCTCAGTGTTACGAACATTAGACAACAAATTACTTGAATTAACCTGGTTCACCGAAACCATGGATCTCAAATCTCTGTCTTCACATCTCCAATTGGTAACATGATTTTTGGGCTTGAGCGAAACATAGTTTAGACATAAATGTCAAAACTAACATGCACACCCTACTGCACTGAAACACCTAGAGGAAAAATTTAAACAAGAAATCATTGTGAAGAAAGGACCATGCACACCATTGAGTATTTTTTGAAACTAGACAACCTAAAAGACCTAACAAAGTTGTTTACCATATTGATCGACATAGTTGAAGTAAATGGTCTCATATCCATATATAATTTGGTACCAAATTCTTCCATTGTGAGACATATCCCAAGAGTCAATTACAAAAGTAGTCTGCTTGAGACATATCCCAAGAGTCAATTACAAAAGTAGTCTGCTATCTAGTCTTGCCATCTACATAATTTACACACCTTTACACTCATGGTGTATCAACCTTAGCTTGTATTACAGTTACTCCATTCAAATATCTCAGGACTATTTTTTAATCAAAGAAACGTCTATATTACAGTTAACCATGAGCTCCATCTTCGCAGATAGTACACAAGCATTTTGCATGTAACAGCTAACAAATACAAACTTTAAAGAAGCATTGACGCTAAGTTCTCATTGTAGATGTTGGAAGCTGTTTTTATCTTTAACAACCAGATATGCCATGTGATTTCAGATTGAAGTTATAGTTGACACTTTATAGTAGATCAAGTCATGATTCAGTAGCAGAACATTCATCTGACTTTTTAATATGATTTTAGATAAGGTAGAGAATTATCACTTGAAAAGTTACAATATGGGCAAACAGAACAAGACTCACTTTATATTTCTATGTTTTTTGGTAAGGAGTACCTCTGTCTCTGAAGTGTATTAGAATATTACAATTTAATCCTTCTTTTCGGAAAACTAAATTCTTTATTACTGGTGTATGAGGCCTCCTCATCACCTTTTTCTCTATTATCTAAAAAATATTTGTGTAGGACTCTGGTCCACAGTGGATCCCAAAAAATGATTTCATTTCGTCATCTGTTTCCTCTTCCTCCAAATACTAAATCTGGGCAAAACCATGAAACCCTGTAAACTTTGTGATAGAACCAATTTAGATAGTGGGAAGTAAAAAGGAAAATCAAGACTGAATTGTATTAATTGAATGGATTACAACTGAAAATGGAAATCATAAGAGGTCATTCGAGAGGGCCATACTCTCCTACAGCTATTCAGCTTTCAGTAATTTCTTCATACCAGACTATTGGCTATTACTCTATTTATAACCCCCCTCTCGTAACTAAATCCCCCCTGCTTAACAGAATTTGTTACCCTCCTCTGCCCTTTGGACCCTTCTAGAATAGGTGTATTTGATCGGGGGCCTATCACTTTGTTGGGCCAATAGCTCAGAGATTATATTAGCAAATGAAGAAAGAAAAGGTCCCAAGATGAAATACATAAAGGCAACTCTTTTTTTATTTTCCATTTCCTGTTAAATCTAAACACTTAATCAGCATGTTTAACTAACTTTGCACTCAAGTGATAATGTGTCTCGAATTTTAAGATAGAAACACCACTTGTTAGACTTTCAGGTCCACATTCCTAATATTGCTCTATAGACCAACTTTCAGCAAACTATAAACTATCAGGCCATTTATGATCCACATTTATGATCCACATTTCTAATGCTGCAGCAAGGACAACCTTTTGGCAATCTAAGCCATCTAAATATTTATTTTTCATTTTCTTCATCTGCATGTATATCAACCCTTTTCAAAGAAAATTTAGTCTCATACGCTAAATTACATACCTATGAACCGTGATGCAATAATCAAACTGAAATTTATATAGCGCTCCTTGGAGGTTAACTCCCAGAACCAAGAATTCTTAACATTTTATGTGCTCATCGCATAGATTTTGGGATCTCAAACATATTGTCCCAAGACTATCTATGATAACAAAAGTACGTGTTTCTAGAATGGTGTACATCATTGTAAACCAAGGAAGGTAGAATTTCTGTAACTTAGTGCTCGTTTGGTGAAGATTAAAATCCAATTAAAATTAAAAATATATCCGTTATTGGGACCCACTCATCTAATAAAAGTCAACAATAAAGGCTAATTTTTCAATTTTAATCCGGATTTTAATCTTTATCGAACACACCCTTAATATAAGAAGAGCTTATCCAGTCAGAACTTTCACTATTTCTCATGATTGAAAGAGTAACTGAGAAGATAAATTTAACTTACTGCTTCAGAAGCACCACATATCTCCCTATAAGCTCCAACTTCATTAGGAAAAGCCTGTTCAAGCTCCTCGAGCAGCTGTCATCACAAATTCTGCGTCGCACGATAAAAGGATTATTCTATTTTTTTCTCATTTATATGCAAGACATTCCAATCCCCTATGTTGTGTAAATATGACACAAGGGGAAAAGATATACTTTTGTTGAAAACACAAATAGCTTTTTTGCAGACCTTGCAAATTACTAGAGTAAATACAGAACCCAGCGAGGGATCGAGGCATTTGAGATGACATCCTTTGCTATTGTTAATCAGTTCTGAGAAGTATTCAAAATAAGCCAACAATTGATATGTAAATTAAGAATAGATAAAAGGTTGGTAGAGGCATTGTTTTAAGATATTGACACTTATGTTCTGATTTTTATCAATCTTTGCTTTGAAAATTTTGTTAAAGCATTTATCCAATCTTCCTTTTACTTCTTGCAAACTACATTCCGAGTTTTTTTACCTCGTGCAAACAGGTTATTCACTGCATGTTTATTTCTATTCACAATTTCCATCTTTTCCCCAAACCCTTGCCCTTTTGCAATCAGATGTTTAAAAATAATAATAATAATAAAAATAAATCCTCTCGGAAACACGAAGATTTGCAAGAGTATGTGATTGCACATTGCTTGATTTGTTCAGTGTTATGTCAAAAGATACATCATCTAACGAAGATACTCAGGAAGCAATTAAAAGACGCGAACTTTGCATATAATTGAACATCATAATGCACTACTCAGGAATCTATGATAGAACTAGTTCGACAAGAAAAATCAAACCTCATCATATAACTAGAAAGTGAGATGGATTTTTAACTAAAAAATAACCTTGAATAAGTCCCTTTTTCCTTTTGTGAGCTAGTATTTAGTAATACAACTATTTAACACATCCCTTGTAAATTCATCCAGATTCTTTCCTAACAGCGAGGCAGGTATGGGATGGGGCTGCTATTCTCACTCTCGTCTGTTGGATATTTTTGTCACATTGTCCCGCCCCCATACCCAATTAAAACAGAACGGGTAGGGATGGGGGCAAGGCAAATCCCCTGCCACATTTATCGTCCCGTTTATTTATTTTATTTATTTTTTTTATGTTTCTAGGCAAATCCCCTGCCACATTTATCGTCCCGTTTATTTATTTTATTTATTTTTTTTATGTTTCTAGTTTGTAAATATTACTACTTTTTTCCAATTTATTAAATCTCCTATTTTTATTTGATAAAAAATTTAAATTTAAAATTAACTTTAAATTGATGGATAGCGGGGCAATCCCCACCCCGTTTACCCGGTTAGACGAGTAATTCTTGCCTCATTTGGGACGGGCCCGCAGGTATTGGGTTGAAGGATTTTTTATTGAAACTTTATGAAATTTTAAACTTCTATAAATTGAAAACCTAATTACTTAATTGTCAAGATTTTTCATGTCAAATCACCAAGCATGGTATGAAAAAACCCTGCTGAGGCCCGCCTCGAGACCCGCCTCACTGTGAGGCGCAGCTTCTGCGCCTCGAGGCTCAATATGTGAGGCACAAAAAATGAGGCGTACGCCTCTACATCTGAGGCAAAAAAAATGAGGCGTGCGCCTCATTTGCGCCTCATTTGAAGTATGTTTTTTTTCAGGTTTTTGAAAAGGAATTAAAAAAGGCACTCTTTAAAAAAGAGAAGGGCCCATTTAAAAAGATATTATGGGCCAAACAAAATATTAAAATATCTAGAATACCAAAAAGCAGCCAGAAATCCTTCTACACGGCGGCAGACAGAAATCTTCCTAGATGGCGAGAACTACACGAATTTAAATCTTCCCAGAACTAAACGACAACCAGAAAATTTATCTTCAATCCTTCGCTTAAAAGAGGTTCTCAAGTGTTGCTTCTATGTCTCTTTTCTCCTTTGCTTCTGCCTTCTTCTAGTGACTTACAATTTAAAATTGTTTCACTAGACTTTACTTGATTTTTTTCTTGTTCAGTGCATCGTCACCAAATTGCACCTATTTTGTTCGGCAAATTGCACCTGTTTTGTTTGTGGTGAGGCTTACGCCTTAAAACGTTTTGAGGCTTACGCCTCGCCTCATTACAAAAAAACGCCTCGATACCCGTTTACATTTTTTCAAACTATGTCACCAAGAAAGTTAATAATGCAGAACATACCTTAATTCTTTGAGAATTATTCTTTATTACTGGATCTTAATTTCGGATCTTGAATCTTGAATTACAATGTTTTCATGTTTGGGTTCTTCACTTTTAATCTTGAATTTTGCCTCCTGTGATTTTTTAATTCTTGTTATTGATATTGTTTCTTGATCTTTCGTCTTCATTTTTTATTGTGGATTGATTGTTCTTGATTTTGGATTTTGGATCTTCCTTTTCAATATATTTTCTTTTATATTCTTGATGAGATGACACAAAATAAATGAGAAGTTACGTGTGAACTGGGGGACCATAACCAATAGTCTCCATATGTATTTGACTAATGGATTCAATCTTTACACATATAATCCGATAGACACTTTATTTAGATGTTCTGAGTTCAATAATTTAATTCTTTATTAAATCACTTTAATTGGGTTAACTTTAAGATAGCATTGCACACAATTAATTACCTATGTATGCCCATGCCACAAATTAATAAAACCAACATTTTTTGCCATTCTCGTTCTTCCCTTCCTCTATCAATCTACAAACCTGGATTGCAAATCACATTGTTAAATCATGCTAAAACTAAGTCTAGTCAATAATAAAGGAATCCAAAAATGACGAAATTTGAGAGAGCCTTACCTATTTTAAGAACCTCCACTCTCCCCTCAATATTACACTTCTCCGCCAATTTGTTTATACTATCCAGCTCCAGCACCAAATTATCCCTTCTCCACATAATAAAGAAAAAATATTGATGCAAGAAAAATGGAATTAACCCAATATAAAAAATTTACAAACGGAATAAGACTATAATTTACATACGATGGGAAGAGTTTGGAGGCTATGTAGAAGGAAGAGACGGTGAGTAGAGCTGGAAGGATGCCGATTGTTTTCTGAATAGAATTGATGACGTTGGTCAGGTTTTGTTTCAGATCGTCCGCGGCGGCGGATTCAACGTTAGATTGAGAAATTACGATTCCGTTACTTACGACCGGCTGATGTGGTTTGATAGTCCATGTTTCTAATAGGATCCGGTTCTAGCTTTTGGGTACATGCTGTAAGATAAGAATAAAAAAAAATTATTAGTTGACTTGACAAAGAAACTTGAAAATAAGTTTAACACAAAAGTTAAATCAAAAATAATAAGGGGAATTTTTGTAAATGTTATTAAAATTGAAAATCCAAAAAATTTTGTAATTTCACTTTTTGTGAGCAAAAATGTCACTTTTTTCGTAGAAAATGTCTAAGTTACCCTTAATAACATCTTTTTAGGAGCATTTAATGTTTGATTTGAATGTAATTAATGATATAATGTGATGATTTAATTTAAATATTATAAAAATTGTTTATATTTATATTATATTGAGTAATATGATTTTTGTTTAAAAAAATAAATAAAATAATTTGAAATATTAATATAACAACACATCCTCTTCTTCCCATTAACAAACCATAACTTCTTCTCCATCTTCTTCATTCTTCATCAAGAACACATTACTATTGAATTTATCATCCATTTTGAGATGTTAGCCTTTACAAATTGTTTATAGTTTTATTTTATAGATTCCTATTTATTAGATGTTAAATACAATATGGTCAAATGCAATGGAAGAAATTTTGAAACTATTATTCATTGATTTGTTTGGTCACGCCCCATTATCAATTTTTAATCTAGACTAAGAAACAATAATATTGTTATTGGTTGTTTGTCAACCCAATCCAAATATCTATAGAATAGATTATTACTAGGATTTTAATCCATATAGATATAGAATTCAACTTAATTTATTGATCATTATATATAATTCAATTAAGATATTGTATGAAAATTTTAAAATATTTGTGAAATACAAAAATACCAATATTTTGTACAAAAGTGAAGGATTCCATATTTAATGAAGTATTGAGTTATTTATTAATGAGAAGATATTTTCATCTGGTAGTTGAGAATTTATTATCACCATTAATGCTTTCAATAATTTCTTCAAAGGTACCAAATACATGTTTTGAAATTTCCCGGCACTTCGTACAGTTCATCTGTGGAATAATTCTGTTGAAACAGTCAGTTTAGACATGTGAACTGTCAAACCTGACATTTATGAACTGTCGGGATAGACAATTTAACTGTCGAATTTGACACTTAAAAACTGATGACACAACCTTGATTTCACCTTTTGCTACCCCATTGATTTCAATATTCGAACGTTCCACATTCATATTATTAAATGTAGACATATTTATTGTGCAGAATTCTTACTGTTGCAATCCCAATGTTTCAGGTATGAGTAATTATTTGAGATTTATCGTGTCGTATGGGGGACAGTTTGTTCATGTGGACGAGGGAAAAAACCACTTCCGTTTTAGTGCCGACAAGTATTACCCTAACCGAAATCGTGCTACGATCGAGGATGGAGAGCTAGTTACGGATAACATTCGAAGCCAGTACTAGGCTTCGAGCTCATGCATTGACCTTAACACAAGTTGGAATATCCAATGACATGGACATGGTAGACTTTTTTGAAAACACGTGCACATGTCGTGAGTTCCAGCTAAATCGTATGTCTTGTGTTCATGCAACTCGTACTGCTTACTTGACAGGTACATCATTATACGATCTATGCTCCCCTTACTACACATCGGAATATTGGAGAGGTGCCTATAGCGAAACAATATATCCCGTTTCGCGGGAAGTGGACTGGGTTGTTCCGAACGAAATTACAAGTACTCCTATTTTGTCACCCGTTGTGCGTCGTCCTCCAGGTAAACCACCCACACGACGTAACCAGATATGAGTCTACCACACGACTCAGAAAATGCACTCGCTGCGGTAGAGTTGGTCATAACAGGACAACATGTTACCACCTCTCTGTAACACAACCGATTTAAATAGGCTTCATCTCCAGAAGTCATTGAAATAGTATGTTAAATGTTCCCCAATGGCGTTGTCAATATAAAGTTATGTCATCGTTTTATTTTCATTATGGTTTGCAAACGTTATAACTCTTTATGTTTGTGCGTTATCGTCTTCAACTTGCATTATTATTTCGAACTTATAGTCTCATTCTAAATCCATTATCGTTTGCAGATAGTAGTAGCCATCTTCACATTCACTACTAAAATACAGCTTCATTGACATTATAGTGCGTGATAATTCGACACTTCATATGTCGTTCCTGACAGATTGTTTTAGTCGTTCTCGACAGTTGGGACATAATACAAACTGTAACTACACATATGACAACCCGACAGTTCATATGTCATTCCCAAGAGATTGTCTATGTCGGTCTCGACAATTGGCACAAACCACAAACTGTAACTACACATAGGATAACCCGACAATTCATATGTCGTTCCCGACGTATTGTTCCTGTCATTCTCGACAGTTGGCACAAACTACAAACTGAAATTACACATACGAGTGACATGTTGTTGTTGACTCTTTGGTAAGAACTGTTACCAAAATCATCCCTCACAAAAGTGACTACAAAAGAACAACGCACTTATTCATTTGTACACAACCATTTTCAACTACGGGGACAAACCAAGTATTGGCAAAGGATCATTCGGGTTGAACAGTTCGTTACTTCCCGTGGACGAAGACATTAGTAGTATACACGATTACGAAGCTTATGAAGTTTTCAAGTGTAACTCACTTAGTTAGTGATGCCTTCTATTTATAATGCACTTCTCTGAAAAGGCTTCACTGGGCAGTTACTACACAACCACCAAATCACATCTAACACTTAATTTGACAATCAACTGGTATCATGGTATAAGGTCTAATTGTACTTTAATGACCTAAACTTGTTCCATAATTTATCACAATTGTAAATCTTGATGATGGTGTACCATTTTCTCTTACAAATTCCTGACTTTAGTTGTTGGCAATAAATTTTCATGAGTCACTTTGTGTCTTAATTGTAGTATGGTCATCTGGGATTGTTACATACTTCAACAAATTGAAGCACCCCTTGGCAATGAACCATGGCTCACAATTAGATGAGGATTCCTAAAGACGTTGATTAACTGCATTACGACATTCAAACAACAAAACAGTACCTCACCTTTAACATGGACAACATAGGCAACATTTTCCCAATTGACAGAAAATTTCGGTATTCACGGTTCATTTGTGGGGATAACAGCATCCATCGAGTACAAACTTAACGATGTCTCCTAAATTCAACAGTTGACATAAGAAACAACAAACGTAATGAATGTGGCGTACAAAAGAAATGGCAAACTTAACGATTTCTGATAAATTTAACAATTAACATATCACAAATACATCAACATCCACCGTACATCCAAAAGTTGCAAAACGAGTATTATTCATCATACTATCAAATAAATTTCTTTGAAACTAATACTTGACTCTCTTCTTCCTTCCCCTGGTGTATGAAGTCCTAGTAAATGTGGCAGGGAAGCGAATGCGTGTCGATCGCCGCATCTTCGTGTTAACTGCATCCCCTGGTGTATGGAGTCCTGGAATGCTCACTATCTCTACAGTTACGTGAAGCGGTCTTGAGACTGGGGTTCAGTCTGGACTGATTTTTCCACAAATTTAAATTTTGTGGACCAATTTGCATGACACCAAATACAGCCTTCAGAAAGCCCCAATTGCAATATAGGATGAAAAACATCAGAATGCTAAAATCACATACCTCCTCATAAATGTAATCACGATATCATATCGAAAAGTACACAGAACAGGAGCATGCACGCATAAATCAGCAACTGGATAACAGCATCTTCAATCACTTTGGCCCTTAAATCAACCAAACTGTCACTGCTAATTCTCAGATTAATGTTGATATTATGATGATGGTGAGATGTAATATGCACACACTACGAGGCAAAAAACTGAAGCTCTGAACCAAGCACAAATCTGTAACAAAAATGTTAAAATTATAGACGAACAAAAATTGTAATCTTCTAACACTAATTATTCTTAGCTGAGAACTAAGAAGTAACAGAAGACACATTCAATAAATTTTCTGTGTCGAACAATTAATATGAAATGCATGCAATAATTTGAGTCCATACCGAAAATAAGAAAACGAATAGAAATTATGTAAATGCATAATGCCATCTTCCTAAGATACATTTGACTAGCAAATTGAACTTAGGTAGGGTGATGGCAATCAACATTGTGCTTTATTGGAAGTACAAAGTAATCTATTTACGAACATGCAAAAATCACGTAAGTAAACTTCTCATTAGTCATTACCATCAAAGTGAAAGAAGTGTATAACCATTTCATCTAGAGTCATTTGGACTCGGCTATTTATCTGCTTTCCCTGAGTGGTTAAAAAAAAATGTAAGAATGAGGAAAAGAATGTTAAATAAAATCACAAATCCTGGGCAACATGAACCATTTTTTTCCGCTTCCTCTTTTCAACATCTTCTTGAATGTTGGGATTTCTTTCTTTTTGGTTACCGATTCCACCTACTGCATGTGCTCCAGAACTTTGAGAAGGCACACTGGTTGGCACATCCAAAAACCCCTCCTGAATTTTTCAGGGATAGAGCAATTGCCTGCACAGAAAGCCAATGATAAAGCATTTGATAATAAAAGCTAACATACAAAATTTGTCTGATACTCGTGTAAATTGTAATCTACACAGCCATCAATCAAATATTATAGCTGAATAATAAACCTGCATCAGGGCAGCATCATCATCCAGAATATCTTGGGTACTTACTTTTTCGGAGTTGAGGTGTTTTTCTGCGCCCGGAATAAGATATTCAAGTAAAATGATCAGAATCCAACTCTCAGCAATCCATCTCATCCCATCAATGATGCCCACAATGAAAATCAGACTGGTACTGGTAACGTATATAAGCCATTACTAAAAGAAGCCATGACAAACACCAAACTGGAGGCAGGAAATTCTTGAGCATTTTAATTGTTGTGATTGCATATTTTTAACATATTCTGACTCAATATAACCACATTTTTACCCTATGAAATGCCGTTGATATATTTGACTTAAAATAACCATGAGATTAGGAACATTTGTGTTGTCACTTGTCGCCCATGTGCAACAAGCATCTAGAAATATAGCAAGCAAAAGGCATTTTTTTTCTACAGAGGATAGCACGTTCATGAGAAGGCATGACATAATGTCCTCGTCTGCAACCTTTTGATACATCATGGCCATCAAATAATGCATTTTGCAGAAGATTCTGCATTTTCTATTATCTACATTGTTAGAAACTATATATTTTCTATGACAGGCATATCACTTTGTAAAGTCTGCACATACATAAATAGAATTTGCAAATTCCATTTAGTTGTTCATGTGGCAAAAAATTCGTTTGCTAATAGTTTGACATATATTATACAGTAAATTGGATAGTGCTGTTTATTTCCACCTTTCAAATGTAATACAACATATTCAGTTAAATAAAATCAATTATCTTTTAGTCTCATAGTTTTCTTTCCAGTTAAATGCAGCCCTAGCAATCAAATCTCTACTTAAACTTATCAATCTCACATTCATTAATGATATGGAAACCTAATAAACCCATCCTGCAGTCTTGACTCGCCTAGTGAAGTCAAATCATCCTAACAACAACAAAGATAAATAAAATTAAATTAAATTAATAGTGGCAAAATGTAAACTGCGAATATGAACTTATTTAGGGTCATGGAAGGAGAGAGAGCCCAAAATTTCGTGAAATCCTCTTCATAGTATCTTAGATTTTCTAAAATTTTCAGAGTTTCACAGAGTGCAAAAATTTTCTATAAAAACCCAAGGTCGAACGCTTTGCACTTCATAGAGTAGATAATGTTTATAATTTATCTTCAAAAACCAGGTCATCTAACTCACATTTGCAGCAATCTAACTTCTACAGATGCAACATAATACAATTAAATAATCACAGCATTATAATTTCACCAAGATGAATTAGTGCCTCAATCTTGACATAAAAAATGCTAATAATATCTTTTTGTGAGTGTATGAGAAAAACGACAAAAAGGAGATTACTTTTCCCTTTTGAGAGCCAGAAAACATCTCCATCATCACTCCTCTCCTCTTCACTTGAAGACACGTTTCCTCTTCAATCTCGCTTGGCTTATATTCTTCATCTTCATCGACCATTTTGCGTTTGCCCTTTTTCTCACTCTTCTTTTTATGGGATTTCTGGACAGAACCCATGAATGAATTTGCAATTTTATGCAAACCCAAGGCCTCCATTCCGTTCTTTTTCTCCTCAATCCTCTTCAACCTCTGCAACTCATGATCAGATATTTTTTCTTCGCTTCTTGGGGTTTCTTTTTCAGATTCTTTACCTGACGAGTGCCGTCAGCCGTGGGAGATAGGACGGGCGGAGAGTGCGGGAGACTGTTGCGCCGTGAGTGTGGCCAAACGGTAGAGAGCTCAGGAGAAATTATTCAAAATACCCCAAATTCAACCATACCCTTTCCAAAATACACTTTTACTATTTTAAAAATTTAAAGTTCCGAAAATAAAATGTTTCAAAACAAGTCATTCTACTATTAAATAAATTTCACTTTAGTCCTTAAAACTTTAATTCTAATTTTGGATTCGACAAAATTGCTTGCTCCTTGCAATAAAAAAATTAACTTTTTTTCACCATCAACTCTTTCCACCTATCTTGAACCCGAAAATTTTGATATTGATTAATAATTTTATTTTTGAATTAATTGTATTTTTATATTTTTAGGACCCCCTCACACCAATTTCAGAGGATTTAGAAACAGAAGTATATGAAGGAGTAGAAGGATATGCTTTAAAAGGAAAATTAGATTGGGAAAAATTTAGAAAAATTAATAAAGCAGAATTAAGTCTAAAACCACCCGGAGAAAATAGATTATTTAATATTTTAGGATCAGCCTTTAGAAAAAAGAAGTTAGTTATTAATAAATATCATGAAATAGAAAAAGCCATAAATATTAAACATACACAAAGAAAAATAAAATTGAATCTAATAACAAAAAGAAATATTAACGAATTTTTAGGAAAACTAAAGCAAGAAAAACAAAATAAAATATCTTATGTTTACCTCACTGGAATACAAATAATAATAAAATCATGCTTTAAAGAATGAATTAATAGTCCTATAATACTTAATTTACAAGATGAAAGATGTATAATTGCAGAAAATGAAAATTTAGGAATAGTGAAAGGAAATTTAGCCTATAAAAAATTAAAATTTACTTGTTATCCAAGATATTGTGTACATATAAATGATAAAAATTTAGATGATTGTCTTAGCTTACATTTTAAGATGACTAATAAAATATTAAAAGATAATAATAAAGTTTTTTACTATATTATATCAAGTAATAAAATTACAACCTCATATTTTTGAGAAGATAATTTTATTTCCTGATAAACTTGAAAATAAGCAACAAATTCAAAAGTTTTTAGGATGCCTTAATTATGTTGAAGGATTTATAGAAAAACTTGCAGAAAAAAGAAATAAACTTTAGAAACAATTAAGAAAATCAAATAAATTAGGATAGAATGAAGAACATACTCTTTGTGTTAAAAATTTAAAAGAAAATTGTAAAAATTTACCTAAACTTAGACTTCCAGATGAAAAGGATAAGCTAATTGTTCAAACAGATGCATCAGATTTATATTGGAGTGCTTTATTAAAAACCGATTTAAATGAGATTTGTAGATACACTAGTAGAATATTTAATAATGTTGAAATAAATTATTCAACTAATGAAAAAGAATTATTAGCAGTAGTTAAAGGAATAAACAAATTCAAAATGTTCTTACTACCTAAGGAATTTATTGTTCAAACTGATTATATTCAACTTAATGGACTTGTAAATAATAAATTACCAAATTCACCTCAACATAGAAGATTACACAGATGGCAAATACTATTATCTTTTTATAATTTTAAATTCAAATATATTAAAGGAAAATATAACTTATTTGTTGATTTTTTGAGCAGGAATCATGATTTTGGACAAGGTTGAAGCATTTACCAAGGAATTGCAAAATCTTCTAACAGATTTTAATACAGATTATCTTGCTATTCAAGAGGATCATCTTGACATCAGACAAACTTTGTGCGATTTATCAAACAAAGTTGTTGAAAGTGGAAAAAAGATTGATAAACTAAATGATAATAAAGAAAAAATAGCTGAAAATTTGACAGAATGTTTAGACTTTTTCGTAAGTTACAGCCAGGAGTACCTTCTTTTAGAAAAATGTGAATACAGCCAAAATGCGAGTTATATCTCATTTCGGGAGATTAATACATCCACTTCAAGTGGAGATTGGAAATCTAAGATAAATGACCCTCTTACCTCGAAAGAGGAAAATGTCATAACAAAGGGTCAACAACAATTACCCGTTAGTATTGACAAATTGTTGGAAAATTTTACAAGTGGAAAAGGAGCCGCTGAGTCTAGTGCTCAAACATCTTTATCAAAAAGCCCATTGGAACAGCCTACTGTTATCCGTGAATTCCAAGAAAATAAAAAAGTACCGGTTGGTGATCTCAAATCACCAAAGGGAATAATCACAACTCATCATGTTCGAAATAATCTACATCCTATGGAGAAAGAGTATTATGAATTTTCATAATGGGTATATAATTTCAGATAAGGAAGTTCTCTATATTTGACAGCCCTTCCAACGGCGATTTATCCAAGGATCAGTGCAATTTAAGGAGCAGATCCTAATATTGTTCGAAAATTGACAGCATTTAGATTTTTAGATCGACTCTTCCCAGGGATAGATCTAAAAGAAATTGAACAGTTTGATAAAGAATTTATTAATTGTATTAAAAATTTCAGTGATAAACAACCAGTTGAATTGAGATTTTACACAATTAGTCCTGAATATAAAGAACCAGAATAGTATGGGGAACATCATCTTATTACTATTCGGAGAAATAATGGAAATCCATTCAAAAAGATTCAGATTTTTAAAGAGTTACCTACTATTAATAAGAAATGGATGATTTATAGAAGAGCTCTTGGAATAAAATCAGTCTGCTCAACGATGCAGTTCTTTTATGGAGAAAGATACATGGAATCTATGGTATGAGCAATAATTGGATCCTTATCTGTAGAGGAGATAAAGAATCAAAAATTTTTGAAGAAAAAATCTGTGGAATTATGATCGATCAATTTTTTGGAAGTGAAGAATGCATTAAAAAGGCTTGCCGACTCATGGGACACGTCCACAAGTAAAGGACGATAAGAAAGCGACATCACAAGACAGCACCATGTGAGCATTAAAGCAGAAGGAGACAGCTCAAAAGCTGGAATAAAGCAGCCGACAGTGCTTTAATTATTTCAACCACTTTGAAGAAATAATTGTACTTTAACTTTTTTGTTGTAAAAATTTAATTGGCCAGAAGTTTCTTGGTGAAGTGAGTGCCTTCTATAAATTGAGACTCTACTAAGGAAGAAGAGCATCGAAAAGAATCCATCCAAAATCTCTTCCTGAATTACCAACTTCAGAATACCAATGATCTTTGTAATCATTCTCATTAGAGAGTAGAAACCACTTTTCGGAGTATCAATCTTTGTAAAAATCCTTGTATAATAGCTTTCAAGTTATCATCAGATCAATAAAATCTTTGAGTTTGAAATAAATCTTTTATTACGCTTTGAGTGTTGTTCTATACAGTGAGTCTGTTTGAGAGTTTTGAGTGCCCCTGTGTCCATCTTGCTGTGATACTGTAGGACTTCGGTCAACTCTTGTGACGAAGGTGACCAGAAACATATAACATTCTTACTATTTGGCGAAGTGTGGTAAGACCCTTATTTTAAGCTCGGAGAAATTTATTGTCTGAAGATTTGCATGAAAATTATTATATAAGAATTTCTATAAATTTGTATACTTTGAAAAACTTTTATTATGGAAAGTTACGAATTTTATTATAGAATTGTACCTTTTAGATATACTAATAGTATTGATTATAGTCACATAATAGAAATCTCAGAAACTTATGATAGTTATACTAGAGGAATAAATTTCTTAAAAATGGATATTAGATACTATGAGAAATGCCTTATAACTGCATCATTTGGATTAAAAAAAAGATTGCCCAAAAAAATAATAAAAATGATTATATTTTTTTGGTTAGATAGTGAAAACAGTGAAAGAATTTTTGAAACTATAGAAAAGCGTGTAAGTTATAATGAAGTTGCTGAATTATATGATTTTGATCTTAGTTTTGACGATAAAGAATAAGAATATGCTTGGAATAACTAGAAAACTTTGTGATAATAAAATAAAATTTTTAGAAGAACAAATAATAACTGACAATAATCGTAGAGAAATCGAAAAGAAAATTTCTTTTTGAAATAAAATTAAAAGAGAATTATTAAGAAATGAAATTACAAAAGAATTAAGAGAAAAACAATTTAGAAGAGAGATAAAACAAATAATAAATAATATAATAATTAACTCCTTAAACTCACCAGATTATTATGAGCTTACCACCAAAAATAAGATTTGATAAACAAGAAATAGAAAATATTAGACTACCAATAGGAAGTTATCAAATTAGAGGATGGAATACAACTATATTTCAACCCTTAAGTTCATGGGGAAATACAGATGAATGGTTGAATATGACTACAAATTGGACTAATACATTTTTATGGCAACAATTAGGACAATTAAAGTCTAAAGATATAAAAGTTATAGACGAAATAAATAATATAGATTCAAAGGATGAAATAACTAAAGAAAGATTAGAAGTTTTAAGTAAAAATATGTCTAAACAATTTAATAAAATAAAGGAACAAATTAATAATTTAGAAATGCTTGATGAAACTAAACTTGAGGAAATCCAAAATCAAATATCAAAAATTGCACAGAAAAATAGTATTAATAAAATAGCAACCTTAGAAGAAAAGATAGATATTATTAATTATAAAATTGATATTCTATTAAATAAATTAGGATTTGAAATTGACAAACCACCTTATAAAAAACCTAAAAAATGAGTATGAATGATAAAATCAATTTAATTGAAAAAAGTCTAAAAACAATTGATGAAAAAATAACTAGAATCGAAATAAGCTATGAAGAAGAAAAAGAAAAATTACAAAATAAAAAGAAAAATTACAAAATAAATTTTTAAGAATAGAAAATCTTTTAAATAGAATAATAGAAAATCTAAACAAAGAAAAACCATTTAAACCAGATTATGCCAAAGAACTTAAAGAAGTTAGAAAGAAAATTGAAAAATATGAAGAATTAATAAAACTTAATGGAGGATTAAAAGAAAACATAGAAAGATTATTAATTGATCTTAGAAAACAAGAAGAAAATCTTATAGAAAAAGAAGAAGGAAAATTAGTTATAGAAAAATAATGGACGAAAACATGGAAAATTTAATATTTGACTTAGAAAACTTAAAAATTTGTGAAGAAATAACTAAAAATCATATGGTCGGAAAAACGGGAGGACCACGAGCAGTTAAACAAGAAGAATATGGAGAAACTAGCACAGCTAGATATGAAGCAGAAATAGATCTTAGAAGATATGTTAATACAAAAGTTGATTTTAAAACTAAAAAAAAAAATGTATAGGGATCAATTTAAACCAGTATTAAGAGAATCAAATCCAATGAAAATTGCAGGATCATATTTAAATTTAGATTATGAATTAGATGTTAGAAAAGTTATAAGTGAATAGAATACTAATATGTTAGCACACTGTAATTAGAATCGTAGTAATACCGATAATAAAAATAGAACTGAATATTTATTAGCAGCTTTTAAGGGAAATGTAGCTAATTGGTACCGAGGATTAGAAGAAATACCAAAAGGTGTTTGGAAAGACAGTATTGAAGCAGGATTTGGAATTAGTATAATAGAAGGAATAAATAGAGTCGCTACAAGAATTTATAAAGAATTTGCTGGAAAAGACTGGGTAAATAAAAGTACTAAAACTAGATTAGAAGAAATAGAAGATGCTAAAAATAGAATGGAACATTTACAAATTTGTAATATGTGTTATCTTAACGAATATTGTTGTGAATATAGTAAATACTATTATATGATGTTTGAAAGTGGAGTTGATAATAATTATTATAAGGAAGTGTTTATTAGAAAATTACTACAACCATGGAATAATTATTTTCAAAATAAAATAAAAGAAAAACAATTTGAAAGAAATGAAGAAGGTTAAACATTAGGATTTATAATAAGAACTATAAAAGATGAAATAAGTACTATGTGTAGTAATCAAATGATTTATAAACAATCAGAATTTATACAAGATATGATTTTTTGTAGAGATACTGAAGTACCAGGAAATTGGGGATGTTATGAATATAAACGAAAAATAAAAATAAAACCCAAAAAATATAAAAAATATAATAAGTTCAAAAAGAAATATTTTAAACCAAAAAGAAAATGTTTTAGAAGAAAATATAAATCTTATAATAAAAAACCATTAGATAAAAAACGATGTAAATGTTGGAATTGTAATAAAGAAGGACATATAAGTACTGAATGTCCAAAAAAGAAAGTTAGGATATTAATTACAGATTTTGAACAGATTAGAGATGAATGTGAAGAGGTTAATATTGAGTATATAGAAGTTAATGAAGAAATTTTTGAAGAAAAATCGGATTTAGAAGAAACATCTAGTGATGACGAATAAAAATAGGAATAAAACTAGTTTCTAAAAAACTATAAAGTTTACGGACTTAATTTGCAATAAAAAGACATTTCATTAAAGGCAAAATTGACTTTTACACAAAAAACCCAAATGGGTCATTTGACCCGACTATTCTGGAAAATCTCCTAGAGCTCAGAGAGGAGAAAAGGGATAAGGGTTAGAATTTCATTTCATATTAAAAAAAAAAAAAATTCAAAATCTAATCCCCTGGTCCATCCCAGCAATTGTAAGGTGATTGACAAACGCGTTTTGGGTATTTAAATTTTCTAAATGTCCAAAAATGACAATCTTGCAAAGGCTTTAAAAAAGTGACATTTTTGAAACAAAGCCAAAAATTGACATTTAGTACAATTTCCTCTAATTAATTTAATTATATAATAATTGTGACTCATTTTGGACATGGCGATGCCGCGTGTATAGGACCACATCAGCATGTGCTTCTTATCACAAGGAGACTAGGAGAGCACGTGGCACGTATAGGGCGACATGGCCCTTTACGTACAACATTACTCCTTTTGACAAATGCTTGATACATTCAAATAATTAGGAAATTTTATTGTATTTTTTTTGTTGTAAATATTATATTTATTAGTACGTATAGGGCGACGTGGCCCTTTACGTACAACATTACTCCTTTTGACAAACGCTTGATACATTGAAATAATTAGGAAATTTTATTGTATTTTTTTTGTTGTAAATATTATATTTATTAGTAAATGATAATTATACCCCTACAATCCTAATTATTATTATCATTGTATCTCTTGCATGATTGCATTCCTAATTCTGTCTTACAAATATGGAGATTTGGTTGTCGATAAAATATACCAAGTTTATTGACTTCCCCATTCTTCTCTCTTTTCCTCTCTATTTTATAACACAATATGCTTTAATTCAATTTTTGGCCACACTTATTTTCATTTTCATTTTAAATATTATATTTACTTAATAATTCTTACGATCAATTAATTATACAATTTTCAAGTTTGAAGATGTAAAAACTAGACACTTTTTAATAGTTCCAATTTTCAACTAAACAAATCATATTTCATAGATTTATAAGAATCTCATATATGCTTTCGAAGTTTTCAACAAAATAATGAGTTTCAAGATCATAATTACATAATGTAGATATTACCATAACTTAAATCTTGTTTAACCCTATATCAAATAAAGTCATTTTTAACTTTTATACAAATAAAATTTTAGAAAAATTGCAATAGCAGTCCCTAACCTTTCATTTTTTTTTGTAAATTTTACCCTAACATTCAATTTGTACCAACAAAAGTCCCCAACATTTCTAAAATATGTAGCTAGAGTCCAAATGGATGGAAACCATACATATGACTAACAAAAGTGGACTTTGACTAATTTTGACTAATTTGAAATTGGTAAAATGGTAACTTTGTTATTTTATACATAAAATAAAATAATTTAAAAACTAGAAATAGAATAAAACAAAATAAACTAAAAAGAAAAAGAGAAAAAAAAATAAATAAATTGTTAGCATCACCACCCACCCACCAACGGCATCATCGCCGGCACAACATCCCTTCCCCTCCCTTTCCCCTCCATCACCACAACCACCATCAAATACCACACCTAAACTTTAACACCACCATCATAGAATCCATACGTCAAAACCACCAAAAAATTGTCATCACCTGACCACCATCTCGACACCTATTTACACCACCATAATGACTTTTTCCCATCTCACCACAAGCACGAACACTGCAGAAACTCATGAAAGGGACATAAATTTCATAAAAAATGATGGTCTAAAGTGAGAAAATGAAAGATATAAAAAATGTATCGATTGTTTATCCCAATTTTGTTGAAATACCATCATTAGATTGGATGTTTGGATTGTGAGAGTCGACTGGTGACAGTTCGAGACTGTGGGTGTGATCGGAGGAGTTGTCGGCAATTTTTTAGTTCGCGAGCTGGGGGTTTTTTGGTGGTTATTCTAACGACATCTAGTGGAGTTTGGGATGGGTGGAATGTGTAAAGGAAAATGAGGGCTTTCTGGTGATGTGTGGGTCGATGATTTGGGTGGTGGTGTCGACGGCGGGGATGTTGTGCTAGTGGTAGAGCAGTCTCTAGGTTTGGTTTTGGGATTGGGGGTGGGGAAGGTCGGGGTGGTTTTGGTTTTTAAATTTTTTGTTTAATTATTTTGTTTTAATTGTTTTATTCTTTAAAATATAAATTTACTATTTTAACCTTTTAAAATTGGTTAAGATTCGGTTAATCTTTTGACTATTGGTCAACAAATGGTTATTCCATCCATTTGGACCCTACCTGTATATTGTTGAAATGTTATGAACCTTCGTTGGCACAAATTAAAAGTTAGGGTAAAGTTTACAAAAAATGTGAAGGTTAGGGACTAATGCTACAATTTTTCCTAAATATTTTAAAACTTGAAATTAAAGTCAAATGAAAAGTATTTTAAAAAATCATAAACTAAAATCAATTAAAAATATTTTTTTAAAAAAAAATTAATAAAGCATATCTAAAGAAGACGAAATAGAGGAAGGAAAAAATACAGCCATTTATGAATTGAAAAAAAGGCCTAACATTTTGCCTGAGCTTCGAGCCAAGGAGAGCTTTTTAAAACACTGATCCAATGTATTTAAATTTTTAATAAAAAATAATATAATAATTTTAAGGGAAACTAGTGAAAATAAAAGAGGAAAAAATAATAAATATTTTTTGAGTGTAATAAAATTAAGTGTTAATTATAAAGAACTTGTTGGAGTAGTTAAAAATTTTTACTTTCTAAATTGTAAAATATATTCTTTAAAAATAGAGAATCTTTTAGAGATGCACTACGATAAATAAATCTCAAGAATAATATGACAATAAAATATACATGTAACATAATATTCTCGATGTATTATTTTGTTTTAATTTTTTAATTTGGTTTTACGTGATATTGACGTAGCCGGTACACATGTATATCCATCAGCTTCAAAGAGTTGTCAAACTGGACCAGCACTAATGGGAAAATTGCAACAATTTGTTTGATGAGTGAACTGTTTCAAAAATTATTGAACTTATACCATGGTGACGGGTTGTTCACCAAACTGTATTCTTTTCACAATACTCAATCAACTTTACCCACTACATCCATCACCCTGAAAAATTTGTGTAGTTAGTAGCTGGCATGACAGGTGAAATTCTGATGTGGTATCTAACATTTGTTAAATTTGAACAAAAATGACCTCTTTAGCACAATCAACATTAAAAAAATAATAATAAATAAATAACTCAAAAACCTTTTTTCATTTAAATTTACTTGTGATTTAAAATTTTTTTCTCAACTATGACATCTCTAGAATCATCTTCTACACAATCTTCACTGTTCTCGCCATAACAAATGCTACATTGCAACAAATTCAAAATTCATTAGCCAAGAACTCGGTTGCAGGGTCCTCAAACTCAGTCCATATCAACTCCAACTCAGTTCTTGTTCTCGTGGAAAAATCATTTTTTTCTGTAAATCCTCGAAAAGGTAAGTGTTGGAAAATGTTTGCTGATTTTGAAGAGGCCCAATTATATGCTGCTACTCTTGCCCAAACTTTTGGCCCAACTAACTGGTCAAACAAATTAGAAGAATCTGGAATTGTGAACTATATATAATTTCAAGGGTTTCTCTGCAATTATTAGATAGACTTTTGACTTTAGGTTTTAAGAGATATTTTCTCTTAGTTCACGTGTCGCTGTCTTCGTCTTTTCATTTTTACTCTCATAGAGCATTGCTCCTTTTTCATTGTTCTCTGTAAATTTGGTCTCCATTTTCTTGTGTGAATTTGTGAGATTTGAGAGTACAATAATGAACTCTTGTGTGAGTTCATATGTGTAGTGGAAGGATTGTGAATATTTCTACTGGTTTTGTGGTTTTTGTACTGCAACTCGTTCTTGCCTATTTTTGGGCGATTTTAGTGGATTTGAGCTTATTCCTAACGGATGCTCAACGGGGATTAGGCGTTAGAAGTGGTCGCCGAACCTCGGGGCCTTTGGGCCGAAAAATCTTGTGTTCTTGTTATTTTTGGTTGATTTATTTTCTGTTCTTGTTTACAAATCGAAACATAATATCGTATTTGGGACCAACAGTGTGATTCAATAGTAAGTGATGATACATTTTTGGGACACTGTTTGAGAAATTCTGTTTTGAGAAATTTTGTTTTCAAAAGTTCTGGTGTTTCGATTCTCTGAAATTTTTGTGGATCTGAAAACTTTACTTACAAGAATTGATTAACTCGCTTTTGACTCGTTTTTGATTTGTTGTTTGGCCACTGAGTTCCTGTAAATCGATTCAACTCACACTGAGTTTAGTGAGTTGGGTTGAGTCACACCGAATCACACCGAGTTTACATCGAGTCACACCGAGTTTGCCATTTGCAGTGTACACGAGTCATTTATCTTTGCTGACAAGTATCACAGTATATATAACTGATATTTCTAAAGATTTTGGAATCAAATTTTCTTTAACTCTACCTTTGTCTAGGGGTCCCTGTGAGAACCCTAGAATATGAGGGGATTAGGGCTTCGATTCAAGAAACCAATTCTTCACAAAAGTTTTGAAAAAACGTTTTTCTTGCAATTGTGTAGATACTGTGATATAACAAATTCTTTAATTCTGTATTGATTTCTTGGTTATACTGTTGACCAGTACTAATAGTGGAATTGATTTGTTCAGGGGTTGAGATTATTGTTTTTGAAATTGTTCTTCGTTGGAGGTACATTTTTCTGAACCCCATCTGTTTACTGTGTGTAAGCATAATTGAATAGTATTTTCAATTCCTGTGAGTAATCTGTGGATTATTCTTGTATACTACTGTCTTATTAAATTTGATTATCTGTTATTGTCGACTAAGATATATCTTTGGCTATATCGTATCCGTACACTGATAACACATATTGCACACCATGACTTCTAAAGTTGATGTTCAAATGTGGGATAGCAAAGGAGACTTTAGTCTCTGGCGCCAGAAAATTAAAGCTCTTATGTTACAGTTAAAGTGTGCAAAGGCCATTCTATCTCAAGTAGGAAAACTGAACAAGATGAATTGGCCTGGAGCACTATGTTTCTGCACTTATCTGATTCTGTGATTAGGAAGGTAGGAGATACTAAGACTACTATAGAACTTTGGACTGCCTTAGAAAAACAATACTTCAACAAGTCCCTACCAAATAAATGTTTTCTATGGAGACTCTTTTTTAGTTTTAAGTTTGATCCTAGTCATGATATAGAAGAAAATATGGATAGATTCAATAGGATCACACAAGACTTGACAAACTGTGGAGAGAAGATCTCTGATGACCAGAATGTAGTCGGTCTACTTAATGGTCTAGGAGATAAATATAGAGACATAAGAAATGCCCTAGAATATGGTAGGAGTGAACTTACTATTGATATAATTCACAATTCTCTGCTGACCAGAGAACCAGAGAACTGGGATTGAAATCTGAACACAGAGAGGTGTTCCATGTTGAGGTATGGGAAGAAATCAAAAATCCCATACTAAGGGTGTGAGTAATTTCAGTCATTCCAATTTCAACAAGGATAAAAATTTTGTCAGAAGAAAATGGAATAATACCAAAGGAAAGGACAAGAAACCAAATCAAGGAAAGGACAATAACAAGAAATGTTTCTACTGTGGTAGAACTGGGCACTTTATTAAAGATTGCTTTAAAAAGGCCAATGACCAAAAGAATGGGTCTAATACTGGAAATGCTTCTATTGCTACCACTTCCAATTATAAAGAAGTAGGAGTGAATATTGGGGTTGCCTATGTGTCTTTATCTGAAAGTACTGAACAGGACTGGGTCTTAGACTCAGGTTGTTCCTTCCATATGACACCCAATATTGACTGTATATCTGACTATTCAAACCTTGATGAAGAATCAGTTAAACTTGGGAATGATGAGGTGTGTCATGTTAAAGGAATTGGCAACGTGTTGCTGAAATTCAAAAATGGTCATCACTTACTATTGAATCACACTAGATATGTTCCAGCCCTAAGAAGAAACCTCATATCCCTAGGAGTTCTTGATGATAAGAGATATCAAATTAAGATTAAGAATGGTTCTACTAATATAATCAGAAATCAAAAACTTATTGTCAGTTTACCAAAATTCAATGGAATTTATGTTATAGGGGCTAAAATCACTTCACCTAATAATTTTGTAAATTTTGTCACACATCCCGATAAATCAGAGTTATGGCATAAAAATCTTGGCCACTTGAGTGAAAAAGGCCTTAAAACCTTGTCAAGTCAAGGGGTATTTGGAAAGGATAGTGTTGAAAAATTAACTTTCTGTGAACATTGCATAACAGGTCAAACTGCCTTTCAAGCCAGGGCTGCACAAATCCCAAGATGTCCTTAAATACATACATTCTGATTTATGGGGACCTGTTCCCGTACCAACTATATCTGGTTTCAGGTGATGATTTTTCAAGAAAAACATGAATTTTCTTACTAAAATCTAAATCTGATACGTTTTCAAACTAATAAGAAGATAAAAATTTTAAGAACTGACAATGGGCTTGAGTTTTGTAATTCAGATTTTGATCAATATTGTTCTGAACAAGGAATATTCAGACATAAAACAGTTATCTATACTTCTCAACAAAATGGAGTTGCTGAGAGATTAAATAGAACCATTCTTGAAAGGACTAGATACATGTTCATCAGTTCTGGTCTCCTAAAGATTTTTTGGGGAGAGGTTGTACAAATAGCTTGCTATCTCTTAAACAGATGTCCTTCCAGCTCTCTAAACAATAGAATTCCAGAACAAATTTGATCTGGTTCATTACCAGACTACTCCTATCTTTGAACCTTTGGATGTGCAGTATATGCACATCATACAGATTCAAAATTGGACCCTAGATCATTGAAGGGTGTATTCTTAGGTTATGGAGAAGGAGTTAAAGGTTATAGGCTGTGGCTAAGGGATGTGAGAGGTTATAAAGTGATTACAAGTAGGTCAGTGATTTTTAATGAAGAAGATTTTCCTTGTCTTAGTAACAAATCTGGTGAAAAGATAGGAAAAGATGACATTGTAATCACTGATATAAGTCTGAATAGAGAGGCTAAAAGTGACCAGATTCAGTTTGAGGTGGAGCCACATGTGGTGGAACCAGAAAATGCCTCTGATGTTGAGATTTTAAAAGATAACCAGAATCTGGAGCCTGCAAATGCCTCTGATGTTGAGATTTTAGAAGATAACCAGAATCAGTATGTTGATTTTGCGACTGAACAATCTGAACCTGATCTATTTGATACAGAACCAGTTTCTTATGAAGAAGCTGTCTCTTGCAAAGAATCCTCTAAGTGGATTGCTGCAATGAATGATGAAATGAACTCTCTTTATACCAATTAGACCTGGATCTTAGTTGAAAAGCCCATAGAATGCAAAGTGATTGATTGTAAATGGGTATACAAGATCAAAGAGGAAGACGATAAGACAAATAGAAGGTATAAGGCCAGACTTGTAGCAAAGGGGTTCACACAACGAGAAAGGATTGACTACACTGAAATTTTTTCACCTGTAGTCAAATATACCTCTATCAGGATTCTACTTGCTCTTGTGACTCAATTTGACTTAGAATTAGAACAACTTGATGTGAAGACTGCCTTCTTGTATGGTTCTCTAGATGAAACCATACATATGACTTAACCAAGAGGGTTTGAGGGAAAGGGAAAAGGGAACTTTGTATATCTCTTGAAAAAATCTTTGTATGTCCTTAAACAGGCTCCTAGGCAGTGGTATAAAAGGTTCGACTCTTTTATACAAGGTTTGAAATTTAAGAAATCTGAATATGATCCCTGTTTTTACTTTAAGAGAGATAGAGAATCTGAATTTTTTTAGCTGCTCTTGTATGTTGATGATATGGTCCTTGCTGGTCATAATTATGTTACTCTTAACATGATTAAAGAGAAGTTGAAATCTAAATTTGAAATAGAAGATTTAGGACCAGTTAAGAAAATATTGGGCATGGAAATTAAAAGGGACAGAATAAATGGGAAGTTGTTTCTAACACAAATGTCTTATGTTGAAAAAGTAGTTAAAAGGTTTTGTCTTCATGATGCTAAGCTTATTAGCCTGCCTTTGTCTAGTAGTATAAAACTTTCTGTTGATCAATCACCTAAATCTGAAAATGTACATAAAAGAATGATGAATGTGCCATATTCTAATGCTGTTGGATCTGTGATGTATATGATGGTATGCTCTAGACCTGATATTGCTTATGCTGTGAGTGTGCTAAGCAGATTTATGAGTAATCCGAGTGAATTACATTGGCAATGCATGAAAAATTTGATTAGATATCTGAAAGGAACAAGTTGCTTAGGTTTAATGTTCAAAACTAATAAAAATGGACTTAAACTTAAAGGTTATGTAGATTTTGATTATGCTGGAAATCTAGACAATAGGAAATCTACAACTGCATATTTCATGAATGATATATGCATTAGCTGGAAATCACAATTACAAAAGGTAGTTGCTTTGTCTTCAACTGAAGCTGAGTATATTGCTGCAACTGAGGCAGTAAAGGAAGGTTTATGGTTGAAGGGTTTATTAGGAGAACTAGGACTTATAGAAAATCAGGTGGAGCTATGTTCTGATAACAAAGTGCAATATTTCTGAGTAAAAACCCAGTTTTCATGATAGGTCCAAGCATATAGATGTTAAGTTTCATTTTATTCGAGATATTATTGACAGTGGTGATATTAAGTCGGTTAAAATACCAACATAGGTAAATCCTGCAGATGCAGGAACAAAGGTAATACATATACATAAGTTCTTAGATTCTTTAAGATTATTGAATCTTGAAGAAAACTAATTTTCTATTTTTGTATAGGTAATAAAGAGCAATTGAAGTTTGATCTAAGTTTCAAATCCACATAAGTACTGTCCCAAAATGCAGCAAAATGTGGAGATTTTTGGAAAATGTTTGCTGATTTTGAAGAGGCCTAATTATATGCTGCTACTCTTGTCTAAACTTTTGGTCCAACTGACTGGTCCAACAAATTAGAAGAATCTGGAACTGTGAACTATATATGACTTCAAGGGTTTCTCTGTAATTAATAGGTACACTTTTGACTTTAGGTTTTAAGAGACATTTTCTCTTAGTTCACGTGCCGCTGCCTTCGTCTTTTCATCTTACTCTCATAGAGCAGTGCTCTTTTTTCATTGTTCTCTGTAAATTTGGTCTCCATTTTCTTGTGTGAATTTGTGAGATTTGAGAGTAGAATAACGAACTTTTGTGTGAGTAAATATGTGTAGTGGAAGGATTGTGAATATTTCTACTGGTTTTGTGGTTTTTGTACTGCAACTCGTTCTTGCCTATTTTTGGGCGTTTTTAGTGGATTTGAGCTTATTCCTAACGGATGCTCAACGGGGATTAGGAGTTAGAAGTGGTCACCGAACCTAAGGGCCTTTGGGCTAAAAAAATCTTGTGTTCTTGTCATTTTTGGTTGATTTATTTTATTTTCTTGTTTACAAATCGAAACATAAAATCCTACTTGGGACCAACAGCAAGTTTCGAAACATAATCTTACAATCTTTGCTCCTAGGAATGAGGCTTCGGAAAGGGATTTGGATCCCGACTTCAAGCAGTTTTTGCTCGAGCCAGGGAATCTGAAATCGCTTCAATATCTGATGCTTTTTCATAAGATTCCAATTTGCATTAAATTGACTTGTTGGCCTGTGAAGGTACAAAAAACTCAATAACCATAAACAGCTTGCTCCGATTTTCCAATGGCGAAACACTTCGGTGGTCGAAATCGTGTTTTGATAAACACAATTTTTGCTGACTGTGCTAAAGATTCCTTTTTTATTCAAATTTAATGGACGTCAGATTCCACATCAGAATTCCTTCTGCCACATCAGCAACTAACGAATGGATTTTTTAGAGTGATGGATGGAGTGCTAACAGATAATGTTGTGTGAGTATTGTGAAGAAGAATGAAATCTGATAAGCAGTCCGTGATGATGATATAAGTTCAATGATTTAACAATTCACTCTTTGTTTGATTGTGTTTGGCACTAAAAATCAATAATCAAAATTGTGATCAGTGATCACTAATATCAGAGATCATACTTCCAAATGTGAAGGAAGTCCAATCTAAGCCCCCATCATTTGTTAGTATTATAATTTTTGGAATAGTATTTTTTAAAAAAGATTGTGTAGTTAAAAAAGAAAAAAAAATTTCAATATGCGTGTAATATTATTTTATTGGAGAATGTGTGATTGATAAAAAGAGATAAAATAATGAATTATAATTTTAATGGGGGCTAATTGTATGTAATATTTTAATGAATGTTAAAATCTAAAAGGTAATAATAATAATAATAATAATAATAATAATAATAATAATAAGTGATGGGAACACAAGCCTATACGCAATGAAACCTTTCAATTTTTCGGGCCTATACGCTACAAAGACCTTTCAATTTTTCTTTTATTTCTATGCAGCTAAAGAATCCCTCGAAGTTGCATTATTTCTTGACCTCAACTTTAATTGGATATTTTCACATTTTACACGTCAGATGCCACACCTTAGTAATGATCAATGCAAAAGAAAGATAATTAGCTTATAAATTCATGGTCTATCTAACAATTTTTTGTATTTTCTTATCGAGTAATGTTATTCATCCCAGTAAGATTATAAACACAGTTTATGTGGCTCTAAATGATAGGTTAAATGAAAAGTGAAATTAAATTAAATTACTTATTTAATTTCACCTAACATTTAATGTCTAGACCGTGTTTGTAACCCCAATGAAGATGAATAGCATTACTCTTTCTTATCTATTTTAGCGATTAATTTTGTGGAAAAGTAATAGTATAATTTATTCTAATAGTGGATTGGCCAAACAAATGATACCACCAAAATATTAAAAAAATAAAAATCAGAGCTCTCAGTTCAAAGCTCTGAAGTGTATCCATTTTCAACTTCTAATCATAACTAACTTTGCCCATGAATAGAATTAGATTTGTCCAACTTTTAAAAATTGTTTGTATTAATTTAAGTATTCGAGTGAGTCAAATAATTTTCGTCTTTGTTTTGCTATTTTTCCCTAGTGTTAATGGTACCATCTAGTACACTTTCGATAAAATTTTCATGACATCAACGAGTAAAGATACATATCGATTGGATTCAACTCACTCACTATGCTAGTGAAGCGACTTGTTGGCCGTTAGATGAAGCCGTAAATGGACAACCTCAAATTCCACAAAATTATCTTAGGTTGATCCCTTGCAGATTAAGACATTTATAGATTAAACATTTTACGTTAAAATTTTTATATATATAACCAAATTGCAAAGCACATGAGAGACGTAGGCAGACTTGAGGGACAAATTGTTTAAGGGAAAAAATCATAAATACCTGTAATAAAAATAAAAATTCATTTCATACCATTATACATTTCTATATACTGAAGTTACTACATCACCCAAAAAAAAAAAAAAAACACTAAAATTACTGCATTAGAAACATTCCCTTTTTAGAGCTGTAACTGAAAGAGGGGATGATAAACAATACGAAAGAAATTAATTACATTGCTGAAGATGTGGAAATTCAAATTCAAATTCATTCTTGACATAACAAAAACACAACGGAAGCAACAAACTCAAGAAATCTTTGAACACACAAAGTTCATCAACACCAAGGAATCGATTATCATTTAGGGCTCATAAATAATATATTGTACCCTTCTATACAAAAGAAATAGCCTCAAAGGACCCAAAATCCTAAAAGAAGAACAAACACAGCTATTCAATGGAAACACAAGATCAAAAAATTGATCTCAACACAAAACCTTTAATCGAAGAATCACTAAGACTCAAAGCACACATATTTTACAACCAAAACCATAAGTTTTGATCTACATGAAGATATCAAACGAAGGAATGGAAGAGATGACCCAGAAGCTTCTTGCACACAAAAAGCATAATGAAAGGTCATTAGGGCAACTGTTCAAGTCCCATAAATACACATCTCCATCACCATTGATTCAGTTATCGATTGACGGCCCAGGGCAGCACATGTGTCCTTTAGTTTGGGTCTGGTAAATGGGCCAATTTCATTTAAGTTATTAGGCAATGGTCAGGTAATTCCAGCCTAATAAACTGAAATGCAATTATCATAAATGGCATCACAACCCATCAAATCTCCTTCTTGATGTCAATGATATAAACAAACCAAAACGCTCTAGTTTCTCCATCATAAGCACCAAGAGGTAACAGTCCTGCAAAACACAAAATTCACCCAGTATCAATTCTTAGAATTTGCAAAAAAGATTTAAATTTGTTGAGAGGAAGTACCTTTGTTCCCATGTCAACATGATTAAACTGTGTAGGGACTTTTTTCAAGCAATGTGGACTCTTTTCGAATTATATCTCTAATGAAATGTATCTTAACATCTATGTATTTGGTCATATCATGAAAAATTAGGGTTTTACACAAATTAATAGCACTTTGACTATCAAAATAAATTACAATGAGATTATGTAACTCATTCAATTCACACAACAAGCCTTTAAGCCATAAAGTCTTCTTAATAGCCTCAGTAGCAGCTACATATTCAGCTTTTGTAGTAGATAAGGCCACAATAGACTGCAATTGAGACTTCCAACTTATGCAAGTATCACACAATGTAAACATATATGCAATTATTGATTTTATATTATCTTTGTTACTAGCATAATCAGAATTCACATATCTCTTAACACAACTCTCTCTTTACAAAATTTAAAATCCAAACCTAAATCAGCAGAACCTTTTAAGTATCTTAAAAGCCATTTTAAAGCGCTCCAATATTCATGACCTAGATTTGCCATAAATCTACTCAAAATGCTAATGGCATATGCAACATCGGGTTTCGTACACGCCATATTATACATAACAGATCCAACAGCATTAGCATAAGGCACATTTTGCATGTATTTGATATGAAAGTCATCATGCGGACATTGTTCTTTACTCAACTTAAATTAACAAGCAAGAGGTAAAGTAATAGACCTGGAATCATGCATAGCAAACTTGGAAAAGACATTTTTCACATAATTAGATTGTGTTAAAAGAAGATATTGATGTGATCTATTTCTTTTAATATCCATTCCTATGATTCTTCTAGCGTGAACTGCGTCTTTCATTTCAAATTCAGCACTTAAAGCATTTTTAATGTCATTTATATCACTCATATTATGTACAATCAACAACATATCATCAACATACAAAAGTAGATAAAGCATTAACATCATTTCTTTTAAAGTAAAAATAATGATCAAAAGCACTTCTTATAAAGCCAATAGATGACACAAAATTGTCAAATTTCTTATACCATTGTCTAGGTGATAGTTTTAAACAATACAATAACCTGTTTAAAAGATAAACATGATTTCATCTTTTAGAATCAATAAAACCTTGTGGCTGAACCATATAAGTTGTTTCATCTAAGTCACCATGTAAGGAATCAGTTTTAACATCTATTTGTTCAAGTTCTAAATCATATCAAACAACTAAAGTAAGTATGAGTCTCACAGTAGTATATTTTACAATAGGAAAAAATATTTCGTTGTAATCAATACCAGGTTTTTGGGTAAATCCTTTTGCAACTAATCTAACTTTAAACCTAAGAGGCTGTTTAGAAGTATTTCTCTCCTTAATGCTATAAACCCACTTATAGTCTACTAAAGACTTATTCTTAGGTTTAGGAACTAGCTTCCAAGGATTATTTTTCAATAGGGATGTCATTTCTTCTTCCATAGCTCTCAGCGACTCATTTGACTGTTGATAACTTAGAGCCTCTTCATAAGATTTAGGCTTTTTAAAAGCTAAATCTTGATATAAGCTCATCCTAACAGGTTCTCTAATCTCCCTCCTAGTTCTATCCCTAGCAAGTTGATAATCACTCAAAGGATCATCCAATTCACCTACAGAGTCATGTTCACTACCTTCAATAGGTTCATGTGAACCTAGAATATCATCACTTTCTTCGCCAACTTTATTCTCAACTTGTTCCTCATCAACAAGTCCAGGAGAGTAATCTAACTTCACCTGCATTCTAGTTTCTTCATCTTTTCCACTCTCAGGGATATCTCTCAAGACTTTCTTACTTAAACAAGACATATCAAATTCATTAAATATCACATTCCTTCTAGTTATCATCTTAAATCCCTTCTCTTCTCTAGCCCAAGGTCTATATCCCTTCACTCCTTCAGGATATCCCATGAAAACAAATTTCTAGGACCTATGCTCCAATTTGCCAAAACTTTGGTGAGAATAGGCAGCACACTAAAAAGTTCTCAAGATAGTATAATCAGATAATTTCCCTGTCCATACTTCATCAGGTATCTTCCCATCTAAAACACTAATAGGAGTCATATTCATAATATAAACAGCTGTCATAATAGCTTCACCCCCAAAGGACTTTAGGAACTCCTGAACTAATCAACATACACCTAACCTTATTTAAAATAGTCATATTCATCTTTTCAATAACACCATTTTGCTGAGGGGTATAGGGAACATTTTTGTGCCTGAGAATCCCATCATCTTTACAAAGTTGATCAAATTCAGTATTACCAAATTCCAGATCATTGTCCTTTCTCAAAACATTGATCTTTTTATACACTTGATTTTCAATTAAAGTTTTCCAAGTTTTAGACTTTTCAAAGGTGTCTGATTTTTGTTTCAAAAGGTAAATTCAAACTTTTCTTGAAAAATCATGTGATAAAAAAATATCTATTTTCACATTGAGTAGTCGTAGATGATGGATCCCAGAGGTTAGAATGAATATATTCAATTATAGATGCAGTTTTATGCTTTCCAGTGTTAAAATGAAGCCTATGTTGCTTACCTAAGATGCAGTGCTCACAAAAAGAATTCTTAGAAATAATATCATTACCAAATACCCCCTTCTTCTTTAAAATGTGCAGGCCTTTTTCACTAACATGTGCAAGTCTATTATACCATTTCAGGGTAGCATCAATTTCAACTCTTGAGGACTCAGCAATATGACCCTAAACTATACTAGCTCTAGTAACATATATACCATTTCTCTTGGTACCTTTGAAAATAACTAAGGAACTCTTAATTACCTTCAAAGAACCATTTCTAATCCTGCCTTGCAGGCCTATATCATCTAGATTACCCATAGAAATTAAGTTTATATTCAAGTCAGGGACATACATTACTCTTTCTAGGGTGAAGATAAATCCATTTTCAAATTTCAAAGTCACACTACCAACTCCTTTAATCCTACAAGCTACATTATTGCTCATAACGAGCTCTCCACCATCAAGATCCTTATAGTTCTCTAACTAAGGTCTTCTAGAGGTCATATGAAAAGTACATCTTGAATCTAGAATCCATTCACAATTCTGGTCACTGTTATCTGTATAATGAGCAGTAATCAAATCAGAAATGGGTTTTGTCACCACATAGACATCACTAGTTCTATCATCTAAAGGTTCAATTCAACTACATTCTTCTCATCAACTTTTATTTCTCTATGTTCATTTTTTTTCTTATAACGGTCTTTTATAAAGTGTCCAGTCTTTCCACACCCATAACACTTCCTATTTCTACTTCTAGACTTTGATCCAAACCTCAATTGTCTCTTTTCTTAAAAGTATTATTCCCTTGATTCTGACCATTTCCTTGCCTAGAAATAGACCCTTCTCTAACAAAAAAATTCTCAGATTCCTTTCCTGTCATGTCAGCTTGAAGTTCTAATTCCTTGCTTCTTAAAGAATTTATCACTATTTCAAGAGTTAGGGTATCTCTATCATACTTAATAGCAGATTTAACATCTATATGCCTCAGGTATAGCATTCAGAAGGATAACAACCTTATATTTTTCAAAAACTTTATCTCCTGCATTAGTTATATCTTAAACTAACTTGTTAAAAGTATCAAGATGATCATCTAAGTTTTTGGTCACGTCAATCTTAAAGCTAAAGAATCTCTCTAGAAGGAAAAGTTTGTTAGGCAGAGACTTAAGCAAGTACTATTCTTCTAATTTGTCCCACAAAGCTTTAGCATTATCAAGTTTTTCTACTTTTCTCAACACTTGATCAGATAAATGAAGAATAATAGAAGTATAGGCAAGTTCATCAGATTCAGTTATTTGATCAGGAGTCATGGTAACAGGAAAATACTAGTTATAGCCTTTGAAACTTTCTGTTGAACTATGATCCTTTCATTTTTTGCTGCCAAATGGGGAAATTCCATTTTCCATTAAAAAATTCAAGTTCAAATGTAGTAGTTTTCATTGAAGTTTTTAATCAACACAAGAAAAAGAGTTGAGGTCAAAGTTTAACAGAAAAGAGAAAAACAGATATTCCAGAACAATAAAATGTCACACAAATACTCAGTGTCATACAAAAAATATAAATGAAATATCACTCAATTCAACAGACTAATAACAATAGTGATGCACGAAATCAACATTGATATTTAAAAAAACTAATAACCATAGTGAAGATCAAATAGCAATAATGATATTAAACAAATTAATAATGGGAGTTTCTCAAATTTCTGTGTATTAGAATTCACTAGGATTCTGTGAGGTTCACGACCCCAGGTCAAGGTTCAATTCGTAAACACAAGAAATAAGAAGAAATGAAGTAGAGGAAACATGGGGTAATACCAATATTCAAGATCAAATAATAGGAGAGTGAGGGTTAGGAAATTTTAACTAACAGATTCGGAAAACCACCACTAAAAACCTAGGGGTTCCACAGAGCAATCAACAAGAAGCCCAAGATTCGAGTCCGTTCACTAAGAAACAAGTAACTGTCAGAGGACCAATGTCTCCTCAAGAAATCACAACCAGAAACCAAGATCCATAAAAAAATAGAATCTAGGGTTTCCCTAAAAAACATGTTTGAACGGATCTAGTTGTGAAATTAATTTTCCACACTTAGAACCACAATCGAAGACCCACAGAGCCATCCACAAAGCTCTGATATCACTGATATAGCCAAAAACAACGGAAGCAGTAAACTTAAGAAATCGAAGAACACACAAATTTCATCAACACCAAGGGATCGATTATCATTTAGAGCTCAGAAATAATACATTGTACCCTTCTGTACAAAAGAAATATCCTCAAAGGACCCAAAACCCTAAAAGAAGAACAAACAAAGCTACTCAATGGAAACCCAAGATTAAACAAGTGATCTCAACACAAAACCTGCAATCGAAGAATCACTAAGACTGAAATCATACAGATTTTACAACCAAAACCAAAAGTTTTGATCTACACAAAGATATCAAACGAAGGAATGGAAGAAATGACACAAAGAAGACCCAAAACCTTTTTGCACACAGAAAAAAGAATGAAAAGTCATTAGGACAACTGTTCAGACCCTATTAATACACATTCCCATCACAATTGATTCAGCTATCAATAGACGGCCCCATAGCAGCACACGTGTCCTTCGGTTTGGGTCGGACAAATGGACCAATTTCATTTGAGTTATCAAGCAATGGCCAGGTAATTCTAGCAATGGGCTAAGCCCAGTGAACTGAAATGCAATTATCATAAATAGCATCAGAGCCCATCAATTCTAAAATTGAAGTCTATGAAATTAATAACATTGAGAATATGCAGACTCATCATCTCCAACAGAGAATAACGTAGCTTGAGGGAGACATTCAAACCTGCGGAATATTCGAACGTCTTTTTGGTTTGTCCAATTGTTGGGTGGAATCTCTTTGTGCATACTTTTGTCTAACTAACAAGGTATTTATTACGAGATGTGTGATACTTTCAAGAATTACTTCGTGAAGAACATCTCCTTCCATAAAATACTACTTACTTTGAATTATGTATTATTATATTTCTATTTTGGGGCAACCAAACAATGTGTGAATTTTATTTGAGCATGATTTTATCCAATAGCAATGTAATAATAAAGAGATGTGAGATGAATGATTTTTTGATTGTGAAAACCTGTGGTTCATAAACATTAGAAAAAGGAAGAAGTTATGATTGCTTGTTATATATGAAGATTTGATTGCATGTTGCTTCTGTAAAATATGGATAGTTGTGATTAGTGTAGATTTTGCATTTCCATAAGAATAAACACCATTTCATGTGTGTGATTCAATGGTAATAATCTGCATTTCACTAGTTGTTAGATTCCGTTGGATGGGATTTAGAACTTGAGAATATCTGATGATGAACTATATACCATGAATGCATAACAAGTACATAATTTCTAGAAACACCATCAAGTATCTGACCTTGATTAATTAACTGTATAATTTCTCAAATACTTTTCTTTATTTCTTAGGTATCTACTTTAATCAAATTCATTTATCAAGTGTCAAACGAGAATTTTATGGAGACATACACTGCATGCATCGTCCCACTTGGTGATCATACACAATGGAAAGTCAACAATTACTGAAGCCGTGATGAGATATTTCTCCTTATATCAAAGAGGTAGCCGGTAGGTCAAAGAAGACGGGAAAAACACAAAGGTGGAGATTTCCACCCAAAAAGGTGTGAAACGTGTGGTAGAAATGGACACAATAAGAAAATGGAAAAATATTCATCTCCTTTTTGATGTTCTTCACAAAACTCGAAAACTAAGATGATTTTCCAAACCTAAGCACATAACTTGAATAGAGCAAAAGGATACTCAAAATTAATTTCACCATGGAACAAATTAAGAAAAATCTTGATATTTGTTGTAAATGGTAAGTTAATTAGTGAATGATAATTATACTCATGCAATCCTAGAAATTATTATCATCATATCCATGATCATTTCCTATAAATATAGGGTTTTGGTTCTCATTATAATATACACAAGTCTATTGACTTATATTCTCTCTTTTCACAACACGTTATGCACGAAAGCTTAACTCTTCAAAGTTTAGTGAAGATAGTAATTTTTTATAACCATAATCATCTATCATGTGTACCGAGATTAATTTGGTAACGCGTGAATTTTTATACAATATACTATAATTCAAGGCTACTGCTGCTTTTTACCAAAATTAATTTGTATGTATCATTATACCACAACTAATACTCTAGAAAGCCACCGCTATTGTCATCCAATGTCATGTGATTTTTTTTCATAATATTTTGTCTCTTTGCAATCATACACATCACGTCCACTGAAAATCCAAGAGGCTGCCATAATTTGTGTACCCTGTTTGATTGTGGCAGATTTATTTACTTAATTTTATTTATTAATGATAATCAAGATCATTAATCACTAAACTCATGTATACATTCTTTCAACGTTTTCTGTGACAGCATAAACTCCCTCTCTCTCTGTCTCTCTCTCCCCCGCCCATACTCTCTCTCTAAGAATGTTACTATTACGTAATTAATGATTTTACATTCACTATCTAATCATTTAGTCAATTCCTTGTTAGTTTAGTTAATTCACTGTCGCATGATTTCTTTTGCGAAATTTCACTACACGGTCTTTTTCTTGCATAATGATTATTTTTTATGTTTTGTCCGGTTTGTATAGTAATTAATATTTTTAACTTGAATAAATATTTTTAGATTTTCTTTTATTAATTTTAAATTAATAATTTATAATGTTGTTGTTCTTGAAGTAGCACAACATTATAATTAATATTTTAGAAGAATATTACTTATTCCTGAAGAGCGTGGATTATAATTTTCAATACTCCAAAAGAATATTGATATATAGTAAAATACAATGTGTTCCAGAAGCAGTACATGTTTCGAAAACTATATTATTTTAAATTAGTATTTATTCCTGAAGGAAAATACGTAACTTATGTCATATTGAGATTGACTACTTGATTAACTATTATGTGATATTTAATCATATTTTTCGAAACTAATTATATTTCCTTTCACTTTATTGTGTAGTTAATCAAATGACAAATATCACAAAACTTGAGTTTGCTGCATTGACAAATCTGGCAAAAATAATTTGTCATGGGCATTCGATCTGTGACAGGCAATAAAAGAAGGAAACAAAGAATAACTACATGAACGTGCAAAAGTACTCATCTTCCTTTGTTGTCATTTTCATGATAGGTTGAAAATTGAATATCTCACTAAAAAATATTCAGATGTTCTTTGAAAAAATTGACTGAAAGATTTGATCATCAGAGAACTATAATCCTCTCCAAAACCCGCTATGAGAGGATTCACATTCATTTGCAAGACTTCAAACCTGTTAGTGAGTACAATTTTGAACTGTTCAGAATATGTTCAAAATTAATCTTGTGTTGGAGAAAAAACCATTGATGAAGATATGTTGAAAAAAACTTTTTCCACCTTTCACACATCGAATGTGCTTCTACAACAACAATATCGTGAGCGTAGTTTTAAAAAGTATTCATAACTCATATCTTACATACTTGTGGCTGAACAAAATAATGAACTGTTGATGAAAAATCATGTATTACATCCAACTAGTTCTGTACCATTGCCTGAAGGAAATGGTACTGCATTGTCTAAAGTAAATGCAATATCAAGACAAAGACGTGGACGTGGACGAGGACACAGATTTGGAAGTGGACGCAGGCGTGTATATAGAATAAACCATGGATGAAATAATCAACAAACCTATCAGCAACAAAGCAACAATTTCAAAAGGTACAAAGTAAATGAAAGTAGCACATAAAAAAAGGAGCACTAAGAAAGTTGCTTTAGAAGTGAAATGAATGGGCATTGGACACGTACCTATCGTACGACGAAATATCTTGTGGATTTCTACCAAAAATTAATCAAGGTAAAAGGAAAAGTGAAGACAAATTTTATTGATTAGACGATCCAATTGATGTGACTCATTTACATGTCTATGATTTCTTTACTAATCTAAATGAGAATATTGACTATTTGATTGGAAGTGGTGTGATGGAATATATAAATTAGTTTAGTTACTAGCATTTCCCTTTATTTTAGAAATTCAATTTAAAATATGTTTTTATTTTTCACAAAAATTTAAAATTTTATTATGTATTGTTAATTTCATAATATTGAATTATGTTTACTATTTTAAATTTAAATTCAAGTTTTTAAATATATATGTTTTGTTATAGATTCATGATGGATTGTCAAAATACATGAATGATTGATAGTGCAACTACAAACACTATTTTTCAAAACAAAAAATATTTATTTGACTTAACATTAGTAGAAAAGAATGTTAATACGATTTTGAGTGCATCAAATATCTTTGAAGGTTTCAAAAGAGCTTGTATTATTTTATCAAATAATACAAAATTATATATTGACTATGCACTTTATTCTAGCAAATCTAGAATAAATTTGTTTAGGTTTAAAGATATCTGCTGCAATGGATATCATATTGAAACGATGTAAGAAAATGATCTTGAATATCTTTGCATAACTTTTTTTGTATCTAATTAGAAGCAGATAAAAAAGCATTTCATGCACTCCCATCTAACATATTATACATTATAAAATGATTGAATCAAATATTATCACGAACCAGAAATTTGTTGTCCCGAAAAGTTTTATACTTTGGCACGTCGACTTGGACATCTAGGAACTATAATGATGCGTTGAATAATAAACAACTCACATAGACTTCCTTTAAAAAACAATGAGGATTTTTTACCTAATGAGTATCCATGTGTAGCTTGTTCATAAGACAAGTTAGTCATTAGACATTCGGCTAAAAAGGTCAATATCGAATTTTCAACTTTCTTAGAAAGAATTCATGGAGATATATGTGGGCCAATATACTCACCATGTGGACCATTTCGTTATTTAATGTTATTAATTGATTCTTCTACTAGATGATCACATGTTTCCTTACTTTCCACTAGAAATGTAACTTTTGCTAGATTACTTTCTCAAATCATAAAATCATGAGCTCAATTTTCTTATTACTCAATCTAGACAATTCATCTTGAAAATGCTGGTGAATTTAGGCCACGAGCATTCGATGATTATTGTATGCCAATTAGGATTGTTATTGAACATTCGATTATGCATGTTTATACAACTTATTATTGGACATGAAAAAATTAGGTACACAATTCTTTGCCATTAATGCATCCAAAGAAAAAAAAAGATAGTTTATATGCAAGATAGTCTTAAGTTTTTTTTTTTAATAGAAAGCTTTGTAAAAAGGGACTCCATTTCCGCTCAACTTACAAATTCAAAGAAGAGAGGAGTTCAAATACATTTATTAATTTAACCTAAAGATGAAATGAATGTGACTCATGGAACTTATCATATGAATCAAACAATATTTTTAATGAACAGGTAATACATCGTGTAGAACACTGTGTAAAGGAATGATTGGTTTTTTTTTTGGGTCCCAATCTTAAGATTTTTTATTTTGTGTAAATAAGGAAAAACCATGATTTGGGGATTTTTGGAATGAATTGAGGTGGATTGATGATGCTTGTTTGGTAGAGTGATAATAGGTATGGAATTTGTTGACCTAGTTTTTTCTACCATTGATGTGGACAACAGATACCTGGAATATTTACAGTGGTACATATGAAAAGGTGTCCATTGGTTGAGGAGACATGTGACCTCATCTCCTTAATCGAAGCATCTTATCCTAGATATCACTTTTAATCCCACTAGATTGTGGTGCATTAAATGCTCTTAAAAAATGGGACACCACCCTACAACCTATGTTGACAAAACCTTGGCATTTACTCATTACAGGGATAACATCAATCATTCGAACAAGATTTCGCGAGTTTAAGATATTCAAAGGTAGATCATCACTCGTCGTGGTAGACCTTCGAATTTAACTTCGTTGAGCCTCATCACTTCAACAGAAGGGTTTCGACAGGTCACCTTCCATGCAATTGCTTCAATGAAAGTGCTTCAATTGCAAGAGGGCTTCGGTAGGTCCTATGCACTCCACGTGGGATGCCACTGGGCTTCGTCAATAGGGCTTCAATAGGTCGGTGCAGTCTTAGGAGCCTTGGTGGCGAGATGTAACAATAGTCCTCCAAATCAATGATGGTTATTCATGTCCTGTGTGGACTTCTATTTTGAGTGAAGTTTCTTTGGGACAGGTTTTCTGTCATGGTTAGATATTCAACAACACAATAGTCACCAAAGTCCAAGTATAGATATTGATATCATAGTTGGAGTTTGAAGCTGAATCGATCCTCATGTGTCATCCTAACCTTATGTAGTACTGAACTGCTGAAACTCCTTATTAATTGAAAATAACTGAAATTTATTTGATGAGCTAAAGCAGGTAATGCTGAACTGCTGAAACTCTTTGTTTTAATTGAAAATAAAATATGTTTTTGATAATAGTGCTAATGATTTGATTTTTTGTATGTTATAAAGAAAAGATAGCTGAAACATTTCAACTTCCAATACACGTACAATCGTTATATTCTGAATACGCAATGATGGCCATGCTGCTATGATTTGAGATTAGCGCCAATGAACGTGCGTAAGAAACACGCATCAATCTGAGGTGTTGACGATAAAAACTATTTGAATTCAACGCCTCAAATGAGGTTAAAAATAGATGTTTCCGATGGAGTGGATCTAGATCCAATGGCTGTGCTTTGTCTTCTCTCGTTATAAAAGCCAAAAACCTATCATATGTTTTTTTTTTTTTTACCTTTGCAAAAGTTTTCAAATCTCTCCAGCATTCAAAATCTTCTTGCCGTTTCTATTTTTCGGCAACATCACGTTCTCAGAGCTTCTCTTCATTTGGGTAATTTCTTTGTTTTCCATCTTCCATTCATTCCATCTTTTTCGACTTCAATGGCTTCTAGGTCCAGTGCTAGTAGTGGAAGGGTATCCCTTGCAAGGGTTGGGGAGCAAACTATACATTAGGAGTCGGACGGAGATTTGTGGACCACAAGTAAGGGTCCTATTGACTACGAAACGGGATGGTGGGGGTACGAGTATCCATTATGCAATGATCTCTATAAGGTTAGTCGAAATTAGAGAGAAGTATAGAATCCCAAATTCCATAGAACTTCTAGAACATGAGGCCCATAAACTTGCCTATTATCCGAGGCTGGGAAGCGTGGCTGTTAGCGAATTCCTATTTAAAGCAAGTGTGAGTCTGCCTCTGCATCCATTTTTTAGGGCGGTGTTGAGGACCTATATGTTTTCTCCAACCCAAATTTTACCAAATAGGTGGAACCTCACTTGGCAAGGATATGCCTCCGCATGTTTTTCAAACCATTTTTCAGCCTCATACACTAGGAAATGAGGAGTCAAAGGGGTGGTATTACATGACCTCTGGGGTACCTATGCCCTTTTTGTAGTTGGTCTGCCCTTATCTATTAATGGATGGAAAGAATCTTGGTTCTGGGTAAGGGATATGTGGTAGATGGTTGAGAAAGATAAGGCCCCAGCTTGCACTGTCCCGACCCAGTTTTCCAAAACTCTTGAGTTTCCTTTATTAAAACTCATTTTTGCTTGTCTTGACCCTAACTAACATTATTTGGTCTGCAGTTTCAGGGTAACCCTTCGAGCTTTCCCAGACTTAGTGGGACGTAATTAAAGACATATATAGACGTCCTCAAAGGTCACTCCATTTCGATCTCCTCATCGATCGTAATAAGTTATTTCTAGACTTCGGTTTAATGGCTTCCAAAGGTAAACGTGAACTCTTTCAACTTGTACTTCATTTTCTATTGATCAAAATAACTTGCTAATGTCTACAGAAAATTTTGAGAGTAATTACATATCCTTGATATGGCTTCCATCCCAAAGGCCACTTCCACTATTAATGCCAAAGCTTTAAAGCCTTCATCAGGCTTCGGTAAGCACATTAGAGGAAAGCTCGAGCGCTTCAACAAATAGCACACTGAGAAAAAGGACGAGGAGAAAGACAAGGACAAGGAAAAATAAAGGAGGAGCCTCAGAAGAAGATGAAGCTTTCATATTGCACCATCTCTGCTGCTGAGAATTTTGGCACTTCAGGTACCTCGGTAGCTCAACTGCCTTCTTCCCTAGCATATCTTAAGCTGATGTAGTCTTCGTTTTCTACTGCTAAGGCACAAAAGGCTATGGAGGCCAATGGAAAGGCTGTGAATGAGGTAGAGTAGACCTCTTAGAGGTGAAAAAAGCATCGATGGTAAGAAATCCAGGAAAATCAAGGAGATTTTTGACTTGGCAAGATGAGGAGATTGTCTCGACAGTGGTGGATATGCTGCCACCTAAAGTCTAGGATGCCACTGAGAATTTTTATAAATTTTGGACTGATAGGTGGCAATTTATGTAAGCCAAAGTACCAGGGATTTTGGGGTCATCCTTGAATGTCAAGAGGTTCTGAAGGACATTCAAACATGCACCAGGAGTCGGCTGAGAAGTTGGCCTTAACGGATGAGGAAATGAAAAGAATAAAGGCCAAAGCTGAGAAGCCAAAGGCCCAGCATACTAAAGAGGCAGCTAAGTTGGATTTTGCCTTAACAGAGATTGAGGCTCTAAAAAGAGAAGTCCATGAATCCCAGTGCAAAGTGGCTCCTTGACTAAAAAGGTTGAAACTTCAAACAATCATCAAAAGCTGAAACCGGAGCTTTGGAAAAAACCAACTTAGAAAATGCTGGTCTCAAGAGTGCAAATGGGTTTTTAGAGACCCAAATAAGGCACTACGTATAAGAAACTGAGCAAGCCAAGGCTAATGCTCAGAAGGTAGGTGAGGAGGCGATAAAGGACTACATCTTCAACTTATACCCGACAAAAGAGTACCAGCACTTCGATGCCTATTAAAGACGTTCACTTACTTCGAGGTCGTTGATAGGGTAAGGAAGCTTTACCCAATACTTAATGCTACTAAGATGAAAGCAAATTTCTTGTATAGGTGCCTCAGACCCCTGCTAATGATGTTGTAGAAGCTGATGGTGTAAAAGTTGACCAATAGGAAGCTCGAGGACGAGACCTTAGGCCAAGAAGCTCATGCTGCTGAGTGCCTACTGTTGAGATGTCAGACTCCCTACCACCTTCAACATAGTATATGTTTTTAATTTATTTATTATGTAATGGCTGAGGCCCTCATTTGTAAAGTTATTTATCAATGAAGTGCATTATTTTCAGTTTTCATGTTTTCAATTTTGTCAATTGTTACCTTAGCAATGTGCATAATTTAAACACAATTAAACTTGCAAGATAAACTAAGGTAAATATAATAATTTCCAGAGACAAATGGACCTTCAAACATGTTGAACATGATTAGATTTGAGAACACAAATGGAATCTCAAACATGTCTTCCAATATTATTTCTATTTCTCCTATAACTTTCAGCTTCGTTGTGGAAGGCATGTGTCGTACTCCTCAAAAAATCAACGAGGTAATTCATTTAGGGATCTGATCATCTTCTCCAAGGTGCCCATACTTTCATTTTTTTTTTTTTAAGAAAATGGGAATTTTATTAAAGAAGCCTCACTTATAGCGGAGGAAAACCTTGATTACATAACGTGGTGTTCAAGTCATGGCAAAATCAACGTCTAAGATACGGTATTTCCAAACGGTCTGTATACAAAATTCCCTTGAGAAGATTTGGACCCTCATCGCCAGAAAACATATTTATAGAAATACCCTCACTTCCCCTTTTTTCCAGAAAATCAGCCGCCATATTTGCCTCTCGATACACATGTTGAACCCGAGCCTTGAGCACACCTAACAGTTCTATAATTTCATCCCAATACTCCCAAAGCCACCACAAAGAACAAGTACTTTTCCTTACCCATTGTGTAAGGACCTGTGAATCTGTTTCCACAATAATATTACCAACTCCTAGCTCCTTACACATCCGCAAACCATCAAGCAAAGCTCGAGTTTCAGCCACCATATTAGTACAAGTCCTATAGTGATGAGAGAAACCAGCCCAACATTTCATATATGGTGGATAGTTCATCCATGTAGAGGATTCTCCCATGACTCATTGTGGGATGAAAGTGTTGTACACCCCGGATAAACAATGAGGTAGTCCCTTTAGGGATCTGATCTTCTTCTCTAAGGTACCCATGCTTTCATACATGTAGATGGTTCATCCATGTAGATGTTTCTTCTATAACATTTAGCTTTGTCATGGAAGGCATGTATTCTACGTCTGGAAAAATCAATGAGGTAATCTTTTTAGGGATTTGATCCTTTTTTTCGAGGTGCCCACGCTTCCATACATGGTGGATGGTTCATCCATATAGGAGCTTCTCCCATGATGTTCAACTTCATCGTGGAAGACACATGTTGTACGCATCAAAAAATCAATAAATTATCCTTTAGGGATCTATTCCTCTTCTTCGAAGCATCCACGCTTCCATACATGGTGGATGGTTCATCCATACAGGGGCTTCTGCCATGATGTTCAGCTTCGTCATGGGAGGCATGTGTTGTATGCCTCAGAGAATCTATGAAGTAATCCTATTAAGGATCTGATCATCTTCTTTAAGGTGTCAACGCTTCCATACATGGTGAATGGTTCATCCATATAGGGGTTTCTCCCATTATGTTTAGTTTCATCATGAAAGGCATGTATTGTATGCCTTGGAGAATCAATGAGGTAATCCATTGGATCTAATCACTTCTATAAGACGCCCACACTTCCATACATGATGAATAATTCATCCATGTAGGGGTTTCTCCCATGACATTCAACTTCGTCGTGGGAGGTAAACATTTTAAATCTTTTAAACAAAACGTACTTTTATTAAATAACTTCAAAATATTTACACTGGTTGAGAAAGATCTTCAAGCCATAAAGCCCATTTATTGGAAAAGATCTTACAGCCATAAAGCCCTCTATGTTCCAAGGTGCCGGTCGTAATTCTTCCCTGATGCGCTACGGACCTTCCTAGTTTGGACCCAGTATACCTACCCCCAGTTCTTTAAAGGATATGAAATCCTGCTGAAGTACTAGGTCATTTAGCTGGAAAGAACTTTTCTTAACTTTTGTATTGCAACAATAGGTCATCTTCCTTTGATACACGACTAGTTTCACTTTAGATTCATATTCTTCTAGTCGAGAAAGTCGAGCTCTCATCTTCTTAGTTTATCATCGGATATTTCATTGAATTGTAATCGATGGGAGATGGTAATCCAACTCCCACTAAGAATAGGGTTTCTACAACTAGTGTCCGACTTGTGGTTCAGATTACCCATAATACTTGTGACAGTTCATCAACCCATGCTCATTTGGAAACATAAAGTTTTCTTTTCAAAGTGTACTTGATGATCATGTTTATGGCCTCTACTTGCCCAATTGCTTGGGGTGATGAGGTATTGAAAAATGTTTCTTGATCTCCAGCTCCTCACATAGGTCCCTGACCTTTTGTTGTGGAACTGTCGTCCATTGTCCGACACAATTGAATTGGAAATTCCGAATCGACATATAATATTCTTCCACAAGAACTTGAAAGTGTTAACTTCTATAATTTTGGCTAGGGGTTCAGTTTCAACCTATTTTGTAAAGTAATCGATGGGGATTATAGTAAAACTTACATTACCTCTACCTTTGGGTAGGGGACGATTCTCCATATAGCAAATGGCCATAGACTAAGCAGTTAACTCTTGGGAAGGTTACCACTGGATAGGGGAGAAACGTTGACATTTGTCTCACTTTCATATAAATGGATCGCGTCTTTCTTCAATATTGGCCTATAGTACTCCCGTCGTTGTACTTTTGTGCCAATACGAGACATTTAACGTGATTTTTCAAACTCTCTCATGGATCTTGCGAAGTATGTAGATAGCTTCCTCTCCTCCGATGCATCGAATAAGGGATAAGGAAAAATCCCGTTTGTGGAGCACATCATCCTGGAACACAATGTGGGCTGCTTTTCTCCTAAGCTTATAAGCATCCTCTTTGTCATCGGGAATAACATGAATTTTTAGGAAGGCTACTATGGGTTGCATCCATGTAGGTGTTCCTTCTACCCACAATTCCATTTACCTTAACAATGGAAGGCTCTAAGAGGTGTTCAATTGGCACAAACATTAGTAGTTCCAAGTCCTTACTACTAGCCAGCTTGGATAAGGTATCGAAGTGGGTATTTTCATGAGAGAGATTTGAGCTAATTTGAATTTTTCTAAAGATGGGAGTAGACTTTTACCAATTTAAGATACGCGGCCACGCCCTTGTCTCTTACTGTGTAGTTGTCATTAACCTGACTGAATACTAACTAAGAATCACTATTAATCAGCAACCTTTTTACTTGTATTTCTTTAGCTAACCTGTGGTCGGTTAGTATGCCTCATATTTAGCAGCACTGTTGGTAGCCTTAAACTCAAACCTCACTGCACAGTTCATCTTATGTCCCTCAAAGCTAACTAGGACTACACCCACTCCTCTACTGGGGTCTTGAGGGTCCATCGAGAAACTTTCCAACTCCTCTACTGGGGATGTTTGAGATTCAAATTCGTTAACACGAGGGTGCAGTTCATCGAGCATAGCTCCCTATTCGAGTCCGTCATATTAACGTTTTCCTGTCTAGAATTTTGTCCTCCTAGGGCATCTATCATGTCAACATCCATTAAAACCATATTGACGTCCCTGTGTTCGACCTTTCTTATAAAGTTCAAGTAGCACTACCGCACTCCTTTTTTGTCACCCCTAACGATGAAAATCCCGTGTACAGTAGTGAATATCATGCATATGTGGTAAATAGAGGTGACGGCCTATAAATCTTTTAGGGAAGGTCTACCTAGTATCCCATAGTAAGCGGATCTGTTATCTACTACCAAAGCTTCCATGAAATTTAGATATGTTTGGGGATGGTTCTCTCATTTCCACCTTAAGAGTTACTTTTCCTCTTGGGACGATGTTGTCCCCTGTAAAGCTATTTAAAAGGGTGGTGATGGGAGTCAATTCATGATTAAAGATCATCTTATCAAAGATGGCTCCAAAGAGGATGTTGACGGAACTACCATTATCCACTAGCATCCTTTCATTCCATTACGAGCCACCGCGACCCTCACAACGAAGACATCACAATGGGAGAAATGTACACCCTTAGCATCCTCCTAATTTGAAGAGGAGTTCGGGCTTGGAACATCGTAAGGCTTTAGTTGTGACCATGAGTGATAAGGAATCAGAGACTAGTTCTCAGAACGAGACATCTGGTGAGGACGATAAAAAATTCATGGCCTTCACTTCGATTGCTAGAATCGAATTTGACCGTGAGATTGAGAAGGTTGAAAGATAGAATGCAAGTAAACGGTCTGAAGAAGAGTCTGATGAAGAGATCGACATTCATGAGTCTTATCGTGAATTATTTGAGGAGAATCTCAAAATTAAGAAGGTTAATAAAGCCATCTTGAAAAAGGTGAACGATCTTGAACTTGAACGTGAAAAACTGGTGAGTGACCTTCAGGACTCGACTAGAAAATTAAGTGAGTTGAAGCTGGTTAATGAAAACTTGGAAATTAAAGTTAAATCATTAACTACTGATCTTGTATGCTGCCAAATATATAAAAAAATAAGACATTATTGTTCTATACATGATTTGGTAATTCAAAAATTGATTTTCATACGTTAAAGGAGTGATTTTTTTTATATATATTTGAAGAGATCCTATCTTATGTTTTATTAATTTCTCGTTCCTATCAGATTAAAAAGCATACTCTTACTTGCCACATCTTTCACAACTTTCAAAACATAGCAAATGTATTCCTAAACCATGACAATCTATATATTAGGCAACATTTTACTATTCTTGTATTCTTGCTTTTGATTGATTGATTTAACTAATTTGCATTAACAGCAATATACTTTCTGTAGCTATGCAGCGCCTAAACTTGCCGATGCTTGTTTCAAAAGACTATCCCAGTGATATTTTCAATCGTGCCTTATTATGTTGCTATCATTATTGATATATTTTACCTTTTCATTGTCATGCAATTTGGTTCCCATTTAACCTCAACCAAAAAAGTACACTCTAATTTTTGTTACTTTTAATTTAACTTTTGTGGTGTTAGAAGCTATATTTGCACAAATATTTTGTAAAAAAAAAAAACTCACGCTAAATAAAGTGTTTTGCTACTTCCTTGTACTGTACATCTTGCTTTCCTGACGCTTTTTTGTTGACAAAAGTTGCGAGGTACAGAATTTCACCCTAATCATCCTAACATGTCAAACTCTGACTGATAAGTGCTCACAATACTCAACATTTCCTTTAGCTTTTCTCTCACTTTGCAGCACAATACTATAGGTATAACCAATACACTTCTATATATATATATACACACCATCTTCTATGCTATTTACGCAACTTAAAATCACACGTAAAAGAAGAAATACATACTTCAACTTGAACACTTGAAACAACAAAGTCCCCATCATTTACTTCACTCTCCAGGTAAATGTGAACACATGAAACCAAAAAAAAAAAAAATTGGATTAGGCATTGTTTCAAACACTAGATTTTACTACTTTCTCATTTTTATATTTACTATACATGAAATTTTTTTATCTATGTTTCAGGCTTAACAAGATGGCAGGAAACTTTAAGTTTATACCACAGATCAATCCAAATGAGAAGAACTGGCAAGCCAAAATAATAGTTGTAGAAAAGTTGGCACCAAAGTAGGCAAGACACGGTAATAGTAGATATCAAAACATGGTGCTGATGGATCTTGAGGTAAACGACTTCCAATAAATAAATATAGTCCACACTTCTTCATTTTTTGATTTTGAAAACATTATTATATAAAACAAACATTTGTATTATTTTCCATTCAAATCCGCCACAATGAAACACAGTGCATTCAACACTGTATGATGCAAATATTATTACCTTTGAAAATCAGCTTCAATTGAGCAAAACATAAATCATTTCAAATGCTCTTGTTAAGGAGACAAAGCCTGAATATAGACTTTCAAATGGTAATGTGAAATTGACAATATCTGGAAAGACACGAATTCAAGAAGTGAACGAGAACCGAATGGAATGCCTATTTTTAACATTCACTTTCACTCCTTTTCTAGAATTAGAAAAATAAATAGATTGCAACAATTATATAAGTAATTTCTAATCAATCATTTCTCCTCCTTTTCATAACTATAACTATACCTTACATTTTTTACTTATGTTCATTCTAGAACACATACACACATAATTATTAACTCTTAAAGTAAAGTTTTTCAACATAACATCTATGCAAGCATGCTTGCAGTTGATATTGATATGAGTCCAAGACGGTCTGGAAGCAAAACATATGTGCATGATATTTTACTTATTGATAAAACATTTCACACAATCATCTTAACAATGTGGGATGACTATGTTGAAAAGAACTTGTTCTCATTGCAGACAACATTGCCAAAAGGCTTGTGATTTTAGCAATCCGATTGAAAGTTTCATCATTTAATGATAACAATTGATATAGATACTATACAACTTATTACTATCCATATAAAGCATATGACTATAAAAGCAAGGATTAATATTTAGTCTTTAACGCAAGCTTTACACTGTCAACCAAAATCAATAGCACCTTCTTTATAGGTGTTGCTTTCAGCCAAGTTGCAGAATTCAGAACAAGATAATTATAAGATACCTATACAATATAGAAAATATTTGACTACATTTTCTATCAACTATACATTATCATCACCTTGTACATATTAAAGCTTTAATGTTTTTTTCTTTATCCTTAGTAACTACAATATAAGCTTTTGATTATACTTGCTACTTGTCCACTTTTTACTTATTTAATCATTTACTACAAGGATTGAAGCACATAATGAAGAACTAAATGACATTGTGATAAGTGTAATTTATATACTCATTCGAAGCGTTAAATCATGATATTTTATTGTTTTTTGAATTAAATTCTACCTAATTTATGTTAAATTATATTTTGTAGGTAAAATTTTATGTTAATGAAGAATTAAAGAAATGAATGCAAAATAGCGGAAAAATGGAAAAAATTCACAGTACGAGGACTAAATTGGCATGTGATGCACAAATAAATTCGTTTTAAGGATTAACTTTCATTATATGAAAGTTTTTGGGCTTGGAAAGAAGAATTAATTTGATTGGGTATTGGAATTTATTGGGCCTAAATTTGAGCTTCTAAAAATTGGAATACACATTGACAATCATATTATATTGTATATATACAAATCAGTAGCTTGAAGGGCAAGAGGAAAGACCGGTACACACATTGGAGAAAGCGGCTGCAAGTTGGGCATAAAACATATACACACAGAGGAAAAGACAAAAGCCAATTGAGAAAACAAAAGAGGAGAAGAAAGAGTCAACTATAGTGGCTGGAAGGGAAGAGAAAACAGAGAGGCTGAAATTGAATTATCTATATACAAATCATGCACACGGTGGACAAAAAATTGTGACTGAAAATATATTATTTTCACGTGCAAAAAGTCGGCAGCTGTTCTGGGCAGAAAGTGGCTGAAATTGAGAAATATAGCTTCACGTTTCGTTAAATTTTAGTGATGTCTTTCCACTTTTGCGTGTTTAAATTCAATATTATGAGTGGCTAAATATTTTTATTGTTAGAATTGATGATGTAGCTTAAAGTTTTTATTATATATTTAATTTCAAGATTTTCATGCAATTTTAATACTTATTAATTAATTATTGTGTGTTTAAACAATTAATTGATTTAGAGATAATATTGAGACCAATAGGTGATGTATAATTCTAGTTCGTGCAATAATTAATATAAACATTATAAGGGATTGATAGATAATAATTATATGGAGTGCGATCTTTGTTGAATTCCTATAGATAAATGCATTCATATGTGTGTAAATTCATATAGAGGTATAGTAAGTTCGGACATATGAATATGATTAGTATTGCTCGAGAGAGATCACTAACGACATTAGGTTAATTCGATCGTTGGCACGTATGAAAAATGACTGAATAAATTGGAATTAAATGTATGATAAATAACCTAAGTGAAATCGAAAATCCTAACTATCCAATCACATAATATTTTCTACGGTTTTAATTTGAGTTTGTTATTTTAATTAATAGTTTGTTATCTTATTTATTAGAATTTCGCTTAGAAAACATAACTTGGGAGAGATTTTGATTTTTCTGTAGTAAATCAATTTTCATTTTCAACCACACATTCTTCAATAAAATAATATTTTCCATCACATCAATAATTTTTTCTTCTTTTTCAACCACACATTTCCCATCATATCACTATTCAAAATCAATTCTTCCCTCAAAAATTCCTCCCAAACAAGCTCTTGATTTGATCATTAGTTACTATTTTAACTTAATTGAAGTTACGTTAGTTTAAAAATTTATAGTAGATAGTAGTCTTTGTGGGACGATATTTGGACTTAATAAATCCATTTTATTAATTGTCACGATCCGTACACTTGCGAAATTTCACGAACACATTGCATTGGAGAAACCACATCGTACAGTCACCCCCACTAAGTTATCTTCTCCAACACACAAAAAATTTACACATATACAAAATCTCAAAGGGCAACTACTAAGAGTAACTCATTTCACTTCATTGTGCAAATACAATGTATTTTTCATATCCTTTATGAATACATTTATATTACAATATTAGATTTTTCCACAACATAAATACTACTAGATCAAAGCTAAACCATCCGTCAAATCAACAAAAAAACTTTCAACTACAAGTTTTGTAACAATTGCAATAAAGTCACTCATGCTGATTTCGGTAAAACTTTCTCATGTATTTACTGCGAACATTCTTCTGCGAAGGCTGTATCCACGTAGCACTTAATACAAGTTATTCCAATAGGTAACCTTATACAAATAACTTTTAACACTCATCATATTTTCGTGCATTTCAATCATTATTTTCTTAAATATACTCATTCTTCATTCCCATAGGGCAAATGCTACTATACAATTAGAAGATGCAAGTGGAATTTGAGAATTTATTGAAGTATAATGCTAAGAATTTGATGAAATGTTCTAAGACAGTAAGTACAAATATCATGCCACACAAATGACGTTGGCATACAAATAACAGCTCTCCATCCTCACTTTCAACAAGAAACTGATCCATCCATTGTTGCAATAATCTAAATGGACCCTGAAGAAGAATACATTTTTTACATCAAGGTCACACAACTAGAGTAGAACACTACTCACTGCAAATTTGAAATCATATTTGTTCTAAATGCTCTCCCTGCCATCAGGGATGTAGCCATAATTTCAATCTTACGGGAGCGAAAATATGAGGGATGGAGGGGGGCTGCCCCCCGCCCCGAAAATTTTTTTAAACTAAAAGGATTGAAAATGACGATTTTGAGTACCAAAATAGGCAAGTTAGATTGAATGACCAAAAAGACAATCAGTTTGTCGATACAATGACAATATGTCTATCTATGTGTCTAACGCTATACAAATTGAAAATATGAACATTAGATGGACATAAAAAAGACAAAAAGTAAACTACATATCTATATAATAGATGATAGAGATGGCTTTGACATCTGAAATTAGTCTATCTTTGTCCTCATTACTTCAAACTCGTCAATAAGAGAATCTAATGAAAAAGTGTCAACAATCTCCTTCTCTATATACACAAGCATGGTACTGGAGAAAATATTATCTTCCATTCTATTACGCAACCTTATCTTAATGACACTCATAGCTAAAAATGTACGTTCTATAGTTGTTGTTGAAACTGGAAGAGTCAAGACAAGACGAATCAATCTGTCAACAAGATTATAACTCATTGATTTTCTTATCAATGCCAATAGTTGGCACTCATCGGGGAGTGTTGTCAAATTTTTAGATTGAGAGTTACGCTGAACTTCAATTTGATATAGCTCCAATTGATCTTTCAAATGCAACTTCTCTTGATCTGTAAAGTCGACGGGATAAAATTTATCTGCAAGCTTACAAATGTATTGAACATAAAAAGCCTTGTAGCCGTCTCTAGGATCTAATGATGAGCCAAGAATAAGCAATTCCATCACATCTTCCTTAAATCTATCTTTTAACTCCTGAACTTGAAAATCAGCTATTGCAAGAAACAAGTCAATTTTGTAATGATGTTGGAAAGTGATACGGTCTTTTTTCTTGGAAGTCCTCCCTCAACCTGCTCTATATAAAGAAGACATATCATGAATGTCTATGTTTCTTAAAGTACAAAATGACTTCACATTGTTCAACAATCCATCTCATCCATCTATTCTATAGTTTTGAAGTCGGGTTTTCATCACTGACACCAATTCCATTGCATTCAATATATCCTAAGATTTAAATTGTAATGCTTGACAAAGAACATCTTTAAATCCTAAGATATCTCTCATTAAATGTAGAATAAACACGAACTCAAAAGATGTCATGACATCATAAACACCATCAGCTTCACTCATGTTGGCTAAAGTACTTCTATCATTGATGATATCAATTAAAACAGAACAAGTGTCATCAAACAAAACAAGCAAACTACAAATGGAACCACATTGTGAGCTCCATCTTATACTTCCACCACGTTTTAGCATTCCAATCTGATTTTTTCCTCTTCCAGTTTCAAACTCATCGTTCTCATCATTGGCAATCATTTCTGCAATTCTAGCTACTTGAGAGCTTCGAAGTTTGTCACTTCGTTTACTAGAAGAGGTAACCAAGTTCACAATAAGAGATAAGTAATAAAAAACTGGAATTACTTGCCTAGTTGTTGCCACAAGAGCCAATTGGAGTCGATGAGCAAAACAATGAACATAATATCTATATGGACATTCCTCAATGAATAAAGCTTGCAATCCATTCCACTCTCCTCGCATATTACTAGATCCATCATATCCTTGATCACAGATTTTTATATGCTAAGGTTATGTTGAGAGAGCACTCTATGTATCTCATTCTTTAAAGTTGATCATTTTGTATCTTCAACATGAAGGAAATCAAAAAATCACTCTCGTATGTAACCTTCTTTGTCAACAAATCTAATAACAAAGGCCATCTGTTTTCTTTTTGATGAATCTTGAGATTCATCAACTAATATGCAAAATTTGGTATTACCAATCTCATTTACAATGAAATGTTGTACATTGGATGCTAGAAGAGATAATATTTGCTTTTGAATCTTAGGAGAAGTATAAGTTGCATTTCGTGGAGCATTCTTTAACACAGCTGCATCCACAGCTGCATTGTAACATGCAGTGTGTTTAATCAACTGAATAAAGTTCCCTATGTTAATGGATTTAGGTATTTCATAGCGACCTCTGAATGCTGTCCTTTGAAGTACACACCATTTTATTGCATCAATGGATACTTGAACTTTCAATCGATTACTTGCAACCTTTTTGGAGCTTTGCTTCTCAATAAATTTTTCCACGTGTTGCAATGAATTCATCAAGTCACGACAACAATTCATAGCCCTTTGTGCAATGTATTTGGTTGATATGGCCCCAACTTGACATAAACTTGTCTGATTGCATCCCTCTGCTCTACCGAAAAATCCAACATTGATTTGCGTAGTACAGGATCACATTCCAGTGAAAATGAATCGAATTCCTCATTCTGAGGAAAAGAATCAACAACTTATGGTTCTTGATCAATGTTATCTTTCAAAATAAGAGATTCAAGATTAGAGGTAGAAGCTTCCTCAAAAGTTCCTTTCTTGAAATATGAATCAATTGTCTTCATGATGTAAATATTCCCAATAATTCAAATTAATTTCAATACCCACTACTCACGATATAATTCAAATCAATACTGAAATTCGATGTTCAATTCAATCGTCTGTCGCGCAGAGAAGATATTTGAAGAAGAATGAGGGGTGTATGTAGTCGAGATTACATTTTGTAGGTTGTGGCTTGTGGGTATGCTTCAGAGCCGGACCTAAAAATTTAGATCCTCTAGACGATTAATTATTACGAGGCCCTTAAATTTTGTACATGTTCGGTTACCCTCAACAATTAGCCTTCTTTTCTACTACATAAATACATGTCCTTCTCTTCAGCACTGTAAAAATGAAAGAAAAAATTTTCGCGAAGCTAAATTATTGGTCAGTAGCTATGATGAGTTTACTCCCTTCCCAAAATTTACAGTAATCAATCTCTGTTCATCTATACTACTACTCTACTCCTTATAAGAATCTTAATCCAGCAAACAAAAATCAAAATATCCCTTTTGCCTTTGCTAAATGATAAGAAAATGTTGAAGGGAGAAAAGAATCATCGACCATTTAATTAGAGATTTTACATTAAATTTTGACCAATTGGGTACGCAACACAATAATAAATTTGCTTACAAATTCATAGATTCTGGAGTGAGTAAGAAATCTATTTTAAATTAAGGAAAACAAGCACAGAAATATTTCAAAATTTACAATATTACAAACCCAATTTGTACCTAATTTATTATGCCAAAATGGATTTATCTTCAATCTTCAGCCAACATTGTAAGAGCTAGTAATGCACTTTCACATGATTCAAACTTACAAAAAGAAATAAAAAATGAACCAAAGTAGATTGTAGAAAACAAGCTCTTACTTATATAAATATTGTGTCACAGATGAAAGAGCAATTCATCATCATAAACACAATGGTTGTTTCTGAACTTTTGAATTCCCTCAAAATAGTAACCTCTGAGACCTAGAACTTGATTGAATCGTTACTTTAAACTGGAAGGAATAGATATAAAATTTTAAACGGATTATTTTCTTACTTCTTGCCTCTGTTCTTCTTCGGTGGCTGTCCTCTTCCTTCTTGGGCTCCTCCGACAATGGTGATCCAATGGAATTGATGATTTGAATTCAATAAATCAAAGTTTCACCCTCTCGTCCGGTCTTCTTCCAACCCTCAAGAAGCAATGTTTTTATGAAACATTGGATGGGTTTTTGATGGGTTCTATTTTGGGCCAAAAAAATTTTATGAGGCCCCTTAAAATCTTGAGGCCCTAGGCCATTGCCCAGTCTACCTTGGGCAAGGTCCATGCCTAGTGTGTTTTTGGTTAATTGATTCATAAATGGGTCAATTGCTTTTGGATTGGATTTGTGCTATTTTATTTATTTAAGTAACTATTGGATCTTTTGTTTAGGTCTAAAATTTTTGTATTGTTGAATTTTAAAGTGTAAGTTATTGGGTCAATATTTATTATTGGAAAAAAAAATTTCAAAATTGTGCGGGGGTGAGTCAATTTTTGCGGGGCTAAACTGAAAAATACATTACAAATTAACTAGGAATAGTGGACCGGGGGACAATGCCCCCCCCCCCCCCCCCTCCCCCTCCCCATCCCCATCTCCGTCTCCGTCTCTGCCTGCCATTACCATTACAGTAGAACAACCAATTGAGAAAGACAAAAGCTCCTTATGCCTTGTTGAAGCAAACAAAAATTATGGGAATTAGAAAAGTAACCACACCATCTGTAAAACGAGTGTTTTTCCAAACTTCAGCTGAGGCAGTACTTTTCGACATACCATCTGAAAAAAGCATTGCTACCCTTTGCTCTAAAACTCATCAAGTCACAACAAAGAGAAAGCTCGACTAATCATCATCATATGTTTTTGCAGACAACATCAATGCTACAACCAAAAATTTTGCTTTGCTCGTTTTGTCATCTCCATCTAAATAATGAAACTAAACCTGTCAACGAACAACTTTGTTTTATTTTGTAGCACTAGTTTCTATGATAATTACTCCCATGAAGTTTAACCTTAGTAGAAATGTACAATTAACTTCATGATGATTTCAAGTTGAAAATTTGCTTTATTTTGTAGCGATGCTATTGCATGAAAAATCCTCCATGAAGTTCGAACTCAACAGGAATGTATAACTGTCTTCATGATGTTTTTGTAGCTTGTAACTTATCTGTGATATTGTATAAATTCAAGCTTTATCAATGTCTAAATCAACCTCTGTTTACTTTTTACGTTCTAATTTTAAGCATTGTCTTAGTATCCCATGTATCTTTCAGTACTAATACGCGTAACTCAATAAAAAGAACATTACACATTAATACCACCAAATATGTTACAGTGGATCTCATTCTTATTGTGCTAACTAAAATAGAAACATCAACACAACAAGGCTACATCTTCTGGAATAAACCAGAATCACTCAATCGAGAAAGTGCCTTCTCAAACTGATTCCATTTCTGCTCCAAGGTGCCAATGTACCCAATTGACATTCTCACTAACCCAGGCGAAATGCCTGCCAATGCCTTATCTTCTGCATTCATTTCGCTGCTCGTGCTATTCCCAGAGCAAGACATAAGCGTCTCGTAGTACCCCAAGCTAACCGCCATGAATCCAAATTGAGTGCAATTCTGCAACAAATTCATCAAACGGTTAGCCCTTTCCTCAGTTTCCATATCCACGCATAGCATTCCCCCATAGCCATAATCTTTATTTGCCAAAGACTTCAGAACAGCATGATCCGGATGATCTTCCAGGCCCGGATATATTACTTTCAAGCCTAGTCTCTTCATTCGGTTAGCATACACTAAGGCCCGATTGCAGTGCTCTTTCATTCTGAGGCTCAAGTGAGGAATCCTTTCTGAAAGTTCAAAAGCGACTTTTGGGTTCATAGTTGGGCCTAATAACATAAGCGTTCCTTGATGAAGATCCATCATGGCATTCACCAGGCTGGCTGGCCCACATACAGCACCTGTGGATTTCCAGTGTAAATCAAATCTAACTTATTATTTTCATATGCGAAGAAAAGAAGAATGAAGAAGAAAAATAAATTAGACTATCTAATTTTCTGAAATGACCCCTAACTTCAATTTACAATATCTAATTTCTTCGTCCATGTGATTATCCATATTGCTGAAGATAAAATATAAATATGTAATTTATTACCTTTTATAAAATATTAACTTTTAAACAAGAGAGTCTAAAATGTATATATCTTCTATCAGAAGCTAAGTGACATAAATTGCTCATAATATATATATATATACAGAAATGATCTAATGAGCACCGGTACTCATCTTATCCTAAACACCAATGAGTTGGCACATTAATTCATTGGTGGATTGGAACTCACAAAATCTTTATCCACCAATGAATTAATGTGCCAACTCATTGGTGCTTAGGATAAGATGAGCACCGGTGCTCATTAGATCATATATATATATATATATATATATATATATATATATATCTTCTATCTTCTATATATTAAAAGTAGTTATGTAACGGAATTTCTTTTTTTTAACGGAAAAACTAATGGAATTTGTTGTTTTAACGGACTATGTAAGGGAATTTCTTGTTTTAAACATGCAACTACACCTTCTTTCAGTGTTTTTATCATAACTTTGTATTCCGATATTCGATTGAGGTGATTCAAAATGCGTTGGAACGCTAACTCATCTGGCTACAACTTTGATTTAGACATCATTCTCCAATTCGATCACTTTCTATGCCAAAAATAGGTCTCAATATAAGACTAAAATATTGGAGCATAACTTTTCGGTTGGAAATTGATTTGTAATCATCTTTTGCCTAAATTTGATTCCATTGACGTCTTCCTTTATCCAATTGACTCAGAGCACTCTCAAATCTTTATCGTGAGGTTCGGCACAACTTTTAAGTATTTACATTTTAGTCCCCGAACTTTGGATCCCTTACAATTTAGCGATTTCTCCAAATTTGTCAACTTTTGCTTATTTTTTTCGATCTCACCAACTTACATCACAACATCAAAATCACACATCTAATTATTTATCAATCACATAAACATTACATCATTAATTATTTAATTAACCAAAAAAATTACATCTTTATTAATAACAAATTAATTCTTAAACAAAACTATTAAATATAAACTACGCAAACGTGTATTGCACGTTGCTTGCACCTAGTATATATATAAAATATCGATTTTCATTGTTCTTTTGCAGTCAGTTTAAAGTAGTTTTAATAGTGGTTTTTAAAACAATCCAATTTTATTATCCACGAATTCTGAAAACATTTTAAAAGAATAAAATTAGATATATGTCCCTTAGTGAAATTTTCAATTTATAATTTCTTATTTTAAGTTGTTTTACTCATAAATGAAATTTTACTTATAGTATTTTATTTTATTTTTACATATAGTAATATTTAAATTAAAAAGTTATATGTTTATTTTAAATTTTAAGTTTGTATTTTTTTACTTATAAGTAAACTTTAAAATTATAAGTAAATTTTGAGCTTTTAAATAATTTTTACACATAAGTTAATTTTTTACTTATAAGTAACTTTTATATTTTGTAAGTAATTTTTAATCTTATTAGTAGTATTTTAATCCGTCGATTTGTTGATTTGAGAGCCGTTCAGGTGATTTTTAAATCATCCAAAATTGATACCCAAAAAGATTAGAAAACATCGATTTTTCTAACCTATCATAAACGGTGCTACCTAAAATCGATCAAAACCAATGATAACAAACTCCCAAGCAGGCCCCCTATTGTCCTCTTTAGGAGTAATCCAAACTCTAGAATGAGAACACATTACAAAAGGCTTTGGTAAGACTTTTGAAAAAGTAGGTTCTAAGATCAAGAAGCTATTTTTAAATATATTTGAATAATTTTTTAAAAGTGTTTTGTCTAATTAAAAAAGTTTTTAGAGTAAGTTAACCCATGTTTGGTACATATTATTTCAAAATATATTCTTTCAAAACTCATTTTCAATTACAAATTTTTCAATAAAATAAAATTTTTAATCAAATCAGTAACTTTTCCTTTTTAATTACCTATTTCTCGTCATATCAGTATTTAAAATATATTTTTTTCTCAATAATATCAATCAAACACCTGTAATCTAAGATAATATTCTCAAAATGCTATTCTACAAGCACAAGAAATAAAAATAAAAGGTCTGCATGTCAAAGGGTATCCCCTCTTAATTCAAGTATGGTATCCTCTAGAAGACAAAATAACAATTAAAAAATCCCATACACACGAGATTGCCTCACATCTACATCTTATTTCGGACCCACTTGTGTAACAAATCCAACTGCAATATTATACGTAATTTGACAATTATTATTTTCAAACTCTTTTTTCTATAGATTCATTTTTCAATCCGACATTCATACAATAAAATATCCTGAATGTAAATCCAAAATTTTTCTGAACTTTTAACCATACATTCTTCTAAAAATCGCCAGTTAAAATTCTATTTTTTTCAAATAATGATTATCAAACAGGGGCTTAATGGATAGAGAATAATTATATCACTGCACAATTTCCATACAAAGGTGGTGACAACTTTATGCTTGGCCTTTTGTTTAATGTTAATTTCATGTTACGGCATAAAGAATTCTACAGTATATTCCGATCCCAACATGGGGATGCTACAATTACTGGGGGTTGACAACCCCCCTCACCGGCCCCTCACGATGGTAGGGGCCCACCTTTTTTTAAAACAGGTGGGCCCCCACCATCGTGAGGGGTCGGTGAGGGGGTTGGCCGGTACAAACATCATTACCCTCTCAACATAGTGTTGATTCTTGAACCCCACTCAATTTAATAATAAAGAAAGAAAAGAGCTAACCTGCAATGATGTCGGCCCCACCGCTAATGTACTTGGATATGCTGTGAACCACAACGTCAGCACCCAACCTCGCCGGGGACATCACCATCGGCGCAAAAGTGTTGTCCACCACCACCACAATCCCCTTATCGTGAGCTATCCTGCACAGCTCTGGCACGTTAGCCACCGTCAGAGTTGGATTCGACATGGACTCGAAGAACAACACCTTAGTTTTCCCTTCTGTGATGGCTTCTCTAACCATTTTGTGATCCCTAATGTCCACAAACGACGTCATTATATTGCATGTCCTAGGTAAAAAATGTGTAAACAGAGCGTGGGTGCCTCCATACAGGGTACGAGAGGCGACCACGTTGTAAACATTTAATTGATTAAAATAGGAATCTTCAACTATCATGATGATCACATACTTATCTCTTTTATGCGGAAATAAATACTTCATTAAAACATACCGGGATCAGCCATAATGATATCTTCTTAGTGTAGAAAGCCTATAGAAATTATTTCTCTCACTTCACCCCTTTTCTTGTCTTCACCAGAATATATGGGCAAATCTGATAAAATGATAAAGTGGGTAGAGAGAGGACAATTCCTACGTTCAATAATCTAACCATTTATCCTACTCCCCATAAAAGTAGGCATATAGGAAATAACTTCCACTTTCTCACTCTAACTGTGCAACCGTGCATTTCAATTTCAAAGCCAATAACCACCTTATCATGTAAAGTCCAAATAATGTCCATATTACCCTTGTTCATGTGGGACATATTTTAACATTCTTCCACTTGGCCCATATGAACGATAATTATTTGGATTGATAAGGTAAACATAATATGCGCATAACATTAGCTTATTTGCACTTTAGTAAGATTACAATAATATATATAATTAAATAACCTACCAACATGAGTCATGGCAGTAAATATCAATAAAGTGACATCTTCCCTTCCATGTACTACAATGCTAGCAAATTACTTAATTATAATCCATAATAGGAAGTAACTGTAATGTCCCAATAATGTCTTTGTCAAAGACGAATCCTGTCATCAATAATCCATCTCCATAATTACGTAATTGATGGTAAGCAGGAAAGATGTCAGAAACACAATTAGTGATATCTATACAGATGTTATAGAACAAAGAGATAAAAAATAAAGATCCACAAATATACCTCAGGGATTGCAACAAAGACCCATGCGATCGACATGTTCCTTAAATGTCTTTGGTGCTAACCCTTTAGTCAGAGGATCTGCAATCATGAGCTCAGTTTTAATATGTTCTATAAACACAGTTTGTTTCTGAACTTCCTCCTTAACGGCCAAATATTTGAGCTCCATGTGTTTAGTGCCATTAGAATATTTGTCGTTCTTGGAGAAAAGATCGGCCGCGGAATTATCGCAATACATTCTCGCCGTCCGGCAATGTCGTCGACAATTTCAAGTCCCGAGATAAAATTCCGCAACCATAAAGCATGAACCGTAGCCTCAAAGCACGCCACAAATTCGCCTTCCATAGTAGATGCGCCATGATAGTCCTGTTTGGCGCTTTTCCATGATATCGCTCCTCCAAACTAATAGAAACAAGTAACCAAAAGTTGACTTTCGACTATCAACACAACCAAAGAAAATCGAGTCGGAGTAGCCAACCACCTCCAACTGATCAGACCTTCTATATGTGAGCATATAGTGTCTTGTTCCTTTCAAGTATCTCAAAACCTTCTTTGCAGCTTTCCAATGCTCCATTCCGGGATTACTTTGGTATCTCCCGAGCATTCCAACTATGAAACTAATGTCCGGTCTTGTACAGGTTTGAGCATACATCAAGCTTCCAACAATAGATGCATAAGGAATATTTTCCATTCTTTTCTTTTCTAATGCATTCTGTGGACAATCCTTTTCACTGAACTTGTCCCATTTACAAATAGGAACAGGAGTGGGCGTACATTCAGCCATATGAAATCTTTCAAGAACCTTATCGATATATCCCTTCTGAGACAACCCTAGCAATCCACGTGATCTATCACGAAATATTTCAATTCCTATCACGTAAGTTGCCTCACCCATATCTTTCATTTCAAAGTTCATAGAAAGAAATCTCTTGGTTTCAGTAAACCAAGATCATTGCTGGCAAGCAATATATCGTCAACATATAGAATCAAGAAAATGAACTTGCTCCTACTGACCTTTAGATATATACACCGATCAACGGTATTTTCCTTAAATCCAAAGGACGTGATGGTATCATTAAACTTAAGATACCATTGTCTCGAAGCCTGTTTAAGTCCATAAATTGACTTCTTTAATTTGCATACCATATGCTCCTTTCCTTTAATCAAGAAACCTTCAGGTTGATCCATATAAACTTCTTCATCTAAATTCTCATTCAAAAAAGCAGTTTTCACATCCATTTGGTGTTACTCCAAATCAAAATGTGCCACTAGAGCCATTATGATCCTAAGAGAGTCCTTTTTCGATACAGGAGAGAACGTCTCCTTGTAATCAACACCTCCCTTTTGAGTGAAACCTTTAGCAACAAGTCTAGCTTTATATCGTTCAATGTTACCATTGCAGTCGCGTTTGGTCTTAAAGACCCACTTACACCCGACTGTCTTAAAACCTTCAGGCAAATCAACGACGTCCCAAACTTTATTTTGTTCCATTGATTTCAACTCATCATTTATAGCATCGATCCACTTTTCAGAATCATTACTTTCAATGGCTTGTGAAAACGAAACTGGATCTTTACTTGTCCCTAAATCATAATCAGATTCTTGCAGATATACCAAATAGTCATCTGAAATAGATGATCTCTTTTCTCTTTGAGATCTCCTTAATGCTATTCCTTGTGATTGTTCTGCAATCGGTTCATTGGTGACATTCTCATTATGGAGTAGCTGATCACTTGATTGTTGTTCAATGTCATAATACTGTTCGACAACTGGAGAAACAACAATTTCAGTTGAAGTTACGGGTATCGGGATAGGCACTCGAACTTCTTCTAGGATGACATTACGTGATACATTACTCCCACTAATTTCACCATTTTCAAGGAATCTGGCATTTCCGGTTTCTACAATTCTCATACTATGGTTAGGGCAGTAAAACCTATACCCTTTGGACTTCTCTGGGTAACCAATAAAGTACCCGCTTACAGTTCTAGAATCCAACTTCTTTTCATGTGGATTATAAATCCTAGCCTCTGTTGGACAACCCCAAATATGAAAGTGTCTCAAACTCGGTTTCCTTCCTGTCCACAATTCAAAAGGAGTCTTTTGAACTGCCTTACTAGGAACCCGGTTAAGCAAATAAGTGGCTGTCTTAAGGGCCTCCATCCACAATGAAATGGGTACTGGGGAGTTACTTAACATACTCCTTACCATTTCCATAAGAGTACGATTACGCCTTCACCACACACCATTCTCGCCGAGGCGTACCGTATCAGATATTGTGCACAAAGACCATGCTCTTCTAGGAATTTAGCAAACGGTCCTGGACATTGTCTTATTCCATCATACCTTCCGTAATACTCACCACCTCTATTTGATCGAATGATTTTCACCTTTCTATCTAATTGTCGCTCAACTTCAGCAACATATGCCTTTAAAGCATTTATTGCTTGAGACTTTTCATGCAACAAATAAACATAACCATAACGTGAATAATCATCGATGAAAGTGATAAAATGCTTTTCTCCACCAAAAGACGGTGAGTCGAAAGGTCCATATATATCAGTATGGACAATCTCCAAAAGTTCTCTACTTCTTGTGGCTCCTTTCTTTGTATGTCTGGTTTGCTTTCCTTTAATACAATCCAAACATACATCGAAATCAGTGAAATCAAGATTCGAAAGAATCCCATCTTTTACCAATCTCTCCATTCTTTCTCCGGATATATGACCCGCCTTTTATGCCACAAGAAAGAAGAATTTTCATTAACTCTCGCTACGTTTAGTTCCAACATCATGATGCAAGGTGAGGAGTGTTTTAGCAAAATTTTTGTTAAGATTAAATTTATATAACCCTTCGTATAAAACACTGTAACCAACAAATGAGTCATTCCTCATCAAACGAAAACCCTTATGTTCAAAATACAAAGCATAACCATCACAATCAAGTTTTGACATGGAAATTAAATTTCTAGAAATAGTAGGGACATAAAAAGTATCAAATAGGTCCAAAGAGTGGCCTGACTCTAAAAACAAACGTAAAGTTCCAACACCAACAACTGGTACTTGAGTTCCATTTCCCAATACTATAAAATGTTCATTTTCCTTTATGTTCTGGATCGAAAGGTATCCCTGCATCGAATTTGAAACATGAATAGTAGAACCAGAGTCAATCCACCACGTATTAGAAGGAACTTGTGTCATATTTGATTCGAAACATACATAAGCTAATAGCTTACCTTTCTTTTCGAACCAAGCCCTACGTTTCGGGCAATTTTTCCGTAGATGCCCATGGCCATGACAGAAATAGCATTTCGGTCCATTACGTTCCCTCTTGCGAGCCTCATTGACATGAGAAGGTCCCGCAAACTTCAATGGATCTTTCTTGAAACTCTTCTTCGGTTTCTTTCCTTTGCTTCCAACTCCATGACTCATAACATTAATTGAATGTTGTCCTTGTTGCCTAAGCCTTGCCTCTTCTTGAATTAACATACTTGCCAATTCATTCACATTCCACTTTTCTTTAATAGTGTTATAGTGAATTTGAAATGGCCCATACTGAGTACGCAAGGAATTCAGAATGAACTGAACAAGGAAACTCTCATCAACATTCATACCTAGAGATTTAAGTCTGGCAGCTAGATTGGTCATCTCAAGGACATGCTCATTCATTCCACGACTACCATCAAATTTCATGGTAGTTAGTTCAGCCATTAATCTCCCTCCAAGGGACTTGTCCGCTGAACGAAACCGATCTTCCACAGCTTTGAGATATTCCTTTGCATTCTCAATTTGAGGAAGCGTTGACTTAATATTGTTCGCAATACACATTCGCATAAACATAATGCTCAATCTGTTAGATCTTTCCCATGACTTAGACAAAGCTTGCTGCTCCAAACTGCTTGTAAGTAATAGCATCTGGTTTGTCAATTCGCAATGCTAAGTCAAGATCCAGAACACCAAGGTGGAATTGGATCTTTTCCTTCCAGTCAGAGAAATTAGTTCCACTAAAGACTGGAACAGAGGAAGCTAGCGAATGAAGCGAAACAGGAGTAGACACTGCAATAAAATTGTCACAACATTAATGCTTTGAGAAATCATTTCCATCAGCAATATTGCGTTCAATCTTTAGATTAACTAATGCAATATACTAATATTCAAATTTAATGGTGATATTTCACTCACCTAGGCATAATTGATAACCCTTTAAATTTTGATTGGTTTGTCACCTTTGGGCATCCATTCCAATCTCAATGTCATTCTATCAATTATCCTAATTAACTATAATGACTACTTGAAAGTTGGTGCACCTTTGGGTCTAACCATAATAATCAAATAATCATTCCATAATAATTCTGCAAAGTCATAAGTCAATTTAATATTTATAACTTTTTTCAGCAAGATCATTTTGGTGACAACATGCTAACCATAACATAAATATTGATTGATAAATGACCAAGCAAAAGTCGGACCATGTTTAAAACAGATAAATAATATCCCAAATTGTAGGCATGCATTATTTTTTAACACTGTTCATAGTTCAAAATCGTATACTAGCACTATCTTTTAATTTTATTAATTACATGTAAAATCCGGCCATAACAGTTCAGCCCATGCAATAAATACAATTATTAACCCAATACAAATGAGTACATAAAATAGCCACCATTACCACTTCACTATCATAGGACATGTACGTGTCCCATACAAAGTCAAACAACAAAAAAAGGTGCTCTGCATGCATTAAATCTTAAGGTCCAATAATTGCTTACCAAAATCAAATAATCATTTTAAACAAAATAGTGTGCCTAATAAGACAAAAGAGTTGTCCATTAAATCTGTAAATTGCAACTTTGAATTGGTAAACAAATGAAATCATTTTGCTTGCAGTCAACAAATTTGGAATTAAATAATAACTAGACTGACACATACTAATAAATATCCACAAGGAATCATGATATTCCAATAACGTAAAATCCGGCCACTACAGGCTTTTATCAACATTTCATTGAACCCGGCTATCATCATAGGAATTTTTCGGAATTAGTGAACAGTGATTCTCAAAACATTGCACATAAATTAAAAGGAAAATCATGATAGTTTCAACCATGCTCTGATACCAAATGTAAACATTTAATTGATTAAAATAGGAATCTTCAACTATCATGATGATCACATACTCATCTCTTTTATGCGGAAATAAATACTTCATTAAAACATACCGGGATCAGCCATAATGATATCTTCTTAGTGTAGAAAGCCTGTAGAAATTATTTCTCTCACTTCACCCCTTTTCTTGTCTTCACCAGAATATATGGGCAAATCTGATAAAATGATAAAGTGGGTAGAGAGAGGACAATTCCTACGTTCAATAATCTAACCATTTATCCTACTCCCCATAAAAGTAGGCATATAGGAAATAACTTCCACTTTCTCACTCTAACTGTGCAACCGTGCATTTCAATTTCAAAGCCAATAACCACCTTATCATGTAAAGTCCAAATAATGTCCATATTACCCTTGTTCATGTGGGACATATTTTAACACACGTGTCCGCCAGAGCTGCAGAGTTGGAGGAGCACAGAGGAGATGGCGGACATGCCGGAGGCTGTGCAGTAGGCCGCCTCGGTACCCTAGAGGGAAGCCATGAGACGGCCGAGATTCAGAACGGTAGGGTTAAAATGGCGACTGTAAATAAAAAAGTCACGATCGGGGCCAAGCTCTCCTGAGAACATACGGCGCATGGTTTCTGGTTCCATGACCGTGAAGGTGGCGGAGGCCTCAATTGACATGTTCACGCCGCCATGCTCGCCGAATTCGTGGCGGGCACTGGACAGAGCCGCCGCTGGGTCCTCACATATCATCTGTTTCATCGCCTTCTTGGCCGCGATGAAATCTTCTCGATCCCATTGATCCTCCGATCTTGTTCTTTTCTTACTTAAGACATTGAAGCCATTGTGAGTAACTCCTGCATCTGCCATTGCTTTGAGTTTTTATCTTCGTGCGATGAAATAGGATTTGAGTTGATGAAAGATGATAAGGAGACGTGTGTACTTATATCCAGCGAATGTGTAAATCGGGTAACGTTAAGTCGCCTCTTTAGTCATTGTTTAATTAATTAATACGTTTAATTGCAATAAAAAAATCCTCTTATGGTAGTTGCCGAGTTAACGGTTGAATCTTTGAATTATTGAAAAAGAAATAGAAACAGAATTAGAAGGTCTGACACGTTGCCCATATGCATAATTCTTGTGCATTTCGTTAATGTTTTCTCAAATTGGATCACTCTTTGGTCTTTCTTTAATTAATAAGTCTTTTTTTAATACTAAACGGTTGTCCTCAATATTATTTAGAAAAATTGACTTTACGTCGAAGACTTGTTTTAGATAAATGAAATAATACAAAAAGAATAATTTACTTAGGATAGAGAGACATAAACATGTTCTACTATAAAAAAATTACGATAAAAAAAGTCCAGAATTGAAAAGGTCATGTTTGTTGAGTTGTGATGTCAAATTCAGCCTAAATGGGCTATGATGTAAGTGGGCTAGGCCCAGTTACTATTGCCTAATAATGTCATGGTAACAATACATAAATCAGGTTTTGAAGTATGACCATTTCAAAATTAAGGATAGAGATTTTAAATTTCAAAAATCAGGTTTTTATTAAAATTTATTTATGAATTAATTAATCAATTATATATTTTTATTAATAAATATATAAAGGTCACATAACTATACAATTTGACCACAATTCAAAAATATTAAGGTTACAATTCAAAAAATTTATAAGTCACAGTTCGTTCATCGGTCACAAATTAAAAATTTAAAGTCACAATTTGTTCATTGATCACAAATTATAAAATTTACAAGTTACACAACTTATTTTATGGTAACAAAATATCAAATTTTAGGTCACAAATTAATAAATTTGTAGGTCACGCAGTATTTATTGATCACAATTTATTATTCATTGGTCACACACCAAACAATTTATTAGTCACAATCAACAAATCATTTGTGACCACCACCAACACAACAACACCGTCATCTCCGTTGCCAACACTAACACCACCAACACTACAGAAATGCACAATCGTTGCCAACACCAACACCACAGAAACGCACCATTGTCGCCAACAACACCACCATCGCAACCACTTCCCAGCAACAAAATCACCGTTTCAAACATCATAGCAAACGTTTTCACCACTACCACTACACCAAACCTGTCAACATCACCACAACCACCACCCAAACACCACTAAAAAATCGGACCACCACACCACCACTACCACCAATAGAACGTCGAGCCACTCTCACCATTTGTGAACCACAATCGCCAGGACCACATCACCATCACCATCACAACCACCATTGCCACCAACACCACCTGCGCCCCCATTTGCAAAACACCATCAAGAACTAATAAAAATCACCCCCAAATCACCGGCTAAACAATAGATCGAAATAAGAAGAAACCATCCTCAAAAATCACAGCACACGTCATTCTCGCAGCAATCTAAGCACCATACAACGACATTGTAATCACTGCTACAATGTAGTGCTCGTCGCTGCAGCGTTAGATCCGAGCATCGCTACAGTGTTGCTCCGCTGATTGACGTGCAACAGACGATCGTCGTTGCTGTGCCAGATCTTAGCGCTGCTTCATGTGGTGCCCGTCGGCCGTCGTTGCGATGCCAGATCGCCGTGCTTGCTCACAGTGTTGTTGCACCGGCACGAGAGAGTGAATAGAGAGAAAAAGAGATATTAGGGTTTGTAATATTATTATTATTAATAAAATATTAATTTATAATAATTAAATAAATACCTGATTTTTGTATAATGAAACTTGATACCTTAGTTATTAAATTGGTATTTTAAAACCAAGTGTATGTGTAATTTCCTCTAATTTCATAGTGATGAGGCCCAAAACTCAGATATATTAAATGAACTAAATCATGTTTAAGAAGTGCGACTTTAGTTTATATTCGTGGCCTCTTGAATTGATATGTTACTAGTTACTCTGGATCGTTGGTCTTGATCTGTGATCAGTCATTGAGGGTATAAATAGACTTTTGTACTGAAGCTCTAATTCATTCTACGAGTCTGATTTTTATTCTTAGTCATCTTCTAGAACTCTCTGTGGGTTTTCTTTTTCATGTTCTCTTCAATCTTCAACTTCTAGTTGGACGATTATGTGATTTCTATGTGAGATTAAGAGTTTAGGTGATTTTTTTGGCTAGAAGAGAACCAGTTTAGTTTGGGGTTGAGTTCTTCTGGTCCATGGAAGTAACTTTAACAAAGTTTGTTCGAGGGTTTGAATTTTGAGACATTTGTTAGATATAGAAGGGTACAATAATTTGAGCATGTGTTCCATGATACCTTTGATGCCTTGGTAAAAAAGTCGAGTCCTTTCTGTTAAGTATTTTGAATAATTTGTCCACTACTATTCATTAAAGTCTTTGTTGGGTGTTTTTGGATTTTCGATTATGATTTGGCTATGAAAAGTTAAATGCTCATGGTTCTATTTGGTTCAATTTGAAATTTTGAAATCCAAAGTCTTTTTTTTGTAAGATCTTACCTTTAGTGGTTGTTCTTGGTTACAAAATCGACTTCTGGTGGTGGAAATCTATATTTCTCCTTTAGATCTAGAAATAAACCTTAGGGTCTTTTGATTACAAAGGTGAAAAATGGGTGGAAAAAAAATGTTTTATAGGGAATTGATTTGTCTAGAAATTATTTTATTGGAAATTGTAATTAATGATGTATGATTTGTATAATTTTTCATGGAAAATGTTAAAAGTTTGGTGTCCGTTTGGCTTCGTTTTTAATGGAAATTGTCCATTAAAAAGATAATATTTTCTACCATTGGGTTTAGAATTTGTTCCAATTGGAAAAAAAATTGAAAAAAAAATAACAATACCGAATATCATTCGTTTGACTTTGTTTTGTATGAAAATTGTTAATAAAAGTGAAAAAATTTTTACCATTGTATCTAGAATTTTTTTCAATTGCCCAAAAACAAAACCTCGAAAATATTTACCCACCAAAATATCAAGAATTTATTTTCCTCAAAAAGGTGAAAAATATGGAAAGTAAGAAAATATTTTCTCGGGAAAATTTTACCTATCAAACACTACAAAAGTTGAAAAATGGAAAAAAATTTCAGTATCAAACGGGGCTTTAGATCTAAAGGTTGCTAGAGAAATATGTATGGTTTTTGGTGATTTTTTGAAACTTGTGTCAATTGTTGGCTAGTTCTCTTAACATTTGTGTAAGTGTTAAGCCCTAAATCTCATCAATTTTAGAAATAAACACTTTTAATATATGATTGATACATATTTATGACAAGATATATTATTTAATCGAATTAATGTTCTAATAAATTAAATAATAGAATTCGTATATTTAAATCTTGGTAATTTGTTAATCACAAGGAATTGTGATTGTAAGAAACAAATTACATATAACTGAATCGTAAATCGTCCGTAGTTGTATGTAATAACGTGATACAGATATCGTTATTATGGATACCTTATCACGTGTGGCATTTCTTACTTGTAAAGTAAGTAGTTGATCTCACAAGTTAAAGTGTGGTGCACTTAAATGAACACGTGGATATTTAACAAAATATTGGAGACCTGCTAGGAAGATTACACATGGATAACTATATGTATCTGAGTTGTTAATCTCCAACGTTTGGTGGTGAAATTAGTCCTTTGATTTGAGGTCATTATAGTGCCTTATATGAGGACGGTCATACTTTGGTGATGTTGCTCTACCAAGGGTTGCTAATATGACATCTTTTGGGTATATTAAGAATCATATGAATGTTGTGAATGATCAAGAGAGAATTCCACTCTTAGATAGTGAGAGATTGTGATTTACATCTCATTCAATTAAGTTGATAATGAAATCATTGGTCAAGATGAAATCATAAGCCGAAAATGAGTTTTTGACTTACATTGACTTAATAGCGTGATGAAAGATATAATTGATAATTGAGATTGACACATATTCATATCTCATAATTGATCGGATCATATTGATGAATAGATTATAGTTTTACGGTAAACGAACAAATTTGATTTTGTCATATCATATGACATTTTTCGTCAAATGTATTGCCCGACATAATGCTAGATGTCAATTTGGGACGATGGATGTGAATTGTTGATAAATTAAAAAGTGATATTTTAATTTATCGATTTTAATTAGATCAAAATAATAATTCATGCCGTTAGGTATCGTGATCGGAAATCTGATGGATCACACACAAAATAATAACTAGAAGAATAAGATTTCAATTAATTAGTTAACAAGTGTTTTATAATTAATTAGTTGGATTGCTTGTTAATGTGCTCGAATTAATTAATTAGATTAATTAATTTATGGAGCAAATTTAATTAATTAAATATTGGACTAAATTAAGTTGAAAAGACGGGTCAATCCCACTTGAACTTATATTAGTAAGCCATTAGAATTTCAGAGAAATTGAACAGAACACAATTCATTATCTTCCTAACACAAGAACTGAGAAACCCTAGTTTTCTCTCATTCTTGTTCACCGTGTGGATTTCCATTGGAAGTTGGACAGTTATGGATTGCAGATCGTGATTGTTCGTGTTCCAAGATCAATAAAAAAGTTTGCATAATTTACAAAGGTATATTTTCTAAACAAAGTTTTTATCTAGACACAGAGCAAATCCGTGGTGGGAATTGAAAAATAATTTATTTTTCGTTGTGCATGTTAAGTAAATTCACAACTACTGATTCATCTATTGAGGCTCTTGGTGATCAAAACTCCAAACCACCACTTTAGTTTGCATTTTTCCAAACCCTAACTTGTATATTTGATATCCGTTTTCATATATCATGTTCTATTTTTTTTTATATGTGCCTCTTACTGATACGCTTCTATTGCTGCATGTGTATTCTGACCTTTATTCTTCGATTTTTTTCTATGAATTAGTGAATATTCCTTTATTCAAATTGAGCCTTGACTTGAGAATAGGATTCTCATGTATTTGAATTTCGTATGACTGTCATAATTGTTTATTCTTTCAACGTTATTGTGTGTAATAGTTTGTTTACTTTAAATTGATATGTTGTGTGTTAATATTGATCACCATTGGAGATAATTTGATATTATTCTAATTCCTTCATATTTTGTGTTTAAAAACCCTTAAAAGTTTGTTGTAAATTTCTTTTAAAGAAAAAATGTTTCTTGAAAATGACTACAACTACTTTTGAACTTGGGATTTTTAATAAAAATGTGATTTTTCAATTTGGTAATAAGAAATGAAGGGTATTTTTGTTCAACAAAAAGTATAAAAACTATTGATGAAGATTAACCTGCTTTTATGACTGATGAACAAAAATTTGAAGCAGATGAACTTGTCTATACTTCTATTATTTTGCATCTATCTGATCGAGTTTTGAGAAAAATAGGAAATTAGATGTCACTTTACTCTTGTGGAAAAAGTTAAAAAAAAACTTTACTTCGTTAAATCCTACCAAATAAACTTTTTCCTTTTCAAAAGATTTTTCAGTTTTAAGACAGATTTCTCAAAAGAATTATTTTCAGTTTTAAAATGAATTCCTTAAAAAAAAAAAGTTAGATGATAATTTGGGCGACTTTAACAAATTTGTTCAAGACATCACGAATACTAGAAAAAATATCCAAGGAGTCGTTATACTCCTCAATACTATTCCTAAAACCTATAGAGATGTCAAAAATGCATTAAATATGGTACAGAAACTTTTACTCCTAAAGTTATCATTAACACTTTAAGAAGTAAATATATGAAATTAAATTCAGAGAAAGGTAATTAGCACATAACGTTCTCACTTTTTATTGTTATTGTGGAAAATATCCATGTTTTTCATTTTTTGACATTTTCACCATTATTTTCACCTTTCATTGCGCAAAAGTTCATTTTCATCCATTTTATCAATTAAAAAATATCAAATGATGAATATACTCTTCTCTTTAAATAAAACAAAAGAAAAAAGAAAAAAATAATTGCAACCATAATCTCAATAAATTATTAAAAGGGTAATTAGTACATATAATGTCCATACCTTTTACCGTTATTACGAAAAACGTCATTACCTTTTTTTTTTTTTTTGACATTTTCACTCTTAATTATACATTTGATTGCACAAACCATCATTTTCATCCAATTTCTCAATAAAAAACTGTGAAATAATAAATATACCCTCTTATTTAAATATTTTTTAAATTTATAATTATTTAATAATTTCTTTAGGATTCATTTGTACTTTTTAATTTTTAATTTTTTAATGTTTAAGTAAATTTAATTGGGACTCGTTTTCACATTTAAAAAATAATATTTTTTATAATAATTTATTTGGGACTCGTTTGTACTTTTTTAAAAATTGGGACTATGGTTGCAATTAATTTTTTAGCTTTTTTATTTAAATAGGAGATTATATTCGTCATTTCATAATTTTGTATTGACGAATTGGATGAAAATTGATAGAAATAATGGTTTGTGTAATCAAATTTGTAACTAATGGTGAAAATGCCAAAAAATAAAAGGTATGGACTTTTTTGCAATAATAGTGAAAGATATGGACATTATATGCTAATTACCATTTTAATAATTTATTTGGAACTCATTTGCGCTTTTTAAAAAAAGTTGGGACTATGATTGCAATTATTTTTTTTTTCCATTTGTTTTATTTAAATAGAAGGGTATATTCGTTATTTCATAATTTTTAATTAAGAAAATGGATGAAAATGATCTTTTGCGCAATGAAAGGTGAAAATAATGGTGAAAATGTAAAAAAAATGAAAGGTTATGACGTTTTCCACAATAATAGTAAAATGTTGGGACGTTATATACTAGTTACCCTTAAAAAAATGTTGAAAATAGTAATTCTAAGAGTTTGTTTGTAAGGGGTAGATCATAGAAGAGACAAAATGGGGATCAGAAAAATCAGAGTAATAATAAGGATAATCATGACATCGTTTTTGGATTTCTCCAATTCTACTATTTATTTCTATCATTCCACTCTGGACCACGTGGGAAGATCTAGATCAAAGTCTAAGGTAAGAAGTAAGAAATGTTATAAGTGAAGGAAAACTGCTCATTTTATAAAAGATACTATATAAAAATGAACAAAAAGATAAAGTCATTGATGAAGGGAATGTTGTAAAACAACTAGAGACGAACACAATTGATGTCTTTGTAGTCACTAAATTACAAAATGTTCTGAATACTGCAAATTACAAGTTCTTCATAAAAAAGGGTTCGTTGGTTCGATTTCAAGAATCCCATTTTGTGAATTTTGTGCTTTAGGCAAATAACATATGTTGCGGGAAAACATAAGTCTACTTTTATTTTAGAACTAGGTGCAAGTAACGTGCAATGCACATTTGTTTAGTTTATATTTAATATTTTTGTTTAATAATTAATTTATTATTAATAAAGATATAATTTTTTTGGTTAATTAAGGGCGTGTCTGGGCGCGCTACAAGGAGGAAGGAAAATTGATTATGTTACCGTTTTTTTTTTTCAAACCTACATCCCTACAGTGAGAGAATTGGTCCAAAATTGCGGCTCCCAACTGCATGAATTGTGTTGCCAATGGCTTGATTTCTGCTGAAAAACAGAAACAGACACCCTATAAATAATTAATGATGTAATGTTTATGTAATTGATAAATAGTTAGATGCGTGATTTTGATATTGTGATGTAGGTTGGTGAGATTGAAGACAATAAGCAAAAGTAGACAAATTTGGAGAAATGGCTAAATGGTAAGGGATCCAAAGTTTGGGGGCTAAAATGTAAATACTTAAAAGTTGTGCCGAATCTCACGATGAAGATTTAAGAGTGTTCGGAGTCAATTGGATAAAGGAAGATGTCAAGGGGATCAAATTTAGTCAAAAGATTATCACAAATCAATTTCCAACTGAAAAGTTATGCTCCGGTATTTTAGTCTCATATTGAGACCTATTTTTGGCATAGGAATTGATCGAATTGGAGAATTATGTCTGAATTAAAGTTGTAGCCAGATGAGTTATTTTTTCAACACATTTTGCATCGCCTCAATAGGATATCGGAATACAAAGTTATGATAAAAATACTGAACGAAGGTGCAGCTGCCTGTTTAAAACAAGAAATTATGTTACATAGTCCATTATATTGAGACCTATTTTTGGCATATAAAGTGGTCGAATTGGAGAATGATGTTTGAACCAAAGTTGTAACCAAATGAGTTAGATTTCCAACGCATTTTGAATTGCCTCAATCGGATATCGGAATACAAAATTATGATAAAAACACTGAAAGAAGGTGCAGCTGCCTGTTTAAAACTAGAAATTCTATTACATAGTCCGTTATAGAAAGTGATCGAATTGGAGAATGATATCTGAATCAAAATTATAGCCAGATGAGTTAACTTTCTAACTCATTTTGAATCGCCTCAATCGGTTATCAGAATACAAAGTTATAATAAAAATATTGAAAGAAGGTGCAGCTGCCTGTTTAAAACAAAAAATTTCGTTACATAGTCCGTTATATTGAGACTTATTTTTGGCATAGCAAGTGATCCAATTGGAGAATGATGTCTGAATCAAAGTTGTAGCTAGATGAGTTATCTTTCCAACACATTTTGAATCGCCTCAATCGGACATCGAAATACAAAGTTATGATAAAAACAATGAAAGAATGTGCAGCTGTCTGTTTAAAACAAAACATTCCGTTACATAGTCCGTTATATTGAGACATATTTTTGGCATAGAAAGTGATCGAATTGGAGAATGATGTCTGACTCAAAGTTGTAGCCAGATGGGTTAGCTTTCCAACGCATTTTGAATCGCCTCAATCGAATATCGGAATACAAAGTTATGATAAAACTACTGAAGAAAGGTGCAGCTGCCTGTTTAAAACAAGAAATTCCGTTACATAATCCGTTAAAACAACAAATTCCGTTAGCTTTTCCGTTAAACCAACAAATTCCGTTAAATAAGCACTTTTTATATATAGAAAGATACGTAAATGCTGACCTTTGGGAGTCCTTTATCTACTATCACTCAACGGAGAAATAAATATTCTCTCATTAACTGATAAATTTTCAATGAATGTCTGAATTTTTTGTTAAAATAGAAATCAGATACATTTGAAAGGTTTAAAATTAGAAAAACTTTAAGGGTCCGTTTGATTGTAAGGGTGGAAAATGGGTGGTAAGAAAATGTTTTATAGGGAATTGATTTTCTTAGAAAATGTTTTACTAGGAATTGTAATTAATTGTGTTTGATTTGTATAATTTTCCATGGAAAATGTTGAAAATTTGGTGTCCATTTGATTTCGTTTTTTTATGGAATTTATCCATTAGAATGATAATTTTTTCTACTATTGAGTCTAAATTTGTTCTCATTGTCATAAAAAATTTTGAAAAAAAAAAAATTACCATACCGATTATCATTCGTTTGACTTTATTTTGCATGAAAATTGTTGATAAAAGTGAATTTTTTTTTACCATTGTGTTTAGAATTTGTTTTCATTGTAAAAAAAAAAAAAAAGGTTGAAAATATTTTCCCATATTTTCCCACTTATTAGGTGAAAAAATATTTTCCATCATTTGTGCATCAAAGGGTTGTACCTAAAAAAAGGGAGGAAAACATTTTCCGTGGAAAATTTCGCATATCAAACAGTCAAAAAAGTGAAAGTATGAAAATATCCTACTTCCCTGGAAAACTCCGCCAATCAAACGGAGCCTAATAGAAAATCAGATTGGTGGTAAGATTAAAATTTTTGGAATTGACAATAGTTTGGAGTTTTGTAATTTTGAAAATTGATTAATTTTGCAAACTGAATGGGATTTTAAGACATAAGATAATGTCTAACACTCCTCAACAATATGGAGTTGATGAGAGGATAAATATTGAAATTACAAGATTCGACCTAAATTACACCTAGAGGGGGTGAATACATGATTATGCGGAATTAAAATCTAATAATTAAATAGCAATAAGTCACTTTTATTTATCTCTAAATGATTAATCAATCAATCTAATTTCCTTATATTGAACTGCCGCAGTATGAAAATAGTAAATAACACATACAATGATCAAGGAAGAACTCTGCGTTCTCATATAACGAAGAACTTTGCGTTCTCCAACAACAACTGGAACTCCTCGTTTATCTCCTGTGAATCAACGAAGAACTCTACATTCTTCAACAACACTTATAACTCTAGTCACCTTCCCCTGATCTTCAGAACTTTGATAAATTTTTAGGAAGTAAGCAGTTTGGTATTTTGATTAAGTGGATTTGAAGTTTTCACCGCCAAGAACAAATCAAACTATGAAAGTTGAAATCTATAGATGAATTTGATGAAGTAGATATGAAGTAATATGTGTTCTCTCAATATTCAACTTTAAAAAAAAAAAAATCGTTTGGAGGTGTGTTGGTATTTATACTGCAGGTTTAGGATTGAATGGGCCAGATAAAAAGCTTTAAAAACACGAATTAAAACTTTTCGGATGAAACTGTTGCTCGACTGATAGCTTAGCGACGGGTTGTCGCTTGAGCGAGGACATGGCGATAGACCAATGACGATGTTTCTATTCTTGCCGCTCGAGCAAAGTCAAGGTGACAGTCTAACAAAATTGTAGCGCCATTTTTTCTTTTTTTCCATCCTCGAACCTTAGACCTAATACAACTCAACTTATAATATTTGCAACTATTCCTTGACTTTTACATCATATTAAATCTAGTCTTTTTTGTTCACAAACTTGTCAATTACATTAAAAACCTAACAAATATGACCATTTTGGATAAAGTTAGGTGTATGATCGTTAATTCTGGAGTCCCTGTAGTACTGAGGAGAGAAGCTGTAATGATTACTTCTTAAATAGTTAACACAAAACCTTCTAGTGTACTAGAAGGTAAGAAATTTGAAGATGTGTGGTCTGGTAAGCCATCGGAATACTCACACTTGAGAATTTTTTTTTAATTGTCATGGCTATTTTCATCAAATTGTAGGTAAGCTAGAACCGATGCCCAAAAATGTATGTTTATGGAATTATTCGAAACAGTACATGTTATGGGATAAAATGTTAGAGGTTTTAAGATAATAGCAAGTGGGAATGTGAGTTTTAATGAGTTTGACATATCCTATTTGAGTGTAGAGGTGTCAATCCGGGTGGTCCGGGCCGGGTCGGCCCGCCAACATGTGAGCCCGGTAACGGCCCGCGTGAAAAAAAGCCCGCCCGCTGCGGGTTCCGGGCCGGTTACGGGTCGGCCCACAATTTTGGACTACAACCTGTGCCCGCTCGCCGACTCCATCCGGGTCGAGCCCATGCGTCACGGTCGCGCGGGTCGCGGTTCGTTCCGATTTTGGCCCGTATGATTGTATAAATAAAATTATAAAAATGTAGAATTTTTCATATTTATAGCAAAAAATATATATTTTTATTAAATGTAAACTAAGAATTGAACAAAATGATAAATTTATAATTATATCAAGAAATTTTTACATAAAATTCAAATTTAATGTTACATGAATTATTTATAAATTTGCAAACTTCTACAACATTATCATCTTCTAAATTTATTGGAGAGCAACTATTATTGAAAATAGGATTTTGAGAAAAAGAATCGCGAGAATCTATAATATAGTAGGATTAAAAAATTTAGTAGTGACTAGTGAGAATCGAGAAGAAAGAAATATAATCAAGATGATGATGATATTTGCAATTGAATAATTGTAATTGTAGTAAGGTAGTAACATGTATAAATATATAATAACTAATGAGAGAGTATTGTAAAAATAATTGTAAAAATAATCTCCCCCCCTTTTTTTAATTTTTGTTTTATTTTTTTTTTTTCAATTTTTTTACGGGCCGCGGGTTAACCGCGGCCCGTGGGGGTGCAACCCGCCAAGCCCGCGGGTTACACCTCCTTAACCCGTGAACAGCCCGCACGGGTCACGGGTCGGCCCGCGGTCCCGGTTTTCACGGGCCGATTTTTACGGGTCATGGCCGGCCCGTCCGTCTTGACACCTCTATTTGAGTGTCAAAAACAATAAAAGTGCTTCTGAGGTAGGAGAAGCTAGTGGGACCAAGTTGCAAGTGGAACTTGAGTTGACATCTGACCTTACTGATGAGGTTCAGGTCGAGACTGAGTTGAAAATATTTCTGATTATAGAAAATTATCAATTAACTAGATATGGAATTAGAAGTGAGACAAGCAGAACATCTAGATTTAAAGATTATTTTTCTCTTGATGTCCTTTCTTATCAAGAGTTTTTAAAGAGCCTAAGTCGTATGTCGAGGCTATTGACAGTCAGCAATCTAAGGCCCTGTTTGGGAAGGATTAAATTTTTCTACAGTAAATCAATTCTCATTTTCAACCGCACATTCTTTAATAAAATAATATTTTCCATCACATCAATAATTTTTTCTTCTTTTTCAACCACACATTTCCCATCATATCACTATTCAAAATCAAATTTTCTCCCAAAAATCTCTTCCAAACGGGCTCTAAGTATTGACAATCCATCATATTAGAAGAAATGAATTTTTCAATGAAAAATAAGACCTAGATTCTAGTTCCTATTTATCAATAAAATTATTTGATCCAGTTTTTATGTTAGTGGACTGTAAGTGGATTTATGATGTCAAAGAAAGGAATTATGAAAAAGAATTTATCGATAAAATTATTTGATCAAGTTTTTACAGTCAACACTTTCCACATTAGTCATTCTATTTAAGTATTTATCAAGTTAGACTATGTCGTGGAGTTTTAATACCATTTAATTTATCCCATCAATTTCTCGCTTCCCAACTCAGTAGATCTGATGGAATGGGATATGTAATAGCTCGGAGTCTAATCTAGTGGAAGGATAAAGAAAATGAAGTAGAATGGTTGAGGAAGAGCAATATAGGTGAAGGTGGACTTCGCCTTTTGCAATGAACAAGTTTTTGTAGTTGGCGCCTTGTTGGGTTTGTATATCAAATGCTTTAGATAGATAGTATGGTTTAATGGAGATGGACATAATGACTAATAAAAAAACAATGTAACACAAGAAATAAAAATTTTAGTTACTAAATTAAAACCAACTTATAAGTTTGGTGACGTCTAAACAAGTTTATCACTCGTAAAAATTCATGTATCAAGACAAATATATTGACACGATGTAAAACTAGAATATATATATGAATAATCTAATTAGCATCGGTTGTCATTTCATACTAAGCACTGATAACATTACATATCAGTTCATTGGTAACAAATTTAATTCAAATGTTGAGACACGCCATTAATATATACACCTATGAATTAATATATCGTGTCACTAATATTTAGCATAAAATGAGCACCGATGAATATCAATTCTAATTCAATTTTTAATTCATTGACGGATAAAAAATTTAATTCAAATCTCAAGACCCTTATTCACTAATGAATTAATGCGTCGTGTCACCTACACTTAGTATAAGCTAAGCATTATGCCTAAGATGAAGAAATCTTGAGAATAAAGTGGCATAAAAAATAGGATTTTTAATCTTGTACTAGTGCTTATACTACTAAAGGATTAGTATGTCGTGAATGATGTGGCATTAACATATATGTAATATAGAATTCTCAGTCTAATCTTTCAAGTTTTCATTTGATTGTTTGTTTTCACGTGATATGCATGTGTATTGACTTTTAATTTTTTATACTACTACAAGATAACGATGAATAAATCCCTAGAATGACGTAACATAAATTTTTTATATGTAACATAGAATTTGAAGTCTAATATTTCAAATTTTAATTTTATTATTTGATTTCACATGTGATATATATGTGCATCAGCGGACCTAGGGGGGTCATGGGGGCAAGTCCCCCCAACTTTTGAGATTTTTTTTTTTTATATATAAAATCGTGATTAGTATCGATTGAAATCTAAATCAAAGTTAATAATTAATTTTAATAACATATTTCATGAAATTCATAACTGTTTAATTTTTATTAAAATTTACTAAAAAAATGATTTTAATCTCCACCAAATAGGAGTAAAATCACAATAAATTTGAATTTCGATAACATGCTAATTTTAAAAATTCTCCGACGATCGTACACTAATCGAATCTACAAATTGTTTTATATCATCTCAAAACTTATTTCGAGAATTACATTATGTGTATATTGAATAATCCAAATAAATATCGAAAATAGTTAAAAATATGTTAAATGTGAGTCTTAAAAAATAATCATTAACATTTATTATTTTTGCGATACAAATTTTTCGATGTAATTTTCATCATTTTATATGGAATATAACATCAAATTTTTTTGAAATTTTACATCCGAAAAAATCATATCCCATGTAAATTTTCGGATGTAAAATTACATGGCGTATGATTTTTTTGGACATAAATTTTCGATAGTAAAATTTCTCACAACTTCTTTTCAAGTTCGATTTTAGCCCCATAACTTTTAAGGTCTGCGTCCGCCCCTGTATATATGTGTTGATTTTTAATATTCTAGTAGTACTTATGCTACTACAAGATTAAGATAAATAAATCTCGAAAATAATGTGACACTAAAATAAACATCTAATACAAATTTTTTTATCTATTTAGTTTAGTTTCTTAATTTGATTTCACGTGATGTCGACATGGTTGGTACACGGGTATATCCCTCAAACTGGACCAGCCCTACTAGGAAAATTGCAACGAATCTGTTTGTTTGGCACCACAAATTAGTATCAATGAGCATTCTTCCAATTGTTAAGGAAGGCTAAGCCAAATGTATGTAATGCCATGTTTTGAAACAAAGATTGGTCATAGACCCGAAAGAGTTAAAGGCTCAAGGCTTGAAATGATTAATATAAGAATATATCAAAAATATTGACAAAAAAAAAAAAAAAAAAAAAAAAAAAAAAAAAAAATAAAAAAAAATATATATATATATATATATATATATATATATATATATATAATTATTTATATATATTTTTTTTTTTTTTTTTTTTAAAAATTACTTACATGTAGAGACAAATCACTTAACAAACTTGATTGCAATTAATTTTTATTAGGTCCATTTCTAATGTCAATAGAAAATGAGACAACTAACATAGACAAAAAGTATTAATAGTTGAATCTAGAGAAAATTACACCCAGGCCTGGTTTTAAATTACCATTTTCATAAATCCTATAACAAGTTTAACTTTTCAAAAATCAGGTTATGTTTAAAATTTTTAATATTAATAATTATATTACAAATTCCCAATTAATCATTTTTCATTTCACACACACACTCTCTCTCTACCGTTTCTCTCTCTCTCTACCTCACTCGATTTCTCTACTCTCTGGATCCGGCTCCGGCTCCGGCTCCGGCTCCGGCTCCTCTCCTTTCCCTCGCCGTCGACACTGGCCCTCGAAGCAGCCACCAACACAGATCGTGGCTACGCGGTGTTGGTGAGTTTTTTTTGTTGTTCGATTGATTTTCCACTTTCCCCCAAACCCTCGCTCTCGTCGCCGTCTCGACAATTGGTTGAGTCTTTTTTCGGTGGTACTGTAGGCATTTGTGCTAAGGATCGACAGTGATGGTGGCTTTAGAGGTGGCGGGTTGGAGTTGGTGTTGGCACGGAGGGTTCCCCCCCCCTGTTTTTTGTTGGCGGCGGACGTAGTGTGGTTGGTTGTTTGTGTGTGTTCGGCGGTCGTGGAGGTGTGGATCTATTTGGGTGCGGTTGGGTGTGTTCTGGCGGCGGTTTTGGCGGATCTGGCTGTCGTTTTTTTCTTTTTTTATTTTTTTAGTTTCGAGTTTGATTTATTTGATTGGTATGGTGGCTGTTCGCGGTGGTTGCTGTGGTGGTTTTTCAACGGCGCCGTGTTTGTTGGTGGCAGATCTGGAGATGGTCTCGGCGAGGTGTGGGGTCGTTGCAGACGGTGGTTTTTGTGGCTTTGTTTTTGTGGGGTCGTTGCAGACGGTGGTTTTCGGTGAGGTGTGGCTTTGTTTGTGGTGGGTGAAAGACAGTGGTGGTGGTTTTTTTTTTGTGTTACGGTGCAGGCAGCGGATGTGGTGGTAGTGTGACGGGGGGTGAATGTAGTGGTTTGGGCGGTGTGTGGCGAGGACGGAGGTGGGGGTAATATTTGGTTAGTTTGTGACCAAAACATTGGCGGAGGATCGAGACTGGGGTGGGGTGTTTGGTGTATGCGACCGATATTTTGGTTCATTGTGACCATCGATAAACTGTGACCTATAATTTTTTGATTTGTGACTAATGAATTAAATTGTGACTTATAAAATTTTAATTTGTGACCTCGAAATAATTTTGTGACCAATTAATTTGATGTCTTGTGACCGTAAAATAAGTTGTGTGACTTATAAGTTTTGTGATTTTTGACCGATGAATAAATTGTGACTTTAAAATTTTTAATTTGTGACCGATGAACTAACTGTGACCTATAAAAATTTGAATTGTGATCGATAAATAAATTGTGACCTATGTAAATTTTGAATTGTGACCGATAAACAAATTGTGACCTACGAAAATTTTGAATTGTGACCTAAAAAATTTTGAATTGTGACCAAATTATATAGATTTGTGACCTTAACATATTCGCCGAAATCGGAAAAGTCACCGGAAAAGTCGTCGGAACGATCGCTGGAGAAGAGTGGTGATCGGAACGGTCGTAGGAATTTAATACCAGGAGTTGTAGGGGTGGTGGAGGTGAGGGTGGGTTAATTATTTTCTAGTAGAATTAAATATTAATAATAAATTAATTTAATAATTATTATTTCATAATTAAAAATTTAAAAGAAACCTGAATTTTGAAATTTGAAACATGTTTTGGTATTTTTGAAATGTGTATAAGTAAAAGTAAGATTTATGTATTCTTCCCTTGAATCTAGGGCTGGGCGTGGGTTGGATGGATTGGTTTTGAGTCCAACCCAACCCAACCCAACCCAACCCAACCCAACCCAAACCCAACACAACATGTTCGCTTTGACAATAATTTAAGGGAAAAAATAAAAAATAAGGTGTTTAAGTTTCTAAATTCAAAAATCAGGTTTATAGTTTAAAAATTCAAAAATCAGGTTTTATTTTTATTTTTATTAAATAAAGATAATAATGTCACATTTTTGTGATTAATGGTCACATATTCACAGTTATAAGTCACGAATTTATTTACTGGTCACATATCGTCAAATTTTTTGGTCACAGATTATTTTGAGGTCACAGATCCAAAAATTTGTACGTCACAGGTTATTTTGAGGTCACAGATTTTTAAATTAGTTGGTCACAGATTATTTTTAGGTCACATTTGTTGGTCACGGATTATTTTTCAGTCACATTGTCAAAATTTTTAGGTCACAGATTAAATATTTGGTCACAGATAACCAAATAGTTGGTCACACACCACCAACAATAACCACCAACGTCGCCGTCCCCGCCACAAAATCGCCACCGCCACACGACCACCACCACGACCACCACCGCCACCACCACCAACAATAACCACCAACGCACAGCACACCACTCAATAGCAAAAAAAAGAAAGAAAGAAAGACAACAATCCAACCACCAACAGATCCGCCACTGTCACCTCCACAACACACACCCACAGCACCACCACTGCACCACTAGAGAACACAGAAGAAGAAAAAAAAAACTAAAAGGCAGCGAAATCGCTGCCGGGAAAGCACTTTCATCTCTGTTGCTGGGAACCCAGCAGCGATTTCGCTGGCAGCGAAATCGCTGCTGGGGACATCAGCAATTATCTGCTGAGGGGGGAGGGAGGGAGACGGAGGCGCGACGGTGGCGATGAGGAAGAGGTAAAGGCGGTGAGGAAGAGGGTAGAGAGGGAGACGAGAATGAAGAGGAGGAATAGAATAGAAATGATTTAGGTTTTGTTTGGGATTAGGGTTATGTTTTAATATATTACCTGATTTTTGATTAAACAAACTTTGCACCTGATTTTTAAAAAGTAAACTTTAAACCCTTGATTTTTTATAATTTCCCATAATTTAAACCGAAATCAACTCATTCACGGTTGAAACCGAACCCAATTCAAATCGACCAAACTCAGGTTGGTTTGGATAGGGTTGATTGGTTTGGACTTGAGCTCAATTCAAATTGAACCCAATTATTCTTTTGTTAGACAATTTTTTATGGGCCCAATGATTTGGACTTTTTTCGTTGAATTGGAACAATTTTTTAAAGTGGAAATTACGCAAAATCAGAACTTTGAAGATTCAATTTCAAAAATTAGATTGAAGTTTTCTTTTTTCAAAAATCAGATATTTCATTTTTAAATATTAAATATTAATTATACAATTTTCATCCTTCATTCCAATTTTCCTCCTCCTTCTCTCTCTCCCTCTTTCGATTCTCCATCGTTCCTATCTCTCTCTCTCTCTCTCTCTCTCTCTCTCTCTCTCTCTCTCTCTCTCTCTCTCTCTCGCTCTCTCTCTCTCTCTCTCTCTCTCTCTCTCTCTCTCTCTCTCTCTCTTTTCATCGAAAATCGTTGCAGCGCACCGAGCCACCACCCAGGTTATATTTGCTGTTGGTGGTGGTGGTGGTGATGGTATATGTAGTAGCGGTGGTGGTGCGGTGGTGTTGGTATTAATAGTATAGTGCAGGTGGTTATGTTGAGGTGGATCTAGTAGTGGCAGTTGTGGTTTTATAGTTGAAAATGGCAATTTGTTAGTGGTTGTGGCAATGAGTCGTGGTGGTTTTGAAGTTGAACATGGTAGTTTATTGGAGGTTGTGGCGGAGGTGGCAGTGAAGTGGTGATGCTGCTTTCCGTTGGTGCCATGGTGTATTGTGGTTGGGTGGTATAGATGGTGGCAGTGTTGGTGGTGGTCGACGACGGCGGGGGCGATGATGGTAGGGTTGGGGATTTTTTTTTTTTTGGTTGTAGGATTGGGGGTTTTGGTGTTGTGGTGGTTGTGGGTGGGCGGGTGGTGGTGGTTCCGACGACGGGTTTTTGGTTGCCATGCCGTTGGTGCTGGTCACAGATTATTTGGTTGTTTGTGACCATTAAATTGATTAATTTTTTACCGATAAATAACATTCGTCTAATAAAACAGGTAAATTGTGACAAAAAAATAATGTGTGATCTAAAAAATTGTTAATTTATGACCGATAATTTGTGATTGTCTAATAAGTTGTGACTTGTAATATTTGTGATTTATGACCTATAAATAAATTGTGACATTTCAATTTTTGATTCGTGGCCGATGAACAAATTGTGACCTATAAATTTTTTGAATTGTGACGTTAAAATAATTTGTGACCAATGAATAATATGTGACTTATTAATTTTATAATTTGTGATCGATAAAAAAATTGTGACATATAATTTTTTTTTTTTTTGTGGCCAAATTATATGCAATTGTGACCTTAATATATTTAATTAATAAAATATATGTTTAATTTATTTATTTATAAATAATTTTTTTTATAAAAATTGAAATTTTAAACTTAGTTTCTTAAATTTGAAATTAGGGAAACTTAACCTCTTAATTATGAAATCTTCCATTTTTTTATAGTTTGATACCATTTCAATTTGAATCAATTTCAGTTACATTAAAAAATGAGATTTGAAAGGCCTCAAGTCAATTGAAATTGTATTAAGGGTTCGTGAAGTTAAATTCAATTCCAATAGAACAATATAAATTAAAAATATTGTAAAACTTGTTAAATAGATTATACCATGATCAAATTAAATACATATTAAGTCAATCTAAATACATGTTGAACACCTAGATATTATACCTATTGAATAAAATGAATTCAACTTAAATACTAAATACTAAAAATGTAAATCTCCTCCTTCAATTCAAGTGTTTAGTCAAAAATCATGACAAAAAATTGAATCGAGAAGCCAAAGCATGAGCGGCAACGAGAGGCAGAGGAGAATTTTGATTATTAGGTTTTTGGTTTTAAGTACTAATTTTTATTTTAATATTTTTTAGTTTATTGGGTTGAGTTTGATTGGGTTTTAATAGATAACCCAGAACACAACCCAACCCGACCGAAAATTTGATATCCCAACCCAACCCAATTGAGCTAAAAAATAACCCAAACTGGTTGGTTTTGGCTGGATTGATCGATTTGACTGGTTTAAATTGATTTTTGCCCAGTCCTAGTTGAATCAGTTAAATATTTTTATGGTATTTTAGTTTGTTATTAAAATAAATAAATGTTAAAATAAGAAAAATGAGAATAAATAAAGAAAAAAGCCAATCCCACTTTGTTAAACCAATAAAATAATAATGTAATACACATCAATTGTTGTAAGAGGATTTTCCTTTTGCTTTTCAAAAAGCAATGTGTCAATCCCACGTCGGCTTCCATCAACAACAATGTTAAAGAAATAGGTTATAAAATGGGGATGCAATATTATGATATATACACTATTTGGGGCCTCATTTGAGTTAGAGCAAGGACCTAGATAATCAATTTGTTTTAAAGTTTTGATAGAAAAATGCCATTGTTAAAGGTGAAATTACATTCACGCATATTTTTAAACTATGTCAATTCAAAAGTCAAGTTTAGGATTTATTTATACCAAAAAATAGGTGATAATTTCATATTTTGATATTAATAATAATATTATAAATTAATTCATACATTCACCCCAAATCATTTTTTCTTTTCCTCCTTAACTTTTTCTTTTCTCTTCCTCTCCCATATCTCTTTACCCTCTTCCTCACACATGGACCACCGCCGCCAGAGATCCTCTCTCTACCGTCTTCATTGTGAGCGTCACACTGCACAACGACCCCTCAAAGGTGGTCTCTAGTGGCTTATTGAACAGCGGCACGCATGAGTGCTACGTAGAGAAGCCGCACACTACGGCGATGACGCCGCTGCATGTAACTCAACACAAAGCCACTGCAACAACGCTCGAATTGCAAGTACAGTGGCGATCCACGATAGTGGTGTTGATTTTTTTTTTTTTTTGGTTGGAATGGTGGTGGTGGTTTCGATAGTTTAGTGTTGTTGGGGGGTTTGGGTGATTTTTGTTGGTGGTGGTTCTAGCGGTTGCGGTGGCGACGACGAAGGCGACTGTGAGATAGCAGTCACAAATGATGGAGGTGCAGATGGCGATGGTATTGATGGTAAGGGCGGTGGCATTGTGTTCGATTAGATTGGGTTGTGTTGGTTGGGTTCGGATGAGATAAAGAGTGTTTCTGAGCAATTATTAGGGAGATTCTGACCAATAAAATTGTTGATTTGTGATCAATTAATTTGATAATTTGTGACTGCAAAATAAGTTGTGATCTGAAAAATTTGTGATATCTGATCGAGAAATAATGTGACCAATTAATTTGATAATTTATAATTGTATAATAAGTTATAACCTGTAAAATTGTGATATCTAACCGAGAAATAATATGTGACCAATTAATTTGATAATTTGTAACTGTAAAATGAGTTATTACCTGTAAAATTGTGAACTGTGATCGAGAAATAATAAGTGACCCAATAATTTGATAATTTATTGCCGATAAAGAAATTGTAACTTATAAAATTGGTGATTTGTGAGTTGTGACTGTAACGTAAGTAATTGTGATTAGTTGTAACTGTAACCATAAATTGTATAATAATGTGACTTTAATATATTTAATTGATAAAATATTTTTTAATTAATTTTTTAAATTAAGAAATCTTAATTAAGACCCGATTTTTGAAACTTTAAAAGAATTTTCTTAATTTTGAAACGGTGTATTATAACTACCTTAAATGTGCATTTTTCTCTTGTTAAAATGGGAAAGTAGGCCCACTACCCTTAAAAAATTAAATATTAGATTAATACCCTTAAAACTGATTAAGACTATGAATTTTCATATTAGTTACGTGCAAATTGATTTTGTCGCTTTTGAGATGTTGTCATTTTTTGAGCTTTTGATACTTTTTTAAATATTTATCACTTTTTTGATTTTCTTATTGCCTTTTGTTTTATAGTCTTTCTTTTCTCTTTTTATAGTACTAGTGAAGAAAACGTGCGTTGCACGTTAGTTGATTATTGTCGACAAGATAGAAATGATTTTATTTTGGAATTGATGTTGGTTGATGGTTTCCTTCATCTGATAAAGCATGAAGAAGTTATTTTTTCCTGAAGTATCCAACATCAATCAACTTTTGTTTTGATAAAGCTTAGCAAGCATCCAACAACAATTAACAGGCAAATAGCACTACGCAATGAACCAAGATTTTTGTTATTTGACTCACTATAAGCTTGACATAGATTATTAGCACGGATTGCAATATTTCAAAGGATAAATTACATACATGCTTATAGGGTAACGTGGATATGTGGTTAGTTTGACACCATTCATTTTCACCAAAATCTCTATAAATATTAGCTTCAAACCTTCTCCAACAACACCTTCCATTTGGTAAAAAACACCGACCAGGTAATATTTATTTTCCCGTATGAAGCTACCAGTACATTAAAAGTAATCATTGACGTTATTAGATGTATCCTGCAGCTTATCATTTCAAGTCCAGCTGTTACACCAAGAATGAAAACAGCAACTCACACTGAAAATGTCATCAAGAATGAGATCGGTAGAACAAGTAATATATAGGAAAACTACTACAGAAATTAGGTATCGACAAGCCAAATCAATTTCAACTTATAAAACAACGAGTAGTAGTTACTGATTGCTTTCAACATTTGAGCAAATGCAATAGATATATAGAGGTAAGCAGTGTTTCCAAGCCAAAGAGTCATAACAAACATGACACTAGTTGGGATGATATATATTCAAAAGTCAATTTGGTAAAATAATTGTTGCAACCATCTAAAAAGAAAATTCAAGTCAAATCTAACACAACTAAAGAGGAAATATTGAAAAGAAATTAGGAAAAACAACAAGTCCAAGATTGAAATCCTCCTTCATTTTTTCCCCTTTAGCTCAGTGATAAACTCTTAAGATGTTTTTAGGATCTATGCAACTTCGAATATCAGACAAAAGAGTAGTCTCACATTTGCAAATTATCCCTTCTTCAAATTTCATAATCAGCAAAGAAAACACAACAAAAATTTTAGCCAGAAGTAGTATTCATGAATAAAAATATCCAAAAGACGAAACTCACCATCATGTCATCAGAATTACCTTGAGAAATTTAGCAAGCATAAAACATAACACAGAGGAGAAGACCATGTGAAGTAGGATCAATCCAAAAGGATGAAGAAGTAACAACGAATATCAGAAATTGACTACAATCAACAAAATCAAAATAATAAATAATAATTCCACCACATTTAATGTTGCTTTTGCATAATCCATGACCTCTTGTGTGGTATGAACACTGTGACTACAATCATATATCTGGAATTTTCATTCTCGGAAACTCACATGAAAGAGATACCAATTGTTGCCTGGATACCAACATGGAATTAATAAATAATTACATGCTAACCATGGGCGACCGCTCGATGGTAAAATACCATTTACGTATTGTTCTAGACGAACAAGTTTCAGCGATTGTTTTTTACTTGCACTTCCTTCTTTTGCACTTTTCTGCATCATTAACTCGTGAGGACATTCAGCTTCAAATCCAAGATCGAGAATTGCATATTCTTTTGAAACAAGGATGCAATCTTATTTGATAAGTTGTCTCAACAAATGTAATTCTATGTCAAGATCCTAATAGAATAAATAAGAGTGAATGAAATATATTAAGTAATGGAATAAATAAGTATAAATAAAATATATTAAGTACAATGAATAATGAATTAATTTTAGTAACTTTAGTATTGATATCTTGTCTTGTATCCATTATAGTTTTCAAACCATCCCTGCTGTATAGATTGCCAGTTCCATCGTCCCAATACGTCTTGCATAAGATTATTGAAATTAGTTTTAAATGAATGAAAGTAAAATTCTAATATTGAAATTAGACTAGTTACCTGGATGGATTCTTCGATACCCAATCCCTAACAACGCCATATTTGTCTATAGGATGATCTTCCAAAGTATAACTCGTCGAAGATTTTTGACGTTTTCTTTTTGGTTAATATTTCAACATCTTCCATCTTTTGAGATGTCAAGGCATCCTTTGGAATTGGACTCTGTTGGGGATGAATATCTTCCTGGAAGGAACCTATAACAACTTCCATATTTGTTTTCCAACCCGATATTTTATTCATTATATTGTTATTTTCTTCATCTATGTAAGATCTCACTGAAATTAAATTGGTATTCACGTAATTCTGCATGCTGGACTGCATGTCTTGGTAGTGTTGTTGTTGCCATTGCTGTTGTTGTTGAAAGTGGTCTTGTTTCCATTTTTGCTGTTATTCAAATAATTGATGCTAGATGCGAACAATCGCTTCATAGTGGCTTTCCCAAAGTTGAAAAATGTTTGTTTTCAAACTGTTGCACAAATCTGATATATCTGATACTACATGTTGCCTACATACATTGAACACCTCTTTCATCTCTTCTCTGGTCACATAATTAGAGCTAGAACTTGGGCCAGCTCCAGGTCCAACAGAAGGATTTGTTATAGGACCAGGCATGTTTTCAGGGATTTCTTCTGCTACATTGTTGATATCTCTATTCACAATGGCATCTAATATATTATGTTGATTGTCATTTGGCAGTGAAAGAGTTGTATACCACATTGTTTGTAATTCTTCCTCGGCAGGGTTTAAGATTGTAATTACTTGAATCTTTAATTGAAATACTCAAATGATTTGTTGGAGAAAGACAAAGAAATATAATACTTAATAACAGTGTTCTAAAATGCGTAATGCGTTGCGATGCATCGAGTCCGAGAATCAAGAATCACAAGTTTAGGCGTGTTAATGCGAAAAATAAGCGTCATAATGCGTTTCGTATTTTTAATACATTAAATATATTTTTATATAAAAAAATAGATTTTTTACCAAAAATAAAAAATAAAATTGGGCAGCATAATGCGCGCGTAGGCGGCATAATCGCGCATTAGGCGCTCCTAGGCAGGATTAAGCGCGCCTTGGCGTGCGTATTACGCCGCCTTTTAGATGGAAATGCATTTTCCCGCACGTCGCACCTACGCGGCGCATTTTCACAAGTTTTAGAACACTGCTTAATAAACAAATATAATTAAATAATTTAATTACCTCCTCATTATCAAAAAATTGCTTAACTGTATTCTCTGTCTAAAATTTATTCGATTTCTATCTATACATTCTTGGAAATTGCAATGTTTTGTATCTACGGCGTCTAAAATTTTTTCCAATCTGTGGGAAAGTTTCGTATATCCAATACCGATAGATAATTGAATACAAAAATTATAAAATTGAATATAAATATTATAAAGATTAGATATATAAACTACATTTACATTTAAAAAAAATAAGAGAATAGAAAAATATACCTGGAAGGCAAATGGATATCTATGCAATGCATATTTACATTCATGTTGTTGATTTTCTTCTAGTCTGTGTACTCTTTCCAGTTGAGATTCTTGCAGTGAATTTCACAAAACAAAATAGAAAAATGCTAGATATACATCAAAAAGTGTATATCAAGGTCTACATCTCATTACATGGAGGGGTCCGCTTGAATAAAATATTTGAGTGGACCCCTTATCCATGTGAGGGGGGTGTACACCGTGATGTACACCCTGACGTAACACTAGCATGACTCAACAAAATATGCTTTACACCCCCATGGGTATTGAAGGAAGTCATTAACCTGCTCAACCATGCCCAGTGTTCTGTAATCAATATATCTTCCCGTCGATTTCAAAACACACTCTACTAACATCACTAATCCCAGTTTAAATTTATCATTTTCATCTTCACATAGATGAAATGCTGCATACAACATATTCATACTAATTCTCTTAACACAAAGAAAATATTGATTTCTAAGTCGATTATTATGGAAGTCAAGATCAACGGATATCTCATGGCACGGTAATCCCGTAATAAGACAAAACTCTTGTAGACTAAAGCGTGTCAAATGGTTATCTAATTTTTCCCAAACTTCATTATTTTTGCCACAATCTACAAGTCTCATTATGAATTCGTAAATTAATTTGCTACTAAACTGTTGGTCTTCTTCTCGTCTATAAATCACTCCATTCATAAATTCATGAAGATTATTACATAAGGCCTGTTGATCAGAATTGATAAAATCCACAAAATCTTTCACATATTGATAATTTGGAAATTGACTGATTGTAGCCAAAAACTAGTGATTTGTAAATAATATATATTGCAAAGATATCTGCCAAAATTATAAAAATACACAATTTAATAGTAAATGTTTGAAGCACGTTGTCGTCTTGGCGTGCATAGCTCGAGACCGTGTGTCAGACACACTTTACATCTCCGCACGGAGACACTTTCTCGTGTCTCCGTGCCGCGCATAGAACAGAAACACCCGGCATGGAGACACTTTCTAGTGTCTCCGCACGGGCTTCGTGTCTCCCACTTCCCTTGGTGTCAAGGAAAAAAAAATTATTGTGTTTGCAGGTATATTTTTGTAGAGATAACTTACCATTTCCTGATAAAAATTATGAATTAGAGATGAAAATTAGTTTACGGGGAATGGTGGTGAGCAATTGTTTTGCAAGGAATTGGTTATCAATTTGGGTAGGTGAAAGTGTAAAGGGTGGGTAGTTGAATGGGTAGGTGAAAGTGTCAATGCATTTAGTTATAATTAATATTAAAGCCAAAATTTGTTAAAAATCAATATTAAAAATTGGTCTTAATTGAAAATATTGTTAAAAATCAATATTAAAAATTGGTTTTAATTGAAAATATATTCAAAAGAAAGAGCTATATCAAACATGAAGTAAACCATTACTTAAATATATACTAACAACTGCATTATTATTACTGATGTGAAAATTAGAATGGAGATGAACCAAAGCATTACTTAAATATATGCTATGAAAATTGGAATGGAGATAAACAAAAACATTACTTAAATATATGCTGAATACAAGACAAAATAAATGTTATAGAACCAAACTAAACTATAAATGATGTTTGGTTGAATAACTAATTCACTGCCACAAAATCAATATTCTAAACTTTATAATTACATTCATGGAATGAGACAAAAGTAACAAAAACTATCTTCAATTGTTTAACATTCTCCATCATCCATCATTCAGTAAGCTCGTCAACTTCATCATCTGATTCACTCATTGCAATTGCTTTCCCTTTGCCACCATCATCCTTTTCATCACCATCTTCCTTGGAAACAAAGCATAATTCTCTTTTTGCTGCTGATGATTCATTACAATCATGTGTGAAATGCAGTGATTTAGCTAATGGAGTTAAGGATGTGCTTTCATCAACGCTGTTGTGTGGACTTTTTGTTGTTGTTGAAGATTCGTCTATAACAAAGATGATATCGTATTTGTACTCTTCTCCATTTTTCTGTTTCATAGCTTTAACATGGAAAAACAATTCTTCATTTTGCAAAGGGACGGTTAATTCTGGAACAACTTCCTGAAAAAAAGAAAAATTGAATGTTAATAATGTAAATGTAAATGAATGCATGATAGTGCAATAACAATTGAATATATTTTTATACTAAGACATACACCTCAAAAATTTCTTTCATTAACATGAGTGCAGAGCACTGTAGGAACTTTACAGCAGGCTCTCCTATCATTGTAGCATGAATACATCCTGATGAGTCTTGCAATTTGATAAAAGCTCGTGCTCTGTTATTAACAAAACATAGCATTCATATACAATTGATAGATGATATAAGAATCGAAAAACATGTATTGCATTAAATTCATTATGACCTTGGAATAGCACAAGCTTTAGAATATTTGCAGAATGAGCAATAATGGATTTCTTCAAAATTAGCATAAGTAGATTTATTGTAGTTGTTGCAAGATATATACCAGAATGATTGATCATGATGTATGATATCTGACTTTGCTCTTAACCAAAAGTAGTTTTGTTATGATAATAGAATAAAAATATGATCATGATGTATGATATCTGACTTTGCTCTTAACCAAAAGTAGTTTTGTTATGATAATAGAATAAAAATATGTTGGAAAGGAATATGATGAAACTACACCATGTAAATATTTAATATAAGAACCACTCACCACAAGTAAAAAACTCTCTATATTTCTTATCTGGGTGATTTTATTTTCTTTTGGAATAGATACCCTCGAGGAAGTCAATTCGTAATAACACTTTTTTGCTACAATGTCATTGAGCTTTTGAACATTCGTATCCACCATTTATATAAGATTGATTAAAACGGTAAATCAAACTAAACACCCAAAAATTGATTAAAACAGTAAGTTTTTTTTGTTCCGTGATGATTTAACTCTAACATGAATAAGCTGCTAAAGCTATTTCATTAAACAATGATTTAATACTAACAACTATAGCAAACAAATAAGCGTTTTTTACTGCTGTGAAACTATAGCAAATGAAGAAAAGCTTAAGAGCAACTATCAAGACTTCAATTGAGTAGCTTGTTCAAACAGAGGTTGAATGATGAAAGAGCTGCTTGGCTTTGTGAAAATTGAAAGATCCGTCGTAATAATTGAAAGATTGAATGAATATATTTAAGTAAAGCTTACCGTTGAATGATGATACTTTAAGCTGTTTTTCAACAACTATTGGTCTTCTAGTTAAATTATCTGAAATAAAAGAACATTCTCTCTCCACAAAACTATTCCACATAGTTAATATTATTATTTGAAACCTGTGAAAAAATATTAGAAGTTATAATAGTCGTATTGAATAAATTGATACAAATTTAATAAACTGAGTAGATGTACAAACTCATCGTTCACAATAATCACATCTTGAACATAAGATTGCGATCCAAAATGTGTTTGAATTAATCTTTTTGGTCGAATATCAATAGCTACTCCAAGGATAGCTAAAAATATTGGCAAAGAAACAAATAAATAATTAGTAAGTGTATGTATAAAAATAATATGTAGTAATAATGGAAAATAAAGATATTAGAAATTACAAATGTCTGTGTTTGTATCCATGTAATCCTCTAGTTGATAAAAATGAGTAAACACATATGTAGAAGACAGTAGTGCGCTATGGTCTTCCGAATATCTTGTATTCTGGTTGTTCCAGATATCGTCCATTGGAATTTACCTATTGTTTCCTTAGATTATGGTGGTGTGTATCTAACTGTTGCATTGGATATCAAATATGTCTTGGATAGGATGAATCTATCTTCAAGAGCTAATATGTTGGGATCAAAAATTGTAGCTTGCACCTTATTTTCCTTTTACATTATAAGAAGAAGGAAAAAAAATAAGCAGAAAGTATAGTATTTATAGCTCTGCCTTAAATATATATATAAGAAACAACATACCTCAGTGTCTATTAATGTCATTTTTAAGTAATTAGTAGAACCAATTCTAGCGGATTTGGGTGAACTCTTTTCAGCCACGATAACTTTGGTAGTCCAGTCACTTTGACCTGAATGGTTATTTGGGATTGTTTTGTAATTCTTACTCATTTTTCCTGCATTCATCAAGAAGTAAACATAATTAGAAATATTAAAATCATGATGTAAAAGAACATCTTGTTTGTCGTGCACTTACAGACTGGGAAATATAGAAAAGATGAGGAAATACAGAAGATGAGGAAATACAAAGTATTGTCTAGAGAAGAGAAGGGAATTGCATTATATAATCTCGTGCATACTGATACAAAGTAGTGATGATTATTTTTACTTGTCTACTTACATAAGAAAAGTATGGATATTTTGGCGGGCACCGATTTATGTATGGCTCTCAACAATCATATCTATTCGAAATCATAGTAAACTATTAGAAAACACAACAAGGATGAAGGTGTCTGTGCACCAATCCGTGGTTCCGTGAAAAAGGGAAAAATTGATTTACCTGCACGTGTGTCTCCGTCGCACAGAGATACAGTATGGATATTTTGGCATATTTACGTATGGCCAAAATCACAGTAAACTATATTAAATTATACTAAACTTTTAGAAAAATGAGAGGGTATCACTCCGTGGCTTCGTGAAAAATGGAAAAATTGAATAAGATATATATATATTTTTTTTTATTTTTTTAATTAAGAAAAATACGTCATAAATTTAATATATTAATTTCATTGTTAATTGTATTTTTAGTTTATTTAGCTGGAAAAATACTCCATCGTTGCAGCACAGAGACTATGTCTCTAAGTCTCCGTGCAGCACGGAGATCATGCCCCCATGCTTCGTGCAGCCGTCTTCGTATACATTTCATGGTGACATGGTCCCGAGACTGCGCATGGAGACTTAGAGTCTCTGTGATGCATAGAGACGTCTCCGCACTGCACAGAGATGTCTTCGTGCTGCACAGAGATGGTGCACGAAGATCTCTTTGTGCTGCATGGAGGTGTCTCCGTGCGCCATGGTCTCCGTGTCTCTGCACAGAAAAAGTCTCCTTGCCCACGGATGGAGACTCTCTCCGTACGCCGTGCACATGGTAACTCCGTGCACATGCATGGACATTCTCTGCTTTTATTTTATTTAATTTTTTCCTCTTTTCTTTTTCTACAATTAACATTTTAATGGTGAATATTCTCCTTATCCAACAACCATTGAATTGAGAAGGTACAGTAAAGAAGTTTTCACAAATTCATTATTCCTCTTCTTTTCTTCCACAACTAACATTTTATAAATCAACCATTTATTCGCATTGAATTCAGAAGCCACAATTGACAAGTTTTCACAAAGTTATCATAACTTCTTCATACAACATTGATTTAAAAAAACTTAAACCACAGAAATGAGAAGTAACTAAATGTAGCTCTAATAAATAATATTATTGTTGTATATTACAATTGATTCTGTCCAACACTAAAGGAAAATGTGCAGCAGCCTTGGTTTTCTTTCACATATCTCAAAGCCTGTGCTCTGCCTGTAATTAACCTTAAAACGTGTGTTACTCCGCTTGTAATTGTTAATTACAGCAGCCTTCCTAGATCATCAAATGACTCCCTAATTCTGGAAACATAGCTGGCTGTGTCCCAAATAGCCTATATCCTGAAACACTTCTAATGTATACTTTAGGCAGACAGTAATGCATTCTTGTAATGTTGTCACTTTAAGCTAGAACCTATTTTAGAATTGCCAAAACCCTCAGTTTAAAACTGTTTGATATTTGCCAAATCATTCCCCGATATCATTAACAACTACACTGCGTTAGAATTTTCCAAATAAAGTTGGTACGCAGATGAAACTATAGGATATAAGAAATGGAAGTAAACAAGAGGTTATAACAATTGGCATGTAAGAAGAGGTGAAAATGGATTAAGACTCTAAATCTAGCCACAATCAAGTTTATTGATAAGAACGAGCTTATTCTTGGAATTTGAATGCAGTAATGGTTGTTGTAAAATAAGAGTTATATTAAACTTGAAATGTAATGTATAATGGTAAATGTAGTAAGGCGTAAAGAAAAAGTAAAAAAGAAAATTACATAACTACAGATAAAACTTTTTGGTAAACAACATTTTTTGTGCACCGAGGATGGATTTGACTGGATAATATTGGTTTCGCAAGAATTTTAACACATAAACTTGTCATTGCTCTTGATAATGCAACATACAATTGTCCATGTGAGAAGACAGGTTCTAAAAGATATATGCCAACATATTCTAAAGTCTGTCCTTGAGATTTATTTATAATCATTGCAAAGTATGGACATATTGGAAATTGTGTCCTCTTAAATGGAAACATTGTTTTATCAAATTCAAGCGGTATAAAAGGAATATGGGGCAAAAAAACTTTGTTGCATTCGAAGTATTTACATATTAATCTTGTTTCGTTACACAACCCTTCCATGGGATTGCTATTTTGGAGTAATATAATATGACAGTCAATTTTCAATACAAATTGATGTGGTGGTATACCATTTGGGGTCAACGAATTGAAGTCTTCTTGCATGGATTGATCTGTCATATCCAATGTTTCGTCAAAATTGTAATAAGTATAAGCATCTCCTAGGAAACGATTAATGAGAATACAGTTGATGTCATCAACATGTTCATTTTTTGGGGCTAAAATAACTCGATTAATCATATGATGAAGGTTTTTTGAATATTCATCTATATTAGGAAATACAACATCAATTAATTTATGTAATGAAATATTATCTTCCTCATAATCTATAGTCATAGTAGAACAAAGCTTAACCATACCACATGAATGTCATTTTTCTGTTCCATTTTCAATTCGAAATAAATATTCACAGAATGAAGGATCTAAGAGAGCTCACATATTTTGAACTAATTTTATTTTTGTAAAATGGGAGCCACAAATAAGAATTAACTAAATTTGATGCAATTGTATCCTCTTTACTCCCTCTTTGGACAACAGACAAGATTTGTTGAAAATTGCTACCCAAAACTATTACTTTTCCACCAAATGGTAAGTCAGTGCTAGCTATATCCCTTAACATATTATCTAAAGCTTCCACAGCCTGACAAGTTATCATTGGAACTTCATCCCAAGTAATTAGTCGCGTCATTCTAAACAAATCAGCTAAAGCGGATTGTTTACTTATTGTACAAACACTATCATTATGAATATGAAGTGAAATCTCAAACCTTGAAGGTGTCGTTCGACCACCAGGCAACAAACCAGCAGACACTCCTGATGATGTTGTTGCTAAAGCAACTAAACTTTTTGATCTAACAGCTGCAAGTAATGTACGATATAAAAATGTCTTTTCTGTTCCACCTGAACCATCGATAAAATACATATCACCGACATTACAAAAAACTCTAGTTAGAATGGCATCGTAAGCAGCTCTTTGCTCTTGGGTAAGACTATCAGCACATGAAACATCACTCTCAAATATTAATATCTCTAATTCTTCACTAACAAGTCTTTCTAATACTTCATCTTGTTGGATACTAACATCATAAATAGTCAATCCATAGTCATTCAAAGATTTGCCAAGTAGTTCTAAAAATGAATCTATAAACTTTAATGCATTTACCTCTGCATTAGTGATACTCATATCTTTTCGTAAAAAATCTTCGAACATAAATTCTTTAAACTGGTTCCAGATTTTTTTTGTATCATCAGGACCACAAAATGCTAAAAGAGTTGCAAACAAATGACGCAACGAAATAGACATTTAATAATTGCAGGCTTCTTCTAAACATAGTTCACAATTATTATTTCCTTTAAGTAAACCCTGCAATAATATAGTTTCACGAAAAGTTTTTAATGAAATACCATTCACAAATTTAAGATTTTCAAAAGATATTGGTCCTTTAACATGATTTAACAATATTCGCAAGTAATACATCTCTCGTTCTCTAGGAATTGTTGCCACAATCGTTCCAACCATAGCACCCTTTTTTCTTCATATCAGTCCAACACTTACTTTGTGCATCCCACACAAAATATTCAAGGAATTCTTTGTGAAACAACTTTATTGTTTGTTGATTAGTAATATTCATTGTAAAAAATTTACTAATCTTTGTTTTTTGGAAGATATAAAGTCCAATAACTTTTTTAAAATCATCAGTATCTTTGTACGTAACCAATTGTTTATATCTAGATGTAACTATAATGAAATAACAGCTGGACACATTTCATACATAGTGAATCCATAAATCCTCCAAGTTGCTTCTGGGGAAGAAATTCATCTACCAGACTGAAATCTGTCTATTTTATCAATATCATCAATTTTATTCTTATCACATAAAGAGAAATTAACATTGTCATATCCTTTATAAACATATTTGTACAAATATTTAACAATTTTTATTGTTGAACAAATTTCTATATTCATATGACAGTTTTAGCCAATAAATAAAGATCATAATGTACAACCCATCTATTATCAAGAAAATGTTTTCTAACATTAACTCTCTCACCATCATTTTGCCTTCTATATTTTGGATAAGAAGATTCATCAAAGGAAATATGTGAAGTGCAGCTATGTGGATAACGACTTCTACATTTTTCACCATTTTCAATAGACACATTATTTGGATTTAAAACACTACAAGGACCATGCTTCATGTGTTTGACAACAACAGTATAAATAAGGATACTTTGTACTATCAGAAATTTCGGCACTTACAATTTCATCTACCCTTTTAGGAGAAAGAATTTTTGAGCCTAATTTCAATATAATTAGGAAGTAAGCGTATGGCAAACCTCTTTTTTGGAATTTAATAATATATATATATATACATATATATATATATATATATATATATACATATATATATATATATACACACACAAATATTCCTTGAATAATCATTTTTCAACTCTTCTAATTTCGATCTAAAGATGGGAGAGACCAAATCAGGTCTACTTAGAACTTTATCACAAAATTTTAACTCTTGCTTAATTTCAACACAATTGGAATTGCATGTAATTATTAAAAAGACGTAGGTTTTCCAAATTTTTGGACTAACGCCATTGCGTCCATGTATCTTTTATTTAAATCTCTAGGACCACCAACGAAAGATGATGTCATAATAGTCCTTGGACCCACATTTGAACCACTAATTTCACCATTTTGTACACTATCAACAATACATTGGTAAAGCTCACTACGTATTTGTAATCTAATCTAGAATATTCAACTTTAACATACATGTCAACTACATATTGTTGCAAAAGGCGGCCAATATGTAGCAATATAGAATTATCTAATGACCTTACATGTAGTTTATAACAGTAGTATTCACGGCAAGACACATGTAATCGTCCTCGCTTTTTGTGCATCACTAAAATATAGGGAAAAAAAATAAAAGTTAATAATAAAGAAACTAAAATCAAGAAACAATTTATTTTTCAAACATGCAATCTCATTCTTCAATATTTCTTCAGGAGAACCAGCATAATGAGCATCAAGCATAATATCAACAGAAGAAACATCACGATTTCTATCATGTTTATTAACTTTTGCAGTACCTTGATGCCATCCGCTCTCTCCATTAGGGAACAACAAAGGGTATTGGAGAGGATCATAACATTCAAAATAATAATGCACTTTATGCTTACTACCAGAATGAACATAAACACATATATATATCACGAAACCCAAGATTAGATTGTTCATCATTCACCCAAATCGCAGTAACTTGTGATATCGTCGGAGCATTATAAACTCTTTGATCCAACCTAAATTATATGCAATTTTTATCTCATGGCTTTCCAAATCAGTAACATTGGCTAAACCCCGAAAATTTTTTGCGTATGGATTTATCTCTAAAATGCACATTAATTTTTCAACAATTGATTGAGAAAGCTTACCCGATATTTTTAAACGATTTTCTATTTCATTTTTGGTGTCGTAAAAATAAAGTTGTAAATAAGAAGGGCTAGAATCCATAGGAAGAAGTTCATTTAGGTAATGACATATCTGTCCTTGAAGTCTAAAAATATATATTCCTTTATTTCTTTAGCACAAGAAACAATTTATCAAATTAATTCATTTCCTCTAAATTAACTAGGATTATGAAGTCATCTGAGTATATTAACACCACTACAAGCAACATCATCAGCTCTTCTTACTAGAATACTAGAACCAAAAAAATAAAAGGCCAGGACTAAGTTAAACTTAAATTCAAACTAAAAGAAAGCTAAAACAAAAATGAAAAGAATAGAAAAACTTAAATCTATTGAACCGCACTTCAAGTTTGAAAAATGAAAATCCGAAAATCCCACATGGGTAACATCTTCTGCAATGTTATGGCCTTCAATCGCAGTTTGTGGCTGCACAGAAATTGCTTCACACACAATTTTACTCTTACTACCATTGATACTACAACAATTGTAGATATTGATAATACTATTAACAGACTTGTTGCTAAATCCCAAAGAATTGGCTCAAGAACGCCACCGTTTAGTAACGAAGAATTCCGAAGATTGGATGTCTGAATTGGACTGAAAAGTCACTGGATTGTTCAACAACGAAGATAAGGCTGGAATAGGGGTTGAATAGAAATGGAAGTTGAGTTATTAACAAATTTGAAACCCTCAGTTAACAGAATAACTACGTCATTTAATTAAAAGGTTAATTGTTTAATTAAAATGATAAAAACCTGAGAAATGAAAAAAACGTGAAAACCTTATTTTTTAAAACGCCAAACTAAAGACATGGTTTGATGTAATTTCCACATTATTAATCAACATAGGCCCATTAATAAGTAACTCAATTAATCCATTCTACAGATATCTAATACTTGTCAATTAATTAATTAGTAATATCATTTTTCTAATTCTCTTTATTGTGTGTGATCCATTAGATTTTCGATCATGATACCTAACAACATGAATTATTATTTTGATCTAATCAAAATAAGATAAATTAAAATACCATTTTAATTCATCATTAACTCACTTATATTAATTAATTTACATTCATCGTCTCAAATTAACATGTAGCAACGTGTTAAGGCAATATATGTGTCGAAAAGTGTCATGTGGTATGACAAAAATCAAATTTTTTCGTTTACTGTGAAACTATAATCACTCTATCAGTATGATTTGATCAACTATAAGATATGGAAGTGTGTCAATATCGATTATCGATCATATCTTTCATGTATATTGTCATTACTTACAACCACAAATAATTTAAATTCAGTCATGTGTAATCACAACTCTTGTAATTAACAAGATACTAAAATTTGAATTTATAGACTCTATTTAGTATAATTTATTAAAATAATAATTCGAATAAATAATAAATCTTGTTATAAATAAAATGCATTAATCGTATTAAAAGTATTTACAACTTAAATTGATTGGATAAAGGATATAACACTTACACAATTTTTGTGGCTAACGTGACATTCAAATAGACCATAATAATTTCTATATGTCATGATGAATTTTTTTTGTGGAAAAATATGAGTGAAATTTATTTTATATTGGATTGGCCAAACAAGTGATACAGCCGAATATACAAGTGATACAGCCGAATATAATAAATCGGTCCTCTCAATTCAAAGGGACGTTTAAATTTTTTCTAAAATCTAATCATAATTAACTTTGCACATAAATAGAAATAGATTTATCTATTCCAACCTATATGATGAGTATCTTTAGGGTCCCTTCCTCTCTTTGTACAGATATTCGATCTCTTATTCGTCGTTTATTGTGAGTGACGACAAAAGGAAGAGAAATTGTGCAAGTTAAAAGTGAGGGGTGAGTTGGGTTCAGGAATTTGGAGTCTTGGAAGAGGACAAATTGAAGATATCATTATGCATTTGTATGGGAGGGGGCAGAATGGTGCAAATACTGGCCTCCTAGGTTGGACCCTCTGGTTAATTGGGGAGAAAAACAATATGGTTCGTGGGGTGGGAGCAAGGAGACGAAAGATTATTTGCTGGTGATTTTAGTGTTTATTTGGATTTTAGTCTTTATCTGATTCGAAGTATTGCTTTAAATAAGGATTGTAAGCATTATGGCGGAAACTGATTTTTGAATTGAAACAAAATGTAATTTGGAGTTTGTCAATCTTTTGAATTTTCGACATTTGTTGATATTTAAAATCAACTAGTCCAAATTATTTGTATTCACGTAAATCAAATAGTTTTTGATGCTTAGATTTTTGGTCTTCTTATGAATTAACAAAAAGTAGAAGGTATTCGTGTTGAGGTATTGTTTTGGAATCAATGAGCTTCGATAGTGCGTTCATCTATTATTTTTATCACTTTCGTCACCAGGGGCGGATCCAGCACCTGGCCAGCCCCCGCGGCCGCCCGTGCTGGATCCGCCGGGAGCTTCAGGAAGTTAGTCTCCGACAGCCGACCGCCGGGGAAGAAATAGAAGGTAGGCGCTTGAGTTTTTTTATTTTTTTTCCTTTCTTATTGGTTCATTGTTTGGGCCTTTTTAAAAAAAAAAAAAGGCCCAATGAATGGCCCAATCCATGGTGGCTGACGGCTGGAATGGAGAAGACGAGAAGTCTTCAAAGTAGTAGACCAAAATAAGCAGAAAACCCTCAAAGTAGAACTTGCAGAGATTCACTCATCAATATATACCGTATATTGTAAGCTCATATAAGCATCGGAAAATGGCATCATCGGCATCCACATCAGCAAGTGTGCCGGAGAGGAGAGGAATTTCGGCAGCGTCGTTCGTGGAAGACGTCCAGATTTACCTTTCTCAAACCGGTCTAGATGTCAATTCAGCTCTCGTTTTCCTGCAATAAAGGTTTTTCGTTGATTTGAAAGTGTTTTTTTAACATATTATTATGCTCAGTAAGAAAGCATTTTTTTTTTTATCAATTTCGTTAATGCATTTCATCTATGTAGTATTTAGTGAACAAAAAAGAAAAAAAAAAAAAAGGTCTTTGTAGATTGTAGTGTTTATTTTAAATACTCTTTTCCAATTATATGAAGGATATTTGGATTTTGTCTAAACTCTAGAAGTTACACACTATTATGATTATACCAGAGAGTTGGGTTCTTGAAACTTTTTGTTCATATTATAATGCTCAGAAGGGAAAAAATTATCACTTTCAGTAATTCGATGGGTGGTTTAGAATATTCACTGGAAGTCTGGAGAGAGGAAATGGTGAGAAATTGATACTAACAATCGAGTCTGCTAATAACGTTGTTGCGCCATTTGTTATGAAGACGTATCAAATGGTGAATGATCCAACGACAAATGAAATTATTACATGGGGAAGGGGTAACAATAGTTTCCTTGTTGTAGACCCTTTGGATTTTTCGCAGAGGATTTTACTAGAATACTTCAAGCACAAGAGTTTCTCAAGCTTCATTCGGCAACTCAACACCTATGTGAGCTGTCAATACTTTGGGTATTGTTGGAATTATAATACTTTCATATCATTATGTAAGTAATTTTATCATTTGATAATAATTATGAACAAATTCGAGTACCATAGTATACATTTATTAATTTCAAAATGTTACTGCTCTTCCTACTTGCCAATTTTCAGAAATATAGGGCGTTTTTTGTTTATTCGTTGAATTTCCTCTATGCTGATTATCTTCTGATAAAGCTTCAGAGCGAGTTCTATTGGCAGTCTAAATGAATAAATTTGTGAATTCTACTACTACCTGAATTTTTAGATGAGATAGTTTGAGGTCAGAATTTAAGTTTTGCGGTCATACATATGAACATTGGCTTTCATGAAAAGTAAATTAGTCTTCTAAACTCTTAAGATAAGTGGTTTAATAGTTTACAGAACAGAAATGGAGATACCATTTGCTTTTTCTCTTTTACTTTATTTGTGGGACAATAAGCTTTGTTCCCAATGTTCTTCGGTCTTCGGCCATCGTCTCCGCCCTAGCTGGATTCGCCCCTGTTCGTCACCCTATGTCAATTGATATTAGAGCGACGTTCATTTTTTATGGGTATAATCCAATGGTAGAAGTTCTGTTTTCGAATGAAACCCTTTATACTAGTTTCAATAATTCAAAGGTGGAAGAATATTTGGATTTCAATTACGACAATCCACTAATCTTGAACGAAGAATTTGTGACTTTGGATAATTGCAGTTATGATGTGCCTTCAATTTTCGATTGAGAGATTAAAGAATTTTTCGATTTGAATAATGACAATCTAATAATGTTTCTTGTAACGTGTCACATGTCGAAATTTTTGAAGATTTGTCCAAGAAATTAAAAAAAAAAAAAAATCAATATGACAGCCATAGATGCCAATAATCTATGATTTTGGTCAAGGACGTGTCTACAAAACATGGCAAATTTTGGAAAGGAGGTGACAACTATATACTTGGTTTTGGAACACTTGTTTTTTCTATTTTTATATTGAAGGAATATGGTTGATTGAGCATGGAATTCATATGCATGTCTTGATAGATATACTACTTTCAATGAAATTGAACGAAGCAGCTAAGGAGGATTTCAAAGAGCTATCAAATAGATTGTCCTTATCACGTGGAATTTGATGGAGAACACAGTGCAAGAGTCAAGGACGAATCCTCATCAAATGCAGGAGAATCATGAAGATTGAGTCTTCATAATTAATTTTAATCCTTGTCTTTAAACTTATTCTTTATCGAGATTTAGTCTTGATGAAGATTGAGTCTTCATAAATAATTTTAGCCAATATCTTTAATTTTAGTCTTTATCTAATTTTTAGTTATTCCTTTAAATAAGGATTTTAAGTCTTGATGATGAGATGTAATTTTGGAATTGAAATAAAATAGATTTTGGAGCTTTCCCATCTTTTAATTTTTGGTATTTAATATTTAAAATCAACGAGTTCAAATTTTTGGTATTCGTGCGCGAATCAAATAGTTTTTAATGCTTAGATTTTTGGTATATCTAGAAATCAACAGAATTAGAAAGTGATCGTATTGCAGTATTTCTTTGGAATCAACGGAACTTGAATAGCGTGTCCGTTTATTATTTCTATCACTTTTGCCAAACTACATCACAACTCTTACGTAGATAAGTCCTCCAAGGATGCGTGTTACCCACAATTCATGAGAATTTTCGCTTCGATACTCATTTAGAGTAAAACACTTCATGACGACATTAGCATTATCATCATATGGATGAACACAACTAATATAGTGCTATTACGAGTTATGCAATACGTTTTATTTTTACCACATTAAACCTTTGATATGGGATATTCAATCACAAGTGTTAGGTTAATCCTAAAGGTAACTCCTTTATGGGTTTAAATAGATCCTCCTCGATGATATATTTATGTCTATTATGGACTAAAATTTATTTCATGTCTCTCCTAAACAATAATTTGGTACCATCAATTTTAATTGGGTAAATATTCGCAAAGTTTATTCTCCGTTTCTCATCTACAAAGTCTTCTAAGAACTTTCCAAAATATCAATGTCACATATTTGAAGTATAATAAGATAAACACATAAAATTTTTAATATTGACTTTTAGTAATACATTTAGGTGGTTATGAAAAATAAGTGATTTGTGTATAGATTTTATAATTTAGACATTAAAATACAATATGAATAGTGTTGTAAATAAAGTAGTATTTGCGAATGATAATTATACTCATGTAACCCAAAATTATATTATCCTTGTATCCCCACTTCCTCCCCAACAATGAGTTAAGTATTATGTTTTTTTTTTTCAAATTTCTATGGATATTGGAATCCAACTCGAACTAGAATCAACAATTCCAGTTTCAATAATTACATAGAATCGAATGATTCCATTTACAAAATACTCAAAATTCTAATGTGAAGTTCCTACTCATGAAATACTCAAATTGAACCACCCACGAACACCCCAAATTTATCACATTTCATATGATCCACAACTTTTATATACTTCTCAATTACACATTTTATAAAATTTTATCATTTTTTTAAAAACTTTTATTAAAAAAAAACTGTCAAACACCCCTTAAATCTTTACCAGCTGGTCCTCCGATACTCAAATAAATTTATGATTATCGAAATTTGAACATAATTGAACAACAAAAATTAAAAATGTTTGTTTGATGTATCAATGAAATGTGCCTAAAGAATTAGGATATGCTATTTGTTAGAAAAATAAGGGTGCACAAGTTATTAAAAGGGTTGGAGGAAGTAGTTTGAATTTGAAGTTAAAACATGCAACTCCATATAACCACCATTAACTCTCATACAATCTCCAAATGATTGTGCATTGGAAAAAGAGGAAAAAAGATGACAAGAAAAATGAAGGGAAAATTCGTATGGAAATTTACACCAAAATTGGAAAGTCCTTATAACCATATTTTGGACATGAAATCTCACAAAAATTGATACTTAGATTGTGGATAACAATCTCCTTCCAATGTGATCAGAATTGGGAACATTAGAGAACAAGAAATGCAAATTTTAGAGTTTTGGAATGTAAGGTGATTCAACCACCAAAAGATCTTTGAATTCATCATTTCAAGTAAGTTTCTTGACTCGAAATCCATGTTAAAGAATGCTACGAATTCTTACATTGGTATCAGAGCCATAAAAGTTATATCCCTTGCATACTATCTTGCTGTAAATGAAATTATTATGTTGAAAAATACATGTATGCCATTTTTGTTGAAACTTGAAGCATTGTTAATGGCATGTCATGAAATATGCAACATAAATTCACAAAATTTTTACAACATATTTCTTATATGATGTAGATCATATTTGCAAAGTTTGGAAATTTTTGGTTTAATAAATTTGGAGAAAAACGAAACCCTATATAAATTTGCAGAAACTTCAAATATTTACTGCCATCCACTCATTCATTTTCATGCAGTAAGATTACTATGGTTAGAAAGATCTTCTCATAAACTTTCCATCCATATAAAGAACTCAAATTTTGGATTTAAAACGAAGAAGTAATGAGGATTTGAAGTTTTGGATGAAAATCTGATTTTTTTTTTTTATTAAAATCGGTAAAATTTGAAACTTAATCATATGATGACTTCTTCCACACTATGTTTCATGACAACCATTTGGTATGGTTTTATAGATCTTCTCGATAACTTTCCAACGGTATAAAAAAAATAATTTTTGGCTTTGAATTGAAGAAGATATGGCCTTCCGAAATTTTGACAGAAGTCTGAAAAAAACTGCAATATTTCTTTGACGATGAACAGTAACCTGCGAAAAAAATGGTAGAAACCTGAACTATTGTCGTGGAGGTAAATAATTCCAAATTCAATTTTGAGAGAATTGCATAATGTTCCTTTAAATATTTCAAAAATTTCATGTTGGTCCCCACACTTTTGAATGTTGGAAAATTGCATGTTGCATATTGGTCCCAAAATTATTTTTTTTAGTTGATTATTCCAATAAAAATTTCCAAAATTGCAACTGGATCCTTGAAATATTCTTAATTTTTATGTGCAATTAAAATTAATTTTCAAAAAAATTTAAAAATTTCTTTTCGAACTTAATTAAATTCTGAAAATTTTATAAAAATTAAGAACATTTGTTATGTGGTACTTTCCTAGTAGAAGTTATTTTTTTTAAGTGTTTCATTTTTTTTTAATGAAAAATACACCGAAAGTATTTAAAATACCATATTTTATATACGTTCATGAGTTGTATGGGTCTTAATTAGGTTATGTGATCCATTATGATTTATTTTTCAATTTTGTGCTCGATCAGATATTGTTGATTATATGTACACTTTTAACATCTTTAGAGTGAATACAAGAAAAGCATGGGTTATAAAATTTGTTAAAATATTCTGTGCTTATAGATATAAGTAAATGGATCTGAAACATGACCAAATGTGGAACACGTGAATGTTTTGGGACATAAGCTTTTGGTGATAAACAGAATATGAGAATTCTGATATCACTTCCCATTTGTTGGGACTATGTTGCAATAGATATTTAAATGGGATTGGGGATTTGTAAAATAAAACTTAAATGATATTAATTTTATTTTTGGATTATAATTGAAGTTATCTTTCAGAAGAATTAATTTGTTATATTATGATACATGTCATAATTGGATAAACGTGCATAATTATGCTTTTATTTCATATTATGAAATTATCTAATTAAATACATGATATCTTTAATTCATGCATTGTTATAAATGCTAAGGTCAGTAGAATTAGTGAGATTCTTACTTAGACCTATTAACTGTCAGTTGAGTAATAGTTCGGTGATTGAAAGATTTAGAAAAAATCTTACCTGGAACTATTTGATTGACCCATTGAGTGGGAGTTCTCAAGTTGGAAGAATTAATGTAATTCTCACTTAGAACTAATGAAATTTTGCATTATGAAATTAAGTTTATGATAGTGAAACAATATGATTGCAGACGATGATTGGGAACATGGTGAACTTTCGATTCTATACCTAACGTTGAACTATCGTAGAAGGTGACAAGCTCACTGCAATAACATTTGACATGATAAGATTTTGAGTGTACTAGAAGGACATGATGTTTAGAGAGCATCAACCACGCAATAGAAGACCTTATGTAGGTCATACTACTCTAGAGAATAAAGATCGGAACTTTGTTAAGTACAAGAAAAGAACATTTGAATTTTTAAGTTCGGTTATAAATGATCTTTTTCTCGAATGTGGCTTGGCTAAGATGGTTAGCATAAAGTTGACAGTTTTTGTTGGTCACATTTTTTTTAGATGAGTAGTAAGTTCAAACTAGTCTCTTTTTAATAGATGAAAATTTTGAATGTCAATGTGGCTTAAAAATTGAAGTGTTAATTTTCTCTATTGAAACTATCTGTTATGTGAGTTAAAAGACATGTAACTTGATGTTGCTAAGTCTCGAGAATACACTCGTGTCGCAATGTTCTAGTTTGCATAAGACTTGGATCTTAAGCATTAAATGAGCTAGAACAAATGTGGGATAGATTGAGAGACTAGAAAATGGACCAAGAAGAACATATCAGATAGTAGATTTGGTGGAGGATTAGTATTATAAAGGTTCAAGTACTTCAACTATACAGTCTGAATCTCTTAACTCAAAAGTGGTTAAGTTAATGGATATTGCACTTGAATATATTCATCTTAGTGTTGTTTATGTGTCAACACTATACATATTGGATCTTATCTTGTGTGGATAGTGGATTCAAATGTTAGAAACCCACTTTATATGAGATCAAGAAGTATCTTACTCTATGTCGAGTCTTTGACTTGATACAAAATAGATATATACAAACGAAGAAGATGGAGTTGAAGTTTATATGACTGATACTACAACTTAGTGTTGCAAATTGGAGAAACTGACCTCCTATTTGATATTAAGATAGTATCCAAAACTCCACTAAACTTGATCTCAGTTGTTCTTCTAAGGGTGGTCTCTAACTTGAACTTATATGTGGTAGTTCTGTTCATACTCACAGTGATGATGTTTAATTAATGATTCTGGACATTTGTGCAATAGTTCGAGGTTTTGAGTTGAGAAAATCATTCAAATTTGTAAGAGCTAAACTTCCATTGAGTAAATCCATTCGAATTTCTTGATAGATATAGATGGATTTTTATATTTTCATTACATTTATAGATGGATTCACGTATTTTAGTTGTGCCTCTGATTTTCTTAAGTTGAAAAATATTGTATTGATTTAGATTTCTCTGAAGTGAAGTAGAAAATCAGATTATGAAAGTGAAGATTTTGAGAACTATTTAGTAGCATGAATCTCTATTATGAAATATTAGTATCTATGTAATGAAATAAATTCTTATTTGATTGATTATTCCTTAATCACCATTAATTATATGATGTATTGGGTAGAAGGTGTAATATTACTGAATATGATGATATTTGAGATATGTAGTCCAATTTAAGTATTTACTTTTGGAAAGAGTGTTGGTTAACTACAATGTATCAGTTAACAGAGTTCTCTCTAGATTAATAACTTCATAATTGTGTAAGCTTTGGACATGAGGACAACCAAATATGAGTATGTAAGTTCTTGATAATGAGTTTGGAAACATGAGTCTATTAAGAACGAGATGAATATCTGATATACATATAATAGTCCAAAAATGTACTTAAGTGAGATTTTGAATAGATATTGGGTCACAATATGTGACATTTGACTTTTCTTTTTAAGTAAGAGAGAGAATTTTGAAGAATATTATGAAATTGATATTATGTATATTGATAAATCAGTTTTTTGGATACATAAGAGTTGATTTAAACTTCAGATTCAAGTGGGAGTAATCTGCTTCCGATTGGGAGTTATCTATTCAAGTGGAAGCTATCAAAGAATTATCCAATTTCAATGGTTCTTGGTTCAAAGTGAGAACTAAAATCTATTCAATTTCAATGATTTGTGGTTTAAAAAACCAGTGGAGAAATTTGAGGAAAGTTATGGAAGTATATATGGAGTACATAATTCCAATCTAATCTGAAATGTAGTGAAAGTTCTAATTGAACATTATGTTTATTGAGAACATTCGAGTTTTTAAAAAGTTAGTAGAAGACTAATGAGTTTATAATAGATAAATCTCATTTTTTTAGGGAAATGTTATACTTAATATGATTATATTGAGTTTGATAAGTCTTTTTTTTAGCAATGAGATTCACTTCTATACGCTGATACTAGCCATGGTAGTGTGTTTAAGTGTAGATTACACAAAATAGACATATAGATTGTATTTTCATTCTCAATTGAAAATTGATTGAAGAGATCTACATGAATCGATTTGAAGGTTTCATGTTGAAGGCTTTTATAGTATTGTGGTAATTGTATAGTTATACTTGTAGCCTAATACAGTCATCTTAACACCTGTACTTGAGTTTTAACAGAGTTTAAATCTCGTACAAAATTTCATCATGTGGATGAAGTTTACTGTATTTATGTAAAAGTCTGATGGTAGGTTGTAATTCTAATTTTGATTTTGATGTTGATGTCTTGATGACGCTATATTGGCTAAGTATGAGAAGGAGTGTATTGAGACCATTTTGAAATGGTTGTTTTGAGACGAATGTCATGGGTTTAGCAAATTGTATATTTTGTGTTAAAAAATTATTCTAGTTTTGTTTCTCTGTCACAAGAGTTATATACCATAAAGATTCTAGAATTTTTTTTAACTATGGAATTTACTACCTTGTTGATGTTTCTATGTCGAAATGTGACCATATGAGTCTTCATGTATGTCTAAGGACTCCATAAGTGCACGAAGAAATATCAAAATAACCATATCTAGTACGATTAGGAATTACAAGTATGCCATAATGTATACTTGCCATGGATCTAATCAGAAGGTATTGATGTTGTCCTTAGATAAGATATTGTGATACCCGAAGAGTGTTGCTGTTAGTTATTCTATTTATTGTAGAATGAATAACTTGTTATTGAAATATATATCCAAATATCGATTAAGGATGAGAGTTAGTCAAGCACAATAGTTATTAGACTTGTACAATCTTACTACATAGAGTAGCAAAAAGCATATCTTGTAGTGTATAACTTGACAGCTCAAGAAATTGTTTAGTATAGATGTATTTGGCATCTAATATACTAGTTGTGAATATGAGATCCATGATATTTATGCAATTATCTCATGTGATGAGGATCTCAAATATCATGATGGAGCCAAACACTCGATAGTGTTTCTGTGAGAGACGTTAGCAAAGAAAGTGTCTTTACAATATATCTACGTAAATGATTGTATGTAATCATCATACTCTAAATATGTTTAGAGATGTACTTGTCGATAATATCGAGTATCTAAAATTAAGTAGAATATGATACTTAGGGTCCGTTTGATTGCAAAAGTGGAAAATTGGTGGAAAGAAAATGAATTCCAAGGAATTGAATTGTTTAGAAATTGTTTTATTAGGAATTGTAATTAATTGTATTTGATTGGTATAATTTTTCACCTAGTTCGTTTGACTTTATTTTTCATGGAAATTGTCAATTAAATGGATAAAATTTATTAGAATTGGTGATAGAATTTGTTTGGATTGCCAAAAAGTTAAAAAAAATTAAAAATCGAATTTTTTTTGTTCGTTTGGCTTTATTTTTCATGGAAATTGTCAATTAAATAAATAGATTTTTTTACGATTGGGTTTGGAATTTGTTACCATTGCTAAAAAAATAAAAAAAATTTGGAAACCATTTTCCCACCAAAAAAGGTGGGAAAATGAATTCAAGTAAAACAAAGAAAATGTCAATATGTGAAGAAAATATGGAAATCCAATTCCCAAGAAAATTATTCCCACCAAACAAGAAAATTGGTGGAAGATCGAATTTGAATTCCTAGTTCCATGGAAAATTTTCCATATCAAACACAACCTTAGTGTATCAGAAAACTCTTGATTGATTTTTATGTGCCCATAGATGAACAATTTTGAGTTCATGTGTAATTTATTGTTGAGATTACGATATAATATTTTGCATGCACATATAAAGTATGTCAAACAGGTTGAGGTTGGTTCACTCACATGAACAATCGCCTCAGATACTTTGGGGTGTGATGAGATGAGATAAAGTGATCATGTTGAGTACGTGATCTTGTCGCCTTGATAAGATATCAATATGAGATTACAACAAGTAATCAAAATGGATTTTGTCATCCATTAAACATGTTTAGTAGTCACATCGAGTTCTCGATTTGAGATTGCCTAGAGTAAAGAATATAAGAAAAACTCAAGTTAGGTATCGGGGAATATCTGAACTATGATCAGTACGGTGTTATTTGTTTATAAAGGATATGACATACGTTCTAAGAATTGGAAAAAATAATGTAGCACGGGTTTCATACCACGTGTGCTTTTACGACCAATAATGGGTAAATGAGTGAATGGATCATTGCTTCCTCATTGTGTGAGACCTTGAGGTTTATATAACCTCATATATACCCTTATGACTTTTGATTATTTCTTGAGATTTTATTTCGGTGTTACTACTTTATCATGTTGTCAATAACTATGATTGATTCGGTTTGATAGGACATGTCTAGGAAAGCAGCTGATTTAAAGTTGAAGGATTCAAATAGGAAATGAAAACTATTTTGACCAATATTTATATTTGTATTCATCGATCGGACAATTGTGTTTTAACTATTTAGGGTATAGAACACAATTGTGAATGCAATGATATGATGTGAGATTCAAGTATATTCCATAAATATTCGAGGGATCAAAAATACTTGAATCAATGTTGGAAAATGAGTTTGGAGTATAGCGAGATGTAATGTTTCTATATCCCTAACAGGTTTATAGTACTATGAGCTCTAATATTACTCGCTGGTTGCACGATCTATTTGTCGTATGAATTTTTTGTGAGATAGATCTTGAGAAAGATCTAATGCGTGACATTCGTTGTCCCTTTGTGGTTCGGATCAAGCCATCATGTGCGAGTGGGAGATGTTAGAAAAATATGGATCGTGGGTCGCCTATGAAGAATGACCCCGACCCACAAGTTAGTAAAAGGGTTAGAGGGAGTGGTTTGAATTTGAAGTTCAAACATGCAACTCCATATAATCACCATTAACTCACATACAATCTCCAAATGATTATGCATTGGAAAAAGAAGGAAAAAAATGACAGAAAAATGAAGGGAAAATTCGTATGGAAATTTACACCAAAATTGAAAAGTCCTTATAACCATATTTTGGACATGAAATCTCACAAAAATTGACACTTAGATTGTGGATAATAATCCCCTTTCAATGTGATCGGAATTTGAACCATTGGAGAACAAGAAATGTAGATTTTGGAGCTTTGGAATGCAAGGTGATTCAACCATCAAAAGATCTTAGAATTCATCATTTCAAATAAGTTTCTTGATCCAAAATTCATGTTAAAGAATGTTGCAAATTCTTACACTCCTATATTACAGTCCTTTTTAAAGTGGACTAAAAGTATGTTTGGATATTATGTGTTTATAAATATTTTGATTAAAGATATTTTGTGGTTACACTCCTACTTATTTGCTCATGTTTAAAAATACCTTACTAAACATACCACCCTAAAAGAACTTTGGCTTAATTGTGTTCATGAATTCACAAAGGATAAAGACAGATTTATCATTTCCACTAGAACTTAATTTATCTCGTGGTGTTCGTAGATTGCATAGTAATTTGTTATATGTAACTTTCATAATCCCTTGTGTGCTACATTTGGATATTTAGGCATTTTACTGCAAATGATGACTTTTTTGTCATAGTCATATTAATTGATTTAATTTCGGTGATCTCAAAATAAACAGTAGTCTTTTTTCACAATTAAATAATACTTCGTACTAATCTATACGAATTAATGACAAAAAAAATAACTAGACGAACTGCAACTTGCATTTTAGTGCTTTCGGAAATGCCTTGGACCTTGATTTTCTGGGCTATTTTTTTAAAATAGAACCTGTCTGGCAGAAATATTAATCAGATTTTTAGCAAAAATCTGACTGTTGGAGCCGCAATAATTGACTGTATTTTCAAAATTTTGCTTGATTTGGTCAAAATTCTTCCCGTATAACGGTAAAATTTTTACTCAAATTTTGTGAAAAATTTATCCCAGACAGGTTCATAAACATGTTAAACAGGACCGGTTCAAGGTAAGTCTGGAGCGGGGACCATGATCTCCGTCATTGACTTGTCAAGAACTCTTAGCCCCATTCCCATGTCGCCCTCGATTAATCATTCTCCTTCCCGTTGTTATTCATAAGTTTTACCTTCGTCAAAGAGGAGTTTATAGCTCCTGTTTGACAACCATTATTTGTCAAAAACAATTTTTTTAATGGTGATTTTAGGAGAATGTGTGGATAAAAAGAAATAAAGAATTTTGAGTTTACGTACAAAATATTTTATTGTGTGAATGTGTGATTGAAAATGAATATATAGATAAAAGAGTTTTCAAATAATGGTTGACAAGGCTTACTAGTGAGAAATAAGTAAATTTGAAAAATTACAAAAATATTATAAAAGAGTGAATAAAGAGAATAAAAGTCAATAGACTTTTATGTATTATAATGAGAACTAAAGTCTCATATTTATAAGGAAGTATTAGAGATATAATGATAATAATTTTTAGGATTGCAGGGATACGATTGTCATTCACTAATAAACTTATCATTTACAACACTCCCCCTTAAATGACACATCATAAAATATCTATATTCTTGAAAAATTATTTGGCAGAAACCCGATGAGACAAAAATGACAACAACATGGAGTACAAATATGAGGAGTAATAAATTACTGCCTCATTAAAACATTATCAAAAAGATTCAGTGGGACAAAACTTGATCGAAAGAAAAAGAATACGGTTACTCCCTATGATTTTAATTCTTGTATCATTCCATCATTGTCTTATACGTCAATATCTTCGATATTGTAATTCTGGTGAAGCACGTTTCATGTTGTCTTATTATAACCTTCAAATAACACTATATTCATTCTAGATATTATATTTCATGACTATAGTAATATGATGATTTAAAAATAGCTTTTGTTGATCTCTTCGTGAGTCTTGTGCATATTAGAGTATTATTTTAAGAGTAAATGTCTTTTGGGTTATAAACATTCATTACACAAATAATATAACTCATTAAAACCTTATTAGAAAAAATTCAATAGGAAAAACCCTAATGAAGGAAAATGAGAACATTATTCTTTTAAATATACCACAAAAGTTGTCTTATTAAAAACCTTGTCAGGAAAAAACCAAATGGAACAAAATCTCGATTGGGAAAAAAAAAAAATACAACGCCTATTTACTCCCCCTCATGATAATATCACTTGAATTATGTTTCAGCCATAGTAAACCATTCCAAGATAGTATTAAAATCATAAATTGTTTATAATCACATTTATTACATGCATATCAAATTTCATGCATTATCATGTTAATAAAATAGAGACTTGCGATCACAACCACATAATAATTTATCTATTTATACAAGTTTTCTCAAAATTCATAGTGTAAAAAGTTGTACATTTCATATTACTATTTTGCTTTTTCTATTTTTCATTTTGTAGATTTAGAAACTTTAGGTTACTCTAATAAATTCTTTTACTAGAATTGTATCATTTTATTTCGCCAATCATTACTTCGGTCAATGACGAATTTATTTTAATATCCTTGCTATTCATAATATGATGCAGTACATCATGTGCAAAAATATTGTCAACGACTTTTCTTTTCAATTTTACTATTTTCTATAATAACATAACTTATTGAGATCTCTCAATTTTCAACATATCAGGTACGTGAATCTCTTGTGGGATTTTATAATTTGTTATGTCTGAATACTCATTAAGAGTATATGTCTCCTTAACGGGATCATCTTTGCTAGTTGCTCCTTTTTCGATTGAAGATTTTTATATTAGAATCGAATATTATCACGGTTACCATAAATTTATTAAATATAATATTAATAAATCATCATTTCATGAGTCAATTCGAGTTGAAACATTTAAAGTTGGTTTGTGAGATTGTTAATCTCTTTAGTCAGTAAATGTATTTAAATAAATTGTCATTTAAACATTTTGTGAGAATTGTCTTTTGTTAGAATTCAGATAATGATGTATTTGTACAGTATTTTCAGCCTCTTAATTCCCCTCCTAATGCTGAAAAAATTGTCCAATCAAATTGGCAATCAATAAACCATACTATAAAATTGCATCCATTTAAGATAAAGATTCAAACTATTTATTTATTCTTGGCATTCTTTATTTTCTATCTGAGTGCACTGTGACATATCAATTTTATATATATTGCACTATCGAAATAATTTAATGGAAAATTTAGGTTTTGACCATAAGCCAAGTTATAAGTGTGAGAACAATGATGATGGCATGAAGCGTAAAGTTTTTCCCTAAATAGAAATGAGAAGTATTTTATTCTCAATTAAATTAATTGATGGCGTTTAACAAACAATAATGTTAAATAATTTATCGACATTTCAACTAGTACTTATTAAAAAGTTGAGACTAGCATTAACATTACACACCATCTTGATTGTTTAATCTAAAAATTATGCTCATAATTTAAGCAGTTCACAAACTTGTTGCAAACATCATACAATCATCTGGTATTTGTATCAAATCTATTAAATATAAATAATATCTAGATGGTCAACATGGAGGGTGACATGATCCCATATATCACCCTAATTAATTTTTAGAAATATAAGGAATCGAGTCCCTATTTTAATTAGTGATGATTAATGAGCAATAATAGAGAAAACAAATATTATATAAGAAAATTCTGATTTTTCCTTGAATATACATTTGAATCCTCATTTTTGCGTCATTATTGATTCGGTGATGGTCCAACTGGTCATGCCAAACAAATTGAACTTCTGGTTCAATACAATTCAATTATTAAATTTCGAAGAATATGATTAAACATTATATAATCACATAATAATCAATGTCCACACGACATAAGTCGTATATTTTCCTATACGGATAAACGCATTCATAAATTACACATGATATATTATTCGAAACATGTACTATTTCAAGAGCATCTTATATTTTATTATCGCTTATTCAAAGCAATATATCAATTTTTTCGGAATCGGAAATATTGAAAATTATACAAGGATTTACTCTCAGGGGTGAAAACGTAATATACGTTAGATCATCTTTTCAGGAGCAAGTAAAATCTAATTAGAATATATGTAAATAATAGCATACTACTCCAGGAGCAATAATATTTATAATAGATAAATTTATGAGAAATATTCTTCTTGAATATTGGAATCGGAGTTTCATGATCTTCAAGAATAATAATATATTATTATTTGAAATAATAAATTGTATAAGAATTTAATCTTCAGGAGTAAAAACATAGTTTTTAATCATATTCTTCCAGAGTAAACAAGATATAACTAAAATAGTAAGATTAGCGAGTTACTTAAGGAGTAACAATAGAATAGATTAACAATAAAAAAAAAATTCAACAACAATAATAATAGATACATTAAACGAACATAGAACACGTTAATATAAATAAGATTACATCCACAAGACGTAAATCATAAATTAAAACAAATCATAGATTAAACGACAATACATTCGTGAATTTAGCATCACTAACTTGTCCTTTTATCGGGTCCAATATCCCAATTGGACTATTCATGATATTATCATTGATAGTCGAACCTAAATCTTGAGATTGAATATAGAAAAGAAATTTAAAAAAAAAAAAAAAGGAAGAAGAATGATTACATAATTCAAAATTTGGTTATTGGGCCTATTGACAATTCTGATTGTAGAAGCAAATGCATAAGATTTTTTTTTTTTTGTTTTTTTTAATGAAGTATTTTAATGTTATGGAAATCTACAATGAATTAAGACAGGTATGCATGAATTTATGTATGTGTAAAAAGCTTCTAATTAATTTGATTTGATTTTGAGAGAATTATGAAAGGAGAGAAAATAAAAGTTAATAGATTTGTGTATATTATAATAAGAACTAAAACCACATATTTATTGGGAATAATTGTTATTCACTATAAGTTTTTTGAAATGCTCTGAGAACTGTAAGGGTATAATTGTTATTCATTAATAAACTTATAATATATATATATATATATATATAATGCACATTTGCTTAGTTTATATATAATTTTTTTGGTTAAGAATTAAATTTTTATTAATAAAGATGTAATTTTTTGGTTAATTAAATAACTAATGATGTACTGTTTATGTAATTGATAAATAATTACACATTGTGATTTATTAAAAAAAAGAGTATTAATAGAATTTATAGCATCGTCCTATATATAAACATCGCTCATAGTTTTATGAAAGCTATTTGAGATAATTTTGATTCTAAGATAACGATTCAGCATTTTCCTTATCTTACACTGCTTCAATAGAGATGACATTAAACTGTCTATATTTTTTCTCCTTTAGTTTTTCTGGATCTACATAAACTTGAATCTTCCAAATTTCTTTTGATAATTTCTCTGCAACGCTTTTAACGTATGGTCGATTTTCCTACAAAATAAATTTTGAATAGGTTTACATAATTAATAAAAAACCCAATTATTTTTTAAATAACTCATTATAATAAAAATCAAGTTTTGAAGAAAAATTTAAAAAATACCTCTCCACCATGTCCCATCAATTCAACTATTGAACAGCCAATGCCTGTTCTGCTACTTCACCAAACATAGTAGTAACTAGTTTTTCAGTATTATCGTCCAGTTCAACATATCCCATAGCACTTTAAATGCGTTGAATATATTAATTTTAATTTGAATATTGTTAAATTCTAAATTAAATCAAACATGAATTTTAAATTAAAATTGTAAGATACATATCGTGATTTGCAGACCCCTTGACTTTTACAATATATACAAACGAACATTTTATTGTACTTATATCCAGTTCCTTTATTATGGTCAACGATGACATGTAATAAGATACTTGAGCAAATTCAATCACATTTATCTTCATCTATATCCAAAATTTTGCTTTCTACATTAAATTATAATCAATTTTTAGAATGAATGTTAGTATAAAGACAAAAAAATGTATGAGTTCGTGTTTTATACTATTATACTATATCAAATTTTGCACTTCATCATAAACTTTTTGTACATAATAAAATAATAGATAACATTACAATACAAAACTAAATAAATAAATATTTTTTCTTCATTAAATTCAATGTAACTTACCAAATAAATTATTAACATTTTTAAATTGATAATCTCCACATCCATTTTATGTTTTTAGTTTAATTTTTTCCTAATGACTAAAATGTAGCAGTACAAAGCCTTTTGCATTTCCTATTCATTTATTATTAGATAATGGAATTTCAACAAACACAACATCAATGGCCACAAAACGGTGGCTTAATTGCTAATTAATGGAAACAATAAAACTAACGGTGAAAAAAGATTTTCCGTTAAAACAACCAATTTCGTTAGATTTTCTGTCAAAACAAGAATTAAGCCTTTTGCATTTCCCATTCATTTATTATTAGATAATGGAATTCCAAGAGACACAACATCAATGCCACAAACGGTGGCTTAATTGCTATTTAATGGAAACAATAAAACTAACGGTGAAAAAATATTTTCCGTTAAAACAACAAATTTCGTTAAATTTTCCGTCAAAACAAGAATTTTCGTTTCATAGGTACTTTTTATATATAGAAGATATTTATTTATTGTAAATTTACAAGACAATGATACCTCGTTTGAGAAATCTCAACTTTCCTTAGCAAAGGTCTGATTATCTGGACCAACTTCTTCACCTGAGAAAGCTATTGGATTAGCGTGAGGCACAGGTTGTGATATTGGTTGGTTTACTTGTTCAAATAACAATTAAGGTGAAGTAGGGTTATGAACGAAGAATCCATCACACTAGATAAATATCATATTCATGAAATGAATGGGTCTCTTTCATCTTTTTGGATTTATGCTTTACTCTGGATGTACTCTGTCAACTTTTACTTCAAAGTCTAGTCGGACTTTGTACGTTTTGATATTAATCACATTATTTAAAAGATTAACTTTTTATAAATAATAAATGGTAAGAAATTATTTATTTATACTTTATCTTTAACTATCCATAAAGAGGGTAATGGAAAAGGAAAAGAAAAAGAAAAAGAACAGATAAAGAAGGTAGTAAGATGAGCTTGCAAGCAAAGGATGATTCTGAATCGCTGCCGAAAGCATTATTCGCATACTTTTCAGAACACGAGAGTTCTTCTTATCCCATTAATATTAGTTTTTTTTTTCATTTATTAATTTTCAGTAATTATGAATTTGGCTAATAATTCCCTTTTGAACAATAGTAAAATATCAACGCGTTCCTTAGAGCGTTTTCAAAAAACTTTTTAACTATGCGACGTTTACTCTCTACTCTCTATTCTTACTAGTGTGTCACCCGTGCGATGCACGGATATTGTACTGAAAAAATAAATTTATAAACGTTGAGATTAAATATTTCATTTGACTTAAAAAGGATTATTGAGGTTGTTATAAAAGTATATGAAATAAATATCATATATGCGTTACAATTGTCATAAAAAAATTAAACCGATGTTCCAACTACTACAAATTTTGGAAAGGTTGCTTCAAAACACATTTGTCGTTGAATTGTCTTGTCCGTTATCCTTATCGCAAATCAAAATCTTCAACCCTTTGTGATTTGTAACTCTAGACATAGCCACGTATAACTGACCATGGCTAAAAACTGATTTTTTCAAATACAAACCAACATGAGATGGCGATTGACCCTGACTTTTGTTGATTGTCATTGCGTATGATACAATAAGAGGAAATTATCTTCGTTGAAACTTGAATGACAGCCTTGGATTAGATGGAGTCAACGTCATTCTAGGGATAAGAACCTTATGACTTGCATTAGTTCCAGTGAGAATCTTTGCTTCCAGAATATGACTTCTGAGCCTCGTGTCGTTGCACAAGCCGGCGGAATGGTCTATGTTGCGTAAAAGCATAACAGGAGTGCCGACCTTCAATTTCAATTCATGGTTGGGCACACCAGACCGTCTAATTCCATTCAAAAACTCAGGCGTATGAAGGTCACGTAACATGTCAACATTGATATCTGACTTGCAAGTTGAATCAGAACTTAAATAAGTATTTCCTTCAGCTGCATTTAGCGAAATCATATAATCATTGACAGATTCAACCACATCAAGTGTCGGTGCGAGAATAACTCTTCCTTGTAGATAATTTGCCTTATTAAGGTCGCAAGTAAACAACGGATACTACTATCCACGATTACTTTGACTGGATTGTCGAATCCACGTAACAAAATATCATCCGAAATTTCAATTGTTGCATGACCATCATTCGCACAGCCAATTGTTACATCCCCTATACTCGCAATCCAATCAGAAAATGCATTTAATTCAACGCATTTAGCATCTGACTCGATATTTTGTAGTCTCATGTTTTTGGACAATCTCAAAACCTTATAATTTTTTCATAAATATGATGAATTGATAGCTGCAAGCACAATATCCTGTCTACTTCCTTTTGGAATCACAGACAAGATCTGTGGAAAATCTCTTCCAAAAACAACTGTTTTTCCTCCAAAAGGTAGTTCCATACTCTGTGGATTGTTGAATCTCAAAATGTCTCGCATACTTCTATCCAAAGCCTCAAAACAATATTTGTTCATCATAGGCGTTTCATCCCAAATTATAAGCTTGTATCTAACAATCAATTACGCGAGAGGACTATCCTGCTTAATGTTGCACGTGGAATCTTCATTTGGATTAAGCAGTATCGCAAATCTTGAATGTGGAGTTCTACCACCGCCCAAAAGTAATAATGCTTTACCGCTTGACGCCACATTCAACACAATTTCTGCTTTGATCTTAAAGCCGCAAATAAAGTTTTCCATACAAAGGTCTTCCCTGTACCTCCATAACCATAAACAAAAAAAAAAAAAAACCACCTTTATCTGATTGAACTGAATTCAATACTGTGTCATAAACATGTCGTTGCTCGTGGAATTGTTGAATCTCAAAATGTCTCGCATGCTTTTATCTAAAGCCTCAAAACAATATTTGTTCATTATAGGCGCTTTATCCCAAATTATAAGCTTGCATCTAACAATCAATTCCGCGAGAGGACCTACCCTGCTTAATGTTGCATGTGGAATCTTCATTTGGATTTAGCGGTATCGCAAATCTTGAATGTGGAGTTCTACCACCGTCCAAAAGTAACGATGCTTTACCCTTGACGCCACATTCAAGACAATTTCTGCTTTTGATCTTAAAGCCGCATATAAAGTTTTCCATACAAAGGTCTTCCCTGTACCTCCATAACCATAAACAAAAAAACACCACCTTTATCCGATTGAACTGAATTCAATACTGTGTCATAAACATGTCGTTGCTCAATTGTCAAATTAGAGACCACGTTCTTGTGTTCTTTCATCAATGCTTTCCGATCATATCTCATTTCATCTTGAAAAAAAATTATAGTGGAAAAATAATTGCTTGATAATTTACAAAGTACTAATTTAATTTTTTATTCTTATTATTTTTTTTCCGTTACTGATATTCATCTTCAAATTTTAAAACAAACATATAGACATTTTCTTCCATGGCTTATAGTAACAAATTTATAATTTTCAGAAAATTATACCTCTTAACGAAAAAAATACAAATTATACCTTAGAAATTTATTTTATGCATATTTACAATTCTTTTCTCACTTTCATATCCTAAATTTCAATATGCAATTAACATATTGCATTACATATGTTAATACCAGATCCACATGTAAAGTTTGGAATGTGATAGGAAAACTTATTTCACTGTCACGCGAAATGAACTCCAAGCTATATGTTTCATTCAGATTTGTGATCTTTGGCCGCTCGTAAACACGGATAACACGCACTTTTAGCGCCCAATTAGTTTTCGTGACGTTGATATCTCGCACAAGATCAAATATCGGTGCCATATGCACTTATCTATCTTCGACGTGGTAGAAAAAGTGAAAAAAAGTTAAAATCATGAAACAAAAAAAAAATATATATATATATGGTCATTAACAGATGTATTCGAAACAGAATTGCTAGAATGTCACCCGGACTGCGACTTGAACGATATACTCACAAAAATGTTGCACCCGCAAAAATAATTCTCTCGATACGAATAAAAAACGAAGTCTTCAAATTTCTTGTAAATGTGCTTGCATAAATCAAATTTGAAGTCTTGTTTACACTGCTAAAATGATGAGCAATGAGGTAGAATGATGGATTTTGAGGTAAAATATTGACAAAATTGTAGTATTTCAAAATGGTTGCACGTCCCTACTCGAAAAACGAACAGTCACTCTGCCTCTTTATGTGCAAATCAAATTTAAAGGAAAAATAGAAATAATTAATACAGAACAACTTTTGTAACATTGGTTTACCTCATTTTACTATTAATAATTATTTATTACTTGGGCATCTAAATATCTACTGGGTTTCATAACTCGGAATTTTAATCCGTGATTTGAGCTAACCATGACTAACGGCCTTTGTTCAGTAATTTATGTTTACTTGCACCATATTAACGTGGTATTTAACATGACACACATTTCACGAATACTGTTATAATAATAATAATAATAATAATAATAATAATAATAATAATAATAATAATAATAATAATAATCAAACATTAATTAAGTTTCAAAACCATAATAATAATGTAATTAGCACACACAAAACAACTTAAACGTTTAAAATGATAATAATCCAAAGAAGTTTATATATAAAAGGCAGGTTAAGTGACTTTTCAGTTTTCGAACATTTTTTTTTTAAAAAAAGAATAATTTAATGAACACAAAACTCAACAAATGAAATTGTTGCTATCAATAAAAACATGCTGTAATGTTTGACTAATGGGTAGACGGACTTTAATTAGAATTCCATAAGAGGAAAGTACATTTTGGCGGGAAAATTTTTTTGACGGCACTTCTGTTTATATATATATATAGATTTAATAATGTATGTATTTAATAAATTACAATTTTGAATATTAAGGGCATGTTTTGTTTGTGTTTTTTGAGTTCATTTTCAATTTTTTATTTTGAGGGTTTATTTTAAGATTGCCGAAAATATATTTGGTTTGTTATTTTGAAAAACTATCTCTCAAAATAGAAAAATGAAAACATGTTTTGTTTGAAATTTTGATAAATTATTTCATAACATTTATTTCATGAAATTTGATCTTTTTATTAATTTTAGGTTAATATGTTGTCAAGTAATATATACGTTTTAAAATTGGTGATCTTAGAATATTTTTTTCTTCCTACAAAAGTAAAATAAAAATAAATAACAAATTAAGTTGAAAAAATTATGAAAAATAGAAGTTAATAAAATGGATTGAAATCTTCTATCTGTGTTTATTTAAATATATTTTTTACAATTTTTATTTAAATAATCAATAAGAGCTTGAACTATTTTTATAATTTCATTTCTCTAGAATATCTTATAATTTTATTTTATTTTTCAAAATATTTATTTTTTAGAAATTGAGAATTTATTTTTCAATATTTTTTTATTTTTTTGAATTTAAGAATTTATTATCAAGTATTTTCTTGTCCTTTCGTCAAAATTGTTTTGCAATCGATCTCAAATTTGGATGAAGAAAAAAGGTAAATAGTGTATGTTTTAGTCACTTCAGCGAAAATTAGAGAGCGTGTGTTTTTCCACATTAGAGAACATTGGTAGAATTACATTTTCCACAATAGAAGAAGTGTATCTGAAAAAGCTTCATATTCAGTTTAGAAAGATAAAATTTGCATTTAATTAAACTTGAAATTTATTTTTATTAATTTAGCAAGATAGCTAATATATCCAAATTATTTATATTTAAAACTGAAGTAACTTATTTATGTCATACATATAATTTAATATAACTATTAATTTTAATAGATTTCGTAGGATAAGAAAGAAATATAATTTATGGAAAAATTTATGAGATATATCATAATTAAACTTTAGTAAAATAAAATATGTAATAACTGCTAAACTATTGCTTAGCATAAACAACATTTACATGACACTACAATTGAAAAAAGCGCGTTAATAATTATGCTACCAAACAAACAATTTCTTTACAACTTTTTTCTTGAAAAATCTATCTAACTACATATAAAAGTGTGAGTTTGGATTTACTGTTCATAAGCCTAATGACCAGGTAAGCCTAGCCGAGTTCGAGCGAACCGGGTGAGCCGAACTGTTTACAAGTGAATTGGTGTAAAAATAGGTTTTCCTTCTGTTCGTGTGGTTAATCCATCTCTTCATTCATTTTTCCCCTATCCTCACACAATCTCAATTTCTCTCTTCGTTCTTTCACCTGTTTTCATTTTCTCTCTGAAGTTGTTCCTTCAGCCCTCCAAAATCACCTGGCTTTTTCTTTTCTCTTACTAAAATCTTGTTATGCTTTTTCTTTTTCTCTCTAGATTTGGGAAATCTGTTCTTATTCCAGGCAAAGGTTCAAATTGTTACGATATGTGCCTCAAATCTAACTCTGAGCATAAACAAAGAGGAATACAGTGCGGAACTGTTGAGAAGTATTCAGAAATTGGTTTCTATTGGCAATGGAGTTGGCGTCACGATTTGATGACGCTTCATCTTCGGGATTGGGTATGGATACAGTTTCGAATATGGGGGCGTCCATGTCGACACCTATAAACTCCTCCAATACTGGTTTCCAGGTTTTAATTATGTCTCTATTTTTTGCCAATGTTGTTTATTTTAATAATTAGTAATTGTTGCGCGAATATTTTAGTGCAATTTTTGACATATGGTTTTGTGATTATTTTAATTTTGATTTTGATTTATCCAGTTGTTGAAGAAACACGGATGGAAAGAAGGGGGTACTTTTAAAAATAACCCAGTCAAAGCCCCATAATTTCATTTTGACTTTTTCATTTAACAATATTTCCAAAATGACCCATTTACTGTAAAAAGACAAAAAGGTCCTTAAGTGACTAAAACAATTACAAAACATGTTTGTGTTAAAAAAGACAATACTACCCTTTTAGTTAACAAATAAAACTACTGTTACGAAACAAACAATTAGCACAAACAGCTGAAAATTCGGTTGTTAATGGCCGAAAAAATCGGCTGTTAACACCCGAATTTTTAGCTGTTAACAGCCGAAATTACAGCTGTTAAGTTGAGACTGTTTGAGTATTTTTATCATAACTTTTATTTTCGATATCTGATTAAGGCGATTTCAAATGCGTTGGAAATATAACTCAAAGGGCTACAATTTTGTCAGAAATAACTCTATTTCAATTCGAACGTTTACTAAGCCAACAATGGATTTCAATTTCCCACTAAAAATTTGGACATCTTGTGCGGGGGGAATTGATTTGTTTTCACTCCTTTTGATCTTTAGTTGTATCTATTTGACCCCTAATATTCTCGAATCTTCATCGTGAACTTCGACACAACTTTTGAGTACCCTGATATATAGAACAAGCTAAACGTTGATTCATCTCGATCAGATATGGTACTGAGAATTCAATTCAAAGAACATTTGCCATTTTCAATTCTACATATGAAGTTTACGTCTGATATTAAAGTGAATTATTTGTTTAAGTTAAACAAAACGCAATTGACACTGATTTGCGTCGCTTTAGTGAGGAAGGACAGCGCGTAAGGTATAACTTTGCTAATGAAAATATTAAAAGGAAAAAAAATAAGAATTTGCTAACACGTTAAAAAATAATATATATTGTTTACCTAATTTAAAAATTTCCTTTTGTTTTAATTTTTGTATAAAATATGAAATAAATAATTTTAAATTGATAATTATGAAAATGAAAAATTATTTTATAACATGTTAGCAAATTCTTATTTTTATCCATTTAATATTTTCATTAATATAAAATTCTTTAATTAAATATAATTTGTAAACTAATATTTCATTTTTCAAATATAATTAAATAAATATATATTGTTTACTTGATTTAAAAATTTCCTTTTGTTTTAATTTTTGTATAAAAATGAAATAAATAATTTTAAATTGATAATTATGATGAAATATTATTTTCTAACAAGTTAAAAAATTCTTTTTTTTCCTTTCAATATTTTAATTAATTTAAAATTCTTTAATTAAATATAATATGTAAACTAATCTTTCATTTTTCAAATGTAATTAAATAAATATAGATTGTTAATGTAATTTAAAAAAAAATCCTTTCGTTTAATTTTTGTATAAAAAATGAAATAAATAATTTTAAATTGATAATTACGAAAATGAAATATTATTTTTTAACGTGTTTGCAAATTCTTATTTTTTTTCCTTTCAATATTTTAATTAATTTAAAATTCTTTAATTAAATATAATTTGTAAACTAATCTTTCATTTTTCAAATGTAATTAAATAAATATATATTGTTTACATAATTTAAAATTTTCTTTTTCTTTTAATTTTTTTACAAAAATGAAATAATAATTTTAAATTGATAATTACGAAAATGAAATATTATTTTTTTAAAGTGTTAGCAAATTCTTATTTTTTATCCTTTTAATATATTCATTAATATAAAACTCTTTAATTAAATATAATTTATAAACTGATCTTTCATTTTCAAATGTAATTAAATAAATATATATTTTTCAATTAATTTTTAAAAAAATTCCTTTTGTTTCAATTTTCATAGAAAAAGTGAAATATATAATTTTAAATTGATAATTACGAAAATAAAATATTATTTTTTAACGTGTTAGAAAATTCTTATTTTTTTTCCTTTCAATATTTTAATTAATTTAAAAATATTTAATTAAATATAATTTGTAAACTAATCTTTCATTTTTCAAATGTAATTAAATAAATATATAATGTTTACATAATTTAAAATTTTCTTTTTCTTTTAATTTTTTTACAAAAATGAAATAAATATTTTTAAATTGATAATTACGAAAATGAAATATTATTTTTTAACGCGTTAGCGAATTCTTATTTTTTTTCCTTTCAATATTTTCATTAATATAAAATTCTTTAATTAAATATAATTTGTAAACTAATCTTTCATTTTCAAATGTAATTAAATAAATATAGATTGTTTACTTAATTTTACAAAAAAATCCTTTTGTTTCAATTTTGATATAAAAAGTGAAATAAATAATTTTAAATTGATAATTACGAAAATGAAATATTATTTTTTAACGTGTTAACAAATTCTTTTTTTTTTCCCCTTTAATATTTTAATTAATTTAAAATTCTTTAATTAAATATAATTTATAAACTAATCTTTCATTTGCGAACACGTTCAAAAATAATATTTCATTTCGTAATTTATATTTATTTAATTACATTTGAAAAATGAAAGATTAGTTTACAAATTATATTTAATTAAAGAATTTTTAGTTAATTAAAATATTGAAAGGAAAAAAATAAGAATTTGCTAACACGTCAAAAATAATATTTCATTTTCGTAATTATCAATTTAAAATTATATATTTCACTTTTTATATCAAAATTGAAACCAAAGGAATTTTTTAAAATTAATTGAAAAATATATATTTATTTAATTACATTTGAAAAATGAAAGATTTTTTACAAATTATTTTGAACTAAAGAATTTTAAATTAATTAAAATATTGAATGGAAAAAAAAATAAGAATTTGCGATCACGTTAAAAAATAATATTTCATTTTCGTAATTATCAATTTAAAATTATATATTTCACTTTTTATATCAAAATTGAAACAAAAGGAAGTTTTTTTAAAAATTATGTAAACAATCTATATTTATTTAATTACATTTGAAAAATGAAAGATTAGTTTATAAATTATATTTAATTAAAGAATTTTAAATTAATTAAAATATTGAAAGGAAAAAAATAAGAACTTGCTAACACGTTAAAAACTAATATTTCATTTTTTTAATTTTCAATTTAAAATTATTTATTTCATTTTAAAATTAAACGAAAGGAAATTAAAACATAATCTCCAGTCTAGTGATGAGAGCAAAATCGAACATGGAGAAACTGGCGACCTTGCCCCCGTGGTCGAAGTGGAGGGCATCGTCGTCGATTGGACTACGCAACCGATACAATAGAGCATCGAGGATCTACCCCAAAAACTGTACATCTCTGAACTCGTACAGGGGCCAAAGAAATGAACGTCGAATCATATCTGCATGCTACTCATCCAACAACTCCAACATGACTGTGTAACTGCCAAGATTACCGTTTCAGGTAGCCTTGCCCCGCATCTATCTCAATGTCGATTTAAGTGATACTCCATACTGCAAAAAAAAAAAAAAAAAATTCATAAAATATCTGCACTTCGAACATAAGATAATGAAATACAGCAAGCGAATCGAATTGTAACAACTACACAAAACAAATAATTAAATTAAAAAGTAAAAGGAAACCAAAATTTGTTAATTCTATTAGTAATTATCAAATTAAAATTAATTATACAATTTTTTTCGATTACGTAAAATATTTAAATCTATAAATAAGTATTTCATATTCAATTTATTCAATTATTAATAAAATTAAAAGGAAAAAAAATAAGAAGATGCTAATATATTAAAACATAATATTTAATAATTAAAATTATTAATTTCATTATTTTAGTAATTATGAAATTAAAATTTATTATTTAATTATTAATTTTTTTCGATTACATAAAATATTTAATTGTATAAATATTTATTTCATATTCGATTTATTCAATTATTTATAACATTTAAAGGAAAAAATAAGAAATTGCTAATATGTTAAAAGATAATATTTAAGAATTAAAATTAATTATTTAATTATATAAATTTTTTTCGATTACATCAAATATTTAGTTCTATAAATATTTATTTCATATTCGATTTATTCAATTATTAATAAATTTTAAAGAAAAAAATAGAAGTTGCTAATATGTTAAAAGATAATATTTAATAATTAAAATGATTTATTTAATGATATTAGTAATTATCAAATTAAAATTAATTATTTAATTATATAAATATTTTTCGATTACGTAAAATATTTAATTCTATAAATATTTATTTCATATTCGATTTATTAAATTATTAATAAAATTTAAAGGAAAACAAAAGAAGTTGCTAATATGTTAAAATATAATATTTAATAATTCAAATGATTTATTTAATGATATTTGTAATTATCAAATTAAAATTAATTATTGAATTATATAAATTTTTTTCGATCATGTAAAATATTAAATTCTATAAATATTTATTTCATATTCGATTTATTCAATTATTAATAAAAGTTAAAGGAAAAAAAGAAGTTGCTAATATCTTAAAATATAATATTTAATAATTAAAATAATTTATTTAATGATATTAGTAATTATAAAATTAAAATTAATTATTTAATTATATAAATTTTTTTCGATTACGTAAAATATTTAATTCTACAAATATTTATTTCATATTCGATTTCTTAAATTAAGTAAAATATTTCATTATATAAATATTTATTTAATATTCAATTACGTAAATCATTTATTAATTATATTAATTTTAATGAAATGGGTAAAATATTTAATTATATAAATATTTATTTATTATACCATTTATTATATTAAATTATATATATATATATATATATATATATATATATATATATATATATATATATATATATATATATATATATATATATATATATATATATTGCCTACTTAACAGTCGGCCCAGAAATTTAGTGTTCTGGATTGGCTGTGGCCTAATAACAGCCGGACAATCAGTTTTGGGCTGGCTGTGGCCCATGTAACAGTCGGCCCAGATCCGTTAGTGAGAGCTTTCCTTTTGACAAAGTGGGGGTATTTTTTACTTTTTACAGGTAAAACTATATTTTCACCTTTTTTTTTTTTTTTTAATTCTATTTCCTAGTCAAAGGTTAGTTTGGAAATACACAACAATGAAAAGGTTATTTCCATGTATTTCCTCTGGAAAGAAAAAACTGGACTTGGTATCTCTGAACAGATTCTCCTTAAACCGCTGTACTATTTCTTGATTTTTACTTATTTTCTTCCTCTAATTTAATTTGAATTGGATTCTTTACCTTATCTACCTAATCAAGGTTGCCTAGGTTAGTGACTATTTTACATGTCATCGGAACCACAAGAGTTACATAGAGAAGTATGATGTATTGCGTTGGATTTCCGTCAATTATTGAGTCTTAAATCCTTTTAAATGTGAAAAATGCTTCAAGTACAGATGAATTTTACCAGGCTTTTACCAGAATTTTGAATTCTCACTCCCATAGAGTGGACCCATGTATAAAATATAGAAAAAAGAAATTCCCTTTGTGTCTATGCTTTAAGTACAGCTATTTTGAATCCCTGTACTTGTAGCAAAGTCCTTTAAATGTTGATGGATTTCCTTCAACAATTGAATCTCTTTGAAATTGTTGGGTGCTCCTTTGAACTAGACGAGACTCAATCAGATAACAACAAAATAAAATATAGTTAAGAAGCCTCTATTTATGAAGATTTTAGGAGCAGAGAATAGCGTACTTAGAAAATGTTGTAAGTACAGCATTTGCCTATGAGAATGTTATCCTATATATATAATAAAAAAAAGTGAGTTAGGGGGCACTATTCATAAGCCACGAAGCTAAGCTGAGCCATGATGGCTCGGTTCGGATTTTTTTTTTTTTGTAACGGTCGAGCCAAATGGCTTGGCTTGGCTAGCTTCGGTTTTTTTTTCTTTACAAAAGAGCCAAATGGCTCGGCTAGGCTAATTTTTTTTTCGTTTGATTCAGTATTTTAAGTTACAAGATATTCATTTTGCGCGACTTAAAATTTGTTGGAAATGTTGAAGTGCGGCCATGATAAATATATGATCAATAAATTTTAAATATCAAAATTTGAAGTGCGGCCACGATAAATATATGATCGATAAATTTTAAATATCAAAATAATTTTACATTAATTGTGAAACGTAAAGTCGTGATTGTTTATATTTTTTTTCAATCCCAACCTCATTCCAATATCTTTTTTTCGAACTTTATTTTCCTACAATTTTTCGTTTGATTCGATATTTTACGATATGAATATCCATTTGGATCAATTTCAATTTTTTTTAAAAATAAAATGTGATAATAATAAATATATTCTCGATGAAGTTAAAATATAAAAATGGCTCGGCTCGGCTAAGCCTTTTTTTTTCCGTTTGTTAGTTTTTTTCATTTTCTTTGGGTTTATTAGTTATTTAATTTGAGTTTTTTTTTCCCGTTCTTTTGTTCAAAAATTGATTAGGGGTTTATGAAGTAAATAACAAGGACTGTTCTATCGGGGACTCGTGAGAAGACATTTTTGGATAACTAGAGGCTGTGGTGGAAGGTGAGACTCGATTTTTTCGATAACTATGGGTGTGATTTTTTCATCTTCACATTTAATATTGCCTTGAAACATTTAGCAACTTATAAGAAAATTTTATGTAACTAATGTTTGACATAAATATTTTTTTTAATACATATGCTATTACGTACTCAATTACATTATGACACGTGCCTTGCACGTGCTTTTGACTAGTAATTATAAAAGCTCGAGATCTAAAAATTGTACTCGCACCAACTATACAAAAGAAATCGAAGTCTCTAATTTGATATTTGAATTTGGATGCATCAGGACGCTCAAGATTTTAGAAGAGGAGATTGATCGAAAACCATGTGCTCATGCATGGGACGTGCCCGACGGTTAGGCTTGGGTACCTAGGCTCAACTAGCATCGAAAATCCAACAAAATTTTGACATATGAGATTGTGTATCCGACATGCAAACCAATAGTCGAGGAGGACTATGAAGGAAGTTTATATTATAATGGAAAGAGGAATTTGACATGTATTGTCCATTGAGAAAAAGAAAAAATCAATATTGAGATCAAAATAGAAGAAAATTGGTGAAAGTAAAAAAAGCTCAAACACTTGAACGCAAAAGAGTTTAATACCCCTCTTAATCTAAGTTCCAAACTCTTAAAGAAATGGAAGAGCTATTGCTCAACTAGAGTATGCTGTAGTTTTATATGTATGCAGTTCAATGCACAAGGCTAGACATAGAAATTTTTAATTAGTAAACTTAGTAAGTCTACTAATTATCCGAGCAAGGAATATTGGGATGTCATTGAGAGAGTTCTTGATTATTTAAAGAAAACAAATAACTTAGATCTACAATATTCTAAATTTATGGCTACATTAGAAGGATTTACTGATAATGGTTGAATATCTAGCACTGATGAAAGTATATTTACTTCGGGTTCGGTGTTCACTCTGGGAGGAAGTGCCATTTATTGGAAGTCTAAGAAACAAACATGTATAAGTATAACACATTCAATCATGGAATCTGAATTCATGGCATTAACTAATATCGAGAAAGAAGTTGAGTAGCTTAAGAATCTTCTATATGAGATACCTTCTGAATAGAAGAATTTTATCTTTGATATCTATCATGTGTGACATTGAATTCGTGGCATTAGCTGACATTGGGAAAAAAGCTGAGTAACTCGAGAATCTTCTATATAAAATATCTTTGGGATTGAATAATTTATTTTCGATATCTATTATGTGTGATAGTCAAGCTACATTAGCAAAGCATATAATGTTGTATTCAACAGGAAGTCTAGACATATGAGTTTAAGACACGACTACGTAAGTAAATTAATCAACAGTAGAATAATTTTCCTAAATTACATTAAGTTAAATGAAAATTTTGCGAATCCTTTAACTAAAAAATTTAATAGAGAGTTAGTAATATTTACATCGAGTAAGATAGGGTTGAAACTTCTAAATGAAAAAGATTCATCTATGACAGCAACCCTACTAGTCATTACTAAAAGAAAAGTCATATGTTCAAAATATAACAATAAATCATTCGATAAGTGGATGGTTTCAACATTATTATTTCCGCAGAAACTCTATCATAAGCTTCCAATGCTAATTTTTACTTAAAGGAAGGTTGAAGTTTAAGCTCTTAGTGAAGTCTAGTACTAATTACAAGTATTTCTAACAGTAACAAAGATACTGAAAGATTTCACCTAAATGAACTTCGAGGTAATGCCGACTCAATAAAGAGTTGGAGTTCTCTTTTAAAAGTTCAAAGAATAGAATAAGCGCAAGGTCATAAAAGGATTAAACAAGTTTGAGGAACTTGTGAAACACATGACAATTGTGTGTGTTTTCATCGGTATCACCACAAGGAATAACTAGTTCAAATCTATCATGCAACTTGAAATTTTGGTGATACTTTGTGAGAATTACACTGTTGTTAGATTCAAATCAAAAGCTATGTAATCCTTATGCATAAGTATTGTTAATTTTTATATGTGATCCATATAATTTTGATCAAGTGGGGGATTGTTATAATTTTGTTCAAGAATTATGATGAAATGGAGAATTGGGCATGTTTTGTATATTGAGGAAAAGAAAAAATCAATGTTGAGATCAAAATAGAAGAGAATTTGCCAAAAAAAAAATAAGTCTGAGTTATCGCCCGATGCTTGGGCTATCGTCCAGGCTATCAAAACTAGCTGTTAGGCTTTTGTTTTTTTAAATTTTGATTCCTGATGGCTTTTCATAAAACGTTTCAACATTTTCATGGATGATTGACGCTATTTCATGGTGATATTTGGAAAATTATAAATGGGTGATAGTTTGTCATAATCTAAATGTTTTTTTCAACAATATAAAAGAACCAGAAAAAGTGTTACCAATTCAATTCTCTAACAAACAAACGTCCTAGTGTTCTTCAAGTTCTTGGAAGAAAAACACGTGTTTTCTTTTTAATGGATTGCTATGATCTTACAATCCATTTGTTGGTGAACCCTTTAAGCACTCAAATAATCTTAGAGGAGACAAATATCGTTTGAGGATAGCGATTACGCGTTCAAGCCTTGTACTTCATTTTTCGATATTATTTCTATTATCTTTGTTATCTCCTTCTCCATTCTCTTGTTTTAACAACAATTTCATCTAAATAAAGATACGTATTTTCTAGCTAAATATCATTTTCTAAATAATTATCGTTCTAATCCCTCCTGCCCACCACACTCGGGCATAAGCAAAACCATTTTTACCAATCCATTCTAAGTTTTACGTGCAAATATCTTCCTATTGACAACTAGCTAAGATAAATACAATGCATCAAAAGTTTAAAAAGAAATTTTGAGGTACCATTATCCCAAAAACTAGTAATAACCAAAACCTCAAAATTAATGTGACAAATATCAAATTTGGCACTTCTTGTTGAAAGTTTATTAAGTTCGACCTTACGTGCCGAATTATACAATTAACAAGCAATAAGTCACTTTTTAATTATTTCTAAATGATTAGTCAATCAATTGAATTATCTTATGTTGTATTGCCGCAGTTTATATGGGAAAATAATAAGGGTGTGTTTGTCTCCCATTATTGAGAGAAAAATAGAGTAATGAATAATATTTTTTGGAGAATATGTGGTTAAAATTTAAAGTAACTTTATTGGTTTGTGTGTAAAATATTTTATTGAGTGAATGTGTGATGGAGAATCTTTCTGTAGCAAACAATTTTTTTGAAAAAATGGTAGACAAACAGGGGCTAAATAACACCAATATTGTTGGCGAAAAAATCCAATTAGGTAAAAACTCCGGAACCAAGTCAATTACTTTCACTATAAACAATACGGATTTACAGTAAGATGCTGCATAGCCAACTTCACTAGACTTCCCGATCTAATTCATGTAACCTCCAAGATCAGTTGAACCCACTAGCTCCCGATCTTCTGCAATTGTCTCTTCCAAGTGGAATTCCAAGAACCCCTCATTTTTGTGTTTTTCCTGTGCTTGTAGTCCAACTTCTCTCAAGGTCCAGCAGCCTCTGAAGTTCAACTGAGAAAGTACCTTCCTAAGAGTGTTTAAGAAGTAGGTATTTTGGATTCAATGAATTTAATATTTTTCCCTTAATTTGTGGTTGTATAATTTCAAGAGTAAATAGATTGAATCAATACATGAACATGCTCTTGAATTTTCAAAGAATAATAGAAATATGTTATAGAGAAGAGGCACAATGAACAACCCACCAAATTTCGTGCAAGACGTGGGGTATTTATAGTTGAAGGCAATTAGGTAGAATGTGTCGTGTAAAAAGCCTTAAAAACACAAATTGGGTTTTTCCGGATAATACCATCGCTTGAGCAAGAGCTCGGCGACAAGCGAGTGACTGTGTCTCGCTCGAGCGAAATCCAGGCGACATGCGGACGACGCAACTTCTGTTTTTACCGCTCGAGCAATAGTTGGGCGATAAGCTAGCGAAATTGCGGCGACGTTTACTCCTTCGTTCTATACTCGAACCCTAGGACTTTTATCTTACTACTTTACCCTTTGACTTTTAAAAAAATTCTTTTACAACAATATTAATTTCAATCATTTTGTTCACAAAATTGTCAATTACATTAAAACCTAACACTTGTAGAGAACGAATCGAGGCGAAGGGCATGTGGTATGGGAGGGAGGGAGGCCCTCTTGTCCCTTTCTTGCACCCATGACATGTGCTCAATTACCCAACTTGTGCTTTGACTTTATATATACACGGGCGGAGCCCAATGTAGTCCAGTGTGGGCCCGGGCCGACACTGAACTTCTGGGCCCAACCCCATGGCCCAGATTTTTTTTTTTGTTGTAGTAATATGCTAACTTCCAACCCAAAAGTGAAACCCAAAATCATTACCAATGCTCACTAACCTAATGTAAACGGCCCAAGACTTAGACCACTACCTAGCCCAATTAAAAAAATTAAAAACAAAACATCAGCCTGTCATCCAGCCTCATTCGACATCCAGCATCTTATTTCAATTCATTTTCCTCCAGCTTGACCTCCGCCTCTCACCTTTGCGTCTCCTCCAGCCAGCCTCTGGTCACAGCTTGGTGCCGACAATTCTACTTCTTCATCCTTCGACAATCGACAGTAGTTCCTGTTCGACTTCGAGCCCTAGACCAGCTGCTTTGCCTCCATAACCTACTGTAAGTTTTAGAGGCTTTCTTGAAAATTGTTTCTTTTCTTTCTCAAGCATTTTCACACTCACACCAACACATTTTCTGCCCTTGCAAATTTTGTAGCGTAAAAGGATGGATGGCTTCTTGTAGTTTGTTTGGAATATTGACAACTATACAAGTACTTTTTCAATTTCAATTGAGAAAATCAACCTTTGAATTTGTCCCTGATTTGTGCATAAACAATTATAATTGTGAAAAATCACATGGTTCAAGATGGCTTGAAGAAATGCATTATAGCTAGTTTAGGGCTTTATTTTATTATGAATTTCCAGGTTTCGTTATGTAAAGTAGTTTGTGTGGAACATTGACAACTATGAATTTCCATGTTTTGATATGTGATGACTGTTAAGGGTGAGAATGTGAAGTAACTTTTCGTGGAGTACTTCTGTTTCATTAGTTTGTTGGGAAATTATTTAATTTTCCGTGATGGGCCGACATATGTAATTAACTGTGTATAAATGCTATCTTAAAGTTATGCCCAAAATTAAAGTGATCTAATAAGGAATTAAGTAATTGGGCTTTAAACATCTAATTAAAGTGTGGGCCGGACTATATGTGTAGAGACCGGATCCATTAGGGTTTGTATTTGATGATGGGCCGAATACATATGGAAATATATAAAGGGTTATGGTCCCCAATTCATGTGTGATTTTCTCATTCTTTGTGGCATCCCATCAACACAAGAATACAAGAGAAAGCATATGAAAAGGAAGATCCATAAAACCCACAATCAGGAATTAAGATGGAGATTTGAAGCAACCAAATTGAAGATTTACAGATCCAGATTCAAGATTCATTGTTCAAGTCAGAAATCAATTGATTAAGGTATGTTCCGCGTTAATTCAGTTTCTTGATGATTTGACATGAAGATCTTGACAAGATCATAAAGTTTAAGTTTTAATAAAGTTCTAACAAGTGGTATCAGAGCCTATTCATGTTAAATTATTGGGAATCAAGTAATTTTAATTTAGTTCTTATATATTTTTATGGTTTTCAAATTTAAGATCAAAATATGTCACAAATGCCATAATTGTCCTAAAAGAGTTTTCATAGAAACCGAAGAAAAATCTCTTTATGCATGGCATCAATCCACTCCTTAGAATTATTCCTTTGCATGGCTTGATGAAAGTTAATTGATAAGTCATTCTTTCGTCAATCCATGTCAGCCTTATTTTCTTGGAGAAAGATTATGAGGTTATCTAGAATTGTCTTTCTTTTTTTATAGTGGATTTCCTTAATGACATTTGTTCTTGAGGTTGTTGAGTTTGTTTTTCTCGAACAATCTCTTGATTGTGTATGGGGGATTTTGTAATATTGTCTTGATTCGAAATTGCTTCTTGAACAAGATCTGGAGCAAGAATTTGTCCCTGAACCAAATCATTGTCAATTGCAACAGAAGGAATATATAAATATTCTTCATCTAAGACAAAATCATAACCTTATAACCTTATCTCCCATCACAAACTCTACATCCTCAAGAAATCGAACATTTCCCGTTTCGAAAATGACCTGATAGTGGGACCTTTAAAAATTTGTAATCCCTTAACAATTACTTTACTTGGAACTTTATTGAGAATTTAAGCTGCAATCTTTAGTACTTATACCTAGGAGGATCCTTATGTACTGTGGGTAAATTCCACATTCCTCTAGGAATATTGCAAAACGCCTGGACATTGTTCTCCTGATTCGTCATATCTATCATAGTATTCACCACTATGATAAGATTTGACTTGTTAAATTCCTTTACTGAGTCGATTTTCGAACTCATTCTTGTATGCCTTAAATATGTCCAGTATTTGGGATTTCTCATAAATGAAATATAGGTAGCCATATTGAGAAAAATCGTCTATGAACGTAATAAATGACTGTTGACCATTCCAAGAAATCGAAGGAATGATCTACAGATATCCGTATGAATTAATTCTAAGACGTCCGAAGTCCTATTGGCACATAATCTCCTTATGTTTGTTTGTTTTCCCTTAATATAATTTACTTAAGTATGAAAATATCAAGAGAGTCAAGAATTCTTTCTGACACAAAACTTTCAATTCTCTTTTGAGAGATGTGACCTTATCGCTTGTGCCATAACAAAACAGAATTCCCATTGGTCAATTTATGTTCAATACCACGTGAATCCAAATACAAGGTTTCTTTACAAGAGGCAACCTTATTAAGCAAACATAGGTCATCGTAACCAGATAAAGAACTGACACCCACAATATTTGAATTAAGAAAAAGATCAAACTGACTATTTCTAATTGAACAAAAGTAACCAAAGTTGTCCAATATAGAAATAGAAACCAAATTCCATCCAAAAGGACGGTACCGCAAATATCTCTTTCAAATTCAAACAATAATTAGTCTTTAATGATAACCTAAATTCCCCAAAGCCTGAACCTTAACTGATTTGCCATCACCCCAGATAAATGAATCTTTTAGCATCAATTGGTTTTGGCAGCTTAGACAACCCCGCATAGACACACTTATGTTAGTGGTGGTATCGAAATTTATCCACCAAGTGTGTCTAGGTATTGACACTAAATTTACCTCAAAACAAACCAAAGTGAGAAATGTACTTTTCTTTACACGCCAAGCGTGGTATTTAGCAAAATCTCTCTTTATATGTCCCAAATTTTCACAAAATTTACAGCTAAATTTATTTCGCTGTTAATTTTGAACCGAACCGAATGCAGCTTTGTTATTCTTTCTTTTTTTTTGAATTTGTCCTTAGATGTACCAGCCAAGTGAGCACTTTCAGTCCTTTTTTGCTTCAGCCTTTCTTCTTCTTGCACACAGTATGAAATGAACTCATTTAGAGTCCATTTCTCCCTTTGATAGTTATAACTGACCTTGAATTGTGCAGGAAGAGAAATCAAAACCAGATGCATGAGCAAATCATCAGATAGCTCAAGCTTTACAGCCTTTAAATTTGAAGCAATATGGGACATCTCTATAATGTACTCCCGAATATTTCCTTTCCTTTTATACCTTAGTGAAACTAAGTATGCCAAAAGCTACTAGTTTCAGTCTTATCGCTCTTTGCAAAGCGTTTTTTAATTTCAGCAAGAAGTTTATTGGCAGTAGTTACCTTATCGGACACAGCGCTCCTGAATGATTCTGGAATACCACGCTTCATGATCATAAGACTCATGCGGTTTGAACAATCCCACTTATTAAAGTCCTTGTTTTCATCAACAGAACTTTTATCCGTAAGTGCAGCGGGTTGTTCGGTCCTTAACGCAAGGTCTAAGTTCATGCAGCCAAGAACGATCAGAACATTCTCTTTCCAGTCCTTAATAGTTGGTTCCATTTAGCACAGGAATGGAGTTGATGTTGGCAGATATTGTGGAAGTTGATGGATTAACTGAATAGAGAACTAATACTTAATATACATGTTCACATAGGAATCCGTATTAAACAATTAATCAATTCAAATAATGGTAAACCCCATCACAAGAGACCGAGCACAACATTGATATTTAGTTTTTGGACAAAAATATCAACTTATAAGTGGTACTCCTGGTATAGTAATCAAATATTAACAATAAACCATGTCAAACAATAAACCTATTTTTGGACCGATTTATTGTTCACATAAAATAAAACCTTATAATTGTCACATATTTATTACCACAGGTATGTAAATAATTCGGCCAAATATTAATCTTCTTTTGGGCCGGTCAATACCCGCATGAATTACGTACACACAACCTTTCTAATATTCCAAATAAATTAATCTAGGCAAGAGATGTCACTTTGGTGACATATTGCTTCAATCAATTCATTTAGAAAAATTAGTAATCCAAAAGAAATACCAAAATTTGAATTATAATTGTTAATCCTTAATTCTTTTATTTTATTTTGAAACTTTAGGGGCCTAGTGTTAATAATTCAGAACTTTATGGACCCAAAAAATAATTAACCACAACTTTAGGGGTCAATGATTAATTATTGGAAACTTTATGAGTCAAAAATTAATTATTCAAAATTTTAAGGATCCAATAATTAATTATTGAAAAAATTTAGGAGTCAAAAATTAATTAACCAAAACTTTAGGGGTCCAAAAATTAATTATTCTAAAACTTTTAGGAGTCAAAAATCAATTATTCAAAACTTTAGGGGCCAAATTTTAAACATTTAAAACCTTTGGGGCCAATTAAAACGAAATCAGAAACTTTGAGGCTTTAATTGCAAAATCAGAACTTTAAATGGCCCAAAAATAATTAATTTTAAAACTGCAGGGACTGAATTATCAAAACCCATAACCTTAAGGCCCAACTTGAATGAATTTTAAACTTTAGGGGCTGAATAACCAAAATTGCAAACTGTAGGGGCCTAAACATTAAAATTAAAACTTTAATGGTCCAAAAATAATTAATTTTGAAACTTGAGGGACTGAATTATTAAACCCGAAATTTTAAAGGCCCAATTTGATGAATTTATAACCTTAGGGGACTGAAATACCAAAACTTTAAACTTAAGGGGCTAAATCCTTAAAATAAAATCCTAATTTGAAATTGCAATCAAGGACCTCAAAACTTCAAATTTTCTACTCAAGCCCCCAAAATTTATCCAAGGGCCCAAAAATGGCCGGGGGGCAGCCCCCCAGCCTCGAACAGCAGCTTGCACGCTGTTGTTAATTACAGCGCGGTCAGCCGTTACATAACCTTACAAAGATCACAAGCCGCCGGCCGACGGCTACAGAGGCGGTCACCCCAAAAGAAATTTTTTTTTTTTTTTAAAAACTGAAATTCTGGAAACCTTAAAAATCAACCGAATAATTTTCAAATTTAATAAATCTAAATCCGAAATTATTAAATTTGAAAACCATAAAAATATATAAGAACCAAATTAAAAATACTTGATTCCCAATGATTTAACATGAATAGGCTCTGATACCACTTGTTAGAAATCCACTATACAATTCTGGATAACCTCATAGTCTTTCTCCAAGAAAATAAGGCTGACATGGATTGACGAAAGAATGACTTATCAATCAACTTTCATCAAGCCATGCAAAGGAATAATTCTAAGGAGTTGATTGATGTCATGCATAAAGAGATTTTTCTTCGGTTTCTATGAAAACTCTTTTAGGACAATTATGGCATCTGCGACATATTTTGATCTTAAGTTGTATTAGACGGTTTACAAATTAAAGAAATTCATATATGGGCTTAAGCTGGTTTCCCGAATAGGTATCACCATTTTATCAAATAATTATCTCATTTGGTTTCGAGATACATTTAATTGATGATTGTGGATATCACAAGTTCAGTGGGAGTAAGCAAATCTTTGTGATGCATCTTTTGTATTAAGGATATAGATACACAAGAATTGTTCTTGGTGTATTTTTGGATTACCACAAAAGAGTTGTATCAATAAGGTTCTTAAAAGATTTGTAATGCAGATATGAAAATCAAGTAATACCCCTACAACAATTAAGGGAGACAACTTTAGTCTCAATTAATGCCCCAATGATAAATTTAAAGATAAAGGATATACATCAAATTCCCTATGCTTTAGCGATTGAGAATTTAATGTATACTCGGGTTTGCACACATCCGGATATAGCATTCATTGTTGGAATGCTAGGCAGATATTTAATTAACTTGCGATGGAAATTTAGAAAGCAGTCATCAGGTTATTCGGTATCTATAGAGAACAAAGAGTTACATGATCACATTCAGGAAAATCAGACCAATTGGAGATTGTTGGATATTCTGATTTTGATTATGGAATTTGACTGTAAAATATTGTCACTAGGCTGCGTATTTTGGATGGAAATGAAAGACCACTTAAGTTATTTTGTGACAATAGCAGTCTTATATTCCAATAGGAACATGATGATGTCAAAGTTTATAGACATTAAGTTCCTAGTTGTCAAGAAAAGAATTCAGAGTGGTTAGGTTTCTATAAAGCATATAAAGACAAACTCTATAATCATGGATCCATTTACTAAATGGCTACCACCCAAGATCTTTCATGAGCATGATGCTCACATGGGTGTTGCATCTTATGATGATATGCCAGTTTAGTGGGAGTTTGTATTTTGGATGTTGTCTTTTGACACATAATTTTGGTTGTGCACATTCAGTTCATTTCAGAAATAAAGTATTCAACTCAGTTCCACTCTGATTGAAGTTTATGGTTGATCTCATAAGGTATTAAGGAATAAGGTAGGACCAGTTGGAAATAGGCATGTTTAGATCACATCACATGTAATTTCCATGCTACACATCCAAACTTGATCTATGTCATTTGATTGTATTGATGTACGTGACCATTGATGGGTTTAGTTATGTTACTAATAACGAAGACCGCTTTGATCCTATGTTGATATAATCAATGGACAAGATTGTTCGGAGATACTTTTGGTTATGATAGCAAAAGTTTTGAGCTCATAAGGTTATGCACATTTATAAGGTAACATATGTGGCCCAAGTGGGAGATTGTTGGGAAATTATTTAATTTCCCGTGATGGGCCGACATATGTAATTAACTGTGTATAAATGTTATCTTACAGTTAAGCTCAAAATTAAAGTGATTTAATAAGGAATTAAGTAATTGGGTTTTAAGTATCTAATTAAAGTGTGGGCCGGACTATATGTGTAGAGACCGGATCCATTAGGGTTTGTATTTGACGATGGGCCGAATACATATGAAAATATATAAAGGTTATAGTCCCCAATTCATGTGTGATTTTCTCATTCTTTGTGGCATCCCATCAACACAAGAATACAAGAGAAAGCATATGAAGAGGAAGATCCATAAAACCCACAATCAGGAATTAAGATGGAGATTTGAAGCAACCAAATTGAAGATTTACAGATCCAGATTCAAGATTCATTGTTCAAGTCAGAAATCAATTGATTAAGGTATGTTCTGCATTAATTCAGTTTCTTGATGATTTGACATGAAGATCTTGGCAAGATCATAAAGTTTAAGTTTTAATAAAGTTCTAACATAGTTCTCTTCCTTCTAATTAGTAAAATTATAGTGTCGATTTGTGGTTTGGTTTAGATTGGATGAATCGCGAAAGCTCTCCATTTTCATCCATGGTTTTCTTTGTTTTCCTATCTGTACAATTGGTTCGCATGTTCCTTTTCCTCCTATGAAAGCATGAACATGCTCCCCCTCATTTTTGTCATACAAAAATTGTCTCTGTATCTGTAGAAATTTTTATTAAATACCTTCCTTTTGTTTAATTTAATTGGAGTTTAGAACTCTCTGTTAGTTTTGCTGGAATAGTAGTGGTTATTAAACTTTTATAGTTTGATGTAGCTGTACCTTTTTTTTTCCAATAAAACTCTCTTTTATGACTTGGAGAAATGCCCTTGACATTTGCATCATAATTTTTTGCTATTTCTAAAGCTTCTCACTGCCAACCCTATTTTTGTAACACCCTTACCAACTGGATTCTGAGAAACCTATTAATAGTTTTGCTTCACATTCTTGAGAATGCCCATCTTTTCTATCATCTTTTAGTGCAACAACCCCCTACTGGCTACTCTTGTTCATCGATAACAAAAAAACTCGTCATTCAATATCGATAAATTGTGCTCACACTGAATTACTTTCCTGGCTCCGCCTCTGTATAAACATATTCCTTTTCCTTTTCTTCTCTGAACAAAAACTTGCTTATAAGTTAGGGCAAAATAATTGGAACCGAGTAATTATTATTTCATTCTTTTTTGGCCCCCACGTGACATGATTGCCTATCATGCCACTCATTCATTACCAGTGAAAGTCAATTTGCTTAAACAAAGTAGGTTGGAATTTCAATAATCTTAAATATTATTAATAATGATTTTAGTAAATTTAAATTTAAATTTTCCCTAATAAAACTACAAATAAATCAGTTAAAGTTACTATTCATCTATTTCTCAATATTCTAATGATTAAGATTTATATTTAACAAAATAATTTATTACTTAAGAATATAATAAGATCATTTGACATTTAACTTTAAGTAACCAATGTAGTTAATCCATGTATAAAAGTATTTATAAGTTTAATTTAACAAAATATACTAAAAAAATTATTAGAGTAAAATAACGAATTCATTTTATTTATGTGTAAAACAAGCGGAAAAAAAAAAAAAAAAGTTAATCAAGGCAACTCTAATGAACTTTTTCTGCCAGAAACATTTGTAAGAGACTCTTTATTTTTAAAAAATATATTCTATAATTTAAATAGTATCTATAAATTTAGGGAGTAAAAATTTTTAAGTACTCTAACATGCTTTTTATATTTAACACTTAATTTTATTACTTTAAAAAATATTTATTATTTTTACCTATTTTTTATTTTCACTAATTTCCCTCCAAATTATTATATTATTTTTCTACATTGAGAATTGAAATACTTTGAATACATTTCATTAGAAAGTGAGATTGGCTCTCCTCAATCTCACTCTAAATTAAAATGTTAATTTAAAGAGTTTCATGAAACATAATTTTAAGGGTTGAGTCTTTAAAGTAGAGAGAGCATCAATTTAAAACGTCTCTTGAAAATGCTATTGGAGTCTCTTGAAATATAATTTTAAGGATTGACTTTTTAAAATAGAAAATATCTTATATTTAAAGAGTTTATTTTATAAATATCATATTTCATTACTTGTTACTTGTGACCATGAAAATTCTAGAAATAAAAATACTTGTTCTATTTTTTTGTTAATTAGGAAGTAGCAAATCGAGTAATGCTATTCATCATTAATAAAAATCATCATCGGTTTACGACTGCTATTTAGATTTATAAATCAAAGATAATCTCTAATAATGATGAATATTCAAGAAATAACCTATCCCATCAATATTGACATAATGAGTAATCTAACTTAATAAATATTTTTCTGCACGAATTCGCCAATTTTCTTTTTTTGCACAGTACATGCACGATATCACAACTAGGGGCGCACTCACTCAACTATCTTTAAACATTTTTTTTTTATAGTCGAAGAACTTCTTCTCTCACCCAATATGCCTTTACCGTGATACATTTTGGTATCTTCTAAGATGGCGCTGTCCTAACTTACGTTTTAGAAATATGTTGAAAGTTACAATCATTCATTCTCCCTTTTCGAAAACTTTGCATAATTCACTAACACATCTTCTTTTCTCGTTCCTGTAAATTCTTCTAGGAGAACAATTTAAAATACATTCAAAATTGTTAGGTTTCAAAGTTATTGGCAATATTTAGACAAAATTATAGTTACAAGAGAGTTTTAAAAATCAAAGAGTCAATTGGAAGGTTGTATAAATCAATTAGAAATTCTTGGGTTCGAGTATGGAATAAAGAAAAAAGAGTTTTAAAAATCAAAGAGTCAATTATGCCAATTTATTGCCAAAATGATGCTCGAGCGCTCAAAATAGAGAAGTTGCCGATCACATACAGTTCTCCGGCGCTGGCCAATGCTCATGCAACGGTGTCATTTGGGAAATCCTAGTATGCGATTTTCAAGAATCCTATATATCCTATACTATCCAAAAATCTTATACTATAAATATTTGATAATAGTAATTAGAAATGCATTTAGTTGTTATTTGTTTAAATTAAATTTAACTTTGTAAAGTTATAAATAATTCATGTAATATTAAATTTGAATTTTATGTAAATATTTCTTGGTATAAATATGAATTTATCATTTTGTTCAATTTTTAGTTTACATTTAACAAAAAAAAAATATTTTTTGCTATAAATATGAAAAATTCTATATTTTTATAATTTTATTTATAAAATAATATGGTCAAATCGGAACAAACCGCGACCCGCATGACCCGTAACCCGCATAGGCTCGACCGGACGGGTCAGCAGGCGGGCCTGAGTTGTAGTCCAAAATTTGTGGGTCGGCCCCGGAATCTGCCCTGAACCAGTAGTGGGCGGACTTTTTTTCACGCCCAGCCGTTAACGGGGCTCATATGTTGGCGGGCCGACCGGTCTGGACCACTCGGATTGACACCTCTACAGGAGTGACCTGGTGATTACAGTCAGGAGGTCAGAGAGTACTAGAGTTAGTCGAGTCTGGGGCAATTCGTATATAGTGGATTCTTACTGCTTTGGGTCTGAAATTTTTTTATCCCACAAGGGTTTTTCTCCATCATCAATCATTGGTGTTATTTATTTTCTACAAATTACAAATTACAGCAATTTAACAAAAGTTAGATTTGCATGTGAATTCATCGGGATCAAATAATTAAAGTGACTTTTTGCTTTAAATATTGATAAATTTAAATTTCGCATAAAATACCTATCCACCTCCCCTTTAGGTGTTAATTGAGTCGTTCTTCGATATTTCAAAGACGAAGTAAGAAGACATAAAAGAAAAGATTGTACATACAAAAAAAATTATATCAAGTTATTAGAGTTATGAAATACTGTTCACCACCGACTCTTTCGAAATTGATTACAATGAAGTCAAATTCTCTTTGTACGCGGACTCAACGGCAAGATTGAGACAAATTAGGATAATAACTTTTTGTAACATCAAATCAAATTTATATAACGTAAAATATAAGCGAAAACGACAGAATTTATGTGAATCTAGGAAGAGTAATTAAGTTGGTGATATGATCATGTTCTATATTGGAGTTGTTGGCTCTCCTTATTTTATGCTTATGACATATACATCATGTTTAGAATTAATCTTCATTACCAGAATTATTCTTCATAGGGGCCTTATGGGGCCTTATAGGCCCTCACTATAGCGGCGGGCCCTACTCATTGTATTAAAAAAAAGGAAAAAATTCATTTATCCTACTTTATCTTTACCCTATTTCAAAAATAACAAAACAACTTTCACATTTCAAAAATCAGATATTTTAACCTATATATATATATATATATATATATATATATATATATATATATATATATATAACCCACCCCCACCTCCACCACCCCCACTCTCACCGCTTCGGCGACCGCTCCGTCGATTATTTCGGCTACGCTCCGGTGCCGATTCCAATGACTGATCCGGCAATCGCTCTGTCGACTACTCCGATTCCGGTGTCCGTTCCGACGTTTGCTCCGATTTCGACGACTCATGTCATAAGTCACAGCTCAGGTCACAACTCAGATCACAAGTCACAAATCAGAATTTTGTTCATAGTCACGAGTTATTTTCAAATGATCACAGCACAGGTCAAAAATTTTATAGGTCACCTTTTGTTTATCGGTTACATATCAAAAATTTTGCAAGTCACAGATTATTTCAATGTCATAAATCAATAATTTTATAGGTCATAGATTATTTTATTGGTCACGGATAAAAAAATTACAGGTCACAGATTAATTTTTAGTCACAAATTGTCGAAATTTAAGGTCACGAATAGTCCATTATGCAGTCACAACTAGTCTAATCTATGACCACCGTCAACAGTTGTGCCACCAGTTCAACGCTGTTTCTAACAGCATCACCACCACCGTCCACCGCCACCACTACACCAACAGCACCCACGCAACAACCAGATCCGCCACCTTCACCGCAGCTAGAAACCACCACGACCACAGCCAGATATACCAAAAAAATAGATGCAACACCCCACAACCACCATCACTTCAATGCCGCCCCGCCTCCTTCAGGTCACCGCTACGTCACGATCTGAAAACCACAAACCGAAACAAAAACAAAATCCAGGACCACCTTGCTGTCACACCGCCACCACCTCACGATTTGAAAACCACAATAGGAAACAAAAACCAAAAATTTGGCACCACACCACAACAACCACACACCACAACAGCAACCATCAGAGAAATCAAACTCAAGCCCAACGCAGCGAACTGCACCCCACCATCATCACCGAACTGCACCGACCACTGGTTGACGATGACAGAGCAACGAACCTTCGCAGCCATAAATTGACGCCGCTTTGAATGAGGGCAGCAGCGTCGCGAATTAGGGCAGTAGCATCGCGTCGCGACGCTGCTGCGAATTAGGACAGCAGCATCAAAAAATCGCCGGTAGCAGAAGGAAAAGGAGGGGGAGGGGGAGGGGGAGGGGAGAGCAGAGGAGGAGAGGAGAAGTCACCGGCGGCAGCAGCATGGTGGAGAGAAGTCGTCGACGCCACAACAGATAAAGAGAGAGATACTTGATGAGGGGGTGAGGGATTTACAGTAACAAATTAGGGATTTTATGGTGGGGTGGGGTGATATAAATTAATTTTTATAATAATATTATTAATATTTAATTAAATTTTAAAAATCTGTATCTATATATAAAATATCTGATTTTTGAACATTAAAACTTGAAATCCGAATTTTGAATTTGGATCTTGAAAGGTAGGGTTACCTGTAATTACCACAAAAAAAAAAAATTGTGGCTCCCACCTCCCATGTGTGTAGCCTGGCAAGGGCCTGTGAAACAGACTCATGTAATGGTAGTAAGGTTCTTATGTTTAGTATCAAATATGCACCTAAAATATTACAATATGCAAATTAATACAAAGGCATATATTTATATAATTTGTATGAACCTTGTTAAGAATAACTCAGTTGCTTAATAAACTCATGTTCAACTCTCTATTTAATCGATTGCTAGACTTTCTTTGTACGTTCTCTATCCTTTAAATGATTTATTTTATTCAAATAAGAATCAAATGTCACATCAAAGTGTAAACTCTTCTACTGTAATAGATGTCTTCATCTTATGTGGAAACGATTGTCTTTACAACTACTATGAATTTTGTTCGACCATCAAAATCCAAATGAGGCACACTACTTCATTTGATGCAACTCGAGACTCGTCTTGTACATTGACATAACTAAGTTTTAGGCCCTGTTTGGGAGGGATTAAGTTTTTCTACAGTAAATCAATTCTCATTTTCAACCACACATTCTTCAATAAAATAATATTTTCCATCACATCAATAATTTTTTCTTCTTTTTCAACCACACATTTCCCATCATATCACTATTTAAAATCAATTCTTCTCCCAAAAATCTCTCTCAAACAAGCTCTTAGTCTAATTCTGATATTACTTAATAGGGAACTATACTTCCATTTGAAAAGATTAACTTATTAAGCCCTTGTGAAGTTTGGCCACGTTTATAGTGAAACGAACACGGTGGTGGATTTATTGGCTCGCGTTGGTATTAGTAGTAACAAGTCCTTTTTAGACTCTATAGCTGATTTTCCTTTTAAATCCTTAAGACTTGATTTATTTAGACCATTATGACTATCATTCTTTTCGATTTCCTAATTAACTGTAATAATGATTTTCCTCCGTCATAAATGAGGGTTTCATTAATAAATGATATGAAGGTGCTGCCCTCCTTTCTTTAAAAAATAAATTTTGAAAAAAAATGAGTTTTTGAAAAAATGACGGCTAAATAAAATAACTCAAACTCATTATACACATTATTTTCTATATGTTTATGCGTAAAATCCCTTTTGAATTTTCTTTACACTTTAATCACTTTGGAAAATATGCCAAACAAGGTATTCCCCATTCCAATCAAACCAAAAAATGCGGGCTTGTTTCCTTGGATTATACTATGAAGTATGAACCAACCTATATTCCCTATACACAAATATTTTATGTACAGTCGCAATTATAGTATACATTAAATTAGTTTTGATTTATTATTATTATTATTATTATTATTATTATTATTATTATTATTATGTCGTTGGACTTAATAAAATATATTTTTTCATTTATAGAATGTACGATTGAAAATAAGTTAGAACAAAAATAATTTTTAAATAAGTTATACCAAACAAACGCTAAGAATTCCTAAAAGCTAAAATTCATAAAAATGACATTAGTAAAAACAGTTTTTTTCCCGCATTTTTAGATTATTTACTTTAATTTTCTTAATTTTATAGGCCTCCCACACTTCCAGTATCTGAGTGACGATTTGATCCATATTTTCACCCAATTTAATACAAGTGGACACATCAAACAGATATCACACGATTAAAATAGCATTATTTTGCACCCAAGGTTCCCAACATTCACGCTGAAGAACTTAGGTCCCCATTCTAATATTTTCTATGCTTACGCTGCAAAACTTCTATAATGGGTTCACATAGGTCCCTAATTGACGGATATAATAAATATAATTGTATCCCAAGTTCCGGTTGGGAAAAATTAACGTGCATAACATATATTTTAATAACCAACCTTTTACGTGCATAAAATTCGACAAAATTTCGACTTACCAAAATTAGAATACAAAAGTAGAAACATTAAATGTATGAATATGAATTCGATCGAGCAAGAGTTTGACTCTTTTTCCTTAAGACGATGATATCCGTACAAGTGCTAAAGATTTTCGCCATTCGTCTCCCAAGATATAACCAGGTCCAGAAATAGGAGCCCTCCAAATTATGTATACTAATGAACTTACTTATATTTTTGAACTATCTTTATATGAAATTCGACTTAAAATAAACGTTGAAATTATTTTGAAATGAATATGTATCAACATGATAATGCAAGAATGAAATAGAATTGATGGGAATTCCAAACTCATGGGCTTTATATGTAAGTGTTGAAAAGTTGTGTCTCAAAACGATCCTAAAAAAAAGACAACGATTGTAATATATGAAGAGACATTTTTTAAAATAACAATTCTAGAAGTTATGATTTCTTATATAGAAAGACACATTTTTAACCAAACGGGATATTTCGTAATATTCTACATAAATTTCCAACAATTTCACGTATTTAAGTAACTTAAATTTTACTTAATTTTTTATTCACTAACCAAAGACTTTCACTTAAATAATCGTTTAAAAATTGGTCAAAAGCAATTTTTTTTTCTATACAAAATTCTAACAATTCCTCGTCAAATACATGTCTTGTGACTTTACAAGCATTTTGAGCATACTCTCTTTTCAAGTTGATTTTAAAGGTGAATTCTATTCAAAATGGTCATTACAATTGAAATTACAACACCTATTATTGGGCATCTTCATTGTGGATGGTGCAACATGGGGACTACTTCCAAAAAAGGTTGGTCTTGTGGAGTCATGAGAGAAAAAAAAAATGATCTCGTGGATGAAGTTATGAAGACGAATGGAACGTATTGACTATACTTTTTTTTAATTGCTCATGAAATCCTTGTAAGTTTATACACACTTTGAATATCTTTATAAACAGTGGTGAATTTTATCCAAAGTAGTTACTCTACCAGTCGCACACTTAAATACTATTTAGGGTCTATATCATTTGAGTTATACACCATTTTTCTTACTGGTTGTTCCCATACAAACATGTTGCTGCAACTTCCCAAAGATAAAGAAAAAAAACACATGCAATTTCATTTTCTCCCTTTTGTTTACACCAAGTCAACAAATTCCTTAAATTCGCCTCAACTCCCTAAATAAGTGGAATTGCTTTGCACCTTACTAGACCTCTCGATACCTTTATTGGAGCTTTGTAACTAGTGGCTGCTTTCTCGTCGCTAGAGTGTTTTCTCAGTGTGTGGAGCCCCAAATGGGGAAGGTCTTAGTGGTTTGTCATTGGATCAATAATGTTAATCCATCTTTTTGTGCTAATCCTACTCCCAGGGCAAGAAGAAGATAAGAAAAGGCGAAGCATCCTCCAATCTACTCCCACTCTTGGGGATGGCAAAAAAATCCGACAAACCCGATACCTGCGGAGCCCCACCTTGAACGGGTAATCGGGCTGGGACGGGGCAGGAATTTTGCCCCGGGGGGGTTTGGGTAACGGGGTCCCCGCCCAGCCCCTTAAAAAAAAAAATTTTTTTTTTTTAGAATTCAATACTTTAAATTAAAATTTTCTAATAAAAAATAGAAACTAAAATTATTTGTCTAAATCTAATGAATATGAGCAATAAAAATAAATTATCAAAAACAAAAAAAAAAAATTTAAATGGGGAATAAACGGGGAAAGGATCTACCCCCGCCCCGCCCCGCCTTAAATAGGTAACGGGGCAGGGACGGGGCGGGGAATTTCTTAGCTGGGCCCCCCGCCCCGTCCCGTCCCGTTGTCATCCCTACCCACTCTATACCTCTTGGCTCACTTGGGATACGTATACCCGGTATTTCTAAAAATTGCCCTCTTTTGAATAGATGTTAATACAACCTCCTATGAAGATCCCATATCCTGTGACACCTTTCTAGCTGGGGTGCAGGAGCACACTTTCATTTTTCTTTACTAATTGGGAGTCTCGTGGTTTCTATGCCGCCTCATTTTTCGATCCTTTTCTTTTAATACTTTGACCCGAAGCGATAGCTTCTCTCTAGTTCAATAAGTAAGATGGTTGCGCTTCAACTCACTCGAGAATGAGAATGTAGTGGTCTAACGACAAGTTCGTTCTGATCTTGAATGCAGTACATTGGAATCCTGAAACACCATCACGAATACTACCGCGTGTTTGCTTGCGGTGCGGTAAGGCTCCGTTAAGAATTTGTCACGCCCGTTAAAAAAAAGAAAGAATGGGGGATCCAAATGTTCCTAGCATGAATAGTTGGGAACATTAGGAGCAAATTTCCGAATCACTTATTATTATTTTAGCAAATTTTTAATTATTTTTTTTTTATTACTCTACCTTTAAAAGGCAAAGGAGAAAGCAAAGCCCAGAAAAAGGGGAAGTTTGGTGATGCTATATAGAAACTTGGGAGTGACGAAGAGGAGTCAGGGCATAACAGTAAATTCACCCTCACTGGCGGCCGTAACCTTGCTGAAGCCATTGTTTTACTCCTTCTCCGGTGGTAATGATCTTCGGAGGAGTGGAAGCATCTTCTTATTTACGGCGGCCGGCGGCAGTGGATGTGGAATCTTATCAAACGCCTTCAATGTTGGAATAGTCACAGCCGTGACGGCCATGGCCGGTCTAGCCTCGGCCGCTACTCTCGCCTACTCCCGTAGTTAAAAACACTAAAGATAGAAAATCATAATTTTTTTTAGTTAAAAACACTAAAGATAGAAAATCATAATTTTTTTTTACTGTCATCAACTTCGTAATTGAAGTTTCCAGCAGCAGTGGATTTTTCATGGAGATTTTTTACAGAGAATAAATAGATAGATATAGATGTTGGTAGAACAGAAACCGTCGATGAGGGCACTCAGGCGGAGCCAGACTTCGTCAGATTCGTCGCCTTCCAATAATAATTCATCATCCCAATCGTCTCCGTGGATTCATTTGAGATCGGTTCTATTAATAGTTGCTTCTTCATCGTCCTCATCCTCACCAGTGTCCTCTGATCGGTGAGTTCTTATTCTCACTCTTTTCGTCCGTGTTAATCTTTTGATTAGTTACCATTTCTTATCCCAGGATAAGAAAGATTGAATTTTTTGGCGCTTTACTTGTTGCTTCTCAGATCATGATCCGCAAGTCTTTAAATATGTACAGGAAAAAAATTACTTTTAGAAAATTCTTCTGCTTTAACCCTGAGGGTCTCCCCAATGGTCACCGGTTCGAATCTCCTCAGTGCCACGTGTGTACCCGGTCGTAAACTTCAACGCCGTGGAATTAGTCGAGGTGCGCGCAAGCGCCCGGACATCCGCGGTTATCAAAAAAAAAAATTCTTCTGCTTTCTCTTCTTTGGTTTTTTAGCATCCATACCTGTGAGTTTTAGATTTTTAGAATTTTTTTTTTACATTTCCTTCGGGTTTGGTGTTATAATTGAGTAATCTAGAAGCCTCAGCGTAGATAGAGTTCGATTATATTTTGATTATGTTCTAAAATTTTGATGGGAAACTTTGATTTGGATTAAAAATCGGAGAAATTTTGTAATTTTGCAAAACATATTTTAAATCTTTCAAGGAGATATTCAATTCACGTTCTGTTGTTCAAGATAAATATAGTTGAAGTGCAGTGTTATGAAATCCACCGAGGAAGAGAAATCTGGACCATTTCGATCTTTTCATTTTTCTTTAGTGATTTAGGTGTTTTGGTTAATTTATTAGACTATAATCAAATGCATATTGAGTACGGTGAAACTTATTTGATCCATATGGTGATTTTGTAGGTTCTCAAGTTTTGGGCTACTGCTATCTATTTTTAAATATTGTAGTTATTTGTGGAAAGTTATATCTTCGTGCCCATTCTTCTCAGGGGAAGCCTTAAATCGCCATGGTCTAGGAGGAGAGGAAAACACGCCCTACTCGCCAAACAATGGAAGAGTTTATTTGATGCAGATGGAAAACTCTCTGATGGGGGAATCAGGAGGTTGCTGAAGAAAGTTCGAAGTGGAGTATGTTAATACCTTTATGTTTACATACACATGTTCCATTGTTTATTTAGACTATGTTTGATCTCTATTTTTCCCAAAACTTATTTTTTTCTAAAACTCATTTTCAATTATACATTCTCCCATAAAATAATTTTACACATAAACCTTGTTTTGAAACCACACATTCTCCAAAAATCACTGTTTTAAAACCTATTTTCCTCCAAAAATGAGGCTCAAACAGGGCCTTATTTTTCAATTCATAGATATGTAAAATTAGTTATCTTCAAGTTTGTCTGTGCAGTTCTAGCTCAAATTATCTTATATGTAATGCAGGGTGTTGAACCAAGTATACGGGCAGAGGTTTGGCCGTTCCTTCTTGGACTGTAAGAATTTTTTCATTTTCATAAATTTGGATACTTGGTTCAGTAATTTGTTCATTATTTATTTGTTTACTCATTTTTGCCAAACTCTTTAGTCATGGCTTGCAGGAATTGCCCTAGCTAGTTGTGAGACTAGTAGACTTCATGTCCTCATTAGTATATTTGTATTACTTCTATATTTTATAATCTCCTGATCATTTTTGTCCTTTAGTTTTAGTTATTCCATAATTTGAATACTTAAAAATGGACCTGACTTTAACTTTGCGACTATTGCACTCACATATTTTGATAATTTACTTTTTACAGCTGAAATTAAAAGAAGTCTAGGTATTTATTGATTAATCCGTGGATGTGAAATTTGTGTCACTAGCAAGTTGCAACACAGTTTGGTTCTCATGTCAAGCTATCCACTGGAAAAGCATTGAAGTTCTTTCTTTTAGATTGGTAAAAGTAAACTGTGGATTTTTATGTTGGTGGATTATTCTGTGCTGCCCCAAACCAATTCTATATGCAAATTTTGCTGACATAACGGTTTTTATTTTCGAGTACGGAGTGGCACCAAAGAGATTTGAAGGTTACACAGCATTTGCAATATGAAATCACTGGCACATTATTATACTTCCAGTTTGAATTATGCGGTTTCACAATTTTAGACAGGGTTGAACCTATGACTTCCAATGATGAATAACTTCTTTCCGGTTAATTGAAATTGAGTTATTAGGAATCCCCATTCCAAAATCTCTGTATTTTTGTGTGGCAAGATTGTAACAATGATATGCTTTTTGTGATTTTTTGTTGGAACTGGTTTGTTGTTGGCTGAATATATTGACACTACATTTTAATTGCATCAAAGCTCCATAACCTTTACTCATGATTATACTCGTGTCCTCGAACTTTTCACCGTATTCTTATTCTTAACCTTCAATTAATTAGCAAATTTTGTCCTTAATGATGGTTTTCGTTCAAAAATTCTATTAAGAGTGAGTAAACGAACTTATTTACCCCTCGCATTTTGCTATAAGCAAAAATAAAAAATACAAATAAAAAATTGCTAATATATATTTCTCCCTCAATTTAAAAGCTGCTAACATAATTTTTGGACAAAAACTGTCATTAAGGACATGATGTGCTAATTAAATGAAAAGTTAAGAATAAGAATGTAATGAAAAATGTTAGGGATATAAATTTAACTTTGAATAAAGGTTAGAGACTTTTAATGCAATTAAAATGTGGTGCATTGATAAAAATTGTAATGTGATCATAACCACTCTTGTTAATTGTGTATCTCATATTGTTGAATTGAAATGGTCTTTTCTAGCTGCATCTTTTATCCTTGCAGCTTTGATGTGAAAAGTACACAAAAAGAAAGAGATGCTATTGGAGCTCAAAAAAGGTAAATTTACCTTCACAATGGCGTATTTTCTTTTGAACAGCTTATATATAGGAAAGATGGATTTCTTACTTTACCCAACCTGTCCTCCTTTCCACCACGTCCAGTTTGTTCCTTCTGTTGCAATTCTGTGTCATTTTATTCTTTTCTTTTGTAGTTCGAGCAATCATCCCTTGCTTTCATGTACTGTTGTGACAGAAAAGAATACTTAGACTTGCGGAGACAGTGTTGACAAAATTTAAAATGCGGTGATAGAAGTTCCGAGTCTGAGATTTACGGAAATAACATTAATGAATCTGGTGAATTTAATCGAGGTTCAGATTCTCCCGTGTTGGAAGAAGTTGCTAGTGCCAGAGCTTCTCTTTCAATGGAGGGAATGAGCCTTGAAGGGGAGATACCAACAATGTCTGGACATATTCTATACCTTAAAACATCCAGTACATTAATGGAGGAAAAAGATGAGTGTGGAATTATTGATGAAAATATTTCTGAAGAAGAAACTGAGTCTTCTGATTCCGATTCCTCAGAAGAATCTGATGATATGAAACCTCTCCTTGGTTCAATAGAATTGGAAGATAATGAAATTATTGAGTCCACTTCCAACAAGATGGAAACTAGATCCACGTCTAATATGGCCGAAGATTTGGCCTCTTGGCAGCGGATCATGCGTGTTGATGCAGTGCGTGCTAATTCTGAATGGATTGTTTACTCACCATCTGAAGCTTCAGTGTCAGAGGTGAAGGCACGTCGATTAGCTGAGAGCATCGGATTGAAGGATTATGATCATCTGGAGCCATGCATGATAAATCATGCAGCTCGTCTTGTTGCCATACTTGAAGCCTATGCATTATACGATTCTGAGACTGGTTATTGCCAGGGGATGAGTGATTTACTCTCTCCAATTATCTCAGTTATATCGGACGACCATGTAGCATTCTGGTGCTTTGTGGGTTTCATGAGGAAAGCTCGACATAACTTTCATCTTGATGAAATGGGAATCAGAAGGCAGTTGAAAATCGTGTCTAAGATTATCAAGGGCAAGGATTCACATCTCTACAAACACTTAGAGAAGCTTCAGGCGGAAGATTGTTTCTTCGTGTACAGAATGGTGGTTGTTTTGTTCAGACGGGAATTAACCTTCGAGCAGACCCTTTGCCTCTGGGAGGTTATGTGGGCAGATCAAGCAGCTATTCGGGCTGGAATTGGCAAATCAACTTGGGGAAGGATGAGGCTTAGAGCACCACCTACGGATGATCTATTACTGTATGCAATAGCAGCCTCCGTATTGCAGAAGAGGAAATTGATCATAGAAAAGTATAGCAGCATGGATGAAATCATGTGGGAGTGCAATAGCATGACTGGACATCTCGACGTGTGGAAACTTTTAGATGATGCCCATGATTTGGTCGTGACCCTCCATGATAAGATTTAGGAGAAAATGTCTAGTCCGAATTTGTTCGTCCGATGTCTTTCGAGTTTTCTTTCAATTTTTCCCTTTTACTTGTTCGTTTGTTGCTACATCGTCTAGGACCCGGTCAAAACCAAGGGTATCCTGAGTTACCTCACACTCTTCAGAACTAAGACTTGATTGTCGAGTTCTGTATTTAGTAATTTATGAGACTTATATTGTATTGCCGGTGCTCAATACTCTTGAATGAAGTGGCCACCTACTAAAGTAGCTATCTAAGATTTTTGAATGTTGCCTAATTTTCTAGACTTACCATTAACGTTGTTATTAATTAAAAATGAGAAAATTACATAAAACCAGTATTTTAGTTTCAAGTTTCTGAAAATCAGGTTTATACTTTATTTCATTAAAAATCAGGTTTTAATTTCACAATTAATATTAATAATAATATTTTAAATTAAATTAATCTATATATTCACCATATTACCTACCCCACCAAATTTCAATCCCATTTTCCAACCTAATCATCCCCCCCCCACCACCCCACACATAATTGGCAGGGAACGACAGTGATAAAATGGTAGTTTCCACAGTGTACACAGTTCACTCTCTCCATTCTACTTGTTCAATCTCAAAACCCACAAAAATCCACTTGGGATTTAACCAAAAACGGCTAGTTTTCTTCAAGAAAACCACCACCACAACCACCATTGAAATAACATGCTCTGTCGGCGATATGGTGGTTATTGGTTTAGCAGCAGACTCTGGCTGTGGAAAAAACACCTTCATGCTGCGGTTGACAAGTGTCTTCGACGGCGTGGCGGAGCCACCCAAGGGCGGCAACCCTGACTCAAACACACTGATTAGCGACACCACTACTGTGATTTGTTTAGATGATTATCATTCACTGGATAGAACTGGGAGAAAAGAGAAGGGAATTACTGCACTTGATCCCAGAGCAAATAATTTTGACCTTATGTATGAATAGGTTAAGGCGATCAAAAGTGGTGACGCGACGCTGGCAACAACACGAGCTGTTGCAGGTGGATGTGGTTCGGCGGTGGGTATGTGGTGAGGTTTGGCAACGCATACAATGTCTCAAAATAGTTGGGTTGTAATTGTGCCGACGAATTTGGGGATTTTTTTTTTTTTTTTTTTTTTGGGATGTTTTTGTTGGATTTGGTGGTGACTGTGATTTTTGTTGTGTGCGTGGCGGTGGGTTGGTCATGGCGGGATGAGATGAGATGAGATTAGGTATGTCTGTGATCAATGATTTATTATTATGGCGGTGTTGTGAAAGGGCGACGATGATGGTGGTGCTGTGTAGGCGGCGATGGTGGTGGTTTGGGTGGTGGGTGATGGTGGTTGTGGCGGTGGTGGCGGCGGCGGGCAGATGGGACGAAGAGTGTCTTGACCAACTATTTGGTCGATCTGTGACCAAGTATTGGTGGTGTACTAGGATTGGGGGACGGGTGTTTGGGTGTATATGACCAACTATGTGGTCCGTGAACTTAAAATTCGTTAGTCTGTGACTCAAAATATAAGTTGTGACTAACAAATTTGGAAATATGTAATCTCTGTGACCTATAATTTTTTTTTATCAGTGAGTAATGGAGTTAATTGTGGCATATAAATTTTTGGATTTGTGACTTCGAAATAATCTTTAATCAATTAATTTGATAAGTTGAGACCTAAAATTAAATTTTTAACTACTTAATAAAATATCTGTGACATCGGAATCAGAGCAGTTACCAGATTTAAGTGGCGACAAAACAGTCATTGGAATAGTCGTCGGAATTAAGCGCGGCCGGAGAACAGTCGCCTGAGTGGTCGCCGAAGCAGTTGGGGAGGTGGGGTGGGTTAATTATATTATATTACATTTTAATATTTAATTTAATATAATAATTGTGAAATATAATTAATTAATTCATGAAAAATCTAATTTTTGCAATTTTAAAACTTGGGGCTTGATTTTTAATTTCATGATAGATAATATATGATTCATGAATTTCTCCCATTAAAAATTTTGAAAACAGTAGTAGGTTTGGGCATTGGGTGGGTCGATTCGGGTATTGAAATAACTCATTATATTTTGGGTATTTCGTAAATGGAACCATTTGAGTCCTTGTAATTATTGGAATCAACTCAAACTCGAACCGTCGGTTTCGGTTCAGTTCTACCTATAACATTTTTTAAATATATACATTTAATAAATGTTTTCATATTAAGTCGAACATTTTCATATTAGGTCCTTTTGATATGTATGCCTAACATGTTATTACTCGATCATATTTGTACGAGGGAAAAAATCTACGTAAGAAATCTTAAAGAAGCTAAGAAATCTAGTTACATGACTAAAAATAGTGGAGACTAAAAATCACGAAAAGAAGAGAAAATTAAATTATAGTTTGAGAAGAAATGTGTTTTTCAAAATTAAATTATAGTTTGAGAAGAAATGTGTTTTTCTTATTAAGTCTTATTCGATTTATAAATGAGGCATGCTAGACTATAATTAAAATATGGATAATGTTTAAACTCATCTACTTTTAAAACAAACCGATAAAAAAAAAACTAACTTTATACAAAAATATATAGTATCAGCAAATTGCAATACACATATTGAACTTGCTCCATTTGAATAATAAATAAATAATAAATAAATAAATAAATAAATATATATATATATATTTCAAGGGTGATGCTACATGTACCCACAAACTTTCACACAATCTTTTACACCCCCCTCACATGGAGGGGGGCCCACGATTATTTTATTATGTGTGGACCCCCCTCCATGTGAGAGGGGTGTAAAAGATTGTGTGAAAGTTTGTGTACACATAGCATTATTCATATTTCAAAAGAGAACCACGAACTTGAAATAATAGAAAAAGATACACCACCTTCCAAGCTATGGATATATAAAATTTAATTACCATGCATTAGAAAAAAATTGAAAAATCACTTAAAGTTTGTAAAATAATGCAAAAAAAAAAAAAAAAAAAAAAAAAAGCTTGAAAACTGAACTCTTTGATTCATAGAAAGCCAAAATTGCAAAAATTAACATATATTAACTTCTAAAATATAACAATCTGATGTTTGGCGAGAGATGAAAAAGTAGGAACCAATCGTGATTTCTTGGGGTTAGAACCGATCAGTATTTCTTAGGGTTTGATGCTAGAGTTTTAGACAAATTACTTTTCAAATTAGAGCTTTTTGGTTTTTGTATTTCTCTTTATCCCTGTAAATTTAAACAATAAAAAATTATATAAAAAATCGGTTCCATTCGGATACAACAGTTCTGGTTCAGAAACCAAGAACCAGCCCGGACATAAATTGGTTCTTGATTTCGATTCCTAATATTTTTTACGGATCGATTTTGATTTGAAATGTTTGATTACGATTAAAATTAAGTAGAAGTTCTAACAATGCAGTTGAAAGTTTTTGAGGAAACTATTTTAGCAATGGCCGATGTTGAGTGAATCTGATATTCAAAGTTTATTTTGTTTTAAATTTGCGACAATTTTATTCTTAATTACTATTAGGTCATTGAACTTAAACTTTTATTGCAATTTGATTAGAACTAAGAAGTTGACGTGACAATCTAATAAAAAAGAAATGTTCACATAAATACGACTCAAATGAGACCGTGCAATTGCTATGAATTTGACTACTTCTTATAATAAGATTAATTTTTTAAAGTGAAAATTCAAAACTCGATATGATATCATCGAAGTATATAATAAGCCCAAATGAAATGATTCGGTTTATTTTAAAAGAATTTATTTAATTTCACGGTTGATATGCTCAATTTATAACAAGAACGTCAATCTTCTAAATAGAATAAGATAGAGATCGCAATATTCGATAAATTAAAGCAAATTGAAATTTATGGACTCTAATATTACATAGATAGTCCAAATTGATCAAATTAAAATCTTTACTGAACTATGATCGATCATCATATTAGCAAATAAACGTATTCCTGAGATTAATGCTCGAAGACAATGAGAAATTAGTTCAAGGAGTACTAAAAAATGTGCTAATGGCAATGGAACTCTTGTGGGTAGTAAGAAGGTTTAAAAAATGAAGCCAATTTTTTTGAAATTCACTATAGTAAATAAAATTAGAAAGTGAGAGAACCAAAATAATGAGGAGTTGACTTTTTTTTGATTCAAATAATGACGAGTTGACTTGTAACTATGAAGTTATAAAATGTCATATTACGAGATTACGAAATTAAAAAAAAAAAATGAAAAAGTAATAATTGAGATGTTGGGAAAAACTTTTGTTTAACATTTTTGAAAAGACCACTCTTGACATCATTATTATAAGGATGCCATGCTACTAGTAAAGAATCATTTACATAATATATTATATAATTGACATGTGGTGCGCATCCATCGGTAGTTTACAATTTTTGACTTTTTCACACTTCACATTCACGGTCAGATTTCTTCCACATGAACCTATTTAATCCATTATTTACAATAATTATGTACATATAGATTTGTCCTTATTATAATTCTCAAACTTAGAAAAAGGAAAATTAAAATAGGAAAAAGCCCTGAAAATAACACCCTATTTGGAGAGATTTAGATTTTTATACAGTAAATCAATTCTCATTTTCAACTACACATTCTTCAATAAAATAATATTTTCTATCACATCAATAATTTTTTCTTTCTTTTTAACCACACATTTCCCATCATATCACTATTTAAAATTAATTTTTTCCTCAAAAATCTCTTCCAAACAAACTCTAAATATAAAAGAAATTTGGTAAAGAAAAGTAAAATAAAAAATCGCCCCTTTCCCCCACCCGCAACAGATTAATAAAATAAAAATCAAAATACGAAATTTCGTTAAAATCTCAGTGAGAAAACAGTGAAATCTCTCTCCCTCTCCCCCTCCCTCTCCCTACCTCTTCTTGTTGTGCTTTCAAATCCTGTATTCTACTGCTTCAAAATAATGTATTCAAATGCTGATCGTTTAGAAAACGAAGCTCCCAAGCCCGAACCCGAGTCCGAACCAGCACCACCCGCCACCGATCCAGATCCCGATTCAAACGACATCGAAATCCGGCATACCGACATACAATCACCAGATGCAGAAGAAGATTCCAAAATCAACGACGTAGTTGAATCCCAAAAAGTACAATCAGTCCATGCGGAGGTATCAAATTCTGCGCCAGAAGAAATTTCGATCCAGCCAAGTGTAATGAATGAATCTGAGGAGAAGGAGGTAAAAGCGAATGATACGGGGAGTGAATCGAAACTGAAACGAGAGGAAGGGAATCGGACGTTTACCATGAGAGAATTGTTGAATGAATTGAAGAACGGTGATGCCAATGAGGAGGTTGATACTCCTCAGAGGTCAGTTTCGTTCTGACGATCTAGAAAAAAAATTATACTTATATTTTTCCCCCATTCAAGGTGAGAAAATGATTAAATTCAATTTTAGGATTAGAGGAATATATGGTAAATGAAATAAATTGGTTGGATCAGTTTGTGAATTGATTTCTTTTAAGAAAATTTAAATAAAGTAAGAAGCTTGATTAATACTGGTTACCAGGCTGAGTGATTTAGGCACTGTAAGTGTACAATTTAGTTCCTTATAACTGGCACTGTGAAATTCAATTCTTAGTGTGAGTATAGAGAACGTGTTTTGCGAAGATTGATGGAAGATTTGTAGAAGAGTGCTTTTGTGGGAGACTTGTATGATCAAGGCTTGACGTAGCAAAGTACTTTGGCAGTTCTATTGCGTGCTGATTAAATTTGAAGTGTAAAAGCCTGCCTTCTAGTCAAAATTGCAACTTCCATGATACTACACTAATTAATAGATGAAAGAGCAGTTATCATTTTACAGAACAATGCCCTACTGATGGCATCTTATTACAGATTCAGCTTCCTGCAGAAAATTTATGATGTCAGGCCTAGTGCTATGCTTAGTTCCCCAGTGCCCTTTGTATTGATTATTGTTCTCCAACTTTTGGCAATCATTGTTGTGCTAGTTGACATGTCAAGAACAAATTTCTACTTCTTTGATTCCTAGGAAATGCCTGTTACTATTCTTTTCCTTCCACGTAAAGTAGACAGGTGCTGGGAACGCCAATATGCATAGCCTAGTCCAGGAATTATTACAATTAAATGTATTTAACATCCAGATTGGTCCCATTCAATACTACTTTTATACACATGCAGGCGATATTATATGTTTCGCCACAATTACGCTGAATAAGTGCATTTGATAATGGCCAGTATTTTTATTACCATGCTGACATAGTACACAATTCACATTCTGTGTAAATCCCCATTTCCTCATCTTCACGATGCTGCAACCAAAGATTAAAAGAAAATGTGGTCTTTTTTTAACCCACTCCACCTGATACTGTGCTACTGATGCCGCTCTTACCATTAGGAGTCTCCATGCACTCTTGGAAAAAATTCAACCGTGTGATGCTTGGAAGTCACTTGAATATAATCCTGCTTTTGTTATTGGGAAAAAGCTCGCTGGTGTTTCACTTATCAACTCTTGCACTATGGCTGTTTCCTTCCTCCCATTAGGTCATTTTGTTTTAATTATTCTTCAATAGTAGAACTCATCTTTGCCGTCTCATCATTGGAAAACTGCTTTACTATGTTTTTTTTATAAATGAAATCTTAGAGGCCGTATGTAAATATCATGGCATAAGAAAGTATCATGACTACCTCCAAGTTCTCACCTTCTCCCAAGCTGGCAGCTGCAGACTGCAGTATCCTCCTCCAAGGCTCCAACGCTAGGATGTCTCGTCATAACTGCTTTATTTGGATTTAAATATTTGCTATTTGTTCCACTCACTTAACATCAGTAATCCCAATCCCCTTTTTTCAATGGCTTACAAACCAAAGCAGGTCCCTGCCATACTAAGGCCCTTAGTATCTTCTGACCTCTAAACTCAGCTTGTAAATTATTTTCAGAATAAAGATACTTCCCAAATGAATATGGATATCAAAGAGAGTGATCTGCAAACATCCAATGATACGTTAGTCCATTGGCTGCCAAAATTGTAACTTCAAGTCTTCATCTTTTCCACCAGCAATCAATGTTTAATGAGGCTATATCGTGTACTAAGGGATTTTTAAAACATGAAGCCAGGCATAAGCTTCACCATAAAGCAAAAAATAAAAAAAATATTAAAAAACTATTAAGACCCTGTTTTGTTTTGATAAAAAATAGATTTTTAGCAAATTTTGATAAAAATTGATGGAATGTGTGGTTAAAAAGTTGTGGATCCCAATAAATGAGTTGTTAAAATTAATTGTTGATTTTGATTTAGATTTTAATACGCTATTTTAGCTGAACCAAACGGAGCTAAATATAAAATAAGCTCATAATAAATCTTAAAAGTCTTCAAAATTAATAATAGAATAATTTGAAGTGTATAAACATACAAAAGAAAAAATTGTAAAAAAGAAACTATAATTTTGGTTGGTGGGGGCGGACAATTCCATGGTTTGGGAAACACAATTGTTTAATGTTTTGGGTAGTAGGTTATTCCCATTGGGTCAATAAGAATATTTTTGTCTGTGTTTCACCACCTAAAACAGAGTAATAAGTTCACAAATTAAGAAGTGCATGCCTCATAATCGAGATGGTGTTGTGAGGTGTGTGCATGCCTCCAAAAAAACTGCCTCACAACAGCGCCTTGAGGTGTTTTTGCTCATCTTGGGTTTTCTTAACCATTCCAGCAATTTATAATCCCGGGGTCGGCAATTTTGTGATTAGGTTCAAGCCTAAGTATTTAGCAGGCAAGTTCCTATCTCGAGCTCCAATTACCTCGAAGAGCCCTTCTTCCCCGTCATGAAACCTGTTATGTAAGAACTAAGAAGTGTGTTACTGTAAATTTGATTCCATCCGTCTTTTCAAACTTCTGAACACGTTGCCTACAGTTTGGGATGATTTCTTTGAACCTCCTCTCAGGGCCGGTCCTGTGATCGGCGGGGCCTGAGGTGAAGTCCGAATATTGGGCCCCCAGAGATCAACGTAAACGCAAAATCCAACTGTGCATTATGCAACGTATTGCAAACTTAACACTGACTCGTAGAACAACAAACAAATATAGAGAACAAAATATTTATATACATTATAAAGTAACAAAACTGACAAGAGTTCAAACAATCAATTTTAGCCTAAAAGACAATTACAAAATATCACAATCATCTCACACGTAAAGTATTCAATACAGTGACTACGTGCGCCTGTGAAATTGATCCTACACGCTACAATGAACATTCATACAAGCCGACCAGGCTACAATTATATAAGCCGACAAGGCTTCAAACATTTTCAATATCAAGTTAGAGCAAGCCATTACTTACTTGAGAAGTAGAAAATTCACGAAAATTGTGGAATCACGCCTATTCCAGCATCCAGCGTTGCATCTCAGTTCTCACAAACCTGAAATTGAATTATGTTCAAATCATTCAGAACAGTAAAGCTTTTACAATACAAAATAAGTGTTCAAAAGTGTTCAATAAATTAGCATATGACCTTGTTGCCCTCACATTTTCACATCCTTAATCTTTAACTAAATCCAATAATCCAACAAGTAGATCATGGAGTAATTCTCTATAAGTTGATAAAATGTATTTATCATTATGCCCTTTGGGTTTCTTCAATCAATTAGAAGTTGATAAAATGTATTTATCATTTTTGAAAATGCAAGACAATGCTAAGTTGTGATATCGCAAAATCCTTATTTACTGGAACGACCAAAAGCACCGTACCCGAAATTCTTCCATAAAAAATAATTTTCAAGATTCTATTGCATAATCCTCATTGTCAAAACTAGTAAACTACCACCATTGATACCCAAATCAAACAAATTGATCAAAATGATGAAATTGGAAGACTAGAGGCACAAACCAAAACGACATATAAGGAATCAAATTGTTTTATTTCAGCAGCATCTCTAATGCAATACCGATGCAGGGCAATAGTTGCAAGTAATACGGTAAAAAGGCCAAAATATTCTAGCAACTAAAATCAAATGCCAGCAGTGAATTAATCTCTATAGATGTAAATAATTATACATCGATAATTTCAGTCACTTCGAAGTCAACAACACTTATTGGAGTCATTCATTAGTTTCTTCACTACGCTCAGTTCTAATAAACAGTTAGGCATTGATGAGAGTAATTATGCAAAAACAATTCAAAACATACCTTTTGGCCCTTGCTCAGGAGGCAGGAGCATAAGCAAAGCCTTTCAATCCAAGGCCCCATTTTCTCCTATTGTGCCAATCTGCCAGAAGACGAAAATACCCAAGCAAACAAGAACAATCCCCCCGCCTATACCAATCCGGTAAACACCACTCCGGCGTCGGCTTGGAGAGCAGTTGATTGGTGGTCGGTGGATTCGAGACTTCGAGTTGGACAGTTCAATAATTTCGGAGATTTGAGAGCGGGAAGGAGAGTCTGGAGAGGGGGGAGTGAATCGTGATTCGGTGTGTGCAGTAGTTTAGGACTTAGGTTAGATTTGGCCTTTGGGCCTCTAGATTTGGGCCCTGTAAGTTGTATCATATAAAAAAAAAAAAAATTTGGGCCAAAAATTGGCCCCCTCCTCGCTTGGGCCTGAGGCGGCGGCCTCACTCGCCTCGCCTCAGGGCCGGCCCTGCCTCCTCTCATAAAAAGAAATCATATGTTAAAAAAAAAAAAAAAAACGAAAGAAAAGAAAAGCACAGAAACATGTAAATTTAGATCTTAGCATTTTCATGGAAGTCATAATTTCGTTCCTCTGCTGCAAGACAAGAGAAGGCATCCATAACCCACAGAAAGAGGTCAGCTTAGATGATCCCCTTCCCTCAGGCCCCTTGAACTCCCCAAACTCCTTTCCAAAGCACCGTTAATATATATTGCATATCCGCAACTTGTCAGTTGCCACACAGGTTTCAATCCAGTTGATATCAACCAAAGAAAAGCTTATAGTTCATATTGTACCAATAGAAGTCTCGGATTTACTGAATTATATGTCTACACCAGGTCTTTTTTATGCAGCATATCTAGGTTACCCTCCGTTATATGATATTTCTGTAAACTCTGCTGTATTAGCAAGATATTGTCCTTGCTAGGCTTCTAGCTCTTCTGAATTGTCTAATTGGTTATCATTGACCATGAAGGCAGTATCTGCTTCAAGCCTTTGACTTGCAGCCAATATCTTGGTAATACATTTGCCTACAGCATTACAGTGGGATATAGGCCTAAAGTCTGGATTTTAGACATCAATGACTGTCCGTGCATAATTCTTGTGATTTTGCCTTCTCTCTCTTTACTGACTTCTTTGTGTACGACTCATTTCCCAGGTGTCAGATTAACCGAAACAATTCCTGAACTAACAGATAGAAAGGTTTTGAGAGATGTATTCAACTACTTTTTCGTAGGCAATACTGATGCTTGTGATTCCATGTTGATAATGTTTTTGCTCTATTAGCACAAGAGATTTGAGAATTTTTCAATGCAATGCTACATTTACCTTTGTTCGCCAAAGTATAACTTTCCTGCTACCAACTTTTTATAATTCCCTTGACCAAATTCATTGTCATTGATTTATCTCCTGCTGTATGCTTAATCAATCTTACTTGAGTAGATGTAGAATGGCTGAATCTCCATTATTCTCCAAATAAATGCATTTTCTTAGGAGGTTGTTTGCTTCTTGAGTGCAGAGCAGGCAATTTTCCTTGAACAATTATTTGTAGCATTTTTTCTGTTTACCTCCCTTTTTTCTGTCTTGAACAGGACGTGAAACTCTGTCATTTATTCTTTGTGTTATTATCATGACAAATGTTACTATCTTTTTCATGGTCTTGCGCATTTGATTTATTCCAGTCAAGCAAGCACACAACAGCAAAACCAGAATGATGCTGCTATGGAGTTGATTGATAGTGTCACAGGTGTTGATGATGAGGGTAGATCTCGCCAACGGATTCTTACATTTGCTGCAAGGAGGTAGGAATCTAATCTAAAATTATTGCGACTTTGCAATGCACATTATTCATTTACTTTTTGTCTGTAAATGTGAGTTAATGCTTTAAAGATTTCTATGCAAATTGCAATGTGCATAGAGCTTTTAAATTCATGTTGCATCATTTCTTTACTCCGTGTTTCTGACTTGAATTAATTTGTGTTAGATGTGCTCATTTTAGTGATTGATTGCTCACTAAACTCGAAGATAGCCAGTGAAGATGCATATCAAACTCCCCTTTGTTTAGTGGGTGCAGCTATTGATTTTTATCAAGTTTCGAGACATATTTATTGTTTCTTTCTGTTCAAACTTAGTTTCAGCACTTAGTTCCTTTGTCATAAATTAATTGCTCTCATTTCTAACTCTGACAGTAGGATTTGGTTTTATATCATTGCCATAAGATTATTGGAAGCATAGGCATAACTTTAACGAGTCAGGAACTATGTGATGCTAAGTGTTGTACTTTCTTCACATATTTTGGTCTTCTTGTTCAAAGTCATGGTTGAATCATGATTAACTGCTTGAATTTGGTCCCTCTTCCTTGTTTCAATAGTACTTTCTTGCAGACTATTGGCTTCTTTGAAATAGATAAATTTTCTCTTGATATTAATAAAGTATTCAATCTTGCAATGAAATCTTTCTTCATGTACAATTAGTGGAAAGAATCTAGATATGTAGAGCTTCACGAACATATATTTGGGTCCTCAATATATCGATATTCACCCATGGCAATTATGCTTTTGACCACTCCTCTCAAGTTGAAGCACATTCATACTTCCCAGCTTTTTAAGAGCACAATAAACTTTTAAACCACATAATATGTTGGTGGAGAAAAGTAAGTTAGGTTGTGTGTCCTGAGTTTTATTCCTCATTCAATGAGAAAGTAACCCTTTTGACTATTTTCTTATGAAAATATCCTTTCAAAAGCTTACCAGTGTTGAGAGGAGGAGAATTTAGTTGCTACTGCTGGCACTGTTTTGCAGATATGCTAGTGCAATAGAGAGAAATCCAGATGATTATGATGCGCTGTACAATTGGGCACTTGTTCTTCAGGTACGAACTGTGATTTTAATAGAACTTTTTGGCTATAATTATATGAAGGTTTTTGTTTTTCTCCTTCCATTTTGATTCACTCTATTTGCAAGAAATGCTCATGTATCATAGTATATCTTCCTCTAGCTATCTTGTACAGCTTAAAATTTTTGCATCTTGACCGCTTTTGAATGGAAAGAACATAATCCATGAAAATAACTGGTTGAAAATGAATGTCTTCTAACATGGCATTTAGGAATTCTCTCTATAGATATGCTCACAATTTATTCCGTTAATTCATGGAAAGTTTTGTTTTGAGTTGTATCTAAACAATCAGAAAGTGCGTACACATCCTTAAAATTTGGCTATGAATACAGGAAAGTGCGGATAATGTAAATCCTGAATCCAGTTCTCCTTCCAAGGATGCTTTGCTGGAAGAGGCTTGTAAAAAGTATGAAGATGCCACCCGTCTTTGCCCTACACTGAATGATGTACGTATTCAATTCTATGCTAAAAAAAGTGTATATAATTTACATGCAACTGCAATAGTCTGTTGCAGATGAAAATGGAAGGAATCTAATAATGCAGGCCTTTTACTTTTGTGCACCATAATAAATGAAGAGCCCGATCTAGGTTGTATCACGTCTCTAAATATATCAGTTTTTGTCCAAGAGATTGTGCAAATGCCATGTCCTTGTGCGGTTTGTTCACATATGAATCTACATACACTTGTGCAGCAGTACCTTTTCTTTGATGGAGGAAACTATGATGCAAGATAATTTATTGTCTGGACGATGCATGGAGGGCTTACTTCAGATTGGATCTGAGATTTACCTTGAGAAATTATTTTACAATGTGTATTCTTTTGTAACTACATTTATCAGATATTCACTTAAAATGACAATCTTAATCATATTGTTACAAATGTCAGGCATATTATAATTGGGCTATAGCAATCTCTGATCGGGCAAAAATGCGAGGTCGTACAAAGGAAGCTGAGGAATTTTGGAAGCAGGTTGAAGCTTTTCCTGAAATATACTTCAGATGCTATATGCTTATATAGTCTGACCTCCAAGTTTATGCCTTTTTTATATCATGATTTTTAACTCAGCTGGACATAGGGGACATGTCAAACTCAATTGAAGAATATAGCTAGTTTTAAATAAATTTCCTTCAAAGAAGACACAATATACCAATTTGAAAAATGTTGTTTATTTGTGTATAATTTTCAGGCTACAAAGAATTATGAAAAGGCAGTTCAACTCAATTGGAACAGTCCTCAGGTAATAGTTTGAGTAATTACAATCTTAGAAACCCCAGAAATGGCCTCTTCTGCTGCAACTTTGGATCAGATGGTGAAAAATAGTCTCCAATGTTGCTTTTACAATTGCCAAAACTTCCATTTGGCTTCCAGTCTTTCTGTCTCTCATTGTATGGTCTTTCAACATTTATGAACCAATTCAAATTTTCTAACTATAATATATGTATCACTCACAATACAACACTTATTATATTCGCTTACTTTCATAGAATGTGCTACCTTTATCTCTCTCTCTCGCTCTCTCTCGTTTCAACATTTATGAACTACTTCAAATTTTCTTATATTATATATGTATCACTCGCATCGCAATTAATATGACACTTCTCATAATCGCTTACTTTCATAGAATGTGCTACGTTCTTCTCTTCTCTTTTCCTTGTCTAACATGGAACAACATGATCTTTTTCCTTGATATTTTCCAACCGAGTGAGATTTTTTTTTTCCAGGCACTGAACAACTGGGGGCTTGCTCTGCAGGTAATTCTGCTTAGTTTCCTGCTAAACCAATCATTTAATTGCTCGCCATTCTGGCTTTATGTTGTTATATGAGTCCAATAATTGGTGTATAGTTTCATGTTTCTTGAGTGCTTGTATTGTGCCTTAAGTTTGGTAAATAATTTTGTGCATCGAATTCTTATTTCAGGAACTCAGTGCAATTGTCCCCGCTCGCGAAAAACAGACCATTGTAAAAACTGCAATCAATAAGGTATTGAAACCACTTGATTTAGCAGAGAGTGTTGGTTAATTTTAAAAATAAGATCTGGAGTAATTTTGTTTGCCTAGTGTCATTAAAACCACACCAGATCACCAATTTAAGCCCGGAACTGGCGAACCTAATTCCAAACTGGCCTGGTCGGCACTTTTGGACAGTTTTACATGAAACGGGTCAAAACCCACTGAACCAGGAATGTTTGTCTGAAACCAGCTACCCGTTTTGGTAAAGCTGGTTGGGTCATATATTCATCCTCTAATGCCTGTTGTAGAAATCATCCTCAATTGCATGTTGTGCGTTTCAATATCAGGCCATGAAGATCAAAGATTCACTTCTCTTCTGCTGCACCCTAGTTTGTTGTGTTTATTTTACTCTACCGTGCATATATAATCAACTCCAAAAAATTATCGTCCCAAAGGAAAAGAAATAAACAGATTGTCATTATTTTTTTCCTAATTAATTGCAAGTACTCTCCAATTTACACCTATAGAAAATTGAAAATTTTCTTATTTTGGCATTTATATGAATTTATATTTGACTAACCAAGTATAAAAATTTTGTTTGTGTTCAGAAAGCTGACTTTATCTAAGCTAATCCTAATTTCTTTAGCGTGAGATACATAAGGATAATATAAGAAAGAAGTTATAAACTACAAAATCTTTTAACAAAAATCAAATCAAATAAATATAATACGTTCATCTTCCAACGAAACTACTCATCATAGTAATGAAATTTGTTTATACTGACTAGGCTTCAAATATTATGTCTGTGTTACTTGAAAAATCGACATCTAAAAGTAAAAAGAATATATTCATTATTAACATTTTAAAATTTCTTACATAATTCTCCAAGTTTGTTAGATAGTACCCCAAGTTACTCAATTTTTCTGCTATTATCTATCAATTAACATGTTTTGGATTCGATAAACTGCGAAATTATTAATGTATTTGGAGATTTGGAAATAAGAGAAATGCCACATTGATTTTCCTAAAGGAAGTACATGCAAGAGGTAAAGGAATGATACAAATTATATTTTTAATAGTTATATTTGGCAACATTTTTTCATTTAATTTTGTCATACTTATATATGGTGATCGAGTGAGCTGGTCACTGTTTGGTTTTGGTTCATAAATATGGTTTCCTTTGCTAACTTAATGTATTTCTCTGTAATAAAATGCAGTTCCGTGCCGCAATACAGTTGCAATTCGATTTTCACAGGGCAATTTACAACCTCGGCACTGTTCTGGTTGGTTTAGCATTTATCTTTTCCTTCATTACTTAATAAACACAATAATGTTTTCTTCATTGAATAAAGTTAAGGAATTTCGACATCCCACACAAGACCCCAAAAGGAAAAGGTGGGATGAACAAATCAAGGATTTAATACAGATTGATCTTATCTTGTGTGTCTTGCAGTATGGATTAGCAGAGGACATGGCAAGAACTGGAGGATCCATGAACGCAAAGGAGGTCTCCCCTGATGAGTTATATAGCCAATCTGCTATCTACATTGCAGCTGCACATGCACTGAAACCAAATTACTCAGTATGCATTTCCAATTACCTGAACCGTCATAATTTTCGATTACATTCTTTTCATTTTACCTTCTTATTTTGTTGTTGTTTCTGTTCTTTTAAATTATGGAAAAGTCTATGCACTAGTTGATAATGTTTCGTATGATAAGGAAATGATCAATTTCTCTGCCTCAGTGAAGTTTATCACATGACTAGTACTCGCTCTTTAATTTACTCTTATTTTCTGTTTTTCTATGAAACTCTGAAGATTGGAGGAAAAGTAAGTCAAAAGAAACCATCTAATTTTCAATTACATTCTTTTCATTTTTCCTTATTATTTTATTGTCTTTTCTGTTCTTTTAGATTATAGAAAAGCCTATGTACCAGTTGATAATATTTCTTATGATAAGGAAATGATCAATTTCTCTGCCTCAGTGAAGTTTGTCACATGACTAGTGCTCTCTCTTTACTTTACTCTTATTTTCTGTTTTTCTATGAAACTCTAAAGATTGGAGGAAAAATAAAGGCAAAAGAAAGCCAGTGTCAAACTTTCTTTTCTCAAACATGAGTTATTACCAATAACACATTATAATATATATATATATAGTAAGCAGACATCACTTATATCTCTGTTGTACTACAGGTTTACACCAGTGCATTGAAGCTTGTGCGATCAATGGTGAGTCTTGTTTCGCTATTAAGTTTTGTCTTCTCAAGGTATTCATAGTCTGTATGCCAAATTCCATTGTTTATGCCAATTAGAAGTTCTGAAACTTGGAGCTTTTCTCAAAGCTTCTCAGTATTTATTCGGTTATAGTTTGGCAGTCATTATAAATGTATAATGTAGAGAAGCATTTAGAAATGGGGGCAAAAAGAAACAATAGCAGTCAGCCTTACATCATAGGGTCCGTTCGATTGCGAAGGTGAAAAATAGGTGGAAAGAAAATGAATTTCAGGGAATTTAATTGCCTAAATATTGTTTTACTGGGAATTGTAATTAATTGTGTTTGATTGATATAAAAAATGTTGAAAATTTGGTGTCCATTTGACTTTATTTTTCATGGAAATTGTCTATTAAAGTGATAATTTTTTTACAATTGAGTCTAGAATTTGTTCCAATTGCCAAATTTAAAAAAAAAAAAATATATATATTTACTATACCAAATACCATTTGTTTGACTTTGTTTTGCATTGAAATTATCAATAAAAGTGATAATTTATTTTACCATTGTGTTTAGAATTTTTTCCAATTGCCAAAAAAAAAATTAATTTATTTTGTTTTAAAAATAAAGCAATTCCATTTTGCCAAGAAAATGGATTCCCACCACTTTGGCAAGAAAGTCAATTCCTTAAAAATATGGAAAATGGGTTGATGTGACACAAGCAAGGAAGACAATTCCATGACAAATTTTGTCAATCAAACAAGTCAAAAAGTGAGAAATGGAATTCATTTTCCATTTTCCTTAGAAAAATTAGGCTTATCAAACACAACCTTAGTTTCTTTGTGGCATGATTCACCAAAATACTTAGCAGAAAAAGTGCTTTATTTGAGAGAACTAAATTTCTACTCTTTGCATTTAGATCTCATTATCTTGGTGTGGCACTGAATATTTCAGGTAGATCATCTTTTCCACCCTTTCCACTGGCATATGTATCAATCTTCTTATCGCTGTATGTTAATAAATCAGAAATGCAATCGCAGGGGTTGGATCCTGGGGCTCTGCAAATAATTTTCTTTTCATTTAATTTCTTTTTGAAGAAAAAAAAAGGATAAAGCTACTTGTACATAATTTCTTGTACATAAGGGTGTCCACCCTCTCACATGGGGTGGACCCCACATGAATAAAATTCTTTTTTTAATCATGCGGGGTCCACCCCATGTGAGAGGGTGGACACCCTTATGTACAAGAAATTATGTACAAGTAGCATAGTCCAAAAAAAAAAAAAAAGGATTCAGAATTATTTTTCAAGCAATTATTCTGACGAGACTTGCATATTTTCAGCTGCCTCTGCCCTATCTAAAGGTTGGATATCTGACTGCATCACCTGCAGGAAATCCGGTTTCACCTCATGGTGATTGGAAACTTTCTCAGTTTGTGTTAAATCATGAATCTCTTCGACAGGTAGAAGTTCCCACCTTCCATTGTAATGAGATATATGCACAGTTTAGCTTTGTTCTCAATTTCATTGTGCAAGTGCCTAGTTTATTCTTTGAATTGAAAGAGAAACTCTACCATTCCACAAGCATATTAATTTGAACCTCTAACATGTCAGTACGATGATATACTATTTCTCTTGCCCATCACCAAATCTGCTGAATTTAACAGTGCACAAAGCATTGACCAGTGACCATACCAAGTCTTTACCATTCAAACTTCATTCTCAAAAGATTTTCTCTGATAATTATCTCACCCTCTCTATCTTGAAATTATATTTACATTAATTTGGGTGATAGGAAATGAATTTCCCATTCATTCACTTTTAAAGAAATTTCTTCATATTAAGAGCTTGTTTGGGAGGGATTAAAATCAGATTAAAATTGAAAATATAGCCGTTGGAGTTGACTTTTATTAGATGAGTGAGACCCAATAACGGCTATATTTTCTATTTTAATTGGATTTTAATACAAGCTCTAAGCTTATTTAGATTTAAGGAAGTTCATTATGCAATTAACTGATCACGTGAATCACTATGGATAGCAATATAGTCTCTATAAATTTACTAATTATGTGAATCAGGATGGTTACAATCCATTGTATGAAAGTATGCTTTCTAAAATCAATGCTAATCCTTCTCCAACAGATGAACAGAGTCGAGCAAAGACAGCTTTCGCAGAACCTTTCTTCAAAATCAGTAGATACCGCGCAGATGAACAAGTCAGCAATTAAAATTGACATTCCAGATATTGTCTCCGTATCGGCATGTGCTGATTTTACTTTACCACCTGGTGCAGGCCTCTGCATCGACACTATTCAAGGACCTGTATTCTTGGTAAATAATCGTTTTGCTTTTCCTACCCGTGTTTTACACTTTATTTGAAGTTACTCTATCACTCTTCAAGGCCAATCTGCTGAGTACAAGAACTTACCCGAAAATTACAGCTTTGGAAGGGTATGGAAACTTCAAAGACCCAAAAACCTTTGAAGTTTCTTTTCCTCCGGCTGCTGGTGGTGACTAATATTTTTCAGAATTCTGTTGTATATATGTCAAATGTATAATTTGGTTTTATGGCGATAAGTACCAGCGGCTCCACATGATATAAGGAGGATTCACGTCTTTTCCAAATATTTTATCTCGTTTTGCTGTTTTATTATTTTTTTTCCTCATTCTATCTCAGATTGCCGAGTCATGGGAATCTTTGGATGGATGGTTTGATGCGATTCGGTTAGTTTACACAATTTTTGCTCGGGGTAAGACTGATGTTTTAGCCGGGATAATAACTGGATAATTTTGTACCTGTAATCATTGGACAATTCAAACATTTTCTTGGCGGAGGCCTTCTAGTTTTTATGAACTGTGAAAGATTATTGTTCATGTAGACTTGTATATTATTTGAGTATTACTATGAATGAGAATAATAGAGATTCTTCCATCATGTCTATTTTCTGTCTCTAATTTTATCAAAAAATGAGCACTCAAAATCTCAAAAAAAGGAATGCTTCTTAAATATTGGGTTTAATAGTAAAATGTTTGTGGCTTTGCACATATGGTGAACTTGTTAGCATACTCTTGTTATTTCATAAACTGGGGTAGAATATTTAAGTACTGTCGTGCTAAATTTATTCAGTTTATAGGGACTGTTTTGCGGATCATCCTATGTGCCAATGGTAACAAATGGAATGTAAATATGTGACGGCGGCTAGGGATGGAGCCATGATGAACTTTGGCACATTTCCTTTAAATTCTCGGTGCTTACATACTGGAAAGCAGCAACTGATAGAAGTGAAGAAGAAGCTTGGAAGTGCGGGTGCTGAGATTTATTTACTTAATTACCAATATTCTAGAGCTTTCCGACTAATTTACCTCAATCGTTCTTGACAAATTTATCTAGAATTTAGTAGGCCCAATTCACCGACTTTGCTAAGTCTTATGAGTGTATCTAGATGGAGTATGTGAGAAAGGAGACCGTATATATATATATATATATATATATATATATATATATATATAGAGTGAGTGTGTGTGTGAGAATTAAGAGTTACGAGGGTTATTATTGTGTGAGCAGAGAGGGAGAGTTGATAGAGTGAGACAAAATGGTTGAGTGGTGTGATAGAGAGAGACTGAAGTTGCAGCAGAGTGGAGTGATAGTGTCGTAGATAGTGAGGTGGCGCGTGTTGATGTTTGGTGAGAGAAAGTATGTTTTTGTCAAAAAATATTACACAAATTTTAATTAATTAAATTGTTTCTTTAATATAAATTCAATAATTTGATATTAGAGCGTAACAATCGGACAAATTTTTGAGCTTTCGGAGTTCATGTACAAAGGAAGATTCTGAAACTTCTATAAAATTTGCTTGATTACGAGAAAGTAAATTAAACCATGATAGATAGATTATAAGTGGTAAATGTAATGAAAAAGTTCAATAACTAAAAAATTGTATCACATAACAATCTTGCATAGAGTTTTATCTATAGGAGAAAGACTTGTAAGAAGTAGTTGACGGAAGTGATATGATACCGCCAAAAAAAATTGTGGTTCTAAAAAAGTGGAGAATTAAAGCAAACATGACTATGTTTGTCATAAAGACAACAATTGAAAAATAATTGTTAGAGCATATAAAGAATAAGAATAGATCAAAAGAATTTTGTTTGCACTGAATAAATTCATATCTTCATCCACCCGACCAGTGTATAATTATGGCAAGAATCAGCGCTTTAGTCATGCTAAACCCTCATTTTCCTTGATTACAGGATTGGTAAGGTAGATAGGACAATATCGCACAATATCAAGAAACGAGAAGCTAAACTTCTATTTGGTGTACTATCCAGTTTTGTTTAATTTTGGGTATTAAAGGTGCCTTAAAAGGAACCCATCATCTTTTTCCTAAATAGTGAAGGTAAAATGATGAAATCGTGTATAAATAGACCAATTGTGTGCTATGATAGAATTGTAATTTACCAGTTATGCTACAAGCTTGCAAAATATGAGGTATTGAAGCTATAATGGTAAACCATGACCAATCTACAAAAGCATTCCCCTCCGACTATAAGAGGCAAAAAATCAAGAATTATGTTATTTGTCCATAAAATAACATCCAAAAAGTGTACAAGAAATTGATGTGTAGGGAAATGATTGGATAAAAAAGTTGACTATGTTTTAAATTGTTCAATAATAGAATACCACGTGACATTCATGTAACAAGGTCCAAAGATCAATTACTTTTCTATTTCAAGATAATTGAGGTACCTTTTAACTTCTTAATTGTTAGCTTTGTCGGCTGGTGGGGTAGAAAGTGGGAGGTGGGGGAACAATGATGCCAATGTTATCTCCTTATGCGAATAATTTATAAATGGTTTAATTTACAAATAGATAAAAATGAGTGGTGAATAAATGTGTATCACTTGCAAATTTACTTAAACGTGTTGTTGAAAATGAAATTTGACTATTTATAAATAATTTATTAACGCTATGAATTACAGAAATACAATGGAATTAACCTCTCCTTTCTTCTAGGCAGGCAAGAATTTCATACAAATAGGGGGATGTATTTTTGCCAAACCAAGAATTGCTGAAGGCAGTATCCAGAGACCATCCCCACAGATTAGACCAGAAGCCACAGCAGGAACCATCAATTCTGCCTTCTTAGAGTTAATTCTATGCCACAAAAACACAATCAAAGTCCCTACACACATATCAATAGCAAAATATCCTCCAATTAGAAAAGGCACTGCCATTGCGGTTGGAAGTGGCATCCATTTCCCAAACTTCTTTGGAGCAAAATCTTTCACCACATTAATCCCGATTGCAAATGCGAAAAACCCATAACAGAGTTGCAAACAATGTTTCGGCAAAGCTGAAAATCCTTGTACTCCTAGAATTGCCAAGTTTCTGTAGATTATAGCATATGGGGCCTTGAATTCTCCATCAGGATTCCCAATATCAAATGCCTTGTAGAATAAGAAGAAACTTAAGGGTGAAATTACACACCCCAAAAATGTCCCAAGTGTCTGGCTTAATAGCATTGCTCTAGGTGATGTTAGAGTCAAATGGCCCGTTTTGAAATCTTGCATTAAAATGCAAGAAACAGAAATAATGGACTTGACTAGACCACAACCTGCCATTCCTGCTACTAAACCATGGTCTTTTCCAGCCACTGCTGAGATAACAAAAAGACCCACTTTCCCATAATTGTAGGACATGTTTATGTCTGTTAAACCAGCTCCATATGCATTGCAGAAGGCTAAAGATGGAGCAAAAATATAGGCAACAAGAACATAGTACCATTTGAGCTCTGGAAATATGAATGGAATTGCAATCACTGATATCAGTGCTAAGATTATGTAACCAGCAGCTCCTACCCACATGGGAATGCTTTCTCGAATGAAAACTTCGTCTTGTTCGAGATCTTTGAGAGCCTTGTCCTGACTAACTCCGGCAATGGCTGTAGTAAGAAAGCAATTATAAACAGAGTGAAGTATAAGCAAAGCCCAAGCTTTGAGAGCTATGCCCATGTGGTGTTTCAGATTTTCGTTTCCATGAAGGAGTCAAGTGTATTGTATAATTAGGTACCGCACAATCCAACAAGCATTGATACAAACTCAAGTTGATCTTTGTCCCGTATAATTAAATCATACCTGAGTTGGGATTTCTACTTTTCAACCTTCCGCGAAAATTGATGAGGGTGACACTCAGGATTTTGATGAAATTGTAGAGCCCATCTCCTAGAAGGAGAGCAATGGAGATGAATACCTTCCAAGAAAACGATGACAGTAGAAAAACCCGCAATATGTTTAGGATCCAGGAAAATAGTTCGAAGTCAATTACAAAACGACATCAGTTGACCACGTAAATTCATAAAGCTAAATCTTTAACAATCACGAGATTGAGGTCAATTAGAGGAGAGAAAAAAAGAAACCTTATAACCATTAAGACTCTTCATGCTGCTTTCTGGCAGATCTGCTGGAAACCATTCTCCTTCAAGATTTCTAATGAGTGGCCACATTATGCCATATGAAAGCACAGCTCCCAGAAGCAAAGATAAATTTACAATGTGGGAACAAATCATTCCAGTCCCAATGTAAGTCATGCTAAAATCAAAATAAAACCTGCAGAAAACATCATCTGCAGGCAGTAAGAACCAAGAAAACTCCCTCTGTAAATTGTAAAACCTAGCATAAATTGTGCGGATTATATAAACATACGTTTGCTTCCAAGCTTGAAGTCCAAATGTAGGAAACTGTGAAAACCCACAATCATCTTTTCCTTTGTAAAACCACTGGAAAAAACCCCAGAAAAAACTGAACGAAAAACACTTCAAGAAACCTCGTACTTGCTTTCTACAAAACGAAGCAAAAAAATCATTTTACGTCTGATCACAGAAACATTTGGTAAAAATGCAAATAAAAAGTGAACTGAGAGGTAAAAAGGATAGTTACTTGGCCATTTTGTCACCTCTGGAATGAAATCCATTGATGAGAACTGCGGTTGCCATCCCACTTGGAAAGGTCAACTTGTAGTCAATTATCAAGATCTGGGGACCAATTTCAACTTCTAAACTCTTAAAAATAATCACTTGGAAAGTTATACTTTAACAGTGGATGCAATAAATATAGCTTCAATCTGACTGAAAATGCATAGAATGTGGTCCAAGTTCAAGAAATCAAAGCACAGCTCGCTGGAAAAATATTATACACCATATTCTACAGAAAGTCGAGTTTCTGCTAGAAATGGTACTTCAGAACACAAGCCAAGATACATAAAGAAAATCTTCATCAAACCAAAATAGATCTTGCGCATAACATTTGGCGAGGTAGTGAGGATTGGATAGTACTAGACATTACAAAAACATGAAAAGAAGTTAAAATCTACTGCAAAGTATGAAGATTGGATTGTAACACTGAGAGCTGTGGTGTACCTTTCGAAGAGGAATCAACACGAAAAGGCCGATAAAACAAACTAAAAAGAGGAAGCCAGTCATCCAACCAAGCCCAGGTTCCTTGATACTGCTTGGAGAATTTCCTACAGTACTAAAGCCACCGGACTGTTCAAATGTTTTCTTGTTCAGTCCCAGTAGATAAGATCCAAATCCTCCTGAAATTATAATGAACATTAAAGAATTAATCTAGTATGAAAATAAAGCAAAGATTTCATTAAAATTTCTGAAATAAAGTGCCTCAAACCTCCAACTGCAATGCTGTAACATGCAACAGCACAAGTTTGTATCATAGTATTCTCCTGTTTTGTGAAAGGAATTGAGACAATTCCTGTCTTTCCAAGCAACTTTTTCCATGTTCGAACAAGCACAAATGCAAGAAGCGCAGCAGAAACATTAAGGTTCGGAGTAATTCCTGTTGTAAGATTCAGCCAGGGCCGGTCCTGTGATTTCAAAGGCCCGAGGCGAACTCCCAAAAATGGGCCCCCCCCCCCCCCCCAAAGATCAACGTAAATGCAAAATTCAACAGTGCATTATGCAACATATTGCTAACTTAACACTGACAAGTAGAACAACAAACAAATATAAAGAACAAAATATTTATATTATAAAGTAACAAAACCGACAAGGTTCAAACAATCAGTTAAATACAATGACTACGTGCGCCTGTGCAATTGATCATACATGCTACAATCTAATATCATACAAGCCGACAATGCCACAATTATATAAGCCGACAAGGCTTCAAACATTTTCAATAACCAGTTAGAGGAAACCATTGCTTACTTGAGAAGTAGAAAATCGACAGAAAATGTGGAATGAAGCCCTACTCCAGAGTAGGCGTTGCATCTTAGTTCTTACGAGCTCGAAATTGAATCATTCACAAATCATTCATAGATAAACAACATTAAATAATTTTTTACATAATAAAGTACACAACTAAAACCCCTTTGGCAGCGCGTAACCTTTTTGAATCGAATGACAATTGATATTGTGTGCCCTATTCTTGGACTTGCCAACCCACCCATTGATACTATATCACCAAAGACTAACACTTTCAAGAAGCAACACAAGTGCCCTTCTTTTCATCGGTTTCACAACCTACAAAATAGAATACAAGTAAATAAACAAGGAACCGAGCCATCTTGACTCGCTAATATAGCATCGCCTGGGAACCAATGCAAAAAGAAACTCATTTCTCTAATTCCACTTCATGTAAGGCCATTACTAGATATCCCAACAATGATATTACTAGTAAAACTTGTAAATGACTTCAATGTCTCAAAATTTTCATTTTTTTTAACTGAAACTTTCCGGGGAGAGTAAACGTGTTGAAGATCGGTTTTGATATGTTGAGCCTAATATTTCTATTCTAATTTCCTTCTATATCTCGATTCTCAACCTCAACCTTTAGTAGCACTTTATATTGATGTTCACCTTATGAGTCTCCCCGAACCTCTAGTTATTTCATCCACTAGTTTTAATTATGGATTGTCTCCTACCGAAAGTTCTCAACTTTCACCTCTTGAGAGTGGTCGACTTCCATTTCCAATCACCGTTAGTCCACTTGAGAATGTACAAGATAGAAACCGTAACCTAAATGTTTACTCGAAGAAGGAATAAGACACAAACAATCTCTCGCAACATCACCAATCACCCAAACCAAGCACAAAGATTCTAGTCTCTAGAAGACACAAGTAATTCTAGAATAACACGGACATAAAAATTTAAAATTCCCAAGATTCTGGAATAATACGAACATAAAAATTTAAAATCAACAAAATAAAAATTCATAGAACGGAAATGTAAAAACACAAACCTTTTAATAATCGAAGAGGAAGCGAGATCGAACTCGCAAAATTGCGATCTCGACTCTCGCTTAGAGCAGTCGGCAATCGCGACCTCGCGGGTGGACGAATCGAACGGCGCGGTAAGTTAGTAAGTTAGGGAAAGCCGGTTGAATTGGAGAGTTGAATGTATCGTGGAGATTGAGAGTTGAGAGGTAGAAGCGAGCGGGGGAAATCGGGGAAGGAGATGGAATGTTTTCTGTGAAAGTGTGATGTTTAGTTTAGGTTAAACAAAAAAAAAAAAAAAGTTTAGGTTTAAAAAGAAAAAAAAAGGCCCAAAATTATGAGGCCCTCCAGTGTTGGACTTGGGCTAGGCGGGCCTCATTTAAAACAAAAAAAAAAGGGGGGGGGGGGGGGGCCAAAAAATGAGGCCCCCTCCAGTTTTGGGCCCGAGGCGGTGGCCTCATCTGCCTCGGCCCAGAACCGGGCCTGGATTCAGCTTCATTGCTATTACACTAAACATCGATCCAATTAATATACTAGCAATCACTGCACGCAGTGTAATCTGCTTCGTCCATGGCTGAAGTCTTTTCGGATACTCCTCGACTTCTTCCTGCTGCAGTTCCTCCATTTCCACTTTCTCAATCTCCTTCGACTCGTCTCCCAAATCCCTCATGGCTGGAGTAGGGCTAATCTGCATCATTAGATAATAGTATGAACCTCAAACTCAGTAACCCTGGAAAAAAAATGAGACGGTGAATAAAAGAAGTGACAATTATAACTATAAATACACGAAGGAACCCTTCTTTTCGAATTCCAATGATGCAATAAAATAGATTTGAGTGAAAAGCAAAGAAAGTAAAATCATATAAATTACTTGTATATTTTACAATGTGAAGCAGAACTTTAGAGAAGAATGGCCAATTGAAAAGGCTTCATATGGGTTATGCCTTCCTTTTCGATCAAGTCCTAAAACCCAAGAATGATTACACTCTTAAATAATCTAAATTTTTGACTTTTATATTTGCGACAGTCCACTTATGGAAGGCTATACTCCAGCATAGCCAACTAGGATGCCCAAAATACCAGGAAAAAAAATTATTTACTATCTACTAGGATGCAAGAACTTGATAAAATAAATTACTTTTCTGGGTATATTTCAGTCAACTAGATGATTTGTTTTTAATGAATTATTGTCATGCCATGCTCTCTACTGATTATTTATTGGGAAGATGTTAGGATTTTTTAAGTTGGCATTAGTAGGTAAGAGAAATGATCTCCTACCCATGGTGGGTAAGAGTAATTTTGGTGAGTAAGAGTAATCTTGTCCATCAATGACGTAAACTTATAATTTTTGACAACTAAACGTTGAGTTATCAAAAATTATAGACTTGATCGCTGACGTGACAATGAGTATGTTTTTATAATTCATTTTATTGTCCCCATGAATTAGATTGAGGCAATAATATATTTTTTAATCTTTATTTATTTTTAAAATTTAATTATTCGAATATATTTGGTAAACTAAGACTTTTATTATTTGTCATATTTTTAAGATAATTTCAGTTGCCATTTTCTATTAAAACTAATAAAATTTTGTAAAATTTTCTATTTAAAGTATTGAATTTTTAAAAAAAAAAATTTAAAAAGTTAAAGGAGGCGGGACACCCATTACCCGTACCCTCCTCAAACCCACTCCGGGGCAAAGTTATCCGCCTCCTCCCATACCCGAATACCCGGTTAAGCGGGTAATCCCCCTCCTGTTCGGGGCGAGGCACCGCAGTTATCGGGTTTGTTGGATTTTTTTACCATCTCTAATTTTATCCTACCCACCATGGAAATGGAAAGTATAGGGTTTGTCGAGTTTTTTTTATTATCTCTAGTTTTATCCTACCCACCATGAGTAGGAGATCATTTCTGAATGCATGCATCTTACATTGCGATTTTTTACTAATTACACCGGTAGTAATAATCTACAAAACGAATTAGGTAATTTCAATCACACATTTTATTGGATCTACATTTCTATCAACTTTTCAATCACATATTTCATCATTTTTTTTTTTCAAAATTTACTTAAAAAAAAAAAAAAAGAAGCCGATTCTTAGCTAAACTAAACATGGACTAAAATTTAACAAATTCTCTATATCTAGAATAACCTCTTCACACCGTTTACATTTTTCTTGCCACGTCAGTTATATGGAATCTAACTTAAGTTGGAAAATCATTTGAGACATTATCTATTTTGCTTATATATTTATAAGCAATCCACACTAACATTCAAAATGACGCACAATAACCTACCACATTCATCTTAATATTTTCGTTTTTACTGCGTTCATCTCATAAATTATCAATGAACATTTGATTGGCCAGTCAGATTCACCTTTCCCACTTTGGGATATTGAAACCCATATAAAATAATTAAAAATATTTAAATATTGTCTATTATACTGTTGTATATAATTTGTACGAGCTAATCGTGGAGGCATTAATACTTTTCAACTAAGTGATTTTAATCGATATGCCATTGAGATGACACTGTTGTATCATTTTCATGAATGTGTCATGTTGATGGTGGACGACAAATATGATTTGATAGTCACTGTGCTCTTAGTCGTCAATAATTACAAAAAAAAAATAAAAATAAAATAATAATAATAAATTACGACTTTTCAGCACTAACCCAAAATAACAAATATTTAAAAAATTCATTCTTACATGTTAAATAATACTTATTTTAATGTTTGAGTAATGCTATTTAACACAATTAGTGCTTATCACCCATGGCAATTAGATTTCATTAAATGATAGGTTCATTTAAATGCAAACTAATTTAGGCATTATAGAATTGAGCATGGCATCTTTAAAAAGATAAATGCTCAAATTAAATCAAAATTATGTTAAAAACAAATAAAATATCACTAAAGCAACCAAAAATCTCAACTTTGTATAGTTCTTTTTTTCTTTCATGATTTAATTGTCCATACCTTCTCTTCTTAATTGACCGTCAGACTGCTATTTCCTCGTTCTTCCTCTTTGTTTTTGTTTTTCGTATTTCAGAGACACTCTCCTTCCTATTGTATATTTTCTTCTTTCTATCACACTACTTTTTCTTCTTAAAAATGAAGTCCGTCCCCCTCTCTCATTCTTCTTCGTTTTCTTTTTTTACACGTGCCTTTCGACATTAAAGATTCGGTTGTTTTTCTTTGAAAAGATCTAATAACTCCAATTTTCCATCTATTAAAGCAACCTTCCCATTTAACTTTTATCTTCTCATGTGGACATTAGTGATTCAATATCTGCAGACTCATAAATGCATGTTTAGCACACATATTGACAAATTTTAATTTCTTATTAATCTTACTTGTGTTCAATATAATGTAGTCTATTTCACTAAACAAGCTTTGAAGGACGGTAGTGTCATGCTAATAAGAGGGCCAAAAAAAATAAAAAAAATATTCGATATGTATTAATAAGTGGAACTTATTAATTGTCTATTCTCAAGTTGGTTAGTAAATGTCAGAAACGATAATCACAGAAGAGCCCTTGTATCCAGAAGCTTTCACAGAAGTCTGAGAAATGGGAGTTATCAAATTGTTTCCCATTGTCTGTCACAACGGAATGTGGTATCCCAAACCGGCATACGATGGATTTCCATATAAACTCTGCGGTTTTGTGCTCGGTTATTTTAGCTAGAGGTTCGGCTTCCACCTATTTGGTGAAATAGTCAACTGCTACAATTGCGAATTTTGTTCCTCCCTTTCCTGTTGGCATGGGACCTTTGGGTCGATTCCCTTCATATCTTAATGTTCCCAGGCAAAAATATCAAGGTTTTCTTGAAGAAACTTAGTGATCTGATCTCTGAGTGGTGACCGCAATTCATGACCTATTTTGAATTCCTTATGTGGGTCTTCCATTTCGATCTTAATGACATCCAGCTCTTCCACCGGCTTTCCTCCTCTCACCTTTAGGCGTGGGTCCAATGAATTCGGTGTGGGTTCGACTGTGCATACCATATGGACTTCGGAAGCAAGACAGATCTTTCTTTCTTTTGGATAAAACATTACTTGACATCTTTCAGCAATTTCTTTGTTCCCCTTGATTTGCCCTATGTCATGAGGCTTGGGAAATTTGATGGAATAATGATACATGGACACAATTGATTTTAGGTTGAACAATAGGGACTGTCCCATGATAGCATCATAAGAGGATTTTGAGTCCAGAATCACAAATTCCGTGCTCAACTTGGCTTGACGAGGGGATTCTCTGAGCTTCACAAGAGTTTGATTACCCCTTTTGCGACATACAGAGAACTGTTAAGCCCTAGAACCATACTTGGATAATGTTGTAAGAAGCTCAGGGGAATCCCAATTCATTCCAAAGTAGCGGCGTAAAGTATGTTAAGAGAGCTTCCTGTATCAACCAGGACCTTGGGAATGTCAACTCCTGATATGGGAATGGAGATTACCAAGATCCCAGGATAGGGATTTGGGTCTGCTTCCCCTTCTTCAAATGAGAGCTGGCCGTCAGTTGCCCTGTTGCGATGTTTCTCAGTTATGCTGACCTTGGACAGGTCGGCCATAATGGGTCGTTTAGTCCTAAATTCTCCCTTCTGTTGATGTTGTTGGTTCCCCATCATTTGGATCTGGGTGGCGGTAGGTTTATGCTGCAAGCTCTAGCTTCGGCCTGATTTCCACGCACTACCCTTGGTCCATAGGGAGTTGGGAACTTAATGCAGTAATGATATATTGAGGTAGCTGCCTATAGTTCGTACAGTATAGGCCTTCCCAATATAGCATTATAGGTGGAAGGGAGATCAATAATAACAAAATCTGCTAGAATCCTTCTTTGGCAAGGGGGCTCTCCCAGTTCTACCATTAGGAAAGTATATCCTTTAGCCTCTATAGGGTCTCCAGAGTACCCTTGCAACCTTTTGGGGTAAGACTGAAGATATTGTTCATATATTCCCATTTACTCCAAAGTTCGGGAATATAGCAAGTTAACCGAGGTCCCATTGTCCACCAGAGTTCGGTGTATTTGGGCTCCAGCGACTGTCATGGCTACAGCCAATGCGTCACTTTGATCCTGCAACACTCCTTGTGCATCTTTTTCGTAAATTTGAAACAATCTGAGTTCGACGTTTCATGGGCTCTACTATGTAGATCTACTAGATTGTGGTTCTGCCAAATGCGGGCTCACGTGCCGTTCTTCGCCTAGCTCTTCGTGAGCCCTCAAAACACTGATTTCCACTTATCAAGGTTTGGATCTCGACTTGATTTTGTGGTTCCCGAGCTTGAAGTCCTGGCCGAGCTTGAGGTCTAGGTCGGACTTGTTGAGCTACCCCTTTCTGGTTGGGTGTTTGAACCCTACCCGGATTCGCTCCCTAAGTTTAGCCACGAATTCTCGCAGATGACCTCGTTTGATAAGTGATTCCACTTCTTCTTTCAAATTTCTACAATCGTCAGTGTTGTGTCCTGCCATCCTGTGAAAACGGCAGTACTTCGCCTGTCCTTTCCCACTGAGTTCCTTTTTCTGTGGCTAAGGTCTACGAAAGGTCTCATTCTTTCCAGCTTTTAGGAGGACTTCTTCCGAGGTTGCATTCAACGGATGGTACTTGTGAAATTTATCAAGATATGGTCTTGGGCGATGTTGGTCCCTCCTATCTTATTTCATTTCTCGTGTAGCATCCTTATCCCCTTATTTTCCCTTGGCTTGATGTGGGGGTTGCGAGTCAGGTTTGAGGTCTTCTTGGTCTGAGGTGGCCTCTTCTGTGCTGATGTATTTTTTAGCTCGGCCTAAGAATTCATTGTATGTACGAGGTTTGTCCTCGTGTACTGACCACCAAAATCTTGTTTTTGGTCTTAAACTTGAGAGTACCGCCATGAGTGCAGCATTATCATAAATTTTTTCGACCTCCATGGATTGCTTGTTGAATCTATGCAAAAAGCTCTTGAGTGACTCAGTTTTCCCCTACTTTATGCTTACAAGTCGTTCTTTTGGGGTAGTTCTTGCCTTTGAGCCCATGAACTGGGCAAGGAATGCTGTAGCGAGTTCATTCCAGTTCCTTCTTGATCTTTGGTGCAGTTTCCTAAACCATCTTTGAGCTTTGTCTCCCAACTTCAGGGGGGAAGGGGCGGCACATTATGGCATTTCCAGCTCCTTGCAGTTCCATCGAAGACGTATATTTGTCCAAGTGACTCAGGGGGTCTCCTTCCCCTTTGTACCCAATAAGCTGTGACATTTTCATCTTTTCAGGCAAGGGTTCGGCTAGGATGTCTTCAGTGAATGGAGAATGGCATTTTGTTAGGTATTCATCTAGGCTTCCTCCGTTTCTAGCCTCCAAATCAGCTATATACCTCTTTAAGGCAGTCATCCCGGGCTCAGTTTGTTTCGCAGGATGAGTCGTGTGAGGCCCGTCATGTTTACTTGTTGGCATCAAAGATTGTTGGGAACCCAGCCTGTCGAATACGCTGTTTGTCCTCCTGGTAGTTGGTTTTGTTACTATGGGGGAACTCCTGACTTCCTCAGTCTTGCCTTTTGAGGATTCTCCATTCGAAAATTGGAGAGTTCTCCTAGTGGGAGGTCGCCCGGTTCTTTCTTTGCGGGGAGACTCTCCCTCGATATGTTGTGGCAGATTGCGAGCTTGATTTTGCTCCAATCTGCTGACAACATTTGTCAATTTTTCGATAGCCTCCTTCATTGCCATTGTTTGGGGGTCAATGGTGTCATTTTGACCTCGTCTGGTGCCTACAGTTGGTGAGTTACGATCTTGCTCAGGGCAAGTGTGGGATTGATTTTCAGAAACTGAAAGTTCATCCATGATGATATTTTTGTAGGTTTTATGGAGAGTGAGGGCTGCCTTTACAAGGTAGGGGGCCATCCTTTTAGAGCCAAACTGTTGACGTTGAAAATTGTATGTACAAAATTCAAGCCAACTTGGAGCATAAATGAGGATTTTTACTGATAATGACTTGTAAATTACAAAAGTAAACAACAAGTGTTTTCCTCTGTTTTTTGTCAAATGAGATATTCGAAATATGGATAATGCAGGAAGAGTTATGATGTGTAAAAGTTGTATATCCTGCTTTTTCATTATTTTCCTTGAGCCTTGATAAACTAAATAAACCAAGCTGGCCTTACACATCCAAATTCATATTAGTATGAGCTTAATGTATGCAACTAACTGTATTTAACAAGGTCGTAGGTCGGATTACCCCCAGATCGGAGCTCGTATGGCGATGTTGGATATCAACAAGTATTATTAGAAATTTCCCACACGTCACTTAGCGTTCTATTATTGTTATAGAATCAATCTAGTACCGTGCATAAAAAAAAATTGTAAAGTATAAACTATGACGTAATTTGATTCAATTTCATGCTCGTCACTCAAGCAATGAAAGTGTGCACATTATTTCATATAAATTCATATAGGTTGTTTGAATTATTTATTTATGAGATTATTTGAAAAAAAAAACCTAAATCGAATTAAAAATTTCGATTTTGTAGTTAAAATCAAGAAACGTAGATTCTTGATTTAAGATCAAAGCTAGTTAAATTTTAACTGGAATTAAACTGGAACAACTAACTTGATCCTTTTCTAAATTGAGTCGAGTGATCCCACATAAAAATGTCCACAGTCCATCCCTATTTTCGAATATTTTCGTGCCCTAATTTGATAATTTGTTTTGAGAAACATTGTACCCACATCTTCTATGGCAGACGTGAAAATTCATTTTTATGATATATCTGAAGGAATTACAAGGTGTGGAGTCCTCATATGCACTGCAATAATGGAATAGAACGTGCACCAATGATTTGGAATCCTTAAAAGTGTAATATCAATAGACAACTTTATTCCACAGATCAAGTATTGATATTTTCAAAATATCTTTATTTAACTTCTTCCAATTTTATTTTATTTTATTTTTTTACTACTCATATTACTAGTCCTCGTCTTTCTTAGCATTTGTGTTTTAACCCCTCTTTTTCTCCTGTGCATCACCTTCTACTACTTCATGCTATTCACTCTATTTTCCCATACTTAAGAAGCTAGAGTCTCTAGAGTTTATGCTCAAGACCTCGGAGTGTCCCTCGACCATATAGTAGACACTGTGGAAGGAATTAAGGGGGGCGCTAAAATGCAAAAATGGGAAAGGAAGGGAGTGTGATGCAAGGTATAGGGACTTTGAGTAGAGGTGATGTCGAAGATGATGATATAGTTGTTACCTCAAAGTGTCAAAAGCAAAAGGGCTCGAAGTGCAAATAATAGATTAAAGTTGCAATTATTAAAGACTTCTTATGGTGGGATTCTGAGGTAGTTTTCAATTTGAGATGGTAGTCAATATCAAAGTGTAAAATTGGGAGGATTTTTCTCGGTCCACAAATTAGAGTATGTCTAGTGTTGAAATTTCATCGTTTCTAGAAATTGAGATGTTTTCAAAATTTGGTGGGTTTGGTAAAGTTTAGAGCTATTTTCTTACATTACTTTGCGTGGGGTGGGGGGGGGGGGGGGTTGAAGGTGAATGAAAATATGAAATTATATATAATTGTACAATTTTTTCATATAATGAAACCTTTGACATCTCGTAAATTTTAGAGTCTTATTTTCACATTTTTTTTGTCTATTATTTTTCTCTGAACAAGAAAATTTGTCTTAAATCCCAACAAGTGGTATCAAAGTTTTGGGTGGTTCGAAGTGTTGCAGCAAATAAATAAATAAATAACGGCAAGTGTGAAATATGATGGCATCACTAGAGGCTAAATGAAAGTAAGACATGTACTCTGGTTGAGAAGAAACCTAATCTCACTTGGCACTCTAGATGACGATGGCTGCACTAGTAAAACTGAAAATAGTGTCATGAAAATACATAAAGGCTCTTTAGTGGGGATATAATATATCACCTTCTAGGAAAACCTGTAATTCCCACTCATGGTAACTTGCTAACTGGCACAAAAGACTAGGACACATAAGTATCAATGTTTTAATATTGTGAACTAATCAGGATTTAATTTCAATCGAGTTATGATAGTGGGAGTTATTAATGTTGTTTTAAGAGTTAAAAAAAAAAAACTAGAAAAAGAAATATCGCTATGTCTAAATAAATGTTAGTAAATTCAAATGGAAATGTTCTATTCTTAACGAAATATTTATCTTAGCTTCTCATAAGACATATGTCTTGTGCTCGAATTCAGAGACACGAAAGAAATATTTGAGATGTAAGAAGGCCAAATGTTCTCTCTAAACGGAACATACGTATGACATAACGACTTGAGATTATTTCTATTATCTAAGTCTCTCATAAGGCCGATGTTTTGGGCTCGAATTCTAAAAGATACAACAAAAAATTTTGAGAGGTAAAATGGGCAGCTGCTCTTTGTAAGTGGACCATACATACATATGATATAATGGCTTGAGATCATTTCTATTATAAGCTATACATACATGGTCAATATGTGGGCTCTTCTCTATAGTAATTTGAATTTCTTCAACATCCCCTTCAAAGCTTCCCATTCATATTTGATCATTGCAAAAGAAATTAAAAACTCAAAACAAGTACCAACTCTTTTATGCCACTTATTGTGAACAAGATCCATAATTTGGATTTTGAGGAAATTACAATAGAAAAAAAACTTGCAAAGGCAAACTAATAGTTTGGTCCTACCTTTTTTGGCTCTTTATCTTCTTTCCACATATAAATTCATAAATACGTGAAGGTTTTAAATTTCCACAGGCTGTCATGAGAATTATTGAAATCAATCTAGAAGCCCATTGCTAGAGTTGTCAACCTTGGAATTGTTTGGGTATCTCGAATAAAAAAAAAAAACGAAATTGGCCATTCCCTTTACTTGTCTTGTAGCAACCTCAAATCATGTCTCGTTCATTGAAATTGGTTTATGAAACGAATATTAAAACAAACTTTTGATGTCCCACATTCTATGGAGTGACAATGCCCCGTACATTAGACCACACTCCACCACGCACTTGTTATCCTTTATGCAATAAAAAGATTTTTTTCTGAACTTATACCTTCGACATATGTTCGGCATATAGCATTAGATCATGTATGTCTTGACTGGGAAAAGATGTTTATACTTTTGAAATCAACTTATTAAATATGTCGTCCACAATTATAAAATTGTTGATGCTTAAAATTGATATAACGATTATAAATTAGCTAAAGAAAAATTTAGTGAAATAATAGTGTTTAATTGCTGGAATATTGTAAAAAAAAAAAAGTGTATTTTTTATTCACCGTGTTTGGTAGCGTATTATAGAGAAAGGCTTATCTCGACATTTCTAGTTGGGCATCTGCTTCATTATATATGCTTCAAGATCGGAGCTTGTCGTCATCTGTCTTGCGAAGCTATAGTTATTTTTCTCGAATTGTGTGTCATAGTTATGCTCGAATGGATTTTTATTGATTAATAAGTTGGGACAGATCAAATCAATATGACGCCTAGTTTATAGCATACGGTCTAGGTCATCATTGCCTGTAATCTAGACAATTATTATCTTCTTATTGGCGAGCATAGGGTCCTGATGTCAAATGTGACACCTTCGTGCCTCTAATTTGTCGTCATGGGAGCTGTTGACGCATTGGGGAACATCCCTCTAGTTTACTTGTATTAATGTTTTTAGATGATCGCGACTATTGATCGTTCTAATTAGTTGAGTCATATGGTTTGACCTTACCTCGAACAAAGGATTTCTGATAATTAGGCTTCATTAATTACCCTGAATTGGGTTTAGCACTCAATTCGAAGTGATCTCTTGAGATCAGACACAAACAATAATGAATTAACCTTTTTGACCATGAATATCAAGGGAATTAAATTCAACTACATACTTATATGTTGTAGGACTTATGTTGAGGATTGCATAATATTGCAGTTAACAAAAGTTAGTGAATTTCATGAAATGTATTGTTAAAAATGGATGAAAGATATGGATACAATGAAACGTGTGGAAAAATAAAAAGCTAGCTTTTTAAAAAACAAAAGATTTACCGAACAAGCATTTAATGTCTAATTGGGCCTACATTAGCTTGACTTTCTATACATGGTTATCCAATGCTTATAGTGAATACGATTTCTAGGATTAAATTAAGCCCTTGTTCGATGGCTATTATTTGGAAAAAAATAATTATTTGATTAGTGTTTTTTACGGGAATGTGTGATTAAAAAATGGAAAAAAATTCAGAGTTTATGTACATGATATTTTATTGTGTGAATGTATGATTAAAAATGAGTATGTAAAAAAAAAAAGAATTTTCAAATAATGATTGTCAAACATGGCTAAATAATATATGAATTATCCTAGGTCATAGCCTATGGAAACCCTAGCGTGTGGCTGGCAAATGAATATGTCTAGGCCGAATCAAAGATCTTCAACTTGTCAAGGTGTGCTGCTTTTATATTGTCTTGTAGTAATGAATAATAAAGCAAGTGGAAAAACCAGACAACCCATTTTTCAGCTAAGTTTGACAAAAAACTTACAAAGTTGTGTTATCCATTTGTGTCTGATATGCGTACACACAATACTTTTGAAAGATAAGACATACTTTGGAGTTTGGAGACGAAATTTTTGTGTAAACTTCCGAAAATATTTCAAGAACATGATCCCTTGCCCATAATTGAGTCACGCTGCTCCGTCTGTCCATTTCATCTACAGATTATCAATTTCAGCATTGTTTTATTTAAATGGGACTGTATAGTGTATATAGCTTCTAGTCAACCCATTATCTACAGTCAATACACTACAACCATAAATTTAGAAATGCAAGTTGGGTTATTTCATTAGTGGCCACTGAATTTTTAACTTACTGACTCTTTCGCCGTTGGACTTTATAATTTAGTTCAAACTCATCCCTGAACTTTGCAAAATGTTTTAGTTAGACTATCCATTCAGTTTGGCTCCATTCCTTAACAAAAAATCTCAATTGTAGGTTTGACGATTAGGGATGGCAAATAGGGGCGAAGGATTCCCAATTAATTGGGGGAATGGGCATGACAATGTGTCTCCACCGAGATTAATATTTTGTAATAATCATATTTTTTTAAACAAAAATAGTACCATATAAAAAACAAAAATATATTATTGGGCTAAAAGTTCAAAAGATGAACATTAAAATGTAAGGGTTTTGCTATATATACATTAGGGTTACACCCATTATGTTGCCGCCAATAATGAAATGTCATTTGAGTATTATGTACACTAAAGTGTAAACCCTGATATGCATGTAGAATAATTCGAAATATAATTTCTATTGTCTATTCAATAATAAATTGATCACTTGTCCATGTTACAGGCTTGTCATTCAACATATTTCCCCATTCTCTTAAAAGAAACAATACCGTGATCACCATTCATTTATGTCACACGAGTTTTCACATTTTCCTTGTTTCATTGTGGTTTTGCTACAGTTCGTTTTAATGTAGACTATAATTATATATATAATTGGTATAAATATCCTTCCTTTTGTTGACTAATTGGTATTCGAAAATATCTTTCATTGGTATTTGCAGTTGAAATTGGATAAATATCTTCTTCTTCCATGTATATATATATTTTGTATTGGAGAGCCAAAGGTATTACGGTTGATAACCAAAATTTATTTCCCTCCAGTGCAGTAAAATAGTAAATTCTCTCCACAAATTGCGACAATCAATTTCACACTCCAGTATTGTTCGTTATTCGTCGTCTCCAGCTCGAATTTGTTGTGTGTGAACTCTACAAATAACCCAACGAAACCCAGAATTCTCGCACAGCACAGAGAGTTAAAGAGTTCCTCCTCAACGTCACTTTAAATCCTTATATAGTAAGTTAAGTTTGCTATAACAATATTCGTTTTCTGCTACTTTCGCTTAAGTTTGCTCTAACAACATGTCCTCGCTTAAGTTCGAAGTAATTTTTATTTGTTTTAGATCGTGCAATAGATAACGAATTATTTTTACACGGCTTTGATCTGAGATCTGATTTTATTTAAAAAAAAAACATGAATTTAATCTTGTTCAGAAAATTGTCAATTACTTACATTTTCTTCATGTTTTATGTTAGTTATTTGTTTGAATGACAAAGTGGTTCAAATTCATTTTTTGCATAATAATAATAATAATAATAATAATAATAATAATAAGAAGAAGAAGAAGAAGAAGGGGAAAAAAAACTCTCAGTACAGTGCGGAGACACGAGCTTGCTCCGCACAGTGTGGAGCAGAACTCAGCACGGTGTGCGGAGTAACTCCGCTCCGCTCCGCACTGTGCCGACTAGGGGTGGGCGCGGGTCGGTTTCGTTCGGTTCGGTTCGGTTTTTTTCGGTTCCAGAAATTTTCGGTTCTTTAGTAAATGGAACCGTCGGTTCCAAATATAATTTTGGAACCGTTCGGGTTCGGTTCGGTTCGGTTCGGTTCGGTTCGGTTCCATTCGATTCCGTACTATAATTAAATTTTTTAATATTTAAAATAATACTGCATAAATACACCTGAAAGTAGATACTAATATTAGCCCCTGTTTGGAGGGCATTTTTTTCCCATTTCTAGAAATTTTCTTACCGTTAGACATGGGGCCAGCCAAAATATTTGACCAACTTGTGAGAGGGAGGGGCCCACTAATTTGAAAAAAATGGTCCAATTCTTCATTTTTTCTTCACAATAATGCTGGCCAAACAGGGGCTTAATAACAAGAAGTAGATACAAATACGAAGTTCGATCTTAGCAACTAAACTAAACCCTAAACCCAACCATGAATGGCTAAAATATCAACTAAAGCCTAGCCCAAGATTGAAATCAAACCCAATCTAAACTAAGTCCAATAGGAAATAAAAACAAAACTACAAACTAACCCAAAATTAAACCCGTGTTAGGTTAAGGAATATATATATATATATATATATATATATATATATATATATATATATATATATATATATATATATATATATATATATATATATAGTTAAAACAAAAAATTGTTAATTTGTTTAGAAAAAATAAAATAAATTGATTTATAAAAACAAATTCGGTTCTTCGGTTCTAGGTCTAGAATCGAGAACCGAACCAAAACTTTTCGGTTCTTCGGTTCTCGGTTCTTCGGGTTTTTAAGTTAAGAAAACCCGCTCGGTTCGGTTCGGTTCGGTTCCGGTTCGGTTCAGTTCGGTTCGGACATTTTGCCCAGCCCTAGTGCCGATTCTTGCGGTGCGGAGTAATACTCTGCACACCGTCCTGTGCAGAGTAAATCTTTACAATTTTTTTTAAAATTTTTATAAAGTACGGAAAATATTACAAATCACATTAGATATTAATTTTACAAATCACATTAGATATTAATTTTTACAATTTTTATGTAAAAAAATCATTCATCCCCACTTAAAAAAACTTTATTCTATACATAAAGGAAAATTAGAATTCCTTTGAAGCGGTAAATTATTTGCATAACAATAATAAACAAATAAATAAATTATGAAAAAATATATTATTTCCAAACTAATGATTTTCTACTAAATTTGAAATTTGCTTAAGGTGGCATTTTGATGACCCCGGTAAAACTTTGGCAAACAAAAATAGATACAGTCTTCTGATTATCCTTTAAAAAACTATCTCATAAAAAACTACACAGCAATTAGTGATTGGATACCACGCCATGCATCCGAGTAAGAAATCAACTTTTATTATATGAACTTCAACATTATAATTTACACCTACATTATTTTAGACTAATTTAAATTACATTATGCAGGGCATATTGGCAAATTGGAAACGATAATATCTATACAAGAGACACATTGAATAATTTACTGGACCCAACAAAAGATATCGGTGTTGCAATTAGTCAAATAAAATTTAATACAATTTTCCTCTATATTCAATACATCTAACTTACATTCATTTATTATATCAGATTGCCGATGTCGAATTAAAATTACTCAGACAATTGATCAACGATGGTTGCACCTTGTTTCTAAAAAATATGCAATCATGGACTTTGCATTTGCAACAGAATGTGTTCGTCATCGCATATGGGCAATAAATCCACAACATAACGAACCTTCAACCTTGACTCGCTTCAAAGACTATGTAAATGGCAACCTGCCAATCGCTGGTCGTCCATGGATGTGGTTCAACTATTTATTAATTCCGTTTTCACATTCAGTCAACACTAGATATCTTTATCTCGTTAATTATCATGAATGGAAATTCCAAATCTATGATTGCAGCAATAAGGAGCATACACCACAAGAAATGAAAACAGATGCACATATAGTATACACTTGTGTTGATAAATTATTATCATGTCCAACATTTTTGTTTGATAGACAAGATATGAGCAACCATGCAAACAGAAAACTGAAATTGGACATCATACCTTATTTATCTTGTGCGAACAACGAGTAAACATTCAAATACTATTTACAATATATCTATTTGATTTAATTTCTCATCTATAATACTATCTTCATCTAACGAAAATCTTTTTCTTTACAAACCAAACTGCATATTATTGATACTCAAATTTATAGAATGTTTCGTTTTGAACTACCCATTAGAACAGTTGACCCAAACACGATAAGTATATACAGAAGTAAACTTACAGTTGATATTTGTTTTAATAAATATTTCTTGCACCCCGGATGATCATAATTTATTGAATCATTCAGAACAAGGTACTCATAAATATTTTCTTGTAATTATCTATACTATTTCTATGCTTTCGTTGATATAAACCTTGTTGTTTCATTTACTATATATATGTAACAATTCTTTCCTTGTACACTTCCTATTTCAAATTTAAAGTGATGATTGAAGAATTCTTTGCACCCAAGCTGGATAAATATGGATGTGAAACCTCGTTCAACAAGAAAACAACAAAGGTTAGTATAATCATCTATCGAGTAAACCTAAAATCCTTTTTGTTTATGAGATGCTATTCTTTTGTACACATTTTTAGCCGTAACTATCAATTGTCCCAAAAAAAATTCTCTAACTCCATTCATAAAAGTTTATAAACTAAGCAGATTGCAATCAACACCTTGTCTATTAAAGACTTGTGTTGCTGCTAAGATGATGTTTCTCACCCTGCTGGAGCAATAGCTGACTAATTTATTACTAATTTGGATGGAAATTGTACTACATGTTGCTTTATGTAATAAAACTGAAACTATGATTTCTAATATGTATTGATTCTTTGGATGACTTTATTTATTTTGCAAAAAAAAAAGTACTTTCTTTGGTACACATGATTCAATCGATTTTAAGTTTTATCACTTCGTCAATAACTTTCATAACAATTGTATTGTTGTAGTAAATCATGTTTACATGTTATGTTGTGCTGTCAATAAATAAGTAGTATGATATTAAATAGCTTTAGATGCGAAAGAGTTATTACAAATAAATAACATGTATATGTTTTGAGTGTCTGTGAACAAAATATAGGAAGAAGGTGCCTCTAACCTATTGTGTAAGTTGGGGAGTTGGTTCTATTAGAAATATAAATCAGATCTAAAATCGAAATCAAATCTAGATGCAAACATCCTATATTAAAATCACCAAAAGCCTAGGATCTACATTATGCCAGAATATTAGGATTCACGGATTCGGGTTATATACCGGATCCATTATGAATGATTTTTAACTATTGCAGATTTACTATGACAATCGATCACGTACTGATAAACGCAAACGAAGGGGTGTGGTTTATGATCTTCCTCAATGGGACCGTCATCTCTCTTCCAGATGGGGAGAAGGAAAACTATGTATGATTTGATGTGTTGAGGACCATAACCAAAATGATCTTTTTATATTGCATAATTAGAGTTCTCATAATCCCTTATTTATAACAATATTGGTATTTACTCAATTAGTCCATATTTATTGTAATTGAATTAAATATGTTGCCATTAAATAGAAAAAAATCATTGATTTTCCTAACCTCCTAAATATTTAGGATTGCCATTAAATTAGAAAAACCTTTGGTTTTTCTAACCTCCTAAATAATTTAGAAAACTATTGGTTTTCCTAACAATCTCCCACTTGGCTACATATTATTACTAAAACAATTATATTACAAATTCCTCAAGCGCGCATATGTATAGTCTATGTATCCTTAGACTTCTCTTTAAACAATCTGGTCTATCTTATTTATTAATAATGGAACCACCGCAACTTTTATCACAATACAGTCGTGATTAAACCACAATAATCACCATACTAATACACTTAATGACATAGATCAAATATGGATGAGTAGCATGGAAATTGCATGAAATGTGATATCAGACATTCATATTTCCAATTGGTCCTTCTTTATTCTTTAGTGAGATCATTCCAAACTACTTAATGCAACATGAACATTGCACATAGAAAACACAAGCAAGCTCAGAAACAGAATCATAAACCATCAATTTTATTCTGCAGAAAATCAAACAATCCAATGTTTAGAGCAAACACATAGTACATAAACAAATGACTTCCACTAGACCAAGGCATCCTAAAAAATAACGCCCATGTGAGTAGTGTGCTCATTAAAGACCTTAGGCGTTAATCCCTTGGTTAATGGGTCCGCTAGCATGGAATCTGTACCTATATGTTCAATAGAAATTTGTCTATCCTGAACTCTCTCTTTAACAACTAGAAACTTGATGTCGATGAACTTTGACTTCATCGAGCTCATGTTTTTGTTGGAGTAAAGCACTGCCGAGTTATTGTCATAGTAAATCTTTAATGGCTTGTCAATGCCATTTACCACTCGCAGCCCAGTGACAAAGTTCCTATATCGCTACTAGCAAGCATAAAATTTCTTGGTTTCGTGCAATAAGCCTATATCGCTACTAGCAAGCATAATATCATCGATATATAATAACAAGAAGATATATTTATTCCCAATGAACTTGTGATATACACAGTTATCAACAACATTCGCTTCAAAATCGTACGAGGTGATGACTTGATGGAACTTATGATACCATTGACGGGAAGCCTGTTTGAGACCACAGATGGATTTTTTCAACTTGCAGACTATAGAATTTGGATCTTTCGATACAAAGTTTTCTGGTTATACCATACAAATCGTCTCATCATTGTTTCCATTGAGAAACGCAGTCTTAACATCCATCTGATGTAGCTTCAGATCAAAAATGAGCCACTAGTGCCATTATTGTTCTAAAAGAGTCTTTCAAAGATACCAGAGAGAAAGTCTCTTTGTAGTCTATGTCTTCCTTTTGAGTAAAGCCTTAAACGACTAGACAAGCCTTATATTTCTTAACAATGCCCTTTGAATCCCTCTTGGTTTTAAATATCCATTTACAACCAGTGAGACTTTCTTGGAGAAAGACGATATAATCATTTGGAATTGCATTTCTTCTCTCCTTAGTAGATCTCCTCATTGACACTTCTTGAGGTTGTTGAGTTTGTACTATAGGTGGTGCTTAAGGAAGAATCTCATTGTTAACTTGGTCTGGAACAATGTCAGGGATATGAGCCCGAACATTGTCATCTAGTTCCGGAACAGTGTCTTGAACAACAATAGGTATAGAGACCTGATCGCCGTCAATAACAGATTCTTCTTCAAAGACAACATTCCTTATGTTTTCTTCCCCCCAAACTCAATATCCTCAAGGAATCTCGCATTTCCTGTTTTAACGAAGGATCTTGATGTGGGATTGTAAAACTTATATCCCCGAGAGCGTTCAGCGTAACCAACGAAATAGTAGCTGACCGTCCTTGAGTCAAGTTTTCTTTCATGTGGCCTATAAGGCTACATGAAAGCTCATATGAGGTTTTGGCAACTACTTTGCTCGGTACCTTATTAAGGATGTACACTACAGTCTTCAAAGCTTCTCCCCAAAGTGACTTTGGCAAGGAGGAATGACTAATCATATTCCTTACCTTATCCTTAAGAGTTCGGTTTCATCGCTCTGCAAAACCATTCATGCTGGGTTTGCCCAGCATGGTGTATTGCAGAACTATTCCACACTCAGTGAGAAAAGCAGCGAAGGGTCATGGACGTTGTTCTCCTGATCCATCATACTTTCCGTAGTATTCACCACTACGGTCAGATCGACAGCCTTTATTTTCTTTTAAAGGTGATGTTCAACTTCAGCTTTAAAAGACTTGAAAACATCCAGGGATTGTGACTTCTCGTGTAGGTAACCGAATCTAGAGTAATCGTCTATGAATGTAATGAAGTTCTGTTGTCCATTCCAAGAAGCCGTAAGGAATGGACAGCAGATATCAGTATGTATTAGTTCTAAGACATCTGTAGCTCTCTCGGCACCTAATTTTCTAATATTTGTTTGTTTCCTAAAGTATGCAGGAAGAGATATCAAAAACAAGTGCACGAGCAAGTCCTCAGATAGCTCCAACTTGAGCGACTTGAGTTTCGATGCGAGATGCGACACCTCCATGATGTACTCTCTTATGTTTCCTTTGTCCTTATACTTCATAGCAACGAGTTTAGCTAAAAGGTTACTCGCCTCCGATTTTTCATTCTTAGCAAAATATTGCTTAATTTCCTCAAGGAACATCTTGATGCTTTTGCTCTTAGTAATAAAGCCCCGAAACGCTTCCGAAATGGTACGTTTCATGATCATCAAGCACATTCGGTTTGAGCGATTCACCTCTCAATGTTAACCTCATTGGGTTTTTCTGGAGTAGAAGTGGGTCAATCTGAACGAAGTGCTAGATCCAAATCCAAACAACCGAGGACAATCTCCACGATTCTCTTTCCAGACTTTAAAGTTCGTTCCGCTTAGCATCGGGATGTTATTGACTTGGGGCAGAAACATTCGTAGCAGTAGCGACAGAAACTGGATAGAGAACAAAATAAAGAAAAATAAGACATGCACAAATAATCCAAATTGGGGATCCATCTCAAGATACCCAGCACAACATTAATTCCTAATCTTTGGATATAGAAATTAACTGTAAGTGGTACTCTCAATACAATGATCAAATACTGACAATCAGTTCTGTCAAATAATAGCCTTTCTTTGGACCCACTGTTGTTCACATGAAAAGTCTTTATAATTGTCACACATTTATCATCGTAGCTACGTTGTAATTTGGTCAAACTATGTCTTCCTTTGAGCTGAGCATAGTTCGCATAAATGATTCCGCACAAAAAATCTATGTATTTTCAGTCAACCTAATCTACATAACAGGGGTTACTTTGACAACATATTACTTCAATCAATTTAATTAAAAATACTAGACACCCAAAAGAAATAATCAAAACCAAAGTTTGAATTTATTTTAAACTTTTTAAACATTTTTTTTAATAAAAAAAATTCTTTCACCAAATTGAAACTTGATTTAATGGCCGAATGCATCAAAAACAACCAACAATCATTATATTATGAATCAAAATCTAATTTAGATATTTTTGAATCTGAATTGCTAAGGAAAAAAGGACTTCAATTATTCTTAAATTTTAAGAAATTTCACAAAATCCAAACATTCTATTCGAAAAAAATAATCCAAACACCATATGAATAAGATATGCACAAATCCTAATAATCTAACAACAATGACCGCTCTAATACCACTTTTTATAGATATAAATCATATCTAAAATCAAAATCAAATCTAGATGCAAACATCCTAGATTAAAATCACCAAAAGTCTAGGATCTACATCATGCCAGAATATTAGGATTCATAGATTCGGGTTATGTACCGGATCCATTATGAACGATTATTCACTGTTGCGGAATTACTACGACAATCGATCACATACTGATGAACCCGAACGAATGGGTGTGGTTTGTGATTTTCCTCGACTAAATCGCCTTATTTCCTCAATGGGACCGCCGTCTCTCTTCTAGATGGGGAGAATGGAAATTATGTATGATTTGATGTGTTCGGGACCATAACCAAAATGATCTTTTTATATTGCATAATTAGAGTTCCCATAATCTCCTATTTATAATAATATTGGTATCTACTCAATTAGTCCATATTTATTATAATTTAATTAAATATGTTGCCATTAAATAGAAAAAAACCATTGATTTTCTTAACCTCCTAAATATTTAGGAGTGCCATTAAGTTAGAAAAACCTTCTAACCTCCTAAATAATTTAGAAAATCATTGGTTTTCCTAACAGGTTCTGGTAAAGAGGAAGGGTTGTTGCTGCAGATGAACGAGAGATGAAAGTCCTTATTTGACAACCTATTTTAAGAAGAGGCTTATTGTAATCCTAATGACAATGAAAATGAGGGTTCAAACATTGACCCTGATATTGCTCCGTCCTACATTGTAAGTCTTTCTGCTTCACTTTATTATGTATTCACTTTTCTTTGTGTACGAGTACTCTTGGGTTGAATTGCTGTTATATAGAGTATATCTTCACGACTTAGCTCCTATATTTGTTTTGTCTTGTTTTAATCAATTTGTCTAATTGGATTAATTAATTTATTGATTAGTTAAACTCCATCAATGCTTTTTGGTAACTTGATGTGGCAGATAGTTGTTTGACAAGATCAGGTTAATAAAAGGAATTATACGTTTATGCTTTGCATAATATAGGTCACGTTATCTTCGCATTTGGAGTAATAGAATGCTCATTCCATACGTAGTTAAAAACGGTAAAGAAATCTTGTTTATGGATCTTTCAAAATGTCTCTTATACAATGACTTTCTAAACTTTAGAAGTGGTACAAACTAAGAAAAACATAATTAACTTGTATGCCATAACACTTTGAAGTTTAATTTATGTTAGATCTCGTCTTATTTTGATTCATTTGTTCTGTCTCTAGGTGCTTTGCTATCAAACATGGATATTCATGGAACGGTAGTCAATCGAAATTATTGTGCATTTCTACCTCAATATATAGTTTTATTTCTTTTGAGATGTTTTGAACTAACATAAAATGCTAATATCATTTTCAAAATAACACAACTCGTGCATTGCATGGGGTAAAACTAGTTTACTTAAAGATTTTGATGTGGGATTAGTTTCACGCCTTTATTGTTGAAGTATTGGGGCTTTACTAAGAGTTTCATTTTGTCCCATACCAAAAATCTAACAAGTGAATAAAGGTCTACAAAAAATGTAATTTTGTATCATTTTTTTGTTTTTAAAGATTTAATTTATTTAATGTTAAAAGTAAAAATTATAAACAAGATATTACAAGTTCCAACATAAGCAGGATGGGGAATGGATTCTCCATCCCATTATCATTCCTATTGATGACTAGGCACACAGATATGCAGATTTTCTTTTAGAAAATGGGCAAAAAAAAAAAAAAAGTAGTCTAACTAAAACAATTTTTAAAGTCTAGTAATGAGATTGAAAACATAAAGTTCAATGACCAAAGTGATACTAAGTGCAAAATTGAGTAGCCACTATTGAAACTAACCCAATGCAAGTTACATCAACTTGCATTTAGTATTCCAAAAATAATAGATACTACAAGAAATTTAATATATATAATATTTTATATTTCTTCTACTTTGATGCACTGCTTCATGCTAAAAGAAAAAGGACAATTCGTGAATTATATTGTATTTTGTTTATTGCAATTGCATCACAAGTAGCAGTAAGTTCAGTCAAGCTTCCATGAATTTATTTATTTATTTTTTTTAATCACCATCTTGAATTTTTAAAAATAGTAAAATGAATAAGTTAATGAATTTTTTAAAACTAATTTATTATCTTGATATATAAATAAAAAATTAAGAATAAATTACAGTAATATCCGTTCACCCAATAGAGGAAAAGAATGACATTTTCTCATTTTTCAAAAATTGGAGAAAAGTCTCTTGGTCATTAAATTATGAACACTTATTACTATTTATATGAAAAATGTAAATCACTACTCCTATAAAAGAGAGGATACTAATTTCACTGTTCATTTCATGCCCTTCCTTTCCCACTTGAACGGGTTCTTGAACTGGTTTGCTTTCCACGTAGCCACCGCCTGCTAATTCCATTGTTCATCTCGTGTCCTTCCTTTTCCCACTTGAACTGGTTTGCTTTCCACGTAGCCACCGCCTTTTAATTGGGAAATGGTAGGATTGATTTATAGTGTTATCTTCATTTGCTTCCTTTTTATTTCTGGAACAAAAAAGAAACCCTATAAATCGTTTCTTCCTTCTTCTTTGTCTGCGCCATATTTGCAAATATAAACGTGGTATTAAAGGTAAATTTCCTGCTTTCCACGTAGCCACCGCCTGCTAATTCCACTGTTCATCTCGTGCCCTTCCTTTTCCCACTTGAACTGGTTTGCTTTCCACGTAGCCACCACATTTTAATTGGGAAATGGTAGGATTGATTTATAGTGTTATCTTCATTTGCTTCCTTTCTATTTCTGGAACAAAAAAGAAACCCTAGAAATCGTTTCTTCCTTCTTCTTTGTCTGCTCCATATTTGCAACTAAAAAACCGAACAAAAGAATGGTCCAATTATATTTGTTTTTCTTTAACAATGTCATTGTTCCTTGAAAACATTACGACGCATGTGTTTACCACAATTACACTTATATTTTGAAATTGTAGCGAGATAGACCTCCGCGTTCTTCTTGACGTGTAGGATGTTCCGGCTATTCCGATTAGTGAATGCTACCTGCAAAATGAGGTCGGGACTTTATCCCCCATTCTACCTTTGGTGTGAGAATCAATAGTTGGTTTAGGAAAGTAGGAAGAGAGTATAATTGGAATTCAAACAGTTCGGGTTTCAAGAGAGCCATACCTTTATCACATTAGGGGTATTTATAGGCACCTGATGCAACGCACTCGTTCAGTAGTTAATGGTGCGACGCGTCCTACGTAAATCTTTCAACTTTCCCCACGTTCTGATGGGATGACCCCCATTCCTCAAGCAATTGGTTGTGCTCACGCTTGCTGTTAAGCGGTTCTCGTCCAGCCCATTGCCATTTGTATGATTAAGTGTAGGGTTGGCCTTATAGTGGTAAACGGTCTATGTAAACGTAGAGAGTCTCATGATGGTAGGCAGCCTCATGGGAGTCGACGACCTCATAGTGATGGACGGTATATGTGAACATAGATTACCTCATGGGGGTAGGCGACCTCATGGGGGTCGAACACCTCATGGTGGTCGACGGCCTCACAGTGGTATACGACATATGTGAACGTAGAGGGCCTTATGGGGGTTGACGGTCTCGTGGTGGTAGGTAGTCTCATAGTGGTAGCGGCCTCATGGTGGTAGACAGTCTATATGAACGTAGAGGGCCTCATGGGGGCAACAACCTCATGATGGTAGACGGCCTATGTGAACATAGAGGGCCGGGCCTCATGGGTAGGCAGTTTCATGTGGGTCGACGGCCTCATAGTGGTAGACAGCATATGTGAACGTAAAAAGGTTTCATGGTGGTAGGCGGCCTCAAGTGGTAGCCGACTTATGTGAATGTAGAGGGTCTCATAGTGATAGACAGCCTGTAGGGGTAGACGTCTTATCATGTGGTGCTCTACGTGTAGTGCATATCAAGTAGTTCTCACCTCATTTGCCATTGTGGATAATTTTTAATGCCATTCTGTATCATATTTGTTTAACAATCACTCCATCCATCCATCGTCCTGTTAAATGTAATTATTTTTATAGTACGATGTGAGTAAATATTTCAAAAGAACTACTTCATCATGGTAAAAATGTGATTGTGCTTACTAGTTGACTGATTTAATAAACTATCGACAAATTAATAATTTAAACGAGAAAATTACTTGAAATCATGTTTTTTAAATTTTAATTTCGTTAATCTGGTATTAACACACACACACACACACACACACACACACACATATATATATATATATATATATATATATATATATATATATATATATATATATATATATATATATTATTTTTATTTTTTTAATTTCAAAAACTAGGTTGTCACGTGAATACATATGCTTAGATCACAATTACATTATGTCACAATCACACAAAACTTCATTCTCAAGAGATTTTCTCCAATAATTATCTCACCTTCTCTATCTTGAAAGTTTATTTACATTAATTTGGGTGATAGGAATTGAATTTCCCATTCATTCACTTATAAAGAAATTTCTTCTTATTAAGCTTATTCAGATTTGAGGAAGTTCATTATGCAATTTACTGATCACGTGAATCACTATGGATAGCAATATAGTCTCTATAAATTTACTAATTATGTGAATCGGGATGGTTAAAATCCATTGATATGAAAGTATGCTTCCTAAAATCAATGCTAATCCTTCTCCAACAGATGAACAAAGTCGAGCAAAGACAGCTTTCGCAGAACCTTTTTTCAAAATCAGTAGATACAGCGCAGATGAACAAGTCAGCGATTAAAGTTGACATTCCAGATATTGTCTCCGTATCGACATGTGCTGATCTTACTTTGCCACCTGGTGCAGGCCTCTGCATCGACACTATTCGAGGACCTGTATTCTTGGTAAATAATCGTTTTGCTTTTCCTACCCGTGTTTTCCACTTTATTTGAAGTTACTCTATCACTCTTCGAGGCCAATCTGCTGAGTACAAGAACTAACCCGAAAATTGCAGCTTTGGAAGGGTAGGGAAACTTCAAAGACCCAAAAACCTTTGAAGTTTCTTTTGCTCTGGCTGCTGGGGGTGACTAATAATTTTCAGAATTCAGTTGTATGTATGTCAAATGTATAATTTCGTTTTATGGCGATAAATACCAACGGCTCCACGTGATATAAGGAGGATTCACGTCTTTTCCAAATATTTCATCTCGTTTTGCTGTTTTATTTTTCTCATTCTATGTAGATTGCCGAGCCATGGGAATCTTTGGATGGATGGTTTGATGCGATTCGGTTTGTTTTGATCTGCAGGCTGTAAGAACCAAGAAAATTCCCTCTGTAAAAACTGTAGGAAACCCCTGAAAAGACTGAACTGTGAAAAACTGTAGGAAACTGTGAAAACCCACAATCATCTTTTCCTTTGTAAAAGCACTGGAAAAAACCCCTGAAAAGACTGAACGAAAAACACTTCAAGAAACCTCGTACTTGCTTTCTACAAAACGACGCAAAAAATTCATTTTACGCCTGATTAACACATAGAAACAAGTGATAAAAATGCAAATAAAAAGTGAACTGAGAGGTAAAAAGGATGGTTACTTGGCCATTTTGTCACCTCTGGAATGAAATCCATTGATGAGAACTGCGGTTGCCATCCCACTTGGAAAGGTCAACTTGTAGTCGATTATCAAGATCTGGGGACCAATTTCAACATCTGAACTCTTAAAAAGAAACACTTGGAAAGTTATACTTTAACAGTGGATGCAACAAATATTGCTTCAATCTGACTGAAAATGCATAGAATGTGGTCCAAGTTCAAGAAATCAAAGCATAGCTCGCTGGAAAAATATTATACTCCATATTCTATGACTTTCTGTATACAGAAAGTCGAGTTTCTGCTAGAAATGGTACTTCAGAACACAAGCCAAGATACATAGAAAATCTTCATCAAACCAAAATAGATCATGCGCAGTGAGGATTGGATAGTACTAGACATTATAAAAACATGAAAAGAAGTTAAAATCTACTGCAAAGTATGAAGATTAGATTGTAACACTGAGAGCTGTGGTGTACCTTTCGAAGAGGAATCAACACGAAAAGGCCGATAAAACAAACTAAGAAGAGGAAGCCAGTCATCCAACCAAGCCCAGGTTCCTTGATACTGCTTGGAGAATTTCCTACAGTACTAAAGCCACCAGACTGATCAAATGTTTTCTTGTTCAGTCCCAGTCGATAACCTCCAAATCCTCCTAAAATTATAATGTACATTAAAGAATTAATCTAGTATGAAAATAAAGCAAAGATTTTCATTAAAATTTCTGAAATAAAGTGCCTCAAACCTCCAACTGCAATGCTGTAACATGCAACGGCACAAGTTTGTATCATAGTATTCTCCTGTTTTGTGAAAGGAATTGAGACAATTCCTGTCTTTCGAAGCAACTTTTTCCATGTTCGAATAAGCACAAATGCAAGAAGCGCAGCAGAAACATTAAGGTTCGGAGTAATTCCTGTTGTAAGATTCAGCTTCATTGCTATTACACTAAACATCGATCCAATTAATATACTAGCAATCACTGCACGCAGTGTAATCTGCTTCGTCCATGGCTGAAGTCTTTTCGGATCCTCCTCGACTTCTTCCTGCTGCAGTTCCTCCATTTCCACTTTCTCAATCTCCTTCGACTCGTCTCCCAAATACCTCATGGCTGGAGTAGGGCTAATCTGCATCATTAGATAATAGTATGAACCTCAAACTCAGTAACCCCGGGAAAAAAAAAATGAGACTGTGAATAAAAGAAGTGACAATTATAACTATAAATACACGAAGGAACCCTTCTTTTCGAATTCCTATGATGCAATAAAGTAGATTTGAGTGAAAAGCAAAGAAAGTAGAATCATATAAATTACTTGTATATTTTACAATGTGAAGCAGAACTTTAGAGAAGAATGGCAAATTGAAAAGGCTTCATATGGGTTATGCCTTCCTTTTCGATCAAGTCCTAAAACCCAAGAATGATTACACTCTTAAATAATCTAAATTTTTGACTTTTATATTTGCGACAGTCCACTTATGGAAGGCTATACTCCAGCATAGCCATCTAGGATGCCCAAAATACCAGGAAAAAAAATTATTTACTATCTACTAGGATGCAAGAACTTGATAAAATAAATTACTTTTCTGGGTATATTTCAGTCAACTAGATGATTTCTTTTTAATGAATTATTGTTACGCCATGCTCTCCACTGATTATTTATTGGAAAGATGTTAGGACTTTTTAAGTTGGCATTAGTAGGTAAGAGAAATGATCTCCTATTCATGGGCAAGAGTAACTTAAAATTTTTGACAATTAAAAGTTGAGTTGTCAAAAATTATAGACTTGATCGCTGACGTGGCAAAGAGTAATTTTTATCTAGGGATGGCAATGGGGTGGGGTCGGGGCAATCTTCCCCACCCTGCCGGCAATTCCCGTCCCCGTCTCGTTACTCGTTTAAAGCAAGGTTGGGCGGAGCCCTTGCCCCATTTACTACCCCATTTAATTTTTTTTTAAATTTTTTATAATTCATTTTATTGCTTACATTCATTAGATTGAGAAATAATATATTTTTTAATCTTTATTTATTTTTAAAAGTTAAATTATTCAAATATATTTGGTAAACTAAGATTTTTATTGTTTGTCATATTTTTTAAATAGTTGTCATTCTCTATTAAAATTAATGAAATTTAGTGAAAATTTTCATTTAAAGTATTGAGTTCTAAAAAAAAATTAAAAAAAAAAAATAATAAACGAGGTGGGGGCACCTGTACTCGTAACCGCCCTGGGGTAAAGTTATCCGCTTCGTCCCCGACCCGAATACCCTGATTAAGTGGGTAATCCATGCCCTCGTTCGGGGTGGGGCTCGCAGGTGTCGATTTTGTCAAATTTTTTTTACCATCCCTAGTTTTATCCTACGCAGTATGGGGTAGGAGATCATTTCTGAATGCATGCATCTTACATTGTGATTTTTTGCTAAGTACTACCAGTAGTAATTGTTACGGGTCTGTGTCAAACCCTCCGCCTTGACTGCCACATATCAGCATACGTGGCCAGTCTACGGATTGGCCGAGGCGGTTATGCATGGGACGATCTGATTGTACCCACCGAAGTGACTGCCTCCTGGAACGAACTGAATATGCGTCAGCGAATGAACCAGACTCATCCGCGAATACGTGGTGTATGCAAAGACCCGCACTCCGCTCCCACAACGCTGCAACCCCCCACCTGCCTCCCCTCGTCGTCAAAGATCTCTTGTACAAAGATCTTTCCAAAGTCAAATCCCTGGTTGATGGGACGTGTGACAGGTCTCCAAATGGTCAATTCAGCTGCCATGTCAGAAAGCGTTAAATGACGGCCAGCCTATGGATGGACAGATTGACACCTAGGATGGGTCGGATTTTGGAGATCTAGCAACACGTGTCTCCTCTTCCAACGGTTCTCCTCTTCCCATCCTTAGTATAAATGCTCCCTCCTTATGTCTGAAGAGAAAAAAAAAAGATTTTTCTAAGAGATTCAAGACACTACTACACCAAACACTTGGGTATTATTTTCTCCCCCACATTGTGGGCACTTTTATTAATATATACATTCTCAAACCATTTCCCAGCGAGTGTCCTACCGCCTATGAACCCCTTTCTGGTTAAACATCAAGCTGACTTGACCGTCGGAGTGCTTGCGGCTGCTCCCAACCCTTCCGGGAAAGGCCACGAGTGACTGACGGTGTGCCACGTGTGCAAGGAGGAGCTGACTTGAAGACATCTTCTGTTGGCCACGTGTCGTAACCATTTTTTGAGGTCAACAGATTGGCGCTGTCTGTGGGAATCAACTTAACCACGAGTTTTCCCACCAAAAAGCTGCTTGAACATCCGGTTGATATTCCCCATTTGGGAAATGGACTGATTCTTTAAAAAAAAGGATCCTTCAGCCGCTTCAGAACATGAGCTCCAGCCACGAAGGGGAAAATGCAGGGACAAGGGACGTCTCTGAAGAAGAGATTATCCGTACCAATGTCAATCAACAACGACCTCACCACTGTTACTGCCGAGGTGGGAGAACTGTCGCACGTTTAACGGTCGAAGTAGCCTAAATGGCTACTAACATGAGGGCCATCATGGCTCAGAACACGGCCATGCAAGAGCTTATCAGGCAAGTGCAAAGTCAGGACGGTTTTCAATGCCCACAATATTCCCAGCAATCTGCTCATAGACACGTAGAGGCGGAATCCAGCAAGAGAACTCACGTGAGTCCCCAGGGGGAAGCTCAAGTTGAAAGAGAAGTGGGGATGGACACTTCTAACTATACTGTCGCCCCAGTCAGCGCCACAGCAGGATAATACAACTTTCCTCCAGAGTACGAGGAGCAACCCAGAGATCTATTAGCCTCTTTGACCGGATCAGACGGGCACCTAGAAATAGGGATCAACCTTGCCAAACCACTCCTCAGCAGAGGCGAGAACAAAGCCATAAAACCCAGAACCCCCTCTTAGAAATAGGCGGGAGAGGCGAAGTCAAGTGGATTGGGGAAATAGAGCTGAAACAGCTCAGCACCCACCCCGTCCAGCAACGGATGGGAACGAATCAGACGAACCCTGTAGGTCGTACGAACTGGACGACGATGATGACAACTTGCCCTTTTCCAGAGAGCTTCGCACCTTTCTAATGCATCCAAACTTCATCCCTCCAAAAATCCCCAAATACGAAGGAAAAGGTGATCCGGAAAAGCACCTCAACAAATACAAAACACAGATGAGCCTTCGTGGCACCTCACCAGCTTTGCAGTGCAGAGCTTTTCACCTAACCCTTGGTGGAGCTGCTGAAGTGTGGTACGCAGACTGGCGCCACTTAGTATAAGGAGCTAGCCAGACCTGAAAAAGGCATTTTTGAATCAATATCTCTCAAGAAAAGAGGGAGAAGCTCCGATTCAGCGCTTGCAAGACACAAGACAAGCGGCAGGGGAGACCCTGAAAAGCTACCTTGCTCGTTTCATCGATGAGATAACTTACTGTGAACAGGTCACGGACAAGGAGGCCTTGTCAGCTCTGAAATGAGGCTTAAACATGAACACTTTATTCTGGAGAGACATCTGAAGTAAGAATCCTTCAATGTATGATGAGTTGTGGAGATGATGAAAGTTGAAATCGTCAATGAAGAGATGATTGACCACCGGAACAGAGCCGCCCAGGGGCTTCCACCGCCTCAAAGGCAGATGGGCAGATGACCCACATCTCAAATAGTAAGTCAGCAGTGGACTCAGGCCGGGAACGCTGTAGCCCCCACTTTAGGACAGGAACTGGCCACAGTCACTTTGAACGCAGTCCCCACCTTGGCTTACGAAAGCTCTAGGCTGAGTACAAGCAACCCTGCCAGAAACGCTGGACGACCTTCGACCTTTAGAAATAGGAGGAGGGGAGGAAGGCCTAGAGATAGGCCCCCAGAAGTACAATAAGATCGCCACTATGGCCATGATACTAAAGATTGTATGAGGGTAGGAAGACCGACAAGTAACCCTCGTAATAGCAGGAACCACTACTACGAAGGCACCAGTTCGAAGCCTAGTCCCCCCGGAAGGGGAGAGACGAGGCGACACTCTCTCCACAGCAGAAACGACGGTAGGGATAGGCCCCGAGACAGGCAGCGCCCCAGGAGAGACTCAGCCCCCTCAAACGAACAACAGCCGATACGTGAAATCGACACCATCATAGGAGGGCCCTAAGTGGGAGGCGAGTCAAAAAATGCACAAAGGAATTACACTAGGGAGGCCAAGATCCCGTCTCTGACCAGCTATACAGTTAGCCGGTCACATGAGGGGAGAGCTGCTGAGCCCATTACGTTTACCCAGGATGATGGGACGAGTGTACACTTCCCACATTGTGATGCCTTGGTAGTCAGAGCCGTGGTGGCCCACAACGGGCTGAAGCGCATGCTGGTGGATAATGGTAGCTCAGTCAATATCCTGTTCGGCACAACCTTCGACAAAATGGCAGTGGATCACGAGCTGACACCAATGAGCTCGCCCCTTTACGGATTCACTAGAGACGGCATCATTCCTAGGGGAAAGATTACTCTGGCTATTGAAATGGGAGCCTCGCCCCAGATAGAACACCACTTCATGGAATTCCTAGTTGTGGATCGCCGATCCACCGACCATGGAGTCTTGGGGAGGCCCGCCTTAATAGAATTATGGGCAGTCACTTCTATCCATCACCTCTACATGAAATTCCCAACAGAGCGAGGGATTGCCACTATCAGAGGCGACCAAATGGGATCCAGGGAGTACTATCTCAATTCGTTAAGGAAGGCAGAGCCGCGAGTTAACATGGTACTAGACGCTGAGATGACGGAGGCCCCTGAAGAAGGGCAACCCCCGGCACAAGATGTCATCATGACGGAAGCCAGACCCGAAGTATCTTTGGAAGAGCTGGACCCTAGGATAATTGAGTCGGAGTCACAAACTGTCCCAATGGAAGAATTGGAAAAGTTTCCAGTGGACCCCCCAAGACGCATCCAAGGTCTTGCAGGTCAGAAAGCAACTGGACGAGGAGATTAGGGAGGAACTGAAGAACTTCATTCGACGGAACTCGGACGTCTTCGCGTGGAGGCATGAGGACATGATTGGCATAGATCCCAAGGTCAGTTGCCATCACTTACAAATTGACCTGATTTGTACTCTATACAGGCAGAAGAGAAGGGCGTTGAATGCCGAAAGGTATGAGGCCTTGAAAGAAGAAGTGGAACGGCTCATCAGTAATGGCTTCATTCTTGAGGCCAAATATCCGAAGTGGATTTCAAACCCGGTGCTCGTGAAGAAGCATAATGGTAAATGGAGGGTTTGCATCGACTTTTCACACCTGAATCAGGCCTACCTGAAAGATAGCTTCCCGCTTCCGTGGATCGACCAGTTGGTAGATTTAACCGCCAGGCATGAATTGTTGAGCCTCATGGATGCTTATTCAGGCTACAATCAGATACCTATGTTCCCAGGCGACGAAGACAGCACCTCCTTCATCACGGATAGAGGGGTTTACTGTTACAAGGTGATGCATTTTGGCCTGAAAAATGCGGGAGCAACCTACCAAAGGCTGGTTAACAAAATGTTCGCCGATCAGCTCGACAAAACAATGGAAGTATATGTTGACGACATGCTTGTAAAAAGCCTTATGGCTAAGGATCATATCAAGCATTTGACCGAAGCCTTCAACACCCTGAGAAGATCCACATGAGGCTGAACCCCCTGAAGTGTGCCTTCGGGTAAATTCTTGGGCTACATCGTAAATCAAAGGAGGATAGAGGCCAATCCAGAAAAGATTAGGGCTTTGATTGAAATGAGATTATCTCAGGAACCTAAAGAAGTGCAACGGCTCAATGGTAGAATAGCCGTACTCAACCGTTTCATCTCGAGGGCCACTGAAAAGTGCTTGCCTTTCTTTAAAGCCCTCAAGGGAGGTGAGAAGTCCGAATGGACCCCAGAGTGCGAGGGAGTGTTCCAAGAATTGAAAAACTACTTGGGACGAACACCGCTCCGTAGCAAACCAAGAGAAGGAGAACCCTTATTGTTATACTTGGCCGTGGTCGAGGTTTCAATCAGTTCAGTACTTGTACGGGAAGAAGAAACACACCAACTGCCAATCTACTATGTAAGCAGAGCCCCTGCTCCCCGCCGAAGCCAGATACCCAGACATGGAGAAATTAGCTCTTTCTTTGGTCACCGCTTCCCGGAAACTGAGGTCATATTTCAGGCCCATAGCATTCGCATCCTAACAAACTTTCCACTGAGGCAAGTCTTACAGAAGCCAGACGCATCGGGGACATTACTAAAATGGGCGGTCGAGCTTAGCGAATTCAACATAACTTACGCGATCCGGACAGCCGTCAAGGGTCAAGCCTTAGCTGACTTCATCGCTGAGTTCGCAAAACCCCCCGAAGTCGAAGTAAATATGGAACCAGCAGAGCCCCCCACATGGAATCTCTTTGTCGATGACTCGTCTGGAGAAACAGGCTCCGAAGCTGGTATTATGGTAGAAAGCCCAGAGGGGCACAAACTCAACTGCGCCGTGAAGCTCGGATTCAAAGCTTCTAACAACATGGCAGAATACAAGGCCCTCTTAGCCGAACTTAGGCTAGCCAAGGAACTGCAAATAAGGAGGCTGGTCATCAGCAGTAACTCACAGTTGGTGGTGAATTAAGTTAATGGAAACTTCATGGCCAGGGATAAACACATGGCCGCCTACCTGAAGTTGGTTATGAACTCTTTGCCAGACTTCGAGAAGTTTGAACTGATTCAGGTGCCTTGCCAAGAAAATTCTCATGCGGATGCCCTATTGAAGCTGGCCAGCAGCATAGACTCTGAACTGCTCAAAATAGTGCCAATCGAATACTTAACAGAGCCCTCCATTAAGAAATGTGAAGAGTTGATGTGGGTTGAAAGCACACCATCCTGGATGGTACCTATCTTGGCCTACCTGAAAGAACAAACCTTGCTAGAGAATGAAACTGAGGCGCGGAAGCTTCGAAGGAGAGCTTCTCACTTCGTACTCCAAGATGAAATTTTATACAAGCGTGGTTTTTCCTCTCCACTCCTTAGATGCACAGGGGGGAAGAAGCGAACTATATCCTCAGAGAAGTACACGAAGGCGTTTGTGGAAATCACTCTGGTGGTCTAGCCTTATCCTACAAGATACTAAGGCAAGGGTATTACTGGCCAACCCTGAAAATGGATGCCATGGAATTTGTACGCAGGTGTGATAAATGCCAGCGCATCTCCAATGTGTAGAGGCAACCATATCAAGAACTCACCGTTGTAACCAGCCCGTGGTCCTTTGCCAAGTGGGAATAGATTTCATTGGCCCCTTGCCAAAGGGAAGAGCGAGTGCGGGCTTTACCATAGTCGCTCTTGACTACTTCACCAAATGGGTGGAAGCAGAGCCTCTAGCCAAAACTACGGAGGCCAACGCCTCTAAATTTCTTTGGAAGAATATCATATGCCGGTTCGGCATTCCTCACTCCTTGGTCTCTGACAATGGAAAACAGTTTGATAACAAGAGGATCCGAGATCTATGTGACGAACTATGGATCAAAAAGCATTTATCTTCACCTCACCACCCCCAAGCAAATGGCCAAGTCGAAGCGGTCAATAAGACCATTAAGCTCACCCTGAAAAGGAAGTTGGATGCCTCCAAGGGAGGCTGGGTGGACGAACTCCCCCAGGTCATATGGGCAGTCAGAACCACCTGTAAAACAGCCACCCGGGAAATACCATTTTCCATGGCCTATGGAGTTGAGGAGATGAGTCCCGTAAAGGTTGGTGTTCTGTCTCCTCGACGTCTCCACTTCAACGCAATAACGAACGATGATCTAAGGAGACTTGAGATGGATTTCCTGGAAGAGAAGAGAAATGAATCCCAGGATAGACTCGCCTCTTACCAACAAAAGATGATGCGTTGTATAACACCAAAGTAAAGAAGTGAGTACACCGCGTTGGCGACCTGGTACTTCGCAAGGTTTTTCCATCAACCAAAGATCCTGGCACAGGAACTTTAGGGCCGAACTGGGAAGGGCCGTATCACGTCAACATGGAGGTCAGACCTAAAACTTATAGAATCGAAGATCTGACTGGAAAGGTGATGCCTCATCCCTGGAATGTCGAACATTTGAGGAAGTATTATCAGTAAGGAATATGTACTGTTGTGAATGTTGCCATCGAATAAATGTTTTTTGTTCACTTTGCTCTTGCATTAACACGCCCCCAAGAAACTCTGCCCAGTCAGGATTGGTGTGGGTGCCATCCCTGACGAAGCAGCAAGCGCACATCAAACAAACTTGGCTAGGTGCTAGCCCATCCAAAGGGTACATCCCTAAGGAACTCTGCCCAGGCAGAGGTGGTGCGGGTGCCACCCCTGACGAAGCAGCAAGCGCACATCAAAAAAACTTGGTAAGGTACAAGCCCATCCAAAGGGTATACCCTCAAGGAACTCTGCCTAGGTAGAGGTGGTGCGGGTGCCACCCCTGACGAAGCAGCAAGCGCACATCAAATAAACTGGCAAGGTGCAAGCCCATCCAAAAGGTACACCCCCAAGGAACTCTGCCCAGGCAGAGGTGGTGCGGGTGCCACCCCTGAAGAAGCAGCAAGCACACATCAAACAAACTTAGCAAGGTGCAAGCCCATCTAAAAGGTACACCCTCAAGGAACTCTACCCAGTCAGAGGTGGTGCGAGTGCCACTCTTAACAAAGCAGCAAGTGCACATTGAGTGAGTTCGATGCGCCATTACTTATTCATTGGCTTCTTCCATTTTATTAAGTGGTTGGGTGAGTCTGATGCGTCATTACTTATTCATTGGCTTCTTCCATTTTATTAAGTGGTCGAGTGAGTCTGATGCGTCATTACTTATTCATTAGTTTCTTCCATTTTATTAAGTGGTTAAGCAAGTCCGATGCGTTATAACATGATTGAACTACGTAATTCGAATATAGTAAAAATGCATCAACACATGGAAGAAAATGATTTCCATTCATCACAAGAAGGGGCCGAAGCCGTTACAAAGCTAAGAAAAAGCTAGTCTAGGTTTACTATCGCCCCAGCTCCCCTTGCCTCCTCCTGTTGCTCCTCCTCTTGTAAAGCCTCCTCCTCCTCTTCCTCGGCTATTAGGTGACCCCCGATTGGCCCCCCAAACTCCTCTTCGAGGAACTCGATGTCTAGAGATGGGTGTCTCTCCCTCAAATGAGACATCTTTTCCTGGGCTACCCAGGAGGCCCAATAATTGGCGAAGTCATCGTACTCTGGAGTTTTATCAAAGTTATCCTTATAGTTTTGGACCATCGCCTAGCCCACTGCCTTCACCTCAGCTTTGAGGGAGTCGATCTCTTCAGCCTGGGCTTCAAAAGCTTTTTCAGCTCACTCTTCTCTCTGTTTGCCTCCGCCAACGCTTCCGAGGCCAGCCGTTGGTGATCATTGGCATCGTCGACTCCTTTGGTCAAGGCCGCCAATTGGGAGGAGGACTCATGGAGTTCATTCCTTAGCCGGTTCACTTGAATCTCGACCGTGTCTAGCTTCGAAGTGGCCATGATCCACCCTCCTCGACCTCCTCCAGCTCTTTCTTCGCCTTGGCCACCTCGGCCTCTCAGGTTTCTGAAGCTTTCAACTTCTCCTCCAGCTCATCGTTTCGCTTACGGAGGCCTCTCACCAGGTCTTCTGCCGCGGCGCCCATACTTAAGGCTCTAGCCACTCAGGCATTATTGGCGGCCAGCAGGTCCTCGACCTCACACGAGGAGACGTGTTTGGCCCAGTCTTTGGTCCAATACTTACTGTAGACCCTTCCAGCTGAAGTGGTTTCCGAGGGGAGCATTTCTAGTACAGCTTCGGAGAGGTCATCGTCCTTGCTCCCAAGGAAGTTCGTAACTTTGCCCTTGGCTGGCACGCTGGCAGGTCGCTTCTGCTTCTTCCTGGCCGGGCCCTCGGCAAAGTAGGCGGTTATGGGCACTATGGCCTGAGGGATAGTCGAGGGGGCTGCCACGGTTACTCCAGGTGGAGTTGGGGGAAGAACCTCCTTCGAAGGAGCCGAAGTGGGCACCCTTGCTGGGCCGGCTTTCATTTTCTTTACGAGAGGGGCGCCTTCATCCGCCTCGTCTTCTGCAGCAGGCTGAGGAGCCTTGCTTGTAGGCAGCCGAGCGCATTTTTAACATTTTTGCCTCCGCCACTCTCCGGCAAATTATTGTAAAGTCTGGCCTCAATACCTTTTTCTTTGCAAAATCTCTTGCAAGATGGACAAACGGATAAGTGCTTGAAGTGAAAATAGAATAGGGGAAGAACCGAAGCTGTGCACTTACCTTGATTTGACATCAAGCCGTGGGCAACGAAGTGGGTGTTCTTGTAGATGATTTCCTTGTAACTGCGCTCATTAGGAGTCAGCCGGTAGAGTTGGTTGATGATATCCCACTCCTCCTCGGATATCACGCACATCGGTAAGGAGCCTGCAAGTGATGTATATTAAATGGATGAGCAAAATAGACAAGTGAAATCAACTCAGGAAAGGGGCTTACTGTAAATTGAGTATGAAGTGGGGACAGTGAGAGGTGCCATGGGATCGCCATCCATAGTATCCCACCTCTCGGCTACCTAAAACCAGAAGTTCCTCCAACCCTTTACCGAAGTGGGCAACCCGGTAACAAACGGAGAATGCGACCCCCAGGGTGCCAGATAGTACCAGCCCTTACTTTCTTCTCCCCCCGCCACACACTTCGGCAAAAAAAGGGAATGGAACACTCTGAACGACATGTCTATCCCAAGGCTGACCCGGCGCCACAACATCCACGTGCCCGCCATGTGGGACAACGCATTTGGGTTTAACTGGGTCGGGGCCAACCCGTAAGAACGAAGCACTAACCTAAAAAAAGGATCGAAGGAAAGTCTAAGCCCGGCCTTAAGCAAGTTCTCGCTCACAGCCACACACCCCGGCCTCGGGTAGCACGCTCTCTCGTGGGGCTCGAGCACTATCAGTTTTATACTCTCAGGGATCCTAAAGACAACCCTGCATCTGTCTAGTACTTCCCTAGTAATGCTGGAAGGATAATTCGAGGGCCCCCATTGGACATAGGTGCCATTCGATTGCTTTTCTTTGAAAGGATCTAATAACTCCAATTTTCCATCCATTAAATCAACCTTCCCATTTAACTTTTATCTTCTCATGAGGACATTAGTGATTCAATATTTGCCGACTCATAAATGCATGTTTAGTACACATATTGATAAGTGCATTTTGTACACTTATTAAGGTCACAAAACATGGAAAACTATTGATGTATATGTTTAATTCGATATAATTTGTATTTGTAGGATGACATTGATGGATGAAATGAGGAGTATGCAAAAGTGAGAGAAAAAAGGATCAAATTGGAAGAAAATGAAATTTCAGGGATCAAAATGAAATTATTCAAAAGATGACCCGAATGATGAATCAAGCATGGAATTGAGCTAAGTAACACATTGTGACATCATAGGATGTTAGAAGAAGGAGGAGAATGAAGCAATGCCAAAAGGTGGATGAAACAAACTTGGGGACCAAAGTGAATCAAAGAGAAAATAATTTCTACCATACAGTCGCATGGTAGAAAGTCCATGTAGTCGCACAAGCATCTACAGGAGATGAACAGCGAAAATTTTTATAACCATGCTGTTGCATGCATTTATACCATGCATCGCATGGTTCAATCTGGGCGAAAATTCTGGTTTCCTTATTTCGTTCCAACTCATATGGAAACCAATCTTTTGGCAACTATATAAACTCTTAAACCGTCCTCAAACCCTAGGCAAACTTGAGAGGAGATTTTTGAAGGTTTTCAGAGAGAAAAAGAGGCACAAATAAGAAGAATAACATCACGACGAGAAGATTCAATTCAAGGTTATTCGGGGTGATGTCGTTCTTTATCTATTTTTCTGATTTTCTTCTTTCCTCCATGCTAGGCTAATTTTATATGTGCTAAGTGAACGATGAACGTTGTGATGTAATATTTTAATTCCTAATTTTACTTTGTTGACATTAAAACTCGTTTTGAATTATTGAATGATTTATATACATTACTTTTTCTCTACAATTATATACGCAATAGTTGTATGAGTGTGATGACTTATTTTATGCATTCGAAAGAAGGGAAGTAAACTCGACAGGGTATAAATCATCGTAGGGTCCGATAGGGGATAGAAATATACCGCTATGCTCTACGTGAATATCTAAGTGTTTACAAAACGTTATGCATTCTTGTATATTGCATTTGTCATAGAAATATAGTCAAATTGCATGCGAGAATAGGTTCAATTCTACTCGAGAGAGATTATTGAATATGTTTGAAACATTGATTTTTTATCAATTCAAACATGTTGTCAATTTTGTAGAACTAGAATTAAAATGGATCATTGTATGGGGATTTGCGAATCTAGTACGTTTCTTTTCTATGAGTTGCCTCAATTTGTATTCAATCATATAATTTACATTTAGTTTAATTAATTAATCCACTATTGCTTTCATTTAGTTTAGCTACAATTTAGTTACAAAACTCAACCATATTTCACGTTTCGGTTAAGGTCAGAATAGGTAAAATCGAACTAGTAAATCTCTGTGGGAACTATACTTGGACTTTAAAATCCATTTTATTACTTGAACGATTTGTACACTTGCGGTAGTTTTTATTCGAAACATATTTTCGATGAACACGTATTGACAAAATTTAATTTCTTATTAATCTTACTAGTGTTCAATATAATATAGTCTATTTCACTAATCAAGCTGTGAAGGACGAGTGTCATACTAATAAGAAGGCCAAAAAAATATTCGATATATATTAGTAAGTGGAACTCATTAGTTGTCTATTCTCAAGTTGGAAAGTAAATGTCGAAAAATGACAATCACTCATTCTTAAAATAAATGTTCTTAAGATTAAAGAATCGAACGAAAAGGGAGAAAGCTCTCTATCACTTGTTCTCCTGTAATTGGAACCTCCAAAACCACAATAATCATAGCAAAGAAAGGGTTCTAATTCCTTTGATTCTCCTATAGGATCTGATTTGATTTAGTTCTCCTAAAAATCAAATCACGTAATTTGTTTCAATTTCATGCTTGTCATTCAAGCAATGGTTGTCACGTTTAAATAAGAGAAAATTACTTGAAATCATGTTTTTTGAATTTTAATTTCATTAATCTGGCATTAACACACACACACACACACACACACATATATATATATATATATATATTTTTTTTTATTTTATTTTATTTTATTTTATTTTTTTTTTAAATCCAAAAACTAGGTTGTCACGTGAATACATATGCTTAGATCACAATTACATTATGTCACAATCACGCAAACTTCATTCTCAAGAGATTTTCTTTGATAATTATCTCACCCTCTCTATCTTGAAATCATATTTACATTAATTTGGGTGACAGGAATTGATTTCCCATTCATTCACTTATAAAGAAATTTCTTCATATTAAGCTTATTCGGATTTGAGGAAGTTCATTATGCAATTTACTGATAACCTGAATCACTATGGATAGCAATATAGTCTCTATAAATTTACTAATTATGTGAATCAGGATGGTTACAATCCATTGATATGAAAGTATGCTTTCTAAAATCAATTCTAATCCTTCTCCAACAGATGAACAAAGTCGAGCAAAGACAGCTTTCGCAGAACCTCTTTTCAAAATCAGTAGCTACTGCGCAGATGAACAAGTCAGCAATTAAAGTTGACATTCCAGATATTGTCTCCGTATCAGCATGTGCTGATCTTACTTTACCACCTAGTGCAGGCCTCTGCATCGGCACTATTCGAGGACCTGTATTTTTGAGGTGTCAAGACGGACGGGCCGGCCAAACCCGTGAAAACCGGCCAGTGAAAATCGGGATCGCGGGCCAACCCGTGACCCGTGCGGGCGGTTCACGGGCCATGGAGGTGTAACCCGCGGGTTTTGCAGTTTGCACCCCCACGGGCCGAAGTTAACCCGCGGCCCGTGAAAAAAAAAATTTTTTAAAAAGGGGGGAGAGAGCCCAGCAGGCGTAGCTGCAGGCAGGAGCCTGGAGCTCCCATGCAGGCTACGCCTGCATGGTCAAACAAAAAAAAATTAATTTTTTGTTTTTTTAGTAACGGTAAAATAATTTTTTTTTTTAGTAACTGTAATATCATCCCCTTCATCTATAAATTTCAATTTATTCTTACAATTATTTTTACAATATCCTCTCATTAGTTATTATACACAATTTCTTCATAGTTCAATCTTCATTTCTTCAGACTTGTTACTACCTTACTACAATTTCTTCATACTTGTTACTACATTTATACTCCATAGTTCATTCTTCATTTTTCATACTTTCTTCATACTCAGTTCTCACTAGTCAATACTAAACTTTTTAATCCTACTATATTATGGATTCTCGCGATTCTTCTTCACAAAATCCTATTTTCAATGGTAGTTACTCTCCAATAAATTTAGAATTTGGCGTGTTAAATAAACTATTTAGCGTTACCTTTGATAATGCAAGTGCTAATACTGCATGCATTGAGCTTTTAATTAGAACGGTCACACCTCCATAAGATTCTAAATTATTTCACATGCGTTGTGTTTGTCATATATATAATTTAGTTGTATAAGATGGTTTGAAATTAATAATACCACAAATAAATATACTTAGAGAATCTATTAATTATATTTCTTATTCAGATTCTAGACAACAAGAATTTGCAAAAAATTGTAAAAATCTTGGATTGAGAAGAAGAAAATTTGTTGATGATGTTCCTAATAGATGGAATTCAACTTTTTTAATGTTAAAATCGTGTATGGCTATACTAATGCTATTAATGCATTTGTTAATTTAAAGCAAAATTAATTTTATATAATTGATTCGGATTGGGAAAAAACATTTAAAGTTATGAAATTTTTGAAACCTTTCTATAGGGCAACAAAATTTAAATGAGCGGTCATACCCTGTATTATCTAAAATGGCACGAGATATACTAACAGTTCCAGTCTCAACAGTGGTATCCGAGTCTGTTTTTAGTGCATGTAACAGGGTATTGGACGAACGAAGATCTAGATTTAAAGAAGATATTTTGGAAGCTCTCATATGCGTGAAAGATTGGATATTCGCGGATCGAAAGATGCAAGATAAAATTAATGATGATGTTGCTGAATATTTCAAAAATCTTACAGTTCATGAAAATTGATTGAGAAACAAATATATAATTTTTCAACAACTAAATTATAGTTAATAGTTAAGACTTAAGTAGGTGACAAGTTAGTTGGGATGTATTTAAATTATAAATTATAGTAAAAGTAGGTGTCAACCTAGTTGGGATATACTTTGTTATAAATATATACCTTCACGTAATTAGAATGCATTTAGTTGTTAAATTTCAATTATTACATTTGAATTCTATGTAAACATTTCTTGGTATAAATATGAATTTATCATTTTGTTCAATACTTTAATTCTTAGTTTACATTTAACAAAAAAAAAAAAAAAATTTTGCTATCGATATAAAAAATTCTTGGAACAACCCGCGACCCGTGACCCGCGACCCGTATGGGCTCGACCTGGATGGGTCATCGAGCGGACTTGGGTTGAAGTCCAAAATTTGTGGGCTGACCCGGCCCACCCGAATTGACACCTCTAATCTGGCATTAACACACACACACACACACACACACACACACACATATATATATATATATATATATATATATATATATATATATATATATATATATATATAGATCACAATTACATTATGTCACAATCACACAAACTTCATTCTCAGGAGATTTTCTCTGATAATTATCTCACCCCTCTCTATCTTGAAATTATATTTACATTAATTTGGGTGATAGGAATTGATTTCCCATTCATTCACTTATAAAGAAATTTCCTCATATTAAGCTTATTCAGATTTGAGGAAGTTCATTATGCAATTTACTGATCACGTGAATCACTATGGATAGCAATATAGTCTCTATAAATTTACTAATTATGTGAATCAGGATGGTTACAATCCATTGATATGAAAGTATGCTTTCTAAAATCAATTCTAATCCTTCTCCAACAGATGAACAAAGTCGAGCAAAGACAGCTTTCGCAGAACCTTTTTTCAAAATCAGTAGCTACTGCGCAGATGAACAAGTCAGCAATTAAAGTTGACATTCCAGATATTGTCTCCGTATCGGCATGTGCTGATCTTACTTTACCACCTGGTGCAGGCCTCTGCATCGGCACTATTCGAGGACCTGTATTTTTGGTAAATAATCGTTTTGCTTTTCCTACCCGTGTTTTCCACTTTATTTGAAGTTACTCTATCACTCTTCGAGGCCAATCTGCTGAGTACAAGAACTAACCCTAAAATCGCAGCTTTGGAAGGGTAGGGAAACTTCAAAGACCCAAAAACCTTTGAAGTTTCTTTTCCTCTGGCTGCTGGGGGTGGCTAATATTTTTCAGAATTCAGTTGTATATATGTCAAATGTATAATTTCGTTTTATGGCGATAAATACCAACGGCTCCACGTGATATAAGGAGGATTCACGTCTTTTCCAAATATTTTATCTCGTTTTGCTGTTTTATTTTTTTATTTTTCTCATTCTATCTCAGATTGCCGAGCCATGGGAATCTTTGGATGGATGGTTTGATGCGATTCGGTTAGTTTACACAATTTTTGCTCGGGGTAAGACTGATGTTTTAGCCGGGATAATAACTGGATAATTTTGTACCTGTAATCATTGGACAATTCAAACATTTTCTTTTAACTGTGAAAGATTATTGTTCATGTAGACTTGTATATTATTTGAGTATTGCTATGAATGGGAATAATAGAGATTTCTTCCATCGTTCTATTTTCTGTCTCTAATTTTATCAAAAAATGAGCACTCAAAATCTCCAAAAAAGGAATGCTTCATCAATATTGGGTTTAATAGTAAAATGCTTGTGGCTTTGCACATATGGTGAACTTGTTAGCATACTCTTGTTATTTCATAAACTGGGGTAGTGTATTTAAGTACTGTCGTGCTAAATTTACTCAGTTTACAGGGACTATTTTGCGGATCATCCTATGTGCCAATGGTAACAAATGGAATGTAAATATGTGACGGCGGCTAGGGATGGAGCCATGATGAACTTTGGCGCATTTCCTTTAAATTCTCGGTGCCTAACTGAAATTTTGCACATTTTCTTTAAATTCTTGGTACCTACATACTGGAAAGCAACAACTGATAGAAGTGAAGAAGAAGCTTGAAGGTGCTGGTGCTGAGATTTATTTCCTTAATTACCACTATTCTACAGCTTTCTGACCAATTTACATCTATCGTTCTTGACAGATTCATCTAGAATTTAGGAAGCCCAATTCACCGACTTTGCTAAGTCTTAATGAGTGTATTTAGATGGAGTATGTGAGAAAGGAGACACTTGTTGGAATAAATCAATCATGAGAGAAAGCTAGCACCACATAACAGAATCTGGTGAAGGAGCAGGACACATGCTGATTTTCAGGAGTGAAATGTTTGGTTGTTATGCCACCTGTGTATTACCGTTCAATTAAGAATATTCCCCTATTGTATGTAATAGCATGTATAGGTCATCTGTGTATAAATATTGCTAGCTGAAATGAGAATTATAGCTTTTGGAATTTTTTCAATCAATCTGGTTTTTAGACTTGGTATCAGAGCAATGGCAAACGCCGACATTAGCAATCAGTCCATTCCAAGTAGCTCACCATCCACTCAACCAGCTGCAAATCAAATCTCACAATTTGGGATAACTCTTACCCAAACACCACCTGTGAAACTCGACAAAAATAATTACCTCTTATGGAAAAACATGATTATGCCCATGATCAAAGGGCATAATCTTGAAGGCTACCTGCTTGGCACAAAAAGCTGCCCGCCCGAGTTTCTGACCATTCAAACCATTACAAGTGGAGGAGAAGCAGTGGAGATGGTGCAAAATTCTGAGTATAACAAGTGGATGTCAACCGATCAATTGTTACTGGGTTGGTTATACTCCTCCATGACACCTGAAATCGCAATGAGGGTCATGGGCTGCACTAGTTCAAATGCACTGTGGAAAGCTGTTGAGGAGAGCTATGGTATTCTAAACAGGTCAAGAGTTGTCTTCCTCACAGGTGAGTTGCAACGGACAAGGAAAGGGTCTATGACCATGGATCAATATCTAAGTACAATCAAACTACTGGCAGACAATCTGCAGATAGCTGGGAAGGCTATTGAGCACTGTGATTTAGTAACTCAAGTTTTGTCAGGGCTCGATGAAGAGTATACGCCAATTGTGGTGCAGATCAACAGCAGGGAAAATGTCTCGTGGCACGAACTCTCTTCCGTGCTGATGACCTTTGAAAGCAGACTTGAATATCTGGAACAAGTCAGGAACAATTTTAATTCAATAAATATAAATCAGTCAAGTGTACATCTCGCTCAAAGGACAAGTCCAGTAGGTGGAAGAACTTTCAGGGGTGCACATAATAGCAGACCTATGAATTTCAGAGGAAGGTCAAGAGGAAGAGGTAGAGTAGGCAGACATAGTGAAAACAAGGGGCCTTGCCAGATCTGTGGATTAAACAATCACACAGCAAGCTGGTGCTTCAATCGGTTTGATGACAGGTACATGGGAAACAGGCCTAGTAACTCAAACTATCAGAGTAATGCATCGTCCCTCGTGCATACACAAAGCATCGAAGAACGCTGGAGGATCAAGCATGGTTTGCAGACTCTGGGGCCAGCAACCATGTCACAGCTGACAAAGGTAACTTAAATTCTATCAGAAAATATGAAGGAAATGAAAAGTTACTAGTTGGTGATGGTAATTCCCTAAAAATTTCTCATATTGGAAGAGGTAACATTTCTTCACTAAGTGATAAATCTCTTGCACTCAGTAAAATGCTACTTGTACCTGCAATCAAAAAGAATTTAATTAGCGTTTCTCAGCTTACAAATGATAACTGTGTATTTATGGAGTTCTACTCTGATTGCTGCACTGTTAAGGATCTCAAGACCAAGAGAGTTCTGCTGCAGGGAGTGCTTAAGGATGGCTTATACCAGTTGACAGTGCCAAGATCTACACCCAAACTCACAGTCAAAGAATCAGATCAAAATAATTCAAACTATCTTCCATGTTTTGCAGTTAATTCCAGTCATGTTGAGTCAATCAAAGGTGCTAAACTTCTAGAGCCTGATCTAAACACATGGCATAGAAGATTAGGACATCCTTCAAATCTAGTATTGTGTCGAGTTCTTCAGTCCTGTAATCAGAACACCAAACTTAATGAAATTCCTGCATTTTGTGAATCCTGTCAATTCGGAAAATCTCATGCTTTACCCTTTAATAAATCTGATTCACATGCACTAAAACCCTTGGATCTGGTGCATACAGATGTCTGGGGACCTGCTCCTGTGACCTCTACATCTGGTTTTAGATACTATATTATCTTTGTTGATGATCATTCAAGGTTCACATGGATCTATCCAATGAAACACAAGTCTGATGCACTTACCATATTTGTGCAATTTAAAAATTTAGTTGAAAACCTGTTTGAAAGGAAAATAAAAATATTGCAATCTGATTATGGAGGTGAATATAGAAATTTCAGCAAAGTTGCCCTTGATTCTGGAATTAAACTGAGATATTCTTGCCCCTATACTTCTAGCCAAAATGGGAGGGCCGAGAGGAAACACAGACACATTACTGAGACAGGTTTAACCCTTTTGGCTCAGGCACAAATGCCTTTACGATATTGGTGGGAATCATTTGAATATGCTACTTTTTTGATCAATAGACTGCCCACTCCTATTCTCAAACACCAGTCACCTTTTAGAGTATTATATGGAAAAGAATTTGATTATAAATCACTTAAGATTTTCAGAAGTGCTTGCTATCCCTATCTCAGACCATATCAGAACCACAAGCTTAACTTCCACTCTCAAAAATGTGTGTTCCTTGGCTATGGTGACTCACACAAAGGTTTTAAGTGTCTAAATTCCAGAGGCAGGGTCTATATCTCCAGACACGTGGTATTCAATGAATTGAGTTTTCCTTTTGAATCAGGCTTCCTAAACAAATTTTCCAACTCACAAACTTCTGAAATTTCATCGAGTCATCTGCCCTTTAACATCGAGTCTTACCACACAATTACACCTCATACTGCTGCTGGTATAACTCATTCAGATGCACGACCTGAAGTAGACATCCTTGGTGCTGAGTTAGATCTACAAGTGGAAGGTGAAATGAGTGAAGGAAACAATAATGCCTCAATGCATCAAGATGAACCAACAGGTCCTGAAATTGTCAGTATTTTCGAAGATGAACCAGAGACAGAGGGTGTGGGAAGTGAACAAAATACTGATAACAAAGAACAAGCTGTTGAACACCACATGATTACCAGAAGTAAGGCTGGGATTTTCAAGCCAAAAATTTACACAAGTCAGGTACAGGATAAACTTGCTGAAATTGAACCTTTAACTGTGAATGATGCACTGCAAAGTGACTCCTGGAAGAAGGCCATGAAGGATGAGTATAATGCCTTGATGCAAAACAACACTTGGACATTGGTACCAATTGAACCTGGAATGAAGGTAATTGGAAACAAGTGGGTATTTAGAGTAAAATTCAACTCTGAAGGGGCAGTGGAACGACATAAGGCAAGGTTGGTAGCCAAGGGGTTCCTTCAAACCCCTGGAGTAGACTATGGGGAAACCTTCAGTCCTGTGATCAAGGCGTCAACCCTTAAAATCATCCTAACACTAGCCGTTTCAAAAGACTGGCACATCAGGCAAGTTGATGTAAACAACGCCTTTCTGAATGGAAAGCTCAGTGAAACAGTGTATATGCATCAGCCAGAAGGTTTCGTGAGTGAGAAAAATCCAAGTTTTGTGTGCAAGCTAGAAAGGGCCCTATATGGCCTGAAACAGGCTCCAAGGGCCTGGCATGAAGAGTTGAGGAATACCTTGCTGAAATGGAAGTTCAATCAGTCCAAGGCTGATAGCTCGTTATTCTTCTTAGCTGAAAATGGAGACTTGGTTTATATATTGGTATATGTGGATGATATAATTATAACAGGGAGTAACAAGCAAAGACTTCAGGTGATCATTGATGATCTAAATAACTGTTTTGCTCTCAAAGATCTAGGGAATCTTAATCAATTTCTTGGTATAGAAGTTCACAGAGATGCAGCAGGCCTCTACTTAACTCAGTCTCAGTATGCAACTGGTTTACTCAAGAAATTTGGCTATGAACACCTCAAACCAAGCCTGACACCCATGGCAGCAGGAAAGTTAATCTCCAAGGTAAATGGTCAAGCTATGGAAGATCCTACTCTGTATAGAAGTGCCATTGGCGGTCTTCAATACTTGGCTCATACCAGGCCCGACATCACTTATGCTGTTAATAGATTAAGTCAATTCCTTCAATTACCTACAGACATTCACTGGAAAGCCTTAAAGAGGGTGTTTAGGTACTTGAAAGGAACAATAAACCATGGTCTTGCCATTCGCAAAAGTGACAGCCTAGACATAAACTCATATGCAGATTCTGATTGGGCCTCATGTCCCGATGATAGAAGATCAACTGCAGGTTACTGTGTATATCTTGGGGATAGCTTGATATCTTGGTGCTCCAAGAAGCAACAAGTTGTAGCTAGGTCTAGTACCGAGGCAGAATATAGAGCCTTGGCTCATAGTGCAGCTGAGATCTCATGGGTCCAATCCTTACTCAAGGAACTCGAAATATCACAGACTTCTACTCCGAAAATTTGGTGTGATAATTTAAGTGCAAAAGCACTGGCTTCAAATCCAGTTTATCATGCACGGACTAAACACATCGAACTCGATGTACATTTTGTGCGAGACAAAGTACTTAGGGAAGAACTCGTGGTTGACTATATTCCTTCATCAGATCAGACGGCAGATTTACTGACAAAACCACTTTCACATTCAAGATTCTTATTTTTAAGAGACAAGCTTGGAGTTGTAGAAACATCCTCCATCTTGAGAGGGGGTGTTGGAATAAATCAATCATGAGAGAAAGCTAGCACCACATAACAGAATCTGGTGAAGGAGCAGGACACATGCTGATTTTCAGGAGTGAAATGTTTGGTTGTTATGCCACCTGTGTATTACCGTTCAATTAAGCATATTCCCTTATTGTATGTAATAGCATGTATAGGTCATCTGTGTATAAATATTGCTAGCTGAAATGAGAATTATAGCTTTTGGAATTTTTTCAATCAATCTGGTTTTTAGACTACACTATATATATATATATATATATATATATATGAGTAGTGTGTGAGAATTGAGAGTTACGAGGGTTATTAGTTTATATCTATATGAGTAGTGTGTGAGAATTGAGAGTTACGAGGGTTATTAGTTTATATATATATGAGTAGTGTGTGAGAATTGAGAGTTACGAGGGTTATTAGTTTGTGAGAAGAGAGAAACAGAGAATTGATAGAATGAGAGAGAATGGTTGAGTGGTGTGATAGAGAGAGATTGAAGTTGCAGCAAAGTGGAGTGATGGTGTATAGTGAGGTGGCGTGTATTGATGTTATGTTTTTGTAACAAAATATTACACAAATTTTAATTAATTAAATTGTTTCTTTAATATTTAAATTCAACAATTTGATATTAGAGCAAGCAATCATAGACAAATTTTTGAGCTTTTGGAGTTCATGTACAAAGGAATATTCTGAAGCTTCTATAAAATTTGCTTGATTACGAGAAAGTAAATTAAATCATAATAGACAGATTATAAGAGGTAGATGTAATGAAAAAGCTTAATAACCAAAAATTGTATCACATGACAATCTTGCATAGAGTTTTATCTATAAGAGAAAGACCCGTGGGAAGTAGTTGATGGAAGTGACATGATACCGCCCGACAAAATTGTGGTTCTAAAAAAGTGGAGAATTAAAGCGAACACTGCTATATTTGTCATAAAGAGAACAATCGAAAAAGAATTGTTAGAGCATATAAAGAATAAGAACACATCAAAAGAATTGTGTTTGTACTCAATAATATTCTTATCTTCATCCCCCTGACTAGTGTATAATTATGGCAAGAGTCAGCGCTTTAGTCATGCTAAATGTAACACACCAAAAATTCGTTATAGTCGTTAATATTAGAAATTATGACCATATAGTGAGAAGTTGAATATCTTAGGATCAAATTGTTTGGTTATATATAATCTAGGGACCAAATTGTGGCCCATTTATAGCTAAGGACATAATTGAAATTTTTGCAGGATCACTTTCTTTTCTTTTCCAAGTTTTGACTGCCAATTTTCATAATTTGGGAAATTAATCATAATCTTTAATTAGAAATCATTGGTTTTTGAAATAATGAATTTAATTAGGTAATGGCCAAAATTAGATTATGAAATTACCAAAACTATATACATTTATATATGTTAAACGTGCAAATTATGGTAAGAATAATTACACATTAAATATAGAGTAAATAAGGAAAATCCAAATTTTCACACGAGGGAAGATTCCATTCAAATTTATACCAATATTTAATTATTCATTCCCCCCCACCCACCCCACCCCCAACACACACGGCATTCATATTTTCTATCACCCACAAGTCACATCATTTGTTTTGTACACACACATTTCACAAGGGGGCTTTTGGTAGGCAGATCATCACACCCATTTTATCAAACTTCATTCAACTACGAGGTAAGTGATGTTGTATGTGGTTTACGTGAACTCGTATTTTGTGCAAATTCTGGAAATACGTTTATGAACCATGTATGTTTATGATAGGATGGCCGGAGTTTAGTAGCGCTACGCACATGGATTACTACCACCTATATTCGGAGTCGTTCATGTGTCTCCTATACGTATGTTATGAAAATCCCGTGTGTTTTCCTTTATTTAAATGCAAATTACTTATTCACTGCACACACTTATTGAGATTTTCTTAAATCTCACCCCTTTAAGTTTTTCCCTTTTCAGGAAATTGAGATCGTGAGTTTGGGGCTGGTAATTTGGTCGATGATGGCAGAAATTTTATTTTAATTAAAAAGGGAATCTTTTCCTTTTCTTTTTTTTTTTTTTTTTAGATTTCAAATATGGTTTATGGTTGGGAATAAAATGTTCTTTCATTTTATGTTATCGTTGAAAGACAATTATTTTTATTAATGAATAAATGGATGTTAATTTTATCTTTTTGTGCTCGATATGTATTTATTCTTTTGAATTAATAAAAGTTTGAGTTTTCGAGGAATCGGGTCGTTACAAATGGTATCAGAGCGAGTCTACGATTCTGTAGACAAAAAAAAAATCAGTGAACGAGTCACTGTTCATGATGTGAACAGTGACATGTTCCAAATTAAAAAAAAAAAATTCATTTTTTTCACTGTTTGAACAGTGACTGGACGTGTGTATGTTTAGGTTGTTTCACCATTTTCCCTCTTTAAAAAGAATCCTAAGTTTGACTATGTTCTTAATTTTAGTTTTTAAAAAAAATCATTTTTTTACTGTTCATGGCGTGAATAGTACTCGAGTGACCAAGCGGTTTTAAATAAGAATGCCATCACACGATGCAACGTTCCAAGCTCCGAAACTCCTAAATCTGGTAGAAATGTATACAAATTACATTTCATATGATAACGATTATGTTATGATCATACTTGAATTTTTTTTACAATTTTATGAAAGATTATATGTCAATTAACGATTATGTGGACAAATATGTATTAAATTGCAACTAAGTAAATTAGACCTTAATTTATTTATGAGGAGTGTGTTTATGTCATCATGATTTATGTTCAGTGTGTAATCGTGAAAAGATATGGTTAACCATTGGTTTAAATTGAATAGTTAAGTGATTATAAAATTTATTTTTCTAAATGGTTAATAGACGCACGCAATCTGCTAGAGACCAGGCCCGTAGACGTGAAATGTTCATGAGGTTGCATAGGACATATGTGAGGAAATCAAACCACAACCTGTTGGAGCATTTAGATGTCATAGAGCGAATCATAAGGGGGGCGGGGAGTAATGGACATGAATTTCATAGAGATGAGATTGTCTATCATCTCCATAGGACACTTAGCCCATATTGGAGACAATTTCTTGAGAGACTTGAAGAGATGTTTGAGTACCAAGCCTCCCCTGCCGTATTGATTTTATGTTTAAGAGACAGATGGATAATAAACACGGAAGATACTAGGAATATCAATAGACCTTTGGGATATGAGCCTAATCGTCGACGTCCACGTAACCCACCTGGCATTGGCCACTTTCCAAGTGTACCAGTAGTTGACAATAGGGGTTTCATTATTGGGGAAGCGGTAAGGGTAGATACAGAAGAAGACCCTGAGGAGAGCCCTGAGTACCACCCTGCATCATATTCTGAGGAGAACCGTGAGCACAACCCTGTGGAGAATCCAGAGGCATACCGAGATGAAACTGCGGGGGGAAATTTTTAGATGATAGGAAATTATTTATGCCTATTTTATTGAAGAATCTATGTTTAAATAAGTGAATGTATTGGATCCCATGAATCCCATTTGATTTATGCAAGTTATTGAGATTGAATGACTGAAATTTTGTTAAGTAATGGTTAAGTAATAATTTTTTTTAGCTAATGGTTAAGTAATTCTATGTTTACATTTTATTAAGATTATGGCAACTCGCTCTAGAAACTCGAACAATAAGAATGGGCAGCCCCAGGCCGGAACTACTAAAACTAACAACGACAACAGCAACAATGAAAACAACCAATTTATGCAGTTTTTGGAAGCGATACGTAACATGACACCACCCGCCGCACCACTTGTTGTACCATCACCTGCAGAGAGGAGCGCGACTGCAATAGTGGAGCAATATTGCAAGTTGCAACCTCCTAGCTTTGAAGGAAGCACATTTCCACTAGTAGCAGAAGAGTGGATTTGCAAGCAGGAACGAATTTTCGAACTTATTGAGTGCCCGAAAACTCGAAAGGTAATATGCGCAACCTTTATGCTGGATAAAGGAGCAAGACATTGGTGGGAAATGACCAATAGGTCCAGAGCAGCTTGACAAAGCTTGACGTGGAATGAATTTAAAGAATTATTCCTGCAGAAATATTTCCCCACCAACATTCGAAATCAGAAGGAAGCGGAATTCCTAACGTTCAGACAGGGAAACTTAACACTGGTAGAATATAAGAGGAAGTTTGAAGAATTATCTCGCTATGCCTTACTCTTAGTCAACACGGAGGAAAAGAAAGCAGACACTATGAACAAGGTTTGCGTGATAACCTTCGACATGCAGTGGTCACCTTTGAGTTGGGCACATACCACCAAGTGCTAGCAAAGACACAGTTAGCCAATTTCAAAGAAAGCTCCAACAGCGCCTAGCAGCAGCCTGCACTACCGGAGAAGCGTAAGTGGTAAGATAACAAGGGCAAAGAAATGCACGGATTCGTAAAAAGGAGCAATGGGGGGCCAACTTCGAGCAATTATAAAGAGTACCCCATCTGTGGAAAATGCCAGAGACGCCATGCAGGGATATGCCGAATGGGGACTAATACGTGCTACGATTGTGGTGAATTAGGTCACATAGTAAAGTCTTGCCCCAAGAAGCAGAAACAGCAGTAGCAGAAAGCAGGGAATCCACCTAAACGACAAGCAAGAGTTTACGCCCTAACTGAACATGAAAAGGATCAGGATCGAAATGTCTTGGCAGGCAACATCCTTATATCCGGCACACCTGCTTACGTTTTGATAGATTTTGGCTCTACTCATTCCTTCATATCTCCGAAATTTATGCGTACACTAAATGTTATTGGAGAACGTACACACACACCCCTTTAGAGGTTGCCATTCCCTCAGGAGATGTACTTAGTATAAACCGCATTTTAAGAACAGCTGAGGTAGAAATTAATGGTAGAAACTTGGAGATGAACTTGTATGTTTTGGATATACATAAATTTGATATGATCCTGGGGATGGATTGGCTTTCGAAAAATCATGCAACAATCTTATGCTTTGAAAGGGAATTGGTCTTTAAATGTCCTGATGGCGTAGAACTTCGCCTTTCAGTAACCAAGCTAAAGTCCATACCACGAGTTGTCTCTGCATTAAAAGCCAAAAGACTCTTAAAGTCAAAGGATGTATAGGGTTCTTGATGTCAATCCTAGCAAAGAGAGATGAAGCACTGACAATGGGAAATGTAAAGGTAGTACGAGAATTCCTAGAAGTTTTTCCTAAGGAGTTTCCTGGGATGCCTCCTGAAAGGGAAGTAGAGTTCACTATTGATTTAACTCCCAGCTTCGCACCTATTTCCAAGGCTCCTTACAAGATGGTGCCAAATGAGTTACAAGAGTTGAAATCACAAATAGAAGAATTGTTGGAAAAGGGATTCATCCAACCCAGTGTATCCCCATGGAGAGCACCAGTATTATTCGTCAAGAAGAAAGAAGGGTCAATGCGAATGTGCATTGACTACAGAGAATTGAATAAAATCGCTATTAAGAATAAGTATCCACTTCCCAGGATTGAGGAATTGTTTGACCAATTATGTGGTGCAAGAGTATTTTCAAAAGTCGATCTGAGGTCAGGATACCACCAGTTGAGAATTAAATCTACTGATATCTCAAAGACAGCCTTTAGAACTGGTATGGTCACTACGAGTTCTTAGTGATGCCATTTGGCCTAACTAATGCAACTGGAGTGTTCATGGACTTGATGAATTGTGTCTTCCATGAATACCTAGACTAGTTTGTCATTGTATTCATCGATGATATTTTGATCTATTCAAAGATTAAAGAAGAACATGATGAACATTTGAAAATTGTATTGGAAACTTTAAAAAGGGAAAAACTTTATGCCAAATTCAAAAAGTGCGAATTTTGGCTAGATCGAGTTCCATTCCTTGGACATGTAGTTACAGCCCAATGAATAGAAGTGAATCCAGGCAAAGTAGAAGCGGTGTCGAATTGGTCAAGACCAACTAACGTGGGAGAGGTTCGTAACTTTTTGGGCCTAGCAGGATACTATTGGAGATTTATAGAAGGATTCTCTAAGATATCAGGACCTTTAACTCAGTTGATTCGTAAAGGGTGAAATTTGAATAGATGGAGAAATGTGAACACAGTTTCAAGGAACTGAAGGAAAAATTAGTTAGTGCACCAGTATTGACTGTACCTGGAGGATCAGAAGGTTTCATAATATACAGCGATGCATCCAAACAGGGAATATGTTGTGTATTGATGCAACAAGGTAAATTAGTAGCCTATGTATCTAGACAATTGAAGCCTCATGAACAAAATTACCCCACACACGACCTAGAACTCGCAGCTGTAGTACACGCCCTAAAGATTTGGAGACACTACCTATACGGAGGTAAATGCGACATTTATACTGATCATAAAAGCCTCAAATACATCTTCACTCAGAAGGAGTTGAACATGAGACAGAGGAGGTGACTTGAATTGGTAAAAGACTATGATTGTGAAATTCACTACCATCCAGGCAAGGCGAATGTAGTGGCAGACGCTTTGAGTAGCAAAACCACGGGCAAGTTGGCAATGTTAACAGCACAAAGATCTATATGGGGAGAATTTGAGAAATTAAATCTCGAAGTATTCACGACACCATCAGACATTGTCGCTCATATAGCAGCTCTCTCAGTTCGGCCAACACTCCAAGATCGAATTAAGAACCTTCAGAAAGGCGGTCAATTGTTTGAATTTATTAAATCCGAAATTGATATGAAAAAGTGAAAGGGATTCACTATAACTGAGGATAAAACGTTATATTATCAAGGACGTTTGTGTGTACCAGATTTTAAGGAATTGAGAAGAGAAATGTTGGAGAAAGCCCATACAACCCCTTATTCAGTACATCCAGGAGGTACAAAGATGTACCGTGATCTAAAAGCTATATTTTGGTGGAAAAATATGAAGAGGGACATAGATGAGTTCGTTGAGAAATGCCTAATTTGTCAACAGGTGAAAGCTGAGCATCAACGACCATCAGGATTGTTACAACCATTAGATATCCCAGAATAACAATGGGAGCATGTAACGATGGATTTTGTTGTTGGTTTTCCAAAAACAGTAAGAGGTCATGAGGCTATTTGGGTAATCATCGATAACTGACCAAGTCAGCTCATTTCTTACCTATTCGAATGACATTTTCTATGGACCAGTTTGCGCAACTATATGTTAATGAAGTGGTGAGATTACATGGCGTTCCAATTTCGATTGTGTCTAATAAAGATCCCAGTTTTACATCAAACTTTTGGAAAAGCCTGCATCGAGAAATGGGAACTAAGCTAAAATTTAGTACAGCTTTTCACCCCCAAACAGATGGACAATCCGAGCGAACAATTCAAACATTAGAGGATATGCTTCGAATGTGTGTCCTAGATTTGGGGAGACATTGGGAGAAGCATTTACCATTAGTTGAGTTCGCTTATAACAATAGTTATCATGCATCTATTGGCATGGCACCGTATGAATCCCTGTATGGAAGGAAGTGTAGATCGCCCATTCATTGGGATGAAGTCGGTGAACGTAAAATTTTAGGACCTGAAATCATGGAACGAACGATTCAGGTCATCGAAAAGATTCGAGCTAACATGAAGACCGTCCAAGATAGACAAAAATGTTATGCAGATAGAAGGCGTAAGGAACTAGAATTTGTTGTCAGTGATAGTGTATTCTTGAAAGTTACACCAATGAAATGTGTCTTAAGATTTGGAAAAAAGGGAAAACTTCGACTAAGATACATTGGACCTTTCGAGATACTCAAAAGGGTTGGAAACGTAGCTTAACAATTAGCTTTGCCACCAACATGGGTCTTTTCAACATGCTTTATCCTCACTCGCACGCTCCCCAAGAAAACTTCCAAGGGGGTCACCCATCATAGAATTGCTCCAAGCCAAGCACGCTTAACTGTGGAGTTTCTAACGATGGACTTCCGAAAAAGAAGGTGCAGCTTGTTGGTATGAGTAGTACTTATCAAATCTTTTAAGCTTTCCTGGTCTGGGTATTACAATTACCCCCCGTTAGAGCTCGCAAGGTACGAAAGCTTCGCAACAAAGAGATATCGTTGGTTAAAGTGTTATGGCTGTAACGACCCGGGTCCCACTTAACGGGCTGCTCCGACCGTTAGATCGACGACGTACTGTCCCCACTGTACCAACATGGGTCTTTTCAGCATGCTTTATCCTCACTCGCACGCTCCCCAAGAAAACTTCCCAGGGGGTCACCCATCATAGAATTGCTCCAAGCCAAGCACATTTAACTGTGGAGTTTCTAACGATGGACTTCCGAAAAAGAAGGTGCACCTTGTTGGTATGAGTAGTACTTATCAAATCTTTTAAACTTTCCTGGTCTAGGTATTACAATCACCCCCCGTTAGACTCGCGACGTCCTCGTCGCGCTTGATCCATCTGAGGATTCGTTGCCAGACGTTGGGATTCTAGAGATGGCTCCTACGGGTTCAAGAGGTGGCTCCCGCCCTATAGCGTAGCACTTTGTCCCGCATATCACTTAGTTCATGATTTTCGGCCGGCAATCGAGCTTTGATACCATTTGTAACGACCCGGGTCCCACTTAACGGGATGCTCCGGCCGTTAGATCGACGACGTACTGTCCCCACTGTACTAACATAGGTCTTTTGAGCATGCTTTATCCTCACTCGCACGCTCCCCAAGAAAACTTCCCAGTGGGTCACCCATCATAGAATTGCTCCAAGCCAAGCACGCTTAACTGTAGAGTTTCTAACGATGGACTTCCAAAAAAGAAGGTGCACCTTGTTGGTATGAGTAGTACTTATCAAATTTTTTAAACTTTCCTGGTCTGGGTATTACAATGGCAACACCATTCAGTTGAAGAGACAACTTGGGAACGCGAGGATGAGATGCAATCTAAATACCCCTCAATTGTTTGATGATACCAAGTTAGGTAATTTTCGAGGACGAAAATTTATTATAAGAGGGGTAGATTGTAACACCCCAAAAATTCGTTATAGTCGTTAATATTAGAAATTAGGACCTTATAGTGAGAATTTGAATATCTTAGGATCAAATTGTTTGGTCATATATAATCTAGGGACCAAATTATGGCCCATTCATAGCTAAGGACATAATTGAAATTTTTGCAAGATCACTTTCTTTTCTTTTCCAAGTTTTGACTGCCAATTTTCGTAATTTGGGAAATTAATCATAATGTTTAATTAGAAATCATTTGTTTTTGAAATAATGAATTTAATTAGGTAATTACCAAAATTAGATTATGAAATTACCAAAGCTATATACATTTATATATGTTAATCGTGCAAATTATGGTAAGAATAATTATTTATACCTTAAATATAGAGTAAATAAGGAAAATCCAAATTTTCACACAAGGGAAGATTCCATTCAAATTTATACCAATATTTAATTATTCCTCCCGCCCCCCTGCCCCCACCACACGGCATTCATATTTTCTATCACCCACAAGTGACAGCATTTGTTTTGTACACACACATTTCACAAGGGGGCTTTTGGTAGGCAGATCATCACACCTATTTTATCAAACTTCATTCAACTACGAGGTAATTGATGTTGTATGTGGTTTACGTGAACTCGTATTTTGTGCAAATTCTGGAAATACGTTTATGGACCATATATGTTTATGATAGGAGGGCCGGAGTTTAGTAGCGCTACGCACATGGATTACTACCACCTGTGTTCGGAGTCGTTCATGTGTCTTCTATACGTATGTTATGAAAATCCCGTGTTTTTCCTTTATTTAAATGCAAATTACTTGTTCACTGCACACACTTATTGGGATTTTCTTAAATCTCACCCCTTTAAGTTTTCCCCTTTTCAGGAAATTGAGATCGTGAGTCTGAGGCTGGTAATTCGGTCGATGATAGCAGAAATTTTATTTTAATTAAAAAAGGAATATTTTCCTTTTTTTTTTTTAGATTTCAAATATGGTTTATGGTTGGGAATAAAACGTTATTTCATTTTATGTTATCGTTGAAAGACAATTATTTTTATTAATGAATAAATAGATGTTAATTTTATCTATTTGGGATCGATATGTATTTATTATTTTGAATTAGTAAAAGTTTGAGTTTTCGAGGAATCGGGTCGTTACACTAAACCCTCATTTTCTTTGATTACGTGATCGGTAAGGGAGATTGGACAATATTGCACAATATCAAGAAACGAGAAGCTAAACTTCTATTTGGTGTACTATCCAGTTTGGTTTAATTTTGCGTATTATAGGTGCCTCAAAGGAACCCATCATCTTTTTCCTACTCAGTGAAGATAAAAGGATGAAATCGTGTATAATAGACCAATTGTGTGCTATAATAGAATTGTAATTTACCAGTTATGCTACATGCTTGAAAAATATGAAGTATGAAAGCTATAATGGTAAACCATGACCAATCTACAAAAGCATTCGTCTCCGACTATACAAGGCAAAAAATCAAGAATTATGCTATTTGTCCATAAAATAACATCCAAAAAGTGTGCCAAAAAATTATATGTAGGGAAATGATTTGATGAAAAAGTTGATTATATTTTAAATTGTTTAATGATAGAATACCACGTAACATACATGTAACAAGGTCCAAAGATCAATTACTTTTCTATTTCAAGATAATTGAGGTACTTTTTAACTTCTTAATTGTTAGCTTTGTCGGCTGTTGGGGTAGGAAGTGGGAGGTGGGGGGCATGATGCCAATGTTATCTGCTTATGGGAAGAATTTATAAATGGTTTAATTTACAAATGGATAAAAATGAGTGGTGAATAAGTGTATATCACTAGCAAATTTACTTAAATGTATTATTGAAAATGAAGTTTGACTATTTATAAATAATTTATTAATGCTATGAATTACAGAAATACAATGGAATTAACCTCTCCTTTCTTCTAGGCAGGCAAGAATTTCATACAAATAGGGGGATGTATTTTTGCCAAACCAAGAATTGCTGAAGGCAGTATCCAGAGACCATCCCCACAGATTAGACCAGAAGCCACAGCAGGAACCATTAATTCTGCCTTCTTAGAGTTAATTCTATGCCACAAAAACACAATCAAAGTCCCTACACACATATCAATAGCAAAATATCCTCCAATTAGAAAAGGCACTGCCATTGCGGTTGGAAGTGGCATCCATTTCCCAATCTTCTTTGGAGCAAAATCTTTCACCACATTAATCCCGATTGCAAATGCGAAAAACCCATAACAGAGTTGCAAACAATGTTTCGGCAAAGCTGAAAATCCTTGTACTCCTAGAATTGCCAAGTTTCTGTAGATTATAGCATATGGGGCCTTGAATTCTCCATCAGGGTTCCCAATATCAAATGCCTTGTAGAATAAGAAGAAACTTAAGGGTGAAACTACACACCCCAAAAATGTCCCAAATGTCTGGCTTAACAGCATTGCTCTAGGTGATGTTAGAGTCAAATGGCCTGTTTTGAAATCTTGCATTAAAATGCAAGAAACAGAAATAATGGACTTGACTAGACCACAACCTGCCATTCCTGCTACTAAACCATGGTCTTTTCCAGCCACTGCTGAGATAACAAAAAGGCCCACTTTCCCATAATTGTAGGACATGTTTATGTCTGTTAAACCAGCTCCATATGCATTGCAGAAGGCTAAAGATGGAGCAAAAATGTAGGCAACAAGAACATAGTACCATTTGAGCTCTGGAAATATGAATGGAATTGCAATCAATGATATCAGTGCTAAGATTATGTAACCAGCAGCTCCTACCCACATGGGAATGCTTTCTCGAATGAAAACTTCATCTTGTTTGAGATCTTTGAGAGCCTTGTCCTGAATAACTCCGGCAATGGCTGTAGTAAGAAAGCAATTATAAACAGAGTTTAGTATAAGCACAGCAACATTGTGAGAGCTATGCCCATAGAGGTGTCAATCCGGGTGGTCCGGGCCGGGTCGGCCCGCCAACATGTGAGCCCGGTAACGGCCCGCGTGAAAAAAAGCCCGCTCGCTGCGGGTTCCGGGCCGGTTACGGGTCGGCCCACAATTTTGGACTACAACCCAGGCCCGCCCGTTGACCCATCCGAGTCGAGCCCATGCGGGTCACGGGTCGCGCGGGTCGCGGTTCGTTCCGATTTTGGCCCGTATGATTGTATAAATAAAATTATAAAAATATAGAAATTTTCATATTTATAGCAAAAAATATATTTTTTTATTAAATGTAAACTAAGAATTGAATAAAATGATAAATTCATAATTATATCAAGAAATTTTTACATAGAATTCAAATTTAATGTTACATGAATTATTTATAACTTTGCAAACTTCTACAATATTATCATCTTCTAAATTTATTGGAGAGCAACTATTATTGAAAATAGGATTTTGAGAAAAAGAATCGCGAGAATCCATAATATAGTAGGATTAAAAAATTTAGTAGTGACTAGTGAGAACCGAGAAGAAAGAAATATAATCAAGATGATGATGATATTTGCAATTGAATAATTGTAATTGTAGTAAGGTAGTAACAAGTATGAACTATGAAGTATAAATGTATAATAACTAATGAGAGTGTATTGTAAAAATAATATCCCCCCCTTTTTTTAATTTTTGTTTTATTTTTTTTTTACGGGCTGCGGGTTAACCGCGGCCCGTAGGGGTGCAACCCGCGAAGCCCGCGGGTTACACCTCCTTGGCCCGTGAACCGCCCGCACGGGTCGACCCGCGGTCCCGATTTTCACGGGTCGGTTTTTACGGATCATGGCCGGCCCGTCCGTCTTGACACCTCTATATGCCCATGTGGTGTTTCAGATTTTCGTTTCCATGAAGGAGTCAAGTGTATTGTATAATTAGGTACCGCACAATCCAATAAGCATTGATAGAAACTCAAGTTGATCTTTGTCCCGTATAATTAAATCATACCTGAGTTGAAATTTCTACTTTTCAACCTTCCGCGAAAATTGATGAGGGTGACACTCAGGATTTTGATGAAAGTGTAGAGCCCATCTCCTAGAAGTAGAGCAATGGAGATGAATACCTTCCAAGAAAACGATGACAGTAGAAAAACCCGTAATATATTTAGGATCCAGGAAAATAGTTCAATGTCAATTACAAAACGACATTAGTTGACCACGTAAATTCATAAAACTAAATCTTTAAAAACCACGAGATTGAGGTCAATTAGAAGAGATAAAAAAAGAAACCTTGTAACCATTAAGACTCTTCATGCTGCTTTCTGGCAGATCTGCTGGAAACCATTCTCCTTCAAGATTTCTAATGAGTGGCCACATTATGCCATATGAAAGCACAGCTCCAAGAAGCAAAGATAAATTTACTATGTGGGAACAAATCATTCCAGTCCCAATGTAAGTCGTGCTAAAATCAAAATAAAACCTGCAGAAAACATCATCTGCAGGCTGTAAGAACCAAGAAAATTCCCTCTGTAAATTGTAAAACCTAGCATAAATTGTGCAGATTATATAGACGTACGTTTGCTTCCAAGCTTGAAGTCCAAATGTAGGAAACTGTGAAAACCCACAATCATCTTTTCCTTTGTAAAACCACTGGAAAAAACCCCAGAAAAAACTGAACGAAAAAAACTTCAAGAAACCTCGTACTTGCTTTCTACAAAACGACGCAAAAAATTCATTTTACGTCTGATTAACACATAGAAACATGATATAAAAATGCAAATAAAAAGTGAACTGAGAGGTAAAAAGGATAGTTACTTGGCCATTTTGTCACCTCTGGTATGAAATCCATTGATGAGAACTGCGGTTGCCATCCCACTTGGAAAGGTCAACTTGTAGTCGATTATCAAGATCTGGGGACCAATTTCAACTTCTAAACTCTTAAAAATAATCACTTGGAAAGTTATACTTTAACAGTGGATGCAATAAATATTGCTTCAATCTGACTGAAAATGCATAGAATGTGGTCCAAGTTCAAGAAATCAAAGCACAGCTCGCTGGAAAAATATTATACTCCATATTCTACAGAAAGTCGAGTTTCTGCTAGAAATGTTACTTCAGAACACAAGCCAAGATACATAAAGAAAATCTTCATCAAACCAAAATAGATCATGCGCATAACATTTGGCGAGGTAGTGAGGATTGGATAGTACTAGACATTATAAAAACATGAAAAGAAGTTAAAATCTACTGCAAAGTATGAAGATTGGATTGTAACACTGAGAGCTGTGGTGTACCTTTCGAAGAGGAATCAACACGAAAAGGCCGATAAAACAAACTAAGAAGAGGAAGCCAGTCATCCAACCAAGCCCAGGTTCCTTGATACTGCTTGGAGAATTTCCTACAGTACTAAAGCCACCAGACTGTTCAAATGTTTTCTTGTTCAGTCCCAGTAGATAACCTCCAAATCCTCCTGAAATTATAATGAACATTGAAGAATTAATCTAGTATGAAAATAAAGCAAAGGTTTTCATTAAAATTTCTGAAATAAAGTGCCTCAAACCTCCAACTGCAATGCTGTAACATGCAACAGCACAAGTTTGTATCATAGTATTCTCCTGTTTTGTGAAAGGAATTGAGACAATTCCTGTCTTTCGAAGCAACTTTTTCCATGTTCGAATAAGCACAAATGCAAGAAGCGCAGCAGAAACATTGAGGTGCGGAGTAATTCCTGTTGTAAGATTCAGCTTCATTGCTATTACGCTAAACATCGATCCAATTAATATACTAGCAATCACTGCACGCAGTGTAATCTGCTTCGTCCATGGCTGAAGTCTTTTCGGATCCTCATCGACTTCTTCCTGCTGCAGTTCCTCCATTTCCACTTTCTCAATCTCCTTCGACTCGTCTCCCAAATCCCTCATGGCTGGAGTAGGGGTAATCTGCATCATTAGATAATAGTATGAACCTCAAACTCAGTAACCCCGGAAAAAAATAAAATGAGACGGTAAGTAAAAAAAGTAACAATAATAACTATAAATACACGAAGGAACCCTTCTTTTCGAATTCCTATGATGCAATATAATAGATTTGAGTGAAAAGCAAAGAAAGTACAATCATATAAATTACTTGTATATTTTACAATGTGAAGCAGAACTTTAAAGAAGAATGGCCAACTGAAAAGGCTTCATATGGGTTATGCCTTCTTTTTCGATTAAGTCCTAAAAGCCAAGAATGATTACACTCTTAAATAATCTAAATTTTTGACTTTTATATTTGTCCACTTGTGGAAGGCTATACTCCAGCATAGCCATCTAGGATGCCCAAAATACCAGGAAAAAAATGTATTTACTATCCACTAGGATGCAAGAACTTGATAAAATAAATTACTTTTCTGGGTATATTTCAGTCAACTAGATGATTTCTTTTTAATGAATTATTGTTATGCCATGCTCTCCACTGATTATTTATTGGAAAGATGTTAGGATTTTTTAAGTTGGCATTAGTAGGTAAGAGAAATGATCTCCTATCCATGGTGGGTAAGAGTAACTTATAATTTTTGACAATTAAACGTTGAGTTGTCAAAAATTATAGACTTGATCGCTGACGTCGCAAGGAGTATGTTTTATCTGGGGATAGCAACGGGGTGCGGTGGGGTCGGGGCAATCTTCCCCACCCTGCCAGGCAATTCTCGTCTTCGTCTCGTTACCCGTTTAAGGAAAGGTTGGGCGGAGCCCTTGCCCCGTTTACTGTCCCGTTTAATTTTATTTTTTTAAAGTTTTTTATAATTCATTTTATTGCTCACATTCATTAAATTGAGACAATAATATATTTTTTAATCTTTATTTATTTTTAAAAGTTAAATTATTCAAATATATTTAGTAAACTAAGGCTTTTATTGTTTGTCATATTTTTTAAATAGTTGTCATTCTCTATTAAAATTAATGAAATTTAGTGAAATTTTTCATTTAAAGTATTGAATTCTAAAAAAAAATTTTAAAAATAAACGAGGCGGGGGCACCCATACTCCTACCCGCCCCGGGGCAAAGTTACGCACTTCGTCCCCGACCCGAGTACCCCGATTAAGTGGGTAATCCATGCCCTCGTTCGGGGCGGGACCTGCGGGCGTCGGGTTTGTCAAATTTTTTTACCATCCTTAGTTTTATCCTACCCATTATGGGGTAGGAGATCATTTATGAATGCATGCATCATACATTGTGATTTTTTGCTAATTATACCAGTAGTAATAATCTACAAAATCACGAATTAGGTAATTTTAATCACACATTTCATTGGATCTACATTTTTATCAACTTTTCAATCACATATTTCATCATTTTTATCAAAATTTACTTAAAAAAGTTGATTCTTAGCTAAACTAAACATGAACTAAAATTTAACAGTCTCTATATCTAGAAAAACCTCTTTACAACATTTACATTAAAAATGCTCTTGTTAATTCCAACTTATTAAACGCACAATAACCTACCACATTCATCTTAATATTTTCGTTTTTTACTGCATTTATCTCATATATATTTTAACGTTCAACAACCGAACACACGGTATCACAGCTTACGTAAGTATTTGGTCTGGCGCGAAGATGACGACATTGACTTGGAGGAGATTACGTACAAATTAATGGAGGAGGTATTTCCATTTGCTCGAGGTTGGAAATTTCAAATTATCAATGAACATTTGATTGGCCAGTCAGATTCATCTTTTCCACTCTGGGATATTGAAATCCATGCAAAATAATTAAAAATATTTAAATATTGTCTATTATACTATTCTTTATAATTTGTATGAGCAAATCGTGGAGGCACCAATACTTTTCATCTGAGCCATTTTAATCGATATGACATTGAGACTACGCTGTTGTATTATTTTCATGAATGTGTCATGTTGATGGTGGACGACAAACATGATTTGATATTTGATAGTGACTATGATCTTAGTCGTAAATAATTACAAAAAAAAATTACGACTTTTCAACGCTAACCCAAGAGAACAAATATTAAAAAAATCATTCTTACATGATAAATAATACTTATTTAATGTTTGAGTAATGCTATTTAACACAATTAATGCTTATCACCTGTGGCAATTAGATATCATTAAATGATAAGTTCACTTAAATGCAAACTAATTTAGGCATTATAGAATTAAAAAGATAAATGCTCAAATTAAATCAAAATTATGTTAAAAACAAATAAAATATCACTAAAGCAACCAGAAATCTCTCTTTTTTTTTCTTTCATCATTTAATTGTCCATACCTTCTCTTCTTAATTGACCGTCATACTGCTATTTCCTCGTTCTTCCTGTTTGTTTTTGTTTTTCGTATTTCAGAGACACTATCCTATCTCTCTTCTTATCGTATATTTTCTTCTTTCTACGACACTCTTTTTTCCTCTTAAAAATGAAGTCTGTCCCCCTCTCTCAATCTTCTTCGTCTTCTTTTTTTACACGTGCCTTTCGACATTAAAGATTCGATTGTTTTTCTTTGAAAAGATCTAATAACTCCAATTTTCCATCTATTACATCAACTTTCCCATTTAACTTTTATCTTCTCATGTGGACGTTAGTGATTTAATATTTGCCGACTCATACATGCATGTTTAGTACACGTATTGACAAAATTTAATCTTACTAGTGTTCAATATAATGTAGTCTATTTCATTAAAAAAGCTTTGAAGGACAAGTGTCATACTAATAAGAGGACCAAAAAAATATTCGATATGTATTAATAAGTGGAACTCATTAATTGTCTGTTTTCAAGTTGGACAGTAAAGGTCGGAAAATGACAATCACTCATTCTTAAAATAAACGTTCTTAAGATCAGAGAGTCGAACGAAAAGGGAGAAAGCTCTCCCTATTACTAGTTCTCTTGTAGTTGGAACCTCCAAAACCACAAGAATCCTAGCAAAGAAAGGGTTCTAATTCCTTTGAATTATTTATTTATGAGATTATTAAAAAAAAAAACTAAATCGAATTAAAAAATTCATAGTTAAAATCAAGAACCGTAGATTCTTGATTTAAGATCAAAGCGAGTTAAATTTTAACTAGAATTAAATTGGAACAACTAACTTGATCCCGTTCTACATAAAAATGTCCACAGTACATCCCTATTTTCGAACATTTTCGTGCCCTAATTTGATAATTGTTTTGAGAAACATTGTATCCACACCTTCTAGGGCAGATGTGAAAACTCCTTTTTATGATATATCTGAAGGAATTATAAGGTGGAGTAATGTTATTCATAGTCGCTCACTGCAACAGTTGTCCTATGTGGCACACACATGGCATGTAGTTATTTGATACATTAATGTGGTACTTTTTTTATCACATTAATGTATTAAATACACACTTGATATGTGTGTGCCACATAAGACGATTGATGCAGTGAGCGACTGCAAATAATATTATTCTTATAAGGTGTGGAGTCCTCATATGCACTGCAATAATGGAATAGAACGTGCACCAATGATTTGGAATCCTTAAAAGTGTAATATCAAGAGACAACTTTATTCCACAGATCAAGTATTGATATTTTCAAAATATCTTTATTTAACTTCTTCGAATTTTATTTTATTTTTTTACTATTCATATTACTAGTCCTTCATCGTTTGATTTCCCGCAAGTGAAGGAGGTCGTGAACAAGTAATAAAGTAGTGAATATAGTGTCGAACCACGAGGACTATATATTTGATCGAGTTAAAATTAATTGCAACTCTAATCGAACAGAAAACAAGTTTTGTATTTTTTTATACTAATCCTTAAATTATCAATTAAACTAATGAAAATAAGCAAATGTGTTTTACAAATATGTGAGATGCATTGGTAAGATGACGAATCCCCCTTATTATTCTATTTTTAGTGTAACAATTAAATTGACAATTTGAAATCATTTATGTTGGTCAATGTTCCTAATTTAATTGAAAGTATCTCTCGATAGCAATCAAATATATTCCCCTCATGTGACATATCTATCTCTCAATGAAAGATACAAACATGATAAATGCATTAACGAATACTAGAACACCTATTGAAACCATGTAAAGTATAGAGGTATATCTCTATCCTATTGAACCTTACAATATTTATTATAACGTGCTTAAACCCTATTGTCTTCTCGATAACAATAAAATCTACTAACAATTCAATTGATAATCAAACAATTGAAAAGAACGATAAAACAACAATAAACATCTACAAATCAAATCAAATTAAAGTCAAAATAATTAATTAAAAATTAAAAATATCATAACAAGGGTTCATCTGATCCTAACAATGTATAAAATTAGCCTAACATATCGAAATTACAAGAAATCATATCTAAGTGCAAAGACATCACACGAATTTTTGATAAATTGAAAAGATGAAGATGAAGATGAATCTTGAAATCTTGAATCTCTTCAATGGTTTCTTGATGAATTTCCACTTGAGGCCTTCTCTTCTTTGCCCAAAAATTAGGTTTGAATCTTCACTTGATTAAATTCTTGTAAATCATCTTCAATCCTCTCACAAAAATTATGAATTCTCCTCTTTTAATGATAATAATTAATGAATAATGGAGTATAATATATACATGAGAGTTCTCAATATGTATTTTGTTGTTCTGTATTTGTAGGAGTCGAAAATTGGTTGAAAATTACGTCCAAATTGACTTCCAAAAGAGTTCCAATCGAATAAGGAAAGTTGCATTCGAGAGCGGATTTTTTTTGTCTCTGCACAGCAGTCAATATTTTGGTCATAACTTTCTCTCCCGATATTCTATTGAACCGATTCAAAATGCATTGGAAATATAATTCAAAGGGCTACAAGTTTTAGAGAAATAGAGTTTCCCAATTCCGACGTTTACTATTCCAAAAATGGGTATCAATCATCGACTAAAAATCTGGAATATAAATTATGCGATTGAAATTTGATTTTAATCATATTCCATTCATTTTTGAATTTTAATTTCATCCAATTGTCTTCTAACAATCTTCAAAGTATCATCTTGTGGTCTAAATCAACTATTGAATTTTCAATTTGATCCTTAAACTTTGAATTTTGCCATTTCTCACCATTTTTCGCTTCTTTCTTTCGATTCCTTGTTCAACCATTGAGTTTTACCTATATAATATAAAATACAAAAATTTAAGATATATTTTATCAAAAGAACTATCAAATATTGATATTTTAGAACCCCAAATAAGTGCATAAAATACACTTATCAAATACCCCCAAACTTAAACATTTGTTTGCCCTCAAACAAAATTATAACCTAAATAATAACAAACATATAAACACGAAAAAAATATTTGGTTAGACAATATAACTTTTACCTCAGTATTTGAAATCACAGTATTAAATCTACGAACTGTTTCAAAGTCATAATTACAAACCAATATTCACTCTTCCAATGCAAAATATGTGTGTGAAGAATTAAGTAGACAATCATGATTTTACAATTTGCTTCAATTCCCGACCATTTGTGGTCAAATATATCCTTTCACATCTCGTATGATCCACACACCACAAACTTGTTCTTTTTTTCACTTTTTTCCCAGTGTTTCACTATTTTCTCAGTGTGTAATCTAATGTTGAATTTTTCATTACTATCATCACCATCTCTAGTTCAGGTGGACTCTACTGATTGTAAGTCAATACATCAACAAACAAAGATTCTCCAATTATTTGATTGCTTTGACCTTTAGGACTAGAGTAGGCTAATAATCCCTCATCAAAAATCAAGTCTTCTCAAATAAGTGTTTAGGGCTTAACCAGAGCATTTGGTGCGTTTTATGTTTCATGCACCTGTTTTTTTTTTTTTTTCAATTTTTTTTTTCACACTCTCTCCCTTAAGCTTTCTATATGACTCATGTAATGAGCTTTTGGCCGATAACTTCCAAATCAGATGATTTTAGGGCACCAGGTTGTAAAAACCCTAATAGACTTAATAACTCGAGTCATAAAGGCTATGAAGAGATATCGTTTATATATTCTTCTACCATGATTAGTACAGTGTCCCTCATTAAACACTTATCTAATTAAACCGACCTCTAACTTAAGATTTTTACCCAATTTCAACCTATTAATCTAAGACAATCCACACAAAAATTTTCACACAAGGAATCCCATTTTACATCCGTATCTTCATACAACCGTAAAATATCCCCAAACTATGCTAAATTTGGTTTAAGAACCATTAATATAGGATAGATTTGGGTATAGCATCTATGTTCAACTATATGAACCTATCAATTATATGAATCAACTTATAGCATCATGCTGTCCAATTTAATTCTAGTGCACATAAGTTTTGCAATATTAAGTCTCAATCAGTCTAGCATGCATCATATCCACAATTCATAAATTAACACCAAATCTCAAATTTAATCATAATTATCAGTCAAATTATTTAACTCACACAAGCACACAGCCTAAAACAATAAAATATATTTTTTTTGTTGAAAATTTTCAATTTTATTTATTATATATTAAAATAATAACGAAGAACAAACACAAAAAACTCAAAGTTTTTCCACCCCCAAACTTAAAATCGACATTGTCCTCAATATCACAAAGCATAAATAAGAATATGAGGGGACGAAAAAGAAAAGGGAGAATGTACTCCCCAAATTCTTCTGTTGAAGGTGCGATACATTATGTGTAACGGCTAGACAATCTTCTTCATCATTTTTTCCCTTGGTCTATGTTGGTTTCAGTATTCCGCGACGTCATATTCCTGCACATAGTGGTCAAATCAAACATTAAAGATTAAATAACCTGGAGGAACATGTATTACTTAGCCCAAACAGTCGAAACAATCAACAATAAATTCAATGGTTTCAAGAAAAACTTGACAGGATGGTGATATCCTATAAATTGAAACGTGTCTAAGTTTAATGCAATCTAATAATCAAAATAAATCTCTACACAATGCGATATATAAAGAAAAATAAATAGAATGTTAGAAAATTGGGTTGCCTCCCAACAAGCGCTTTTTTATAGTTTTTAGCCCGACTTTGGCAATTGAATCACGAGCACCTAAAGAAGGCTTTGGATGTCTTGCCCATTTTTCTTTGTTTGGCTTTGATCTACTTTTCATTTAGTCTTCAAACTTCTACATTGCCCTTTTCGATGTAATATGACTTTTTATTTCATCCGATTCAATTTCAAGTATGTAGACTTACACTCCTACATTGGGCTTAATCACAAAATCAATTTTTGGACAATTAATAAAGTCGAAAAAATGTGAGTTGATTTCATTCTCATTGATTGTCACATCCTCATTTGATTCCTCTGTGATCAACTTGTCATTCTCTTTAATCACTTCTTCCATAGTCAATATATCTTCGAGTTGAATGATCGGTCCACAATCTAGATCTACGGACAATGAGAGGTCGGTCCCATTGACTCATTCAAGTGGATTGTACCCCCGTTGTTGAAATCCTTCCCAGTACATGTAATCTTCCATAAGCATATTGTTTCATTCAACTTGGTAAATTCTTTAAAATACTTTGCAAGTACCTTCTCGTTCAATAGGGGATGACCAAATTTGATATCCTCATCCTAATCGTCAAGTAAAAAATCTCTCATGAGCAAGTATTCTTCATCAGATTTTTCAATTGCTTGTTTTCTACACATCAAATATTTTCGAAATCTCAGAAGTTTCGGCGTGTGTAAACTAACAAGCATTTCCTAGTACAATGCACCATGTAACAATTTTCACAACTTGGATATCCTCCAAGTATATTTTGACAATCTATGTAGAGATTTGTCATTACAACAATTTTGTTACTTTACCAATGTTAGACTCATGTATAAATATTTGAAAAGTACAAAGAGAGAATACCAATACAAGATAGATTAAAAATGTAGGGGGATAGTTAAACGATATAAAAAAAAAGAAAAATAAATAACAAAAAAAATGTTAAAATTAAAATTAATTAAAGTAGGAATCAAATAAAAAATAAATAAGTAATAAAAATTCAAATTAAAGATAAAATTAATTAAAACTAATTAAATACAATAGTCCCCAACAACGGCGCAAAAAACTTGATCTTTTGATTTCCCACAAGTGAACGAGATCATGAACAAATAATAAAGTAGTGAATAGACTGTCGAACCCACGAAGACTATGTATTTGATCGAGTTAAAATTAATTGTGACTCTAATCGAATAGCAAATAAGTTTTGTATTTTTTTATACTTATCCTTAAATTATCAATTAAATTAATGAAAATAAGTAAATGTATTTTACAAATATGTGATATGCATTAGTAAGATGAGGAATCCTCCTTATTATTCTATTTTTAGTGTAACAATTAAATTGACAATTTAAAATCATTTATGTTGGTCAATGTTCCTAATTTAATTGAAAGTCTCTCTTGATAGCGATCAAATCTATTCCCCTCATGTGACATTTTGTATCTCTCGATGAAAGATGCAAACATGATAAATGCATTAACAAGTATTAGAATACCTATTGAAACCATATAAAGTATAGAGGTATATCTCTATCATCTATCGAACCTTACAATATTTATTATAATGTGTTTAAACCCTATTGTCTCTCTCAATAACAATAAAATCTACTAACAATTCAATTGGTGATCAAACAATTGAAAAGAACGATAAAACAATAATAAACATCGACAAATCAAATCAAATTAAAGTCAAAATAGTTAATTAAAAACTAAAAATATCATAACAATGGTTTATTTCATCCTAACAATGTATAAAATTAGCCTAACATATCGAAATTACAAGAAATCATATTTAAGTGAAAAGATATCACTCGGATTTTTAATAAATTGAAAAGATGAAGATGAATCTTGAAATCTTGAATCTCTTCAATGGTGTCTTGATGAATCTCCACTTGATACATTCTCTTTTTTACCCAAAAATTAGGTTTGAATCTTCATTTGATTGAATTCTTACAAATCCTCTTCAATCCTCACAAAAATTATGAATTCTCCTCCTTTAATGATAATAATTGATGAATAATGGAGTATAATATGTACATGAGAGTTCTCAATATGTATTCTGTTGTTCTTTATTTGTAGGAGTCGAAAATCGGTTGAAAATTGCGACCAAATTGACTTCCAAAAGAGTTCGAGTCGAATAAAGAAAGTTGCATTCGAGCGTGGATTTTTTTGTCTCTGTACAGCAGTCGGTATTTTTTCTATAACTTTCTCTCCCGATATTCGATTGAAGTGATTCAAAGTGCGTTGGAAATATAATTCAAAGGGCTACAAGTTTTAAAGAAGTAGAGTTTTCCCAATTCGGACTTTTACTATGCCAAAAATGGGTATCAATCCTCGACTAAAAATCTGGAATATAATTTGAGCGATTGAAAATTGATTTTAATTATATTCCATTCTTTTTTGACTTCTAATTTCATCCAATTGTCTTCTAGCAAATTTCAAAGTATCATCTTGTGGTCCAAATCAACTATTTGATCCTTAAACTTTGGATTTTTCCATTTTTCACCATTTTTTGCTTCTTCTTTCGATTCCTTGTTCAACCATTGAGTTTTACATATATAACATAAAGTACAACAATTTATGATATATTTTGTCAAAAGTACTACCAAATATTGATATTTTAGGATCCCAAATAAGTGCATAAAATACACTTATCATCCCTTGTCATTCTTAGCATTTGTGTTTTAACCCTCTTTTTCTCCCATGCATCACCTTTTTCTACTTCGTGCTATTCACTCTATTTTCCCATACTTAAGAAGCTAGAGTCTCTAGAGTCTATGCTCAGGACCTCAGAGTGTCCCTCGACCATATAGTAGGGATGAAGGGAGAGAACACAGTTGAAGGAATAAAGGGGGGCACTAAAATGCAAAAAAGGAAAAGGAAGGGAGTTCGACGCAAGGTATAGGGACTGTGAGTAGAGGTGACGTCGAAGATGATGATGTAGTTGTTACCTCAAAGTGTCAAAAGAAAAAGGACTCGAATTGCAAATAAGAGATTAACGTTGCAATATTTAAAGACTTCTTATGGTGGGCTTCTGACGCAGTTTTCAATTTGAGATGGTAGTCACTATCGAAGTGTAAAATTGGGAGGACTTTTCTCGGTCCACAAATTAGAGTATGTTTGGGGTTGAAATTTCATCGTTTCTAGAAATTGAGATGTTTTCAAAATTTGGTACAAAATTTTCATATAGTGAAACCTTTGACATCCCGTAAATTTTAAAGTCTTATTTTCACCCTTTTTTGTTGATTATTTTTCTTTGAACAAGAAAATTTGTCTTAATTCCCAACAAGTGGTATAAAAGTTTCATGTGATTCAAAGTGTTGGAGCACAAAAAAAATAAAAATACGGCAAGTGTGAAATATGATGGCATCCACCTAAAATTGCATGATGGCATCACTAGAGGCTAAATGAAGTAAGACATGTACCCTGGTTGAGAAGAAACCAAATCTCACTTGATGACGAAGGCTGCACTAGTAAAACTGAAAATGGTGTCATGACTATACTTAAAGGCTCTTTAGTGGGGATATATGATAGGAATGTAAAATGTATATTTTTTCCTCCTTATTTCATGTGCTCGTATGATTATTTTATGTCAAAATGTACTTATTAATCTCATATTTTGGTTTAGGTGGCAATTTGATGGATATAGCGCAATTTGGAAGAAATAAGTGGAAAAAGACCAAAATGAAAGAAAGCGAATGTTCGGGGATTAAAGTGAAAATACTCAAAAGCCATGTTGAACCTCACAATGAAGTTTTGAGAGTGTTAGATGTCAATTGGATGAAGAAAGAAGTCAAATGGGTGAAATATCTTCAAAGTAGGATCACACATTAATTTCCAATCGAAAAGTTATGCATCGGATTTTCCGTCTCATTTTGAAACCCATTTTTGATATAGAAAATGATCGAATGGGAAGATGATATCTGAAGTAAAGTTGTATCTCTTTGAGTTATCTTTCCAAAGCATTTTGAATCAACTCAATCAGATACTTGTGGAGAAAGTTATGATCAAAATACCTAACACTGTTTAGAGACAAACCTGGGCGTGCGTAGACAAATTATCTCGCGCGCGCACGGCATGAATTTTACTTACCGAGCCTAAAATCAAAGAACGGTGCACGGGCAAGGAAATGTACGACTCCAGTGCACAGGCATTTTTCACAGACAAATCTCCAGTTTTCGAATTTAAGTCAACTACATATCGAAACAACTATAAATACATATTTTAAAACCCTAGAACAGGGGGAGAACGTACAGAACGCCTCCAAATTCCATTCTTCATTATTTCTCTTTTAGATTCATGAATTGTAACTAAACTTTTACACTTGGTCGAAGGAAATTGAAGCCTCGGAACCACATATTGTGAGATCTAAATAGTTTTTCTTATTGTTTAATTCTTATTTTGCGTATTGAATATTCTTCTACATTTATTTTCATGATTGTTATGTTTAATTGTTAGGAGGCCTACTAGTTTGTTATTCGTTACAATCTACCGCTAAGTTAAACTTCAAATCTGTAATTGTTTGATCCCTTTAACTTGTGAAACACTAGGATTTGATAATTTTCTGCAATAGAGGTTATTGAATCTTAAGAAAAATATTTAAATAGATTGAATGCAACTGCTGTTGTTTGTGTTATTCAGTTCATCGATTTCTCTATTGTATAAAGCTGTTATTAAATTGAATCTTGAGCGCTGGTCTGAGTTATTTAATAATTAGGGTTAATTAGAACGTTAATTTCTAACTAACTAAAATTAAGGAGAAATATGAATCAATTCCAACAATGAATATTCAAAATATGAATTGAATTATCATTGTATCTATGATCAATCGTGGATTTCCAACAATGGATGTGGATTTAGACCAAGATTAATCTTTTGATTATTTTCGTTAATTTCATTTCATTGTAATTGATTACGTTATTTACAATTGTTTGCATACAAAAACCCCTCAATCATTGTACGAAGTATAAAATATTGAATTACACACTCTTCGTGGGATCGACCCTTACTTCCACTACTCATTACTTTTAAAGGTTAAGGTATTACTTTTGGGTGCCTGCAACAGCACACACCAATATATTATATCACCTTCTAGGAAAAACTGTAATTCCCAATCATGGTAACTTACTAACTGGCACAAAAGACTAGGACACATGAGTATCAATAGTTTAATATTGTGAACTAATCAGGATTTAATTTCAATCTAGTTATGATAGTAGGAGTTATTAATGTTGTTTTAAGAGTTAAAAGAAAAACTAGAAAAAGAAATATTGCTATGTCTAAGTAAATGTTAGTAAATTATAAAGGAGATGTTCTAGTCTTAACAAAATATTTATCTTGGGTCGAATTCTGGGAGACATGAACGAAATATTTGAGAAATAAGATAGGCAACAGTTCTCTCTAAATGGAACATACATATGATATAATGACTTGAGATCATTTCGATTATCTAAGTCTCTCATAAGACAGGTGTTTTGAACTCGAATTCTAGAAGATACAACAGAAAATTTTGAGAGATAAAATGGGCAGCCGCTCTCTCTAAGCGGACCATATATACGTATGATATAACGATTTGAGATCATTTATATTATAAGCTATACATACATGGTCAATATGTGGGCTCTTCTCTAAAGTAATTTGAATTTCTTCAACATCCCCTTCAAAGCTTCCCATTCATATTTGATCAATACAAAAGAAATTAAAAACTCAAAACAAGTACCAAGTCTTTTATGCCACTTATTATGAACAAGATCCATAATTTGGATTTTGAGGAAATTACAATAGAAAAAGAACTTGCAAAGGCAAACTAATAGTTTGGTCCTACCTTTTTTGGCTTTTTATCTTCTTTCCACATATAAATTCATAAATACGTGAAGATTTTAAATTTCCACAGGCTGTCATGAGAATTATTGAAATCAATCTAGAAGCCCATTGCTAAAGTTGTCAACCATGGAATTGTTTGGGTATTCTCGAATGAAAACAAAAACGAAATTGGTCATTCCCTTGTCTTATAGCAACCTCAAATCATGTCTCGTTCATTGAAATTGGTTTATCAAACGAATATTAAAACAAACTTTTGATGTCCCACACATTCTATGGAGTGACAATGCCCCGTACCTTAAACCACACTCCACCACCCACTTGTTATCTTTTATGGAGTAAAAAGAATTGTTCCGAAATTATACTTTCGACACATGTTCGGAATAAGGCATTAGATCATGTATGTCTTGACTGGGAAAAGATGTTTATACTTTCGAAATCAACTTCTTAAGCCCATGTTTGGTTTGGATTAAAATTTTAAGTCAAAATTAACAATTAATTTTAACTACACATTTAATGGGACCTACAACTTTTCAATCATACATTTCATCAACTTTTATCAAAATCTATTAAAAATCTAATTTTAATATCTACCAAACAAGGGCTAAATATGTCGTCCATAATTATATAATTGTTGATGATTAAAATCAGGGGCGGAGGCAGGGGGTCCTGGGGGGACCCGGAACACCCCCCCCCCCCCCCCCATCCCCAAATTTTTTGACAATTTTTTTTTTTGTATTTACCATTTTATCCTCAAATGAATAAAAAACTTAAACACTACCAATCCAAAAATTTAAACTCGAAATGAATGCTTGTAATAATGTATGATTTTCCTAAATTAAATATTGTACTTTCTTTTATATGTTTCTTGAGTTTTTTTTGTTAATAATGTTCATTTGTTTTCTTTCTCCATCACAAAGTATGAACTTCACTCATTTTAACAGATAATGTTTAAAAAAAAAAAAAAAATCGGGGGTGCTGCCCTCGAATCCCTGTGGGCCCCCCACCCCTTCAACCTGGGACCCCCATATTTCGACGAGCTAGCTCCGCCCCCTAATTAAAATTGATATAACGATTATAAGTTAACTTAAGAAAAATTTAGTGAAATAGCAGTGTTTAATTGTTGGAATATTGTAAAGAAAAGTGTAATTTTCATTGATAGTGTTTGATAACGTATTACATAGAAAAGCTTAGCTCGACTTTTCTAGTTGGGCATTTGCTTCATTATATATGACAGGAGCTTACCGTCACCTGTCTCGTCAAGCTATAGTTATTTTTCTCAAATTGTGTGTCACCGTTATGCTCGAATGGATTTCATTGGTTAATAAGTTGGGTTAGATCAAATCATTATGACACCTAGCTCGTAGCATGTGTTATAGGTCATCACTCTTTGTAATCTAGACAATTATTATCTTCTTCTTATTGGCGAGCATAGGGTCCTAATGTCAAATGTGACACACCTCCGTGCCTCTAATTTGTTGTCATCGGAGGTGCTGACGCATTGGGGAACATCCCTCTAGTTTACTCATAGTAATGTTTTTAGGTGATCGCGACTTTTGATCGTTCTAACTAGTTGAGTCATATGGTTTGACCTCACCTCGAACAAATGATTTCTGATAAATAAGCTTTGTTAATTACCTTGAATTGGGTCAGCACTCAATTCGAAGTGACCTCTTGAGATCACACACACACACATATAGACACACTAAACTTTTGGAAGATAAGACGTACTTTGGAGTTTGGAGATGAATTTTTTTGTAAACTTCCGAAAATATTTCAAGAACATGATCCCTTGCCCAAAATTGAGTCATGCTGCTCCCTCTGTCCATTTCATCTACAAATTATCTGTCACGTGTATAATAGATTTAGAGACAAAAAAGGGTACCTATGTATATAAATACAACTTGATTGACTTCTGTAGGTCGTGAAATGGGCACCCGTGAGACATTGCTTTATGTGTAAGCTTAATAATAATAACCAATTTCGGCATTGTTTTATTTAAATGGGACTGTATAGTGTATATAGCTAGTCAACCCATTATCCATAGTCAATACACTACAACCATAAATTTAGAAATGCAAGTTGGGTTATTTCATTAATGGCCACTCAATTTTTAACTTACTGACTCTTTTGCCATTGGACTTTAATTTAGTTCAAACTCATCACTGAACTTTGCAAAATGTTTTAGTTAGACTATCAATTCAGTTTGGCTCCATTTCTTAACAAAAAATCTCACTTGTAGATTTGACAACTAGGTATGGCAAATGAGGCACAGGATTCCCAATTAATTGGGGAACCGGGCAGGACTGTGTGTCTCCACCGAGATTAATATTTTGTAATAATCATATATTTTTTAAATAAATATAATACCATGTAAAAACCAAAAATATATTATTGGGCTAAAATTTTAAAAGATGAACCATAAAAATGTAATGGTTTTGCTATATATACATTCAGGCATGTCCTCCTGCCCACAGGTGGGCAGCAGAACATTTGCCCACCGTTGACGTGGCGGTGCCAGTAATGATTTTTTTGGACAACTTTCCGTCTTTTTTTACCCACCCCGCACCAGTTATCACCCCATCCCATCCCTTTATATTTAAATGATTTTCTTTATTTTTGTCTCAATTTTTTATGTCATTTCGGAATATCAAACGAAGTTGAAATATTTCATTTTTAATATTATATCGAAGTGAGACAAAAATAAAAAAATCATTTGTATATTTTGGAACGTCTTACTTCGACGAGGGCTAACTTTTGATACGATTGACCGTTTTGCACGCCATTAGAAATGTGGAAACTAGATCGTGAGCACTTTGAAATTATATTAAAAATTTAATATTTCAACTTCGTTTGACATTCCGTAATAATCTCGAAAACAGAGACAAAAATAAAGAAAATCATTTATATATTTTGGAACGTCTTACTTCGACGAGTGCTAATTTTTGTTACAATTGATCGTTTCGCATGTCGTTAGAGATGGGGGAAAATAAAGAAAATCATTTAAATATAAAGGGGTGAGATGGGGTGATAACTGGGGCGGGGTGGGTGTTTGCATGGGTAAAAAAAGACGAAAAGTTGTCCCAAAAAATTCATTGCACCGCTGACCGCCACGTCAGGGGTGGGCAAATATACATTAGGGTTTACACTCATTATGTGGCAGCCAATAATGAAATGTCACTTGAATATTATATATACTAGAATGTAAATCCTAATGTGCATGTAGAATAATTCGAAATGTAATTTTTATTGTTTATTCAATAATAAATTGGTCACCGCTCCAATTTATAGGCTTCTCATTCAACATATTTACTTAAAGATTTTGATGTGGGATTAGTTTCATGCCTTTATTGAGGGATGGCAAAATAGCTCGCCTGCTAGGCCCGAAAAAAGCCCGAGTCGGGCTCAATCTCAATTCCACCGAGCCGAGGCTCGGGCCAAGCCCCATTTGGGACATCGGCCCGACAAGCTGCCCGCTTTAAAAAAAATTTTTTTTTTGAAAACCTAATTTTAGCTGCCTGTGACAATAGGGGAAAAAAAAAAAAAAACCGAGCGGCTCTACCCGTTAAGACTCGAGCCGAAAGCTCGAGCCGAGCCTCATTTTTTCGACTCGGCTCGGGCAAAAAAAAACTCGGCCCTTTTTTGATCGAGTCGAGCCCAAGTTTCGAGTTTCGTCTCGTGGCTTAGCTCGGCTCGGCTCGTTGCCATGACTACCTTTATTGTTGAAGTATTGTGGCTTTACTAAGAATTCATTTTGTCCCATACCAAAAACCCATCAGTCTTATTAGTGAATACTAGTTAGATGCACGTGCTAGTGGTGTAGTTGGCTACTAAATATCGTGATCTTTTTAAAAAAAAAAAAAAAAACTAAGGATGAATCTCACAGCATTGTCATACATCAAAGATCACAGCATTGGCAAAATCTCACAGAAAATTCACAAAAGTTTCAAAATTCAGTGATAATTTGTAACTTAAAATACCGAACTAAACGTAAAAAAGAAAAAAAAACAACTTTACGTAAAAGGAACAATCACGACTTTACGTTTTCAATAAAATAATATTACACGTAAAAGAAACAATCACGACTTTATATTTCACAATTAACGAAAATTATCTGAATCCCGACCAAAATAAAAATTTGGGGGGGGGGGGGGGGGTACAGGAAGGGGACACATGCCAAAAATGGTACACTAACCACTGCTGTGAAAATGACGATATTTGGCTTCAGATCAGGGGCTTCAAATGTGAATTGTACATACATCCCTATTCATCGCAAATTTTATCACCCCACCACCCAAAAAAAAAAAAAAAAAGAGAAAAAAAATAAGGAAAATAACTAATCAATCCACTTAATATTTCCCAAAATCTCCACTTTGATTCCTATGAAAAACCACCATGGAAATTTTGCTTTTGTTTTCTCAAATACCTGCTCTGTTATGATGGCCTCTTTTGTTGTCAGCCATCTTGATCTCCAAGTGAGCTTTCTGGTAAAACCCGGTACCTCTCAAGGTGTCTGCAAAAAAAATCATCAAATTCAATGGCAATAGAAGCTTCAGCTTTGGTTCCATAGACCAACCTCTAGCAAAAAATAAAAATAAAACGAAGGAGCATAAATGGAAAAGAATATCGTTTCAATGATGAAACACATGCTTAACTTGTAAGACCAAGAGAAATATGTCGAAAATGAGAAACAAATAGATCACACGGTTCGCGTAAAAAAAATGGTGGATTATGCGATTTGGCTTGTGATTTCAGGTTTTCAAATTGAAAATTTTCTTGGTGTGTTAGGTGAGAGGCTGTTGGGGTTCGCAGGAGAGTATGGGTTGTTGCGTGCAGAGATGGGGGAAGAGTGCAGAAAAAGGGAAAGAGTTACACACATTGATCTAAAGTATATTTTTTTTTTCTTATTTATAATTAAACATTTTCAATAAAATAATATTACACGTAAAATGAACAATCACGACTTTACGTTTCATAATTAATGTAAAATTATTTTTGACATCATCCACAAATTTTTAAATAGCTTAAAAAGAATATTCGTAACTTAAAATACTGAATCAAACGTAAATAAAAGGAAGTTCGTGGATACTGTCTACATCAGTGTTGTTTGGCCTACTGAGTTTGTCCTCTTTTTTTCTTATCTTTCTTCTCATGCCAATTCTTTAATTGAATGATAAAATTTGATAACATCAGTCCAAATAAATGATATGATCATATGCAATAGATTCAAATAGGTTGAGAATAAATAATATTTATTATAGTGATATGTTCAATAAAAATTCATTTTTGGCGCAATAAATTTACCATTTTTAAACGCAGAAACTTAAGAAAAATGAAATTGGGAGAAATTGGTGTAAGTATGGGGTTGAGTGTGGGTCAGAAAAGAGAAATTAACTTAAAATTCTGAATCAAACTCAAAAAGAAAGGATTTTTACAATTAATGTAAAATTATTTTTGACATCAAAAACAAATTTTTAAATCGTTTAAAACGAATATTCGTAATTTAAAATACTTAATCAAACGTTAAAAAAAAGCTTACCCGAGCCGACCTATATAACAAAAAAGAAAAAAAAAAAGTTTTGGGTGAGTCGACCCATAAAGTCATTTGGAATCAAAATCAAACATAATAAAAAAAACTTGGCCGAGTCGACCATATATTTAGGATGGCCGCACTTCAACATTTAAAAAAAAATTAAATCGATTAGAACGCATATTTAGAACCTAAAATATTGAATCAAATGTAAAAAATAAAAGAATAAAAAAAAAATCGGTTCATCGGCTTAGCCGAGCCGAGATTAAACCTACAATATTGAATCAAACGTTAAAAAAAAATATATATGTTCAGCGGCTTAGCCGAGCCGAGCCGAGCCGAGCCGAGGCTAAAGCTCTATCGGCTTGGCTTGGCAAAGAAAAAAAAAGCAAAAAAAAAAAAAAAATTAGCTGAGCCAAGCCAAGTCAAGCCGAGCCGGCTCCTTAGGAATAGTGCTTAGGAATAGTTCTTAGGAATAGTGGCTATGAATAGTGAAAACTCCTTCACTCTTTTAATATAGGTAGAAAGGTCTACAAAAAATGTAATTTCTATCATTTTTGTTTTTAAAGATTTAATTTATATAATGTTAAAGTAAAAATTATAGACGAGATATTAGAAGTTCCAACATAAGCAGGATGGGGAATGGATTCTCCGTCCCATTGTCATTCCTATTGACGACTAGGCACACAGACATGTAGATTTTCTTTTAGAAAATGGGCAAAAATAAAATAAAAAATCGGTAGTCTAACTAAAACAATTTTTAAAGTCTAGTAATGAGATTGAAAACATAAAGTTCAATGACCAAAGATATACTAAGTGCAAAATTTGGAAGCCAATATTGAAACTAACCCAATGTAAGTTACATCAACTTGCTTTTAGTATTCCAAAAATAATAGATACTATAAGAAATTTAATTTATATAATATTTTATATTTCTTCTACTTTGATGCATTACTTCATGCTTAAAGAAAAAGGACAATTCGTGAATTATATTGTATTTTGTATATTGTAATTGCATCATAAGTAGCAGTAAGTTCAATCAAGCTGACATGAATTTATTTATTTAATCACCATCTTATTTTTAAAAATAGTAAAATGAATAAGTCAATGAAATTTTTAAAACTAATTTATTATCTTGATATATAAATAAAAAATTAAGAATAAATTACAGTAATATCCATTCACCCAATAGAGGAAAAGAATGACATTTTCTCATTTTTCAAAAATTAGAAAAAAAAAATTTCTGGGTTTGAACCATTTTTTTTTTATCTCATTCTCCTACTCATTTTTAACCACACATTCTTCAATAAAATAATATTTTCCATCACATCAATAATTTTTCCTTCTTTTTCAACTACATATTCTTCGTCACATCAAACAAAAAAAAATGCATTCTTGTGGAAATAATGTAGCTCAAATAGGGGCTAAATAATGAACACTTATTACTAGTTATATGAAAAAAAAAGTAATTTATTACTAAAAAACTGAACAAAAGAAATGGTACAATTATATTTGTTTTTCTTTAACAATGTCAGTTCCTTGAAAACATTACGACACATGTTTACCACAAGTACGTACACTTGTATTTGTTAACAATCACTCCATCCGTCCATCATCTTGTTAAATGTAATTATTTTCATAGTACGACGGGAGTAAATATTTGAGAAGAACTACTTAACATCATGGTAAAAATGTATCACTCCATCCGCCCATCATCTTGTTTAAATTCAATTATTTTTATATTACGGCGTGAGTAAATATTTGAAAAGAACTACTTAACATCATGGTAAAAATGTGATTGTGCTTACTAGTTGACTGATTTAGTAAACTATCAACAAATTAATAATTTATACAAGAGAAAATTACTTGAAATAATGTTTTTTAAATTTTAATTTCATTAATCTGGCATTAACATATAACATTATGGGTTTTTCATAGGGGCCTCGTATTCTTGGCCCGAATTGCTCTAGCCTTCATTGGTTGGTTTGGACCCTAGTTGGCCCCTTTATGAGTAATTCTTAATAATGTTTGTTCAACAGTTCAAACTACTATTGTTCAGGATGATGTAGTGACATAACGCAATGAATTAAACTAGTTGTACACACCTTTCGTGCATCAAGCTTGCCATCCCTCAAATCAAGGGTCATGATTTTGACACATCAAAAATGTCAAATTTGATGTATAAAATGAATTTACATGCAAGCCTATCCGGTTATAAAACAGGGTCATATCAAGATTTACAGTTTAATCTCTTTCTTTTTGTAGCAAACAAGTCTGATGGTTAGAATTGTTGATGTCACCAAGTAAAACGGTGAGAGTAATTTCTGTTGGCAAAATTGGATTTTATTAGCTGGTTTGACCAATTTTTAACCAATTATTTTAGTGAGTCGTGTTAGTTGGGCAAAAGATTTCTTTGGTCGAGTGTGTTCTACTCCATGAGTAGATTAATTATTAATGTAATGTATTTATTTTCTCAAAATCAATTTAGAATAAATGCAAAATTAAGGCGAAAAGATGACCACTTGAAATTGAAATAAATTGGAATAAAAATTAGTGAAAAATTAGAAAAATGCCAATTCCACATAGAATAACTAGAAGAGTATAAATCACTTTATATTGTTCAAGTTTGAGACTTGGATTTGGGTCCTAAGGGGGTACCAATAATCCTTGAAGGGGAGAGAACCTACATGCTAGTAGGTTGAGCCAAAGTCCACACGCGCACCTTGTCGTCATCGTTCGACAAATGGCTCGGCTCAGCTCGGCACGTCACGGGATTTGGTCGTGGTCTTGGACTTTTGGACACAACTTTTCAACTTCTATATAAAAGCCCCCATACCCCGGTTTTCATTAATTCCAAATCAAAATTGATTTAATTCTTCTTCCAAATTATTCATTCGTCCCTGCATTATTCATATTTTGCAATTTAGCCTCGAAAGTTATTTTCGTGCATTTTAGTCTTCAATTTTTTTAGAGAAATCAAAACGTGAGTAAGTTTGTCGGGTCTTTTAATTTGGAGTGATACTATTACAGTCGAGGTCGTTGTATCTTGGAAGACGAGTGTTAGAATACCGTCGCACCAGTGCGGAGCATTATCATCTTAAGGAGAAAGAGTCGAACTCTTACCTCGACCATTAACATTTTATAAAATTCATGTTTGCACGACGTTATTCTGCCCAAATCAGTTCATGGTAATATAATTATTTGCCAACAATTTTAAAACGATAATGACAAGTAATACTATATCTATCGTACCCCCTAATAATGCTCACGGTGAGAAACCAGAAAAATTTACGGGAGTAGATTTTAAGAAATGGTAACAGAAAATGTTGTTTTATCTCACAACTCTGAATTTGGCAAAATTCTTGAGTGAAAATACTCCAACTGTTGAGGAGGGGGAAATGGATTCTGAAAAACGACTAGCATTCGATGCATGGAGTCATAGTGACTTATTGTGCATGAACTAAATCCTCAATTGCCTTGATAACATACTATACAGCGTATACAGTTCAGTCAAGACAACTAAATTATTGTGGAAGTCATTGGAAAAGAAGTACAAAACGGAAGATGTCGAATTGAAAAAAATTGTTGTAGGCAAATTCCTGGACTTCAAAATGTTAGATTCTAAAACAGTAATGAATCAAGTTCAAAAATTACAAATTATCTTGCATGATATACATGTAGAAGGTATGAAACTTTGTGAGTCATTTCAGGTCGATGCCATTATCGAAAAATTACCACAAATGTGGAAAGATTTCAAAAACTACCTGAAACATAAACGCAAGGAAATGAGACTTGAAAATCTGATTGTAAGATTAAGAATTGAAGAAGATAATCGAAATTCTAAAAAGAATTCTGGAAAGCTACAAATGGAGGCTAAAGTCAATTTAGTGGAACCAATTGCTAGCAAGAAAATGAAGCACTCGTGTAATGGCAAGCAAAAGAGCACGGCCAAAATTTTTAAAAGAAATTGCTATAACTGCGGTAAGCCCGATCACATTGCAAAAGACTACTGACAGAAAAAGTAAAATAAAAAAGACCAAATATACTTGACAGAGGAAGATAAATTGTCTAACAGTGTGTCTAAACTAATTCTCTAGCTGTTGTATTTGAAGTAAACATGGTGGACAATTCGAGAAAATAGTTCGTTGATACTGGTGCTACTTGTCATGTTTGTATTGATAAGAAGATATTTTCATCTTACACTCTTATCAATGGACGATAACTATTCATGGGCAACTCGACAACATCAAAAATTGTTGGTCTAGGTAAAGTACTGGAGAAGATGACATCAGGGAAATAAGTAACACGCATTAATGTGCTGCTTGTTCCCGATATTCACAAAATTTGGTATCTGGGGTTTTGTTAAGCAAGAATGAGTTTATACTAATATTTGAATCTGACAAGTTTGTACTCACCAAAAATGGCATGTTTGTAGGCAAATGATACTTAACCAATGGGCTATTCAAAATGAATGTAATGCCTATACTCCATAATTTTGATATTAATAAAAATAAATCTTCTTCTTACTTGATTGAATCTTCCAACTTATGGCATGATAGGTTAGGACATGTAAATGTTAATAATTTACATAAATTAATAAATTTATATTAATTGCCTTCTATTTCCTTTGATCAAAATCATCGGTGTGAAACATGTATAAATGCTAAATTAGCCAAAACACCGTTTCATTCAATTGAAAGGAACTTGAATCCTTTAAAACTAATTTACAGCGATATTTGTGATCATTTGTGTAAACCAGAGGAGGTAAAAACTATTTTATTACTTTTATAGATGATTGCACAAGGTACTGTTATATCTATTTGTTAAGGAGTAAAGATGGGGCCTTAGAAGCATTTAAACAGTACAAGAATGAAATTGAGAATCAACTAAGCAAACGAATAAAAGTTGTTTGTAGTGATAGAGGTGGGGAATATGGAGCACCATTTGAAGAATTTTGTTCAGATTCTGGGATTATTCATCAAACTACAGCTCCTTATTCACCTCAGTCGAACGGTATTGCGGAATGCAAAAATCGTACTCTGAAAGAACTGATGAACGCTATGTTGATAGTTCTGGTTTACCTCAAAATTTGGGAGGGGGAACAATTCTCTCAACTAACCACATTCTAAATAAATTACCACACAAAAATAGGAATGAAACTCCTTATGAGTTATGGAAATGTCATAAACCTTTGTACAAATACTTTAAAGTGTGGGGTGTTTGGCTAAAGTAGAAATATCAAAGCCTAAACAAGTTAAAATAGGGTCTAAAACTATCGATTGCATATTCATTGGATATGCTAATAACAGTAGTGTTTATCCATTCTTCGTACATTAGTTTGACATTCCGGATGTACATGAAAATACTATCATTGAATTGAGGAATACCGTATTTTTTAAGAAAATTTTCCTTTTAAGTATAAGAAAAGACAAGTTAGCAAAATGAACTTATGATACTGCAATTGGTAATCATCAAAGTGATGAAGAACCAAGACGTAGAAAAAGGACCAAAACATCTACATCTTTTGGTCCAGATTTTTTAACTTATTTGTTAAAAAATGAACATGGACATTCAATGAAGCAATGTCTAGTCCATAAGCTCTATTTTGGAAACAGGCTATCAATAGTGAAAGTGATTCTATTATGCAGAATCATACTTGGAAATTGGTAGATCTCCCACTTGGTAAGAAACTATTCCGTTGTAAATAGATTTTCAAAAGAAAATTAAAGATTGATGGATCAGTTGATAAATATAAGACCAAATTGTTAGTTAAAGGATTCAAACAAAAAGAAGACCTTGATTTTTTCAATACATATTCACATGTAACAAGGATAACATCAATTAGAGTATTAATTGCAATCGAAACATTGCATAATTTGAAAACCCATCAGATGGACGTCAAAACATCTTTCTTAAATGGTGGGTTAGAAGAAGAAATTTACATGAAATAATCCGAAGGGTTCATTGCTCCTGGACAAGAGAAAAATGTGTGTTGGCCATTAAGTCGTTATATGGACAAAAGCAAAATTTGACAAAATTATATTGTCAAATGATTTTAAGATTAACAAGTGTGATAAATGTGTTTATATTAAAACCACACCTAATGCATATGTAATCGTATGTCTATATATTGATGACATGCTAATTGTGGGTAGTAATTGTAATATCATAACAAATATCAAGAAAATGTTGACAAAACATTTTGACATGAAAGATATGAGTATTGCAGATGTATTATTAGGAATTAAAATCCTTAAAACATCTTATCGACTTGTCCTATCTCAATCTCACTACATTGAAACCGTACTTAAGAAGTTTCATATATATTTATATATATGATAAAAATCTAGTTAAAACAATGGTAGACTTAAGTCTACATTTGGCCAAACAGAAAAGCGAACTCGTATCTCAATAAGAGTACTCCCAGATAATAGGTAGTCTACTGTATATTACAAATTGCACTTGTCCGGATATTACTTATGCAGTTAACAAACTTAGTAGATATACAAATAACCCAAATAATGACAATTGGAAAGCACTCGTAAGGGTTCTTAGATATCTACGATATACCTTAATATTTGAATACATTATACTAGATATCCAGCTGTATTAGAAGGATACAGTGATGCTAATTGGATATCAAATACAAAAGACTCAAAATCCATTAGTGGGTATGTTTTTACCGTTGGTGGTGTGGCAGTATCTTGGAATCCTCTAAACAAATATGTATAACTCGATCCACGATGGAATCTGAATTCATATCTTTAGATAAAGTTGGAGAGGAAATAAAATGGCTTCAAAATTTTTTAGAGGATATTCCACGTTGGCCTAAATCTGTGCCTATAATTAGTATGCATTGTGATAGTCAGTCAACTATTGGTAGAGCACAAAGTGGTATGTATAATGGTAAATCTCGACATATTCATCGAAAACGGAATACAATAAGCAGTTGTTCTCAAATGGTGTTATTTCTATAGATTATGTAAAGTTTAGATAAAATCTTGTGGATCCACTTATCAAAGACTTACCAAGAGATCAAGTACACTGCCTATCAAGGGGAATGTGCTTAAAGCCTGCTACGCAATAATCTTTGTGAGGATAACCCAAACTTGCTGACTGGAGATCCCAAAATCTTGGGACAACTAAATTATGAAGATTCAAATAACCACTTCGGAGTTAACTCATACCCATTCTTACGATAAGAAAGTGCTATCTGCGGAAAGTTTTAAACTAAGTTATACTTTTAATGATTCATATATCTTGGACTATTTAAGTGGGGTATAACATGTACTCTTAATATGAGATCACCTATACAAGTGTGAAATATGGCCGTTTCTATGAGAATGTTTCAAATACTTGAATTCTCTAAAACACTTATGAAATTCAAGAGTTGTTCAGAGTCAAAATGAACACAACAGTGAGAATTCGAAAATATTAGAGAGATTATTGTTACACCAACGGCGGACAGTTCAAAACACCGGGTTCACTGATTAGCAAAGTAATCCAATAGTATTTTACTACGAAATGTTCAAACCCATAAGGTACCTATCCGGATCCAATAACATTTAGCCTAATCTCTCTATAGGGTCTGTATAGTCTATTGCATTAATTTTCATTCATGTGGGGGATTGTTGAAAAAATTGAATTTTATTAGTTGGTTTGACCAACTTTTGACCAATTATTTTAGTGGGTCCCGTTAGTTGGACAAAAGATTTCTTTGGTTGAGTGTGTTCTACCCATGAGTAAATTAATGTAATATATTTATTTTCTCAAAAATAATTTAGGGTTAATGAGAAATTAAGACAAAAAAATGACCACTTGAAGTTGAAATCAATTGGAATAAAAATTGGTGGAAAATTGGAAAAAATGGCAATCCCACGTAGGAAAACTAGAAGAGTATAAACCACTTTATATTACTCAATTTTGGGAATTGGGTTTGGGCTCCAAGAGGTACCAATAGTCTTTAAATGTGAGAGAACCTACATGTTAGTAAGTTGAGCCAAAGCCCACACACGAGTGCTGCCGCCTTCGGTCCGTTTGTCCGTCCGACTGACTCAGCTCGGCACGTCACGGGTAGGGCTAGGCAAAATGTCCGAACCGAACCGAACCAGAATCGAACCGAACTGAGCGGGTTTTTTTAAATAAAATACCCGAACGGGTATTCGAATCGAGAACCGAATGGTTTGGTTCGGTTCTCGGTTCCAGACCCAGAACCGAATAAGAACCGAAATTTCTTTTTTTATATTGGATAAATCAATTTCTTTTATTTTTTCTAAATAAATTAATAATTCTTTTCTTATTAAATCTTATTAGTTGAACAATTTAGAGTTTATTTATATTTGTTAGTTGTGTTTTTTTCAATTTTTTCTTGTATAGTCTCTTAGTAGTTAGTATGGAAAGTCAATCAACTGATTATTACATTAAATAGTTGGTAAGTATTATCAATACTTTAAAATATTTTATCTTTATTACTTCTAATTTATATTTCATTTTTATGTAGACTTGAATGTTTGAACCAAATGAATTATTGATATAAATTATCGAAGTTTTATTATTAATATTTACTTTTTCGTATTTGTATTTGACAACTTATTATTTATATGTTATTAAATTAGATTACGTTAATTTGTAAAAGTTAAGATTGAACTTGGTATTTATATCTACTTTTTGTTATTAATATTAGTATCTACTTTCATGTGTATTTATTTAGTATTATTTTAAATATTAAAAAATTTAATTATAGTATAGAACCGAACAGAACCGAACAGAACCGAACCGAACCCGAACGGTTCCAAAATTATATTTGGAACCGACGGTTCCATTTACTAAATACCGGAAAATTTTTGGAACCGAAAAAAATCGAACCGAACCGAACCGACCCACGCCCACCCCTAGTCATGGGCATGGGTCACGAGTCGTGATTGTGGCTTTGGCTTGGACTTGGGCCAAGTTTATATATTTTTTTTGGTAAAATAATATTTGAATTATATTATTTTATTATTATTTAAAATAATAATATATTTTTTTCCCAGAATTTTTATGTGCGTGACACGTGTTTTTTTAAAGAACATGGCAGTTGACAGTTAAACTATCTGTCCAAATGGTTTGTGTTTGTTGAAGACGCAACTTTTCGACTGTTGTGTCTTTTGGACAAAATTTTTCAACTTATATATAAATGCCCCATATTTTGTTTTTCATTCATTCCAAAATCATAATTGATTTTATTTTTCTTCCAAAATTATTTTTTCGTCCCTTCATTGTTCATATTTTGCAATTCAGTCTCGAAAGTTATTTTCATGTATTTTAGTCCTCAAATGTTTTAGAGAAATCAAAATGTGAGTAAGTTCGTCGGATCATGTAATTTGGAGTGCTACTATTAAGAGTTGAGGTTGTTCTGCCGGAATATCGTCGCACCAGTGCAGGGCATTATATAACTCTTATCTCGACCATTAACATTTTATATCATTCATTTTTGCACGACGTTATTCTACTCAAATCAATTCACAGTGATATAATTATTTGCCAACAATTTATTATACTGAGATAATCATAATTGACGAAAAAAAGTTAGGAAAAAAATAATCTTTTCTTTCAACCTCCCCCACCCGAACCACAACAGTAAGCCATCAACACTGCCCCACCCTACACCTACCACCATGTAGCTTGGCATACATAGAGAAGATCTACTCAAATATGAGGGCTACAAAGGTTGAACAAAGCATATTTATAATATTTTTTGGGGTGTAGACATTGAAAAGAATAATTATTTCGAATTGATAATTGATGAGTAAAATGACATGGCAACTTTAGATCAACTTATGAAAATTTTAAAAGAAGAACTAATGTTTGTTGAAATTTGATGCACCAGAAATGAAATTTGCTAGTTTTTTTATCCAAACAGTATTGAAAGTGTTGTGGTTTGACCCAACTTTTAGTTGGTATTTGAGTCTAAATTGTAGTGATTTTGAAAATGGTTTTGAAGATATCAAAATTATGGACTGGAGGAAAAAGTCACCTCATTTTCGCTAGTCTGACGCTAGCTGGACGCTTGAGCAAAGCTGGTGGAAAACAACCCGAGAATTCATTGCCCGACTGCAGCTCGTCTCTCGCTCGAGCGAGGGGTTGACGCTTGATTGTAGCTCAAGGGAGAGTCTTTTCCGACCCATGCTCGTTTCTTCTGTTTGACGTGTTTTTGGACTTCTTTTCTACTACAACTTGTTCATAGGGTTTTCCTATATATATAGGTCACGGCTTGTAATATTATTATTCATTCTAACATTAAGAGAATTGAGAGAAAACATTCTTGAGTTATTGAAATCTTGATATTATAAATACAAAGCTATTGCTTTTATAGTGGATTCGCATCATCTAAACTTCTTATGTTCTTGTTCTATTCATCTTCATTTCATTGTCTTCATTATCTTGTGATCCGAAATTCATAACAAGTGGTATCAGAGACAGGTTGTTTGTTCTGCATGGCACAATGAAGTATGATATTCCATTGTTGGATAGAATCACGAGATTTACATTATTTCAGTGAAGATGTGAACGGTGTTGGCGCAGATGAATTTGGAGGAAGCCTTGCTTGGCTTTGATAGGATGCCAGCTGCCTGGACACAGGATGAAAAGAGGCGTAGGGATCGAAAATCCCAATCTCAAATTCATCTACATCTCTCAAATCAAATTCTTCAAGATGGTCTTAAGGAAAAGAGTGCATCTGCATTGTGGTTGAAGTTGGAGTAATTTTGCATGACAAAGAGTTTGACCAGCAAGCTACACTTGAAACATCGCTTGTATTCTCACCGAATTCTGAAGATATGTCATTGGATGATCACTTAAATATGTTCAAAGAAATCGTGGCTGATTTGGAGACATTGGAGGTTAAGTATGACGAGGAGGATTTGGCTTTGATGTTGTTGTACTCACTGCCACCATCATATGTGACTTTTAGGGATACTATTCTCTATAGTCAGGATACTCTCACCGTGGAAGTGGCCTATGATACTTTACTATCTAAGGAAAAGATGAGGTATCTTGCTGAAGGATCTGGAAATCATGCTGAAAGTTTGGTTGCGCGTGGAAGGAATCAAAATAGAAATTTTGGAAGTAATATGAAGGGCAGATCGAAGTCTAGACATGTTAAGAAGACATATCATTACTATAAGAAGAAGCGGCATATTAGAGCTGATTGCTTTGCATTGAAAAATAGAAATAAAGCTGCTGGTGTTACGGAGAAAAGAAAGCAACATGTTAATACAGCGGAGGCTGATGTTGTAGAGGATGAACAAAGTGGTGGAGAGCTTCTTGTGATTTCTGACGGAGATACTAAATCTAGTGATTAATGGGTTCTTGACTCGACTTGTACTTTTCATATGTATCCTAATAGAGACTGGCTTTCTACATATGAAAAATTTTTTAGAGGTGCTATGATTATGGGAAACAACGCGCCTTGTAGGATTGCTGGAATTGGTACAGTCAGAATCAGGATGTTTGATGGAGTTATCAGAACACTTACAGATGTAAGACATGTCTCAAAACTAAAGCGAAATATCATATCTTTGAGCACACTTAACTCAAATATTACAAATACATCGGTGAATGTGGAGTTTCGAAGGTGAGCAAGGGTGCTTTTGTTGTCATGAAGGAGCATCAAAACTCTATACAACCGTACATTTTGCATGGTTCCATAGTGAGTGGGGATGCAGTAGTTTCTACTTCTTCTTTGACAGATGATGAAATTACAAGATTTTGGCATATGAGGTTTGGGCATATGGGTGAGAATGGGATGGCAGAGCTGAGAAAAATGGGACTTCTTGATGGGTAGAAGACCAGAAAATTAGAGTTTTGTGAGCATTGTGTTTTTGGGAAACAGAAGAGAGTCAGATTCACTAAAAGAAGACACAACACGAAGGGAACACTTAAATATATCCATTCGGATTTTTTGGGGACCAGCCAGGGTACCATCTAAAGGTGGCTATTATTACTTGTTGATAGTAATTGATGAATTCTCCAGGAAAATTTGGGTATTCTTCTTAAAGTAGAAGAGTGATGTGTTTGGGACCTTCAAGGAGTGAAAAACATTGGTAGAAAAGCAGACCGAAGAGCAAGTGAATGTCTACGCACTGATATTGGGTTAGAGTTTTGTTCAGATGAATTCAATAGCTTCTGCAGGGCTAAAGGCATCTTGAGACACTTGAGGTAACCTAAGTCTTTTTAGGCTGAAGCTGCTACCACAGCTTGTTTTCTGATTAATCGCTCACCCTCAGTTGTCATTGATAAAAAGATATCAGAAAAGGTATGGTCAGGTAAACCTTCTTACTATTCTGATTTGAAAATTTTTGGGTGTCCGGTTTATGCTCATGTGGATAATGGGAAGTTGGAGTTTAGGTCTAGAAAGTGCATTTTTCTTGGATATAAATCAGATGTGAAGGAGTATAAGTTGTGGTGTCCAAAGACTAGAAAGGTGGTTGTTAGTAGAAATGTTGTATTTGATAAACTTGCTATGATTTGTGGTTCATCTCTTGGGGATTTTGATAAAATTGAGGAGCAGAATTATCCAACTCATGTAGAGTAGAAATTGGTTCAAAGGAAAAATCAGAGGTCGAAAAACAATCTATTACAGATGAGTCAAATTCAAGGTTGACAGAAAATAATACTTTGCCCATACCACCAGCATCACAGTATTCTATAGCTAAGGACAGACTTCGCAGACAAATTATACCTCCACAGAAGTATGGGAAAGCAGATTTGGTTGCTTATGCATTAAATGTTGCTGAAGACAATGATTCCACTGAGGAACCTGCTATATATTCAGAGGCAGTCAGCTGCAGTAATTCTAGCGAATAGATGATTTCTATGTAGGAGAAGATGGAGTCATTGAACAAAAATAACACTTGGGACTTGGTGAAATTACCTAAAGGTAAAAAGGTGGTTCGTTGTAAATGGGTGTTTAAAATAAATGAAGGTATGTTATGGATTGAAAATGCTAGATACAAGGTTAAATTGGTGGCAAAAGAATATAGTTAGATTCCCGGTGTTGATTTTACAGATGTGTTCTCATGCGTTGTGAAGCACGGGTCTATTCGGGCTTTACTTGGAGTGGTGACTAGTAATGACTTCGAGTTTGAGCAGATGGATGTCAAGACATTATTCTTACATGGAGAACTTGAGGAGAGCATCTATATACAACAACCAAAAGGGTTCATAATTTCAGAGAAGGAAGACTATGGCCCTGTTTGAGCTATATTATTTTTTTCATTCTTATTCTTCTACTCATTTTAACCACATATTTTTCAATAAAATAATATTTTTCATCATATCAATAACTTTTTCTTCTTTTTTAACCACATATTCTCCATCGCATCAAACAAAAAAAATGCATTATTGTGTAAATAATATGGCTCAAACAGGGGCTTTGTGTGCTTATTGAAGAAATCACTATATAGATTGAAGCAATCACCGAGGTAGTGGTATAAGATATTTGATACAGTCATGAGTAGACTCATGACTTTGATAGATGTAATTATGATAGTTGTGTGTACTTCAGAAAAGAAAGTTGTGAACTTGTGGATCAATTATATATTTGCTATTATATGTTGATGATATGCTTATATCAGTAAAGGATGAAACAGAGGTCAGAAATGTAAAATTACAACTCAGCAAGGAGTTTAACATAAAGGATTTGGGTGCAGCAAAGAAGATTCTTGGAATAGAGATCTTGAGGGATAAAAAGGCTGGCAGATTGTATTTGAGTCAGAAGGGGAACATTGAAAAGATGCTTGAAAGATTCAATATGGTGAAAGTTAAGGTTGTCGTACTCCTTTAGCTGCCCACTTCAAACTATCATCTAACTTGTGTCCGCAGTCAGATGAAGACATTGATTATATGTCTTGGGTTCCTTACTCCAATACAGTTAGTTGGCTTATGTATACTATGGTTTGTACAAGACCTGATTTGGCACGGGCAGTTAGTGCAGTTAGCAGATACATGGCTGATTCTGGCAAGGAACATTGGAAATCAGTAGAGTAGATCTTCATATACTTGAGGAGCTCTTCAAATGTTTGTTTGCATTTTGGTAGAAATTCAGATAGAGTCATCGGTTATGTGGATTCAGATTATGTAGGGCATCTTGATAAGAGGAGATCGCTTACAGGGTATGTGCTTACCCTTGGTGGCTGTGCTATCAGTTGGAATGCTATTTTGCAAAATACAGTAGCTTTGTCTACAACAGAAGCAGAATACATAGCTATTACAGAGGCACGTAAGGAGGCTATATGGTTGAGAGGATTGATTGGTGATATCAGTGAAGACTTGCAAATATCTTCATTTTTTTGTGATAGTCAGAGTGCAGTTTTCTTGACTAAGGATCAGATGTTTCATGAGAGGACTAAGCACATTGATATGAGATACCATTTTATGCATGATGTGATTGCTCGTGGTAATATTGTAGTGAACAAGGTTGATACCAGTGATAATCATGCTGATATGATGATAAAACCACTTCCTATTTCTAAGTTTGAACTTAGTGGGTGTTTGTCATTGATTTAGTCCATTGGGGCTTGTTTGGAGGAGGAGTAGTGTTTATTGATTGAGATGTGACTTGAAATTCCTTGTGTTGGAATTTGGTTCAAGGTGGAAATTTATTGTGGTTTGACCTAAATTCTAGTGGGTATTGGAGTCTAAATTGGAATGATTTTGAAGATGGTTTTGAAGATATCAAAATTATGGACTGGAGGAAAAAGTCGCCGCATTTTCGCTAGCCTACCGCTAGCTGGACACTTGAGTGAAGCTGATGGAAAACAACCCGAGACTTCGTCGCCCGACTGTCGCTCGCCCTTCGCTCAAGCGAGGGGCTGTTGCTCAACTGTAGCTTGAGCGAGGGATTTTCTGGCCCAAGCTCGTTTCTTCTGTTTGACGCGTTTTTGGACTTCTTTTCTACTACAACTTGTTCTTAGGATTTTCCTATATATATAGGTCACGGCTTGTAATATTATTATTCATTCTAACATTAAGAGAATTGAAATAACATTCTTGAGAACCTAGATTTCAATTGATTATTGAAATCTTGATATTATAAACAAAAAGCTATTGATTTTATAGTGGATTCTCATTCTCTACACTTCTTGTATTCTTGTTCTATTCATTTTATTTCATTGTCTTCATTATCTTGTTATCCGAAATTCATAACAGAAAGATTTCTTAACAGTTCTGCTTATTTCATTGGGCCTTTATCCTCTTATATAGGCCACCAGACAAAGGCTTACCACTCTAGTTATGTCAAACTACAGTGTTCAATCTAAACGTGTGTCATCACCCTTTTTGAAGAGATTTTCTTTTGATTGGTTGTGGAGTCGTGTTGTGTAATAATGATGTTTCAAGATGACGTCTCATATGGCCCAATCTTCTGTGCCATCCTATTTGATTTGAATATTAAGAGCCTGTTTAGTATAGATTCTCATTTTTTTATAGTAAATCAATTCTCATTTTCAACCACACATTCTTCAATAAAATAATATTTTCCATCACATCAATACTTTTTTCTTCTTTTTCAACCACACATTTCCCATCATATCACTATTCAAAAATCAATTCTTCCCCCAAAGATCCCTACCAAGCACACTCTAAGTCTCTCTTGACCAATATTCGGACACCGTGTATTTGGATGAGTTCACGTTTTAAATTTGTTTGGTGTATGATTGCAAAGTATTAGAAATAATTGCTTCTTGAATATTATTTTTGCAGGTGAATTAGTTAGAAGTTTAAGAAATTTCTCCCTTTGACTACTCCCGTGCCGGTGCCAGCTATTCCAAAGAAAACAAATCTTTTCATTTTCTCACGGAGAAACGGTTCATATGTCAAGTCCAAGTATAAGTCACATTTCAACATTCTAGTTAATTTTTAAATGTTAGCACTGCTGGTTTTTAAAGAGTTGATGAAAATCGTGTGAATTCAGTTGAGTTTTAGGTTTCATTTATTATAATAGTTTAGCTTTAATTTGGGTTTTCCTTGATTTATGATTTTCGTAAGAGGTACTGCTTTTTGAAATTTTTGGCTGGTGGTGGTGGGTCGTATGGGAATTGTGGGTTGATTGGGTGGGTGGGTAGGTAGGTAGGGGAAGTGACATTTTTTTTTCCCTAATTGTTATTGTCTATTGTATTTAATTGTGATTTGTAATTTTTGAAAAAAAAAAAGAAAAAGGGACTCTTGCTGCTATTTTTAGTTCCTTTTGTGTGTTTATTTAAAGATGGAGACAAATTCGCCATTTTAAGTGGATGAAAGCACGAGTTTTGCTACATTTTCTCAAAATTGAGGATATCTGATACTAAGATTAAGGATATATTAGTAACAGTTTATAAATGTTGGAAACTAAGAAAATGCAAATTTCCTTATTCTCTCTATAATGCACATTTCTTTTTGAGCACTGCAATTTGTGTTTTTGAGAATCACTTAAACTCAGAAGAATTACATTTGGTCACTCAACTTTTAGAGTATCAATCACATAAGATTTTTGCATTGTAGAGTGACCAATAAAGTAAGGAGTTCTAAAATGTGCGACTTAATTGCAATAAGTTGAAAATTAGTGCCCCACTCTACCGAGGTGTTACCATTAACCATCCCAATAGTTCGAGTAAATAGTTTGAACAGTCACTGAACTTTAACATGGTCACGACTTACTCACTGAACTTCAAATTGCATCTAAATGGTTACTGAACTTTCATTAATTGCACCACATCCAACACTCAGAGGGCAGTGGGGTGGGCAATTGGAATCAAGTTCAGTGACCATTTAGAGGCAATTTGAAGTTCAATGAGTAAGTCATGACCATGTTAAAGTTCAGTGAGTGTTCAAACAATTTACTCCAATAGTTCATATTAATTGGTGTTTTGCCCTCTTAAGTCGCTTAACTTCTTACGATTTCGAAATTGTTAGACTAATAGGGGTGTCAAATAGGTCGATCTCACAAATTCAATATTAAGGCCCGCCTAGTGGGCCCAAAGGGAAAGAAATTAAAGTTTTGAAACCTTGAGTTGAGAGTATGAATCCAGACGTCGGAATGAATGGTAAAATTCGTAATATGTACAACAACGGTATTTTCTTGATACTTCCGCGGCAACTCTTGTCTTCTACCAATCATACTCAACCGAAACTCCGACTCACTAGTCCACGTTATACTTCATTACTTCCCCATACCCTCATCCACCCCACCCCCACTGAATTCACGTCCTTTTGAAGTTTTTATCCCTCTCTCTCTCTCTCTCTCTCTCTCAGACTCTTGAACTGTAACCAGAAAGAAACCACGCCCCCGGTGAGTCTAAAATTTCTACGAGGTTTCTTGATCGTTTGGTGCTTTCTGTTTGTGGGTTACTGGATTCAATTGAGTTGTATTTTTTTCTTATCTGGGTTGTGATTTTTTCTCCTATTATTTCTGTTTTTTTTTTTATTTTCGAAAAAAAAAATAGAAATCATAATTCTTGAAGGTTTCTTTCCCTTCTACCTTGTGGAAAGCAGATTTTTGGTTAGAGTATAAAGGCTAAGAAGATAACATCACATTGACTTTCTTTGAGTCTTGGCAATAAAGGTACAACCTTTTTTTTTTTTTACCAATTTTCTGTTGATATAGTGATAGAACTTCAAGATCTTGTGACATGAAATGATCTTGATTTCAATCAGCTTGTAGTGAAGTGGTGTTAATATTGGTCATCAAATGGCTGAGGTGATTGGTCCAAGATTGTACAGTTGCTGCAATTGTAGAAATCATGTTGCACTTCATGATGATGTAATTTCTAAAGCATTTCAGGTGGGAGCCTACACATCCATTCTTTTTCTTGACAAAATTTGTTCTGCAATGCTAGATGTTTTTTGGTTTACCAATTTTCTGAGGCGAAGATAAAAATTAATACATTGTTTAATCATCAGAAGTCTTAAGAAATCAGGGAATTGAAATTTGAGTTTTTTCACCTTTTTTATTTGTTCATTTCTGATTGGATTTCTTGCAAAGTCAGGTGCATTATCGTCAGAATGTTGGTTTATATTAGAATCCTGGAGCATTGGACAGAATTAAAAACTTTCATTGCTTTCTCTGCTTCTCTTGTAAATAATGTTGGAACTAACTGATAAAACTGTAAAAATCTATGGAGAAAAAACTGAGGGAACATAATTGCTGACAAAGGTGAACTCTCTCTCTCTCTCTCTCTCTCTCCCTCCCTCAAGAGCCCTGGGGGAAAACAGGTAACCAGGGCCCCAATTACCGCCAGTCCCAAAATATATTGAATTAACCGCCAGTAACTAAGTTCTAAAGATATGCTGCAAAGGAACTCTAACAGCTGATAGAATAGGGAAAATGGAAAAGTGATTGGAAATACATCTTGTTTTATTTTGTGGTTTATTTATTTTTTGGGTCGTGATTGGAGTACAGGAGCATTTTTTACAGGGTACTGCCTGGGCAGACACATCAGGTGGGGTCAGGCAATTTTTTTTTTTTTTAACACATGTGGGGTCCGCCCCACATGTGAGAGGCCTGTAAGGCCTCGGTCTGGTACTTGCAGAATTGTCCTTATTTTTTTGTTGTGAGCTTAACAGTGCTGATAGCCATTTGGTAGATAATCTTACCAACAAATATTTGTTATTTGACGCTAGGGAAGAAATGGTCGAGCATTTCTGTTCTCCCATGCAATGAACATTGCTGTGGGGCCTAAAGAAGATAGACAGCTTATGACTGGTCTCCATACAGTTGCTGATGTATATTGCTATGACTGCCGTGAGGTATTGGGCTGGAAGTATGAGAGGGCTTACGAGGAGACACAAAAGTATAAGGAAGGAAAATTTATTCTGGAGAAGTCAAAAATTGTCAAGGACAACTGGTAGTCAACGGTAAAGTCTTTTGTTTGCCGTCTTTATCTTGGTGTAAGTCTGTGGATGCTCATATGTAATGATGTCAAAGACATTTTTTTTATTAATTCAAAATGTCCATTCATTGTTTGTCCTTGTTCATATGTGCTATTTTACGGTGTAAAATCTTGTTCAAGATTGTGGAATTTGTGAATATTTCTATTTTCCTTTGATACTTGAGTGCTTATCCAGTGATATTAATCACATGAAATGTATTTTTAGCAATGTTACTTCTATCTGAGTTCTTTGATTCCTGGAATATGGTGATGGTGACAAAGTTGCATTGATAAATTCTTTGCTGTTTACTGTCTAATTATGGCTGGTTCCTTCCCATGTCATGGCTTCATTGAGTTTGTTATCCTTCTTATTGAATTTCATCCATCCCTCTTAGGTCATGAAATTCGCCTTGCCCTGAAAACCTTAGTTATATAACTGTTAAGTAATTATAATAGGTGAAATTATTTGAATATCAATAACCGAATGTGTGTTTGATATCCAAAAATTTCCGAACCATGAACTATGAATCGTATTGGTAGTGCGTATATTTTTGTTAAAACTTTGAAAGTATGAATGATATGGGTAAGGTAAACTATAAGCATGATTTCTGCTAATAAAGTAGAGTGAAATTTCATGCATTAAGATATTAAGTAGGAGATTTTTATATTGTGAACCTGTAGGAGAAAGTTATGGTTGCATCTATAACTAGATATCCATTTAGAGAGTGATTTTCAAGAACCCCAATACTCAATGACTGGTGAAAAAGATCATGTAATCAATGACTTTGCCGTTTCTGATTTGCCATGATGATTTAGTATTTTATCCCTTTAGGATATTGCACATCACACTAATTTTGAACAGCTTCAAAATCCGTTATGTTTTGTCTTGTCCTTCAACGTTCATATTGCTTATCTGCAAATGATTGTTCTTTAACTTTAGTGGCTATTACCTAGGAAAACATCTTATCTATCTGTTTATAGCCGCTTAACTTTAACATGTATGCTTAGATTTGCTCGAGTTAAAGTATGGATATAGAGAATGCAACTATGCATGGATGCATTTTTTCGTACTTTTGAGGAAATATGTTGAATTCATAACTGAGGAAAAGTGCAGCGTGGTTTGGGATGAGTCAATAGTGACAATGGAATGATTAATGGTCTCCTCTCTGTTAATTCCTTTAGGCTTTTGATTAGGGTATATGTGTATCAGGGGTGTTAAATGGACGAAGCCGAGTCACTTGGCTCGCCTGCAGTTGGACTCAACTCAGCCCACCACACGAGCCAGCTCACACTAGTGTGTGAGTCAAGCCACTAGTTGACTTGCTGCATAAAAGTGGAGCTCGGCTCCCACTTGCAGCTTGCTTGTGGAACAAGCCGATTTGGTGAGCGGCTCGTCCCACATAACACACCTAGTCCCCGTTTGGGTCACCTTTTAATCTCATTAAAATGAAAAATATAACCGTTATCCATCACATTAACATTTAAATTCAAATTTTCTATCTCTTGTGTGGGCTCCAATAACGGCTATATTTTTCATTATCATTCTACAAAAAGGTGCTCAAACAGGGCCCTAATATGTTTTGATAAGATTAAAACATAGATTTTGTTGAGCCACTCCCTCAATTTCCCTTCCAACTGAAGACTGACCCAAAAAGAAAACAGAAAAAACATGGAAGTATGTTGATTTTTTGTGAACTGTCATGCAGAGTATATGATGGACATGGATTAAGGTAGCCAAACTTGATTTGTATATATATGGTAAAGTTAGTGAAAACGCATTCTTCTGATGAAAATGAGGTACCAATTCCAAAATCCCTCAATAAGGTGGAAAAGTAAACAACTGTGTGATTGTTGAGGTTAATATTGTGACTATTTATGGGTTGTACTCCTTTATCCAACCTTTTATTATGCCATTGGATCTTCCCTTGTGGAGCAGTCGACGGGGGCGTGTAATGATATGAGGCAAGGATAATCTTGTGTCAAGCGAGCGCATGGATCTACTGAAGTAGCTCTAGACATCTGGATAAGATTAGATGTAACTGCAATTTCGTATCTGCCTAATGAAGAAAACCCATCACTAACGTAGTCATTGGTTATGTTATTGCTCCCATTTTCTGTTGGTAATATTGTCTCATTTCTTAGACAGCTTAATAAATTGTTATGCTTGTGTCTATACTTGATATTTCAACTGATGTGATCATCCTGGTATTTGCCCAAACAAGGAAGCTTGACTCATAATCAATGATTTATCTACAAAAAGGTGTTCTTGAACTCAGACACGTGAAATGCCTTATTGCCTATTTTGATATCACAGTCTAGGCATTTCAGCGGATATGCTTCAGTCGGAATTCAGGTTCTGGTTTTGTCTAGAGAATGCATCTACATACATCATCTCACTGGATTTCATGTTTCAAATGCATGCTCATTATTCAAACCATTGAGATTGTGAGCGAGTAGAATGTGAATGAAATGCTTATTTTTGTTGAACTTCGATTCACAATGCATGATGTTATGAAACAGTTTCCTTTCTTGGGACTCAGAATCCCGCAGAGCATTCTGTCGTGCAATTTGTTGGGGGTAGGGGAACATCCAATATCCAAATGCAATATGATGGGCTTGGGGAACATCAAATGTCCAAATATCCCATATTGTCAAAACTAGACTAAACCAGGTATTAGAGAAAGGTAAAGTTGAGTCCGTTTAATAGGAGTTGGAACGAAACCAATCTGAAGTGCAAATTGCGCATGCAAAGCCTGGTCCATGGACCGCAGCTCGAAGACTATAACTCGTGTCAGGAGTTTTAAGCATGAGCTATCACTCGTGCAGCAGCAAGGACCCAATTTGCAACTTTCGAAGGGTTAGATAATAATAAATTTTTACTATAAATTGCAAGCTACTACACAAGCTGCAACTTTGCCTGCTTTATGAAATGCAAATAACAATTATTGAGCGCAATACTCAATTTTTACAATCTGAAAGAACCCTAAAAAAACCTTGATAACATTGCTAAGAGAATGTCACCAGCAATTGATAATAAACTTGCAACCATGATAAAAGTTCATATAACATCCTGTATATCTGGAGGTGTAGTTGTAAACAAAAGTAAACTTTCTCCAACGGAGCAAAGAAATCGATTGAAAAAGAAAAGGCAAGGAAAAACTATTACGTTAAACAATAGACAAATTCTTCGAGATCCACCTCTTTTTGACGTTTTCAATTGCCTCCTCCCTCATCCTCAGAAGCTCCCGGCAACGTAGCTGATACTGTAAATCAATTGCATCAAGCTCTAGCTTCAGGTCATGGCAGTGTTCTATGTTGTGGTCTTTTTCACTCAGCGACAAAGAAGAAATGCTTACACACATATCATTAGATACACCATTCCATGAACCCGCAAAGGAGCTCCATGAATTCCTCGTGCATTCACTCATTAGTGACTCGCCAATGCTAACCTTGTGCTTCTCAAGGTCACAAGCTGATATCCAATCATTCTTATGTCTGGCATCTGAGTTTGATACCACATTGTGTTTCGAAGATAGTCCGACTGATTCTCCAGCATCATTGCGTTTTGATCCGGAAAACTGTGAAGAACAGCCTTGCTCACTAGCTTCTCTGCCAGCAACGATATTTGATCCATGGTCTTCGGCATGGGGTGCTAATACCTGATTACTCTGAAGCACAGCAGAAACCGCGTAAGAACTCTGAGCTCCGCCCAAACTTCCAGAAGTTTTCCAGGTGGGTACAAGTCTTAAAATTAAGCAGTCAATTAACTCGGCTATAAAAGCAATATCTTCACTCCACAAATCAAGTTGTTCTACCATCTCAGCAGCAATTGAAAGTGCCGTATCAGCATTAAGGTAAAATATGAAGTGAACATTCCTCACCCGACCTGCTAGAAATATTTCGATAACTATATTATATTAGAAAGAGGGAAGATTACAGTCAGTCAGAATATTTAGCAAGAGATCTTCAGCTGTATGGCGAATTACATACCAGACAAGTCAGCGATCCGCAAAGTTAAAGATATTGTATCATCATCAAACTTTTCCCCTTTTATGGTAAATTCATTTCTCTCACTGTATCTCTGAAGTTTTACAGTAGAAGAAGTTCCAAACATACTCTGTGCACAAGTGCCAGCTGACAGCATTTTGTAATTAGGGTCCAGGTCCATGAAAGGCGAATCAGATTTTAGCGAGATTGTTGACTTAGGTGTAAAATCAGTTAGCTGAAGACGATCACACATTAAATTCTTAGGATCCTCAGCCAAAAGGAATGCTTCTTTCAAGAGCTCCATAGCACTTAACCTCTGAGATGCTGGAACCAAACATTTTTCTATGAACTGCTTCACTTCAGGGTACTGAACTTTATTCATAGCAGCAGGTTTTATGCTCTGCAGTAAATAAATTATTATGATAAATAAGAATCAACACTTCTATTAGATGTAGAAGGTGCATACTAAGATTTTTCTAAATGGCAAGAGTATAGCAGGTGGTCAATGAACTTACTGAAGTGACCTTCTTGTATATTTGTGCTTGATTTTTGCATTCACTATATGGGTATTCACAGGTAATCAACTCTAACATACACATTCCGAAAGAATAAACGTCGACCAGCTCATTATATTCCTCTTCATAAAGTTCAGGAGCCATGAACTCGGGAGTACCTGTGAGAAAATCAAAAGAGCTGACAACTTTAGAGACGAGAGCTAAGCCCCTCTTTGGTCTCCATTTTCTAGTACTCATTTTTTCTTCAAACTCATTTTCAACCACACATTTCATTGGACCAACAATTTTATCAACTTTTCAACCCCACATTTTATCAACTTTTATCAAAATATACTAAAAATCTGTTTTTTATCCAAAGCATACATGAGCTAAATAAAGTGGCATAGTCTCTCGACTAAGATAGACAATTACCAATAACACTTCGGGCAGTAGCTTGCTGCATTATTGTGGCCAATCCAAGATCTCCAATTTTAACTTCTCCATGATTCCCATTAACAAAAATGTTGTCACATTTTAAATCTCTATGAATAATAGGCGGGCTGTGAGTGTGCAGATAATGTAAACCTCGAAGGATCTGCCTAGCCCAGTTCTTAATAGCCTTTAAATCAACGTTCTTATGCTTCTTCCGGTACCTAATTCAGAAGGAAAAAAATAAAATAAAAAACATTTTCTTAGCAAGAGAGAGTAAAAACCACGCAAATGTGGACAACTCAAATAGAATAGGAACCAATACAATGAGACAACACTTACTGCCTCAAACTTCCTGAGGTGAACAACTCAGTTATCATGTTAATAGTTTTGTTCTTGTCATCCACCCAAGAGGCATATGACCTTATGATGTTTTCGTGTTTCAGGGTCCTTAACAGGTGAACCTCAGAATATAACCTCTCCAAATGTTCAGGTGATTGCAGTACATCATCAATGTTCACTTGGTTCCAAGCAACTTCTATTCCATCTATTTCATCAAACCCCTTGTAGCTACAAAAGAGAGCGAGCAGAATTAAATTTTGACAGGCAGATGAATAATTACACTTGTTGGATAATACAGTTCCTAAATGTGACAAACTAGTCTATAAGCAGAGAAACAGAAGATGGTCTAGGAAGCATACACATTCTTGAATGCTCCTCTCCCAAGGATTTCATTATACTGAAGAAAGAAACAGAAAATGGTAATAAACCACAACAACCCAATAAATTAAGCAATATGTCGAAATAAATAAAATAACAAGCCAGTAGTATGAATTAGTTTTTCATACAAGCAAGTGCACACATTAGTAGATATTTTATTGTAAAGCTGCAGGGGGGCTTAACTTTTAAGAAGATTATTCATATTCTCCAAAGTTACTATTGGATTACATACTCATCCATTTTTAACTATTCAGAATTCAAGAAATGTCACTTAGCCCCTCATTGACACACATTCTTTCAAAATACATTATTTCTTAATTCATGTTCAACCACACATTCTTCAATAAAATAATATTTTTCATCACATCAATAACTTTTCCTTACTTTTTAACCACATATTTCCCATCGTATCACTCTTTAAAATACATTCTTTCCTCAATAATATCCATCAAACACACCATTAAAGTAATTCTAGACATGAAAAGATACATTAAAATAAACTTTTTGGATTATGATCATAAAACACAATAAATGTCCATTCTCAAATTCAACAGGCATGATGGTCCAATAGAGAAGATGCTTCCCAACATTATGCTTTCTGTAATTTTGAAACAAAAGAGAAAGATCATTACACATAATAAACTCACAGATCAATACTATCCTTTTCATGGACAAATGTGCATATGAGTACATACTGATCATTCATATCTCATCAATGATTAACAAATATCTTCTGCTAAACAACAAGAAAGGCTGGCTATGGACTTACCGGCAAATAGTAATAGTTCAGAAAATAAAAACATTACATATTTAAAGACCACTTACTGAAATTAAAGTAATCGGAAACATCATAAAACGTTATGGAAAGGTTTCTACTAATTTATACCTAGCTTACACAATCTAATTCAATGCACCGACTCGAAAAATAAAACAAGAACACTAAACACTAATCCTTATTCCATAAAAATAACCAAATCAACTAAAAATACAATGAACAGCAATGCAAGACAGCAAACCTAATTTATTTGTAAAAAGAATGTACCCGAATGTAACGCTTGTCCGGGGAAATTTCTACAACATCAGACTCATTAGGTTCCATCTTCGATTTCTCACTCCACCACACAATATAACAACAATTTTAAATCCAAAAAACTATATAATCCAGAAAAAATAAATAAAAATTGAAAACCTAATTGGACTGTACAATATGATTCTAGTTAAAGAAGGAAATTTTCAGAGAAGGCTTCACAAGCAATGGAAAATGTATCGATGCCCGACCCAAATTGGAATGGGCATCCAAACAAATTCACTTGCAGTGAATAAATGGAAGAATTCGAAATCAAATTCTCTTTTCCTGCAATTACCCTAGCCATCTCATTTAATTCTTCAATACCCGAAAATAAAAATAGAAAAGAAAATCGAACTGTAAAAGATGGAATTGATAAAAATGGACAAAAAAAGAAGTTAATTGGGACGAAGAATAAAGAATTAAGGGATGAGATTATGAAACCCTACAAATCGAAACCTTTTGACAATTGAAAACAGAAGAAATTCTTCTAAAAAACATAGACAAAATTAATGGAAAATTAGGGATGAATTATCACTAAGACAGGATTTTCGTTACGATTTTCTGAGGAATGCATGGAATTTTTTTTCCGTAAATTGCAAATAAAAGAGATTAGAATTGGATTGTCGTCGAAAAGAAGAGTGCAATTATATAATTTGGTAGTATTTTATATTCTATTTATTGTAAAAACCAAGCGCTGAGGTGTCGTGGTGTAGTTGGTTATCACGTCAGTCTAACACACTGAAGGTCTCCGGTTCGAGTCCGGGCGACGCCATTTTTAGTAATGAATAAATTTTTATTTCATATATTTTGTGTTTCCCTTTTCATTTCACCATTGTTTTGGAGTTTTTCTTTTAATTTTTATCGAGTAATATTGTAGTGTCTGTCAAAAGAACAAAAAAGTACATATTTAGCATTGTTTCTAGGGCTGGGCAAAATGTCCGAACCGAACCGAACCGAACCGGAACCGAACCGAACCGAACCGAACCGAGCGGGTTTTTAAAAATGAAATACCCGAACGGGTATCCGAATCGAGAACCGAATGGTTTGGTTCGGTTCTCGGTTCTAGACCCAGAACCGAAGAACCGAATAAGAACCGAATTTTTTTTTTTTATTGGATAAATCAATTTCTTTTATTTTTTCTAAATAAATTGATAATTTTTTTCTTATTAAATCTTATTAGTTGAACAATTTATAGTTTATTTATGTTTGTTAGTTGTGTTTTTTTCAATTTTTTCTTGTATAGTCTCTTAGTAGTTAGTATGGAAAGTCAAGCAATTGATTATTACATTAAATAGTTGGTAAGTATTATCAATACTTTAAAATATTTTATCTTTATTACTTCTAATTTATATTTCATTTTTATGTAGACTTGAATGTTTGAAACAAATGAATTATTGATATGAATTATCGAAGTTTTATTAGTAATATTTACTTTTCCGTATTTGTATTTGACAACTTATTATTTATATGTTATTAAATTAGATTACGTTAATTTGTAAAAGTTAAGATTGAACTTGGTATTTATATCTACTTTTTGTTATTAATATTAGTATCTACTTTCCGGTGTATTTATGTAGTATTATTTTAAATGTTAAAAAATTTAATTATAGTACGGAACCGAACCGAACCGAACAGAACCGAACCGAACCGAACCCGAACGGTTCCAAAATTATATTTGGAACCGACGGTTCCATTTACTAAATACCCGAAAATTTCTGGAACCGAAAAAAACCGAACCGAACCGAACCGAACCGACCCGCGCCCACCCCTAATTGTTTCCACTTAAAATTATGCCATCCAATCCCTTGCTATCCAATCTAGCATGAAATACCCATAGCGTTACGTTACGCATGTCGCAAGAAAATCTAATTTCAAACATGGAACTTTCACATGATTTCTTAGAACAAAGTTTTTCAAGAATTCAGTGAGCCAACACCAAATTCTGCACAATTTTTAACCCAATAGAGGTAGCTATACGTTTCGCTGCATTTTGTACATTTATTTATCGCATTTGTAAACTTCAATATGCAATTATGTCAAATATCAACAATGTGGGCACAGGCAGAATCTCCTTAATTGTATCATTGCTGCATCTATCAGAAAAAACACACAACAATAGAAATATCCTACAAAGTTTTCGTATTGGATTACTAGATTTTGTCCACGTTCTTCTCATGAATTTGACTCCACGAAAAGGCTGGCCTGAGGATGTAATTTTGCCTCCGTTAGGGACGAAGAAAACTTGTCAGGGCCATAGACAGTGCGAGGAAAGTTGGATACGAGGCTGTAACTCTCGACTTCTAAGCAACCCAAAGAATCAACATAGTCGTATAGTGTTTGTATTGTTGCAGTAGAATGAAACCTTCTCTCCTTGCGCTCTCCATTTGGAAAACGGACCAAAACCTAACAAATTGGAAAGAACTATTAGCAATAATTTCAAGCGAGTTATTTCTTTTAAATTTGAATAGAAATGATCCATTGGTCAACGGAATATTAGACAGATATTTTATATCATATCAATCCAAACACAATGAGGTTACAAAGTAATAGTAGGAAGCACTTCACGTCATAGTATATTGATTTGAATTATTTATCAAGTGTAATTCACCTAATCATTCTTGAATATAAATTTCATTACTTCCCATGTTAAAGGTTAAAAAGAATGGTTATTTTCTGATAGTCTTAAATAAGTGAAATTAATCTAGAACTAAATACTTACTTGAGTAACATCCGGTCCTTTCTCAGGTTCTGCACCTAGAGATGCAGCTTTCTCTTCACGCATCTTAGCTATTGCAGCTTTTTTCTCAGCAGCTTCACGTGAAGCTCTTTCCCGAGCCTCTTCCTCCTCTTTCCTTTTCCTCTCAGCTTCAACAGCTTCACGTTCCAACCGTTCTTGTTCTTCTTTTCTCTGACGTTCTCTAGCCTAATGTAGGACATATTGTTAATAAATGTACTACTAAAAATAAAATAAAAAATGTCGGGAGAATGAGGACACATAGTTGATGGCTATGGCCAAATAAATTGAAGAGCTACATACTTGATCAGCTTCAAGTGCTGCTCGGTAGGCAGCATCCTGCTCCTCCCTTAAACGCATGTTGTTTCTTCTTTCTTCTGCTTCAAGCCTAGATGAAACAAGAACATGAGCACTTTCTTCAAGCACTCTCTGCAGTATAGTGAGCAGTTCTTCAGGAGATTTTGACCCCTCAACCTGCAAAATTAAAGCCAGCAAGGGAAACAAGTCAATATTATAATTAGCATACCATAACTGTGTAATAGAATAAATTTCTTAAGGTTCCAAATGATTTAAGATATCTCCTCTTATCTTTTATTTTCTAATTTCTCACACAAGATATACGTACAAATATATGAGACAAATGTATATAATAAAGTCCAATCATGCTACAAGTACATTGTTTTTGCCATCAAGTTTGACATTGTGCCACATGTTGCAGCACGATTGGCCAGTTTGAAAGTAGTAAAGTACAACACACTTTCCCGCCACTCCATTTTTGAATTTGCAAAGGAGTGTCAAACTCCATGTACACAAGGAGTCTACAAGGAGCATAATTCAATAAAGTTGGACAACACAGAATGTCTAAACAGTGACAAATTTTTATTCTCTTAATTTGCCTATTGCAAGGTTTAAGTGAACAATGAATTTAGATGAAAAATCCACAAGAAAACATCCATCTAAGGACTCAAAGGTATCTAACAATTAACAAATAACACCATGTTTAAAAATATGCATTCTTTCAATACTCATTTTCAACAACACAATCTACAATAAAATAATATTAAACGCAAATCCAAAATTTTTCCTTCTTTTTTAATCACATATTTTTCATCAAATCACTATTTAAAATGCATTCTTTCCTTAAGAATGTGTATCAAACAAGGCCTAAATACAGGATAAAGAAAAAATCAATCCATGAGAATATACAAGTGGAGATGGAACGATAACTTCAGAAATGCCATCCAATTCCTCTTGTCAAAAGGGTCCAGAAGATGCAGTAAAGGAAACCTTTAAATGATACCAATGTAGCTATAAGTCTCCAGACACTTGGCAATGCATACAAGATGGCCAGCATCCTCACAGGCTCCTTGCACATGAAAACACCAATTTATCCAAATCCTTTTACTCCAAAGACTATCAGCACAAAGAATGTCTCCTAAAGGCTAGACAGCATTCCAGATGCAGAAATAGATGTAATTCAAAGATTTTCTGTTCTAAATCACTTTCCACGCAAAAACTTATCACACGCCAACTTATAAAGATCCTTTTTCTCCTTCCAAGACTATCAGCAGTAACAATTTCTATATAGACACCGACTTGATATGATTTTTCTATAATTATTTTTCCTTTTACTGCATTGTGGGAACGTGAAGGAAAATGAATGTGTAGCACTAGTTTTTGTTTTTCCAAACAAAACTTTGGTTTTTTAGAATCCGGTTAAGGCCCATTTCGGTTCCACCCTTACATGGAACTGTGCCATCTATAAAACCCCATTTTCAATGGGTTCAGTCTGTGCCCACCCCTATTCTTCCTTCAAAGGCCATTGAAATATAAAATAAGTGTATCATAGTTCATGTTTCATTACCGGACAAGCAAAGCATGAAACACTTGCAGCACTCTAAAAATTTTTAAAAAATCACAAAATGTCATCGCCAGTGATGTCAATCATTGAAGTCATAACCAAAAAGTCAACAGATGACTTCAAAATCCCCCACCTCCAAATGAGAAAAAAATAAAAGGTGAAACAAACTTCAAATGGTTAGACCAAACAAAAAAATATTTAAACAATTAGCCTAGGTATTCATGAAAATTCTTTTAGACAATTTAATATGTTAGGGTCAAATTGTATTATTGGCTAGTTCCATGTCCAGAATCACAGTTATTGAGTTGTAATTAAAGTCAAAGAGTCAGGGGTTGATAGTATACATCTTGAAGGAGTCAAGAAGTCGAAGATGGAACAAAGAGAAAAAAATAGCCGCAAAACCGCTTGTTGACCTCACATAGAGTGCTCAAGCAAAAAATTCAGCAACTCTAGCGCTCACAGTCCACGCCTTGGGCGCTCGAGTGGATGTGAGACCGCAAGCTATCCGCAATGCCACCGCTCGAGCGGTGATATTCGCCAAACCCTAGGTTGCAATTTTCAACAGATTCTGGAGTCCCATTCAACCTCAAGCACTTCATAACATAAATATATCAAAGCATAGTCTGTCCTAAAAGTGTGTGTTGATCAATTATTTATTCGAGAGAACATCATTTGAAGATCAAAACCATATTCCATAAATCTTCTTGCACATGGTTTAAAAAGGCGGTAGTGAAGCGCGTCTCACTGTGAGGCGCATGTAGTATACCTCGAGGCGGTATTTTTTAGGCTAAAAATATGAAGGTGTGTGCCTCATTTAAAATTTGATTTTTCAATTGTATGAAAAGAAATCAGAAAGTGCCCTTCTAAAAAAAGAAAATAGCTCATTTAAAAAGGCATTTGGGCCCAAACAAAACAATAAAATACCTAGAAAACTAAACGGCAGCCAAAAATTAGTGCATACTAAGAGAAGGAATTGGAGTACATTTAATTTAGTACATACTAAGAGAAGGAATCGTTTGACAAAAAAGAGATTGCATACCTTGGTTTACATCAATTATAACAAGAAGCTCAAAGATCGACATAGGCGATTGAAATCACTTAAAGAGAGTGAAGATCTTTTGATTCTAAAGGAAGTTCCATCTGATGATGAATGGATTGCAGATCACGATATTGAAGCTCCATCAAACACATGCGATGTAAATGATGACGACTTGAGTCTAAATTTTTCACAATGAAAGGGGATTGAAAGTTCTATGCGTACACAAAGTCAACCTTTTAGGAAAAGAACTTTTTCACGAAAAAGTATTCATACTTTCATAATTCAAAATTGCTTTTATTTATGAAATTAAATTAACAGATTGCTTGTTATTGAATTTACAGGGAAGAAAAATGTCACATTGCAATTGGTGGATGAGGAAGATGATTTTGTAGAAATTGAAAGTAGCAAAGAGGAAGATGATGGGGAAATTAGATATGATGATGATTCCATTAACGATGCTAGTAATAGTGATGATAGTGCAGACTATTATGTTTTTTTTTAATTTAAACTGCTTCTTTTTTTCCATTGCAAATAAAGTGAATTCTAACTTCTGTAATATTTTTTTTCTTAAATTTTTTTTCTTTAGGTGGATTATATCTCAATATGCTAATGGTTATTTATCATATTTACTATATGCTCCAACTTTGGTTTTTTTGTATTATTTTATAATTCTTTCACTTAATATTTTTGTTTTTTGTAAGGCTTACGCCTCAATCCGCCTCGAGGCCCACGCGTCGCCTCATAAAGAAAAACCGTCTCAATACTTAGTTTCGTCTTTTTAAACATTGCTCTTGCATCAACTACAACATCAAAACACAAAAGATCAAACTCCAAAAACCAAATCATTTTACCAATAATCCTTTAGAGTTCTAAAGTTGGAGAGAAGCAGTTAGAGTTAATCATTTAGAAACAATAAATAAGTGACTTGTCATTTTTTATTGATTGATTATTTCAATTCTGCATTATACAACTATTCACCCCCTCTCTAAGTGTACTTGGGTTTAATCATTCGGTTATATTTTCAGAATATATACAAATCATGCATACAAATTCCAAAAATCCATTGCTCTCTTGTGCATTTAATGAACATACCAAATCCATAGATAAAATAAAATAAACACGTAATAGTATCCTCATCATTAAAATTTCAAAAAGAGTGTATCACCTATCAATGCATAAAAGGGGGCAGGGACATCAAAATTATTTACTAAACCCATCCATCTCTATAAATTCTCAACTTCTAGTTTCTTTCATAACTACAAACAACTCATTATCCAACAAAATCTCAGTAGAAGTATATTCTACTAAGTACTAATTGAAATTGGTAAAAAATAAGTATTAATCAAAGTTTAATGCCAGATATTTTACTATATACCTGTTGTAGCAGCGCAATCCTCTGGTTTGTGGAAGCCATAACCACTCCACAGAAGGGGAATCTGGAAGCTTTCAAGCTATTACTCATCTTAAACCCTTCACTGGCCTTAACGCTCCCACCCCAGGCCACAAAATTCTCATTGACAAACGCTGCCAATGTCTCATCACACAAAGTTCTTCCGCAGAATGCAGGTGTGTCAGGATGCTCTGGCGAGTGCAAGTAAACAAACAAAAGCTTGTACTCATGCCTAGACCTCTGCAACGCGTCCATGAAACCCTCAGCCACAAAATTCGGTCTCAACCTCCCATAATCCCTCTCAAAACTCGACACAAAATCCACAGCCTCTGACGTGGACTGAGTCAACGGAGTAGTACCAGCCCGGCCCGAATTATTATGCCCGATCATACTGAGTGAATACGACAAGACTCCACTCGCCGCCCATATACCGAGCCCAACTGCACCAGAAATCAACCCTAGACTACCCGAAATGATAGAAAACGGGAGCGTTACCAATTTCCAGACAACGCCGGGGGGTTGATTATTGCCGTTCGCCGCCAGAACTAAGCCAGCGTCTTCAGTTCCTTGATTTGTATTTGCGGTGGCGGACCCGGACGCGGCAGCTGGTCGATGGTTGTCGGTGGAGGTGATAGAAGAAATGGCTTGCTCGAGGTCCCATCCATGGGCGGAGAGAATTTCCGTACACAAATCGGGGTCTTCGATTCCTGTGATGGCTTGAAAATATGCCAATTTATCTGCAACATCCCCCATTTCTTAAACTTTTTGATTTGTATGTCTATATATTGGTGTGAATATCCGGGGAAATGGGGAAATTAGGTTTAATGGCGGATTGGATTAGATTGATGTAGATAGACTGTTTTCTGTATCTGAATGTTGAATGAAATGGAGAGCTATGGGTCCTATGGTTTAGTAATCGACGCCAACAAGAATATTGTCGGTTTGAAATATCATCGATGTCCTTGGTCATGATGGAATTCACGAGACTGCCATTCCTAGAACTCACCCCAAGGACCCAATGTCCCAATCTCGTTTCATTTTAACCACCCAAATTTTCTCTTCGACCTCATCGCTTTAGTTTCAATTTTATTCCATTTTGATAACTAATAACATAAAATATAGCATCGTTTCATACATGTTAGACGAGTTTTCTTTCAAAGACAATATAAACTTTGGTAGATAGTATGTTCAATTTCTGTTAAGTTTACAATATTATTCAATCAAGTTGAGCGTAAATTCGTACTATAGTTAGAATTTAAGATTAAAGTCACGTACACAGAGACATTATGGTTGTATTATCAAAAGCTTGTGCTATCTAATGGATATGTAGATGAGGGTCACTTAATCATCTTTCTTGGGCGAGTACACTTATTACTATTTGATGAATATCTGCTGAAGTTATTTTAGTAGTGATTTATCTTTAAAATGGTATCTACTATGCTATTATTTGAGTTATACCACTGTTGTGTGCTAGACATGAAGTTTTGCCTGCATTTTTCGCACTAGCATGCATATGCACACTCTGATTGCTATGAATTGATGTATGTTATTCGCACGGTTTAGCAATTATTAGTCCAAATGCATCACTCCACCTTATCTATATCAATTGTGATGTTTCTTGAGCTTGATGGTTTGTGCTCCATCTTTTTCCATTGAAGCAAAGATTTTTTGAGCACGTATTATATCTTCTTACTTGGCAACATGGCAACTGGAAAGAGCATACTATGAATTACATCGAGCATGTGAGTCGGTGAGTTTTTTTTATACCTAGGTGTCCACATTTTGCGACTAATCTTGGGCTCTACGCCTTAGCCTCTCAAGACATAGACCAATTAAACCGCGGGATGTGCCCCAAATTGGTCAGGGTCCAAGAGCCCCCTTCACTGATCTGCCAGTGTTGAGCGAGTCAACACATGTTGCATCATACCTTCCAGGAAAACTCCTGCCTTCCAGGATAAATCTTGCCTTCCACGAGAGAGCCTGCCTTCCAATAGCCCCACGAATCGAACTCGCGACCTCTGAACTGCCAGCAACTAAGAACCCCGTCCTTTGCCAGTTGGGATGTGCCCCGGGGGGCGTGAGTCGATGAGTATTCGTTTCACTTATGGATGAACATGTGGGGAGGTGATGATTATAAACTCGGTGACGAATGTACAAGTGGTAATGTTCTCCGTTTGAGACATAAGAGGAAGACCAGAAATCAGTGACGAATGTACGAGTGGAAATGTTCTCAATTTGAGAAAGCAAGTTTTTTGCCGATGAACTTTCTGATCTAAGTTCTTGTGCTTGTATACGGATTTGTTGCCCAGATTTTGATTATGATCACTATGTCAAACTTCTGTAGCATCTCTATATTCCATAAGACTCACTTTTGGATTCTTGATTTCTCTAATCAATCAGCCCTTGCTATTCTTTAGTTGCATCCAAGGCTTTTCCTTGGATAGACAGGGAAGAGGACGAGATCTTACAAGCAGTTATAAGATTAGGGCCAATAGCCATGCCCATATTGGCAAGGATCAAGCCAAAGTGCAACGAACCACCATACAGTTTGCCAATCTAACTTGTGATTCTTGTGTGAAACTAAAATCACGGCTTTGTTTTATAGGAAAACTGAAACATATTCTGGATTAGATGAGCAAAAATGATGTTGAAGGTCTGTGCCATGGCATTGAAGGGGAAATATAATAAATCACACAAAATAAGAAAATGGATTGTTTAGACAAGAGAAAATAATCTCTCTGTTCAACTTTCATTAATTGATTGAATAAAATCATACAAGTAGTTTCCTTATATAATGGAGAAAATGAATATTCCTAACAAACTATACATGTGCTGTACAAATTGGTTTCGACAATAAAATTCATCCCACTCATAATAGAATTGAGGTGGAATTTCCTCAGGTGATGTTTCTAGAACTTGATGAGTAGTTGGCATTGCTGGTTGTATCAATTATGAGGGCTACCGTCTACTTTGCTGGAATTCTTGCTGGCATATCTTCTTCTTGAGGTTGTTGGCAGTGAGCTCTCATCTTCATCTTGATGTTACATTTTAACAGCCTCCAGCAAGATGGAGAGTAGATGTCTTCCACTCCCATCTTAGATAGATGGTAGTAAAAGGGTGCTGAAGCTAATCTGCAATTTGAGCATCGCTGCTTACGTGTTTACTAATGATGCTCCCTTCCTCAATTTTATCACGAACTAAATGACAATCAAGCTCTATATGTTTGGTCATTTCGTGGAAAACAGAATTGGCGGCAATGTGCAAAGCAGCTTGATTATCACAAGCTAATGATGCTGGTTGAAGATGATCAATTTGTAAGTCATGTAGCAAGTATCTAAGCCAACTCAGCTCACAGCATACACTAGCCATGGCCATATACTCAGCCTCTATAGAGGATCTAGAGATGGTGTTCTGTTTCTTTGACTTCCAAGAAATTAGAGAGGACCCAAGAAAAACACAATATCCTGTGATCGATTTCCTAGTGTCTGGGCATGGTCCCCAATCTAAATCGCAATAGGATCTGAGATGTAGGCTAGATGCGAAGGAGTAGAATAGACCATGTCCAAGAGCACGTTTAATATTCTTTAGTACTTTATGAACTGCTTTTAGGTGTAGAATTCTGGGAGTTTGCATATATTGGCTAAGGAGCTGTGCTGAATATGCAAGGTCGGGTCTGGTTATGGTAAAATAGAGAAGCCTTCCAATAAGTCTCCTATAGATAGATGTATCAGGTAGCAGGTCGCCTTGATCTTTGGCCAGCTTCAAGTTTTGATCTAATGGAATTTTTGCTGGTACCGCTCTAATGATTTTAGAATCAGCAAGGATATCTAAGGCATATTTCCTTTGGCAAATATGGATTTCTTTCTCTAATCGTGCCACTTCTATCCTAAGAAAATATTTTAGTGCCCCCAGATCTTTGATTTCGAACTTGGCATCAAGTGATGTTTTTAAAGTTTCAATGAGCTCTATGTTGTTGCCTGCCATTATAATATCATCGACGTAAACCAATATTGCTATGAAAGAGTCTCTGGTACTCCTTGTAAACAGACTATAATAGAATTTCGATTGCTGAAATCCTTGCTGAATGATGAACGAGGTGAGTTTAGAATGCCATTGTCTAGAGGCCTGCTTGTGCCCGTATAAACTTTTGCGTAATCTACAGACCTTTGATCCATTGCCTTTGGAATATCCAGGAGGCAGTTGCATATACATCTCCTCATCTAAATCTCCTAGTAGGAACGCATTGTTCACATCTAATTGGTGAATGAACCACCCTTTGATTACTGCAATAGCTAACAAGGTTCTCATCGTCACTAACTTTGCAACGGGTGAAAATGTTTCATGATAGTCCAGCCCTTCTTGTTGTATGTACCATTTTGCTACAAGTTTGGCTTTGCATCATTCCACACTTCCATCTATATTAAACTTAGTCATATAGACCCATTTGCAGCCTATGGTAGTCTTTCCAGGAAGCAAATCAGCAAGGTCTCAAGTGTCATTTATCTCAAGTGCAATGATCTCAGCCTTCATGGCTTCATGCCATTCCATGTGATTAACTGCTTCTTAGTGTGTTTTGGGCTCTGTGTGAGTTGTTATGGAAGCAACAAAAGCTTTGTGTGCATTAGATAATCTATCGTATGATAAAGTGGCACATAAAGGAAAATGACTACCGTTCTAAGATGACCTTCCTCATTGTTGGACTGTTGTGAATTGGGAAGTGAAGAGACTTGTTGGCATACAAAGTCCTGCATATATGAAGGTGGTTTTCTGTCTCTATTTAACCTTCGAAGTAAGTTAGAATTTGTGGAAATATTTTGAGCTGACTCTATAAAGGTTTCAGGCTGATCAAGTGAATCAGGTTGTTGATTCAATGGTTCTGGAATCTGGTCACGGGTAGGGGAAATATGTTTAGTGAGATTGTCTATATTAGTGATTGATGCTTGGTTAATGAACTCTTCAGTTAAGGTTGGCAATGTAGCATGACCGACAAGGTTCAAGTCTTTGTAAGGGAAAATGTCTTCATGAAACACAACATTTCGAGAGATGAAGATTTTGTTTGTATCTAAATCTAGCAGTTTGTAGCCTTTGATTCCAAAAGGATAGCCTAAGAACATGCATCTTTTGCCCCTAGCATCAAATTTATGTCGATTCCGTATGAGCGTGGAAGCATAAGCCAAGCAGCTAAAGACTTTAGGTGAGAGTAAGTACGCTTAATTTTGAAAAGAAGTTCAAAAGGAGTTTTGTTCTTAAGGACAAGAGAAAGTGTTCTGTTTATGAGGTGGACTGCTGTGAAGGCATAGTCAGACCAGTATTTCATTTGAATCCCGTTTTGGAACATAAGGGCCCTTGCAACATTTAGAATATGCTAGTGTTTTCTCTCCACTATAGCATTTTGTTGAGGGGTCTCTACGCAAGATTTTTGGTGGATAACGCCCTTTTGAGAATAAAAGTGCTTCATCTCAAACTCGTTTCCATTATTAGTTCTAATCACTTTGATTTTGGAGTCAAATTGGTTTTCAATCATCGTGAAAAAGTTCTGTAAAGCAACACTAGTATCATATTTAAATTTTAGCAACATTAACCAAGTGCATCTACTGAAATAGTCTTCAATGCTAAGGAAATATCTAGTGCCATCATAAGTTATTTCATTACAGGATCCCCACAGATCACAGTGGATTAATTCAAAGCACTTTTGTGACCTATGCTGACTAATAGGGAAATGTTGCTTATGCAATTTTGCTAGAGGGCAGATACGATAGGGTGTTTTAGCTTTCTTAGGTTGATGATGGAGGTTTAAAAGATCTATTCTAGAGTTTGAGAGGTGTCCTAATCTATAGTGCCAAATATTAGCATCTTCTTGATTGCTGGTCACAGAGGCTAGCTTGGTGGATTTGTTGGCAATGGAAGGTAGAATATCATTCAATGCTGTAGGAGAAACTTCATTCTGTATCAGATGGTATAGCTTATCTCTTACTTCACCCATTCCAGTCGTCCTCCAGGTGGAAAGGTCCTGCACAAAACAGGTTTGAGGAAAGAAAATGAGACAGCAATGTGAGGTTTGTGACAATTTTCTAGCAGATATCAGATTGAAACAAAAAGAGGGCACACATAAAACGTCATGTAGGACCAGTTTATCAGAGATTTTAATAGTTCCAATATGTGCAACTCTAACAAAATCTCCATTTGGAATAGACATAGAGTGATCAATCTCTACCTTGATGGTGGTGAAGAAATTTGGGGAACATATCATGTAATCTGTTGCCCCAGTATCTATAATCCAGGCAGTGTTAGCAGGGTATTTTCTTTTGGTGCTGCACATAGAAAAATAAAGAGAAATTTCAGAGATTTTTGGAGTATCAAGACTATTTGCAGAGGAAGATGTATAGACTTTCACTTGATTAGCCGAGGGTGTATAGAGAAGGTTTTTCTGTGGTTTGAGTAAAGCCATCAACTGAGAGTACTGCTCTTGAGTTAGAGACATTTGGGAATGGTAACTGAATTGCTCTTGTGCTGGTTCTTTAAGACTGGTTGCTTGATTTTTCGAAGGTCCAGTAGCTCTAGTTCTCCCATATAACTTGTGTCCTGGTGGATAACCATGCAGTTTGAAACACTTTTCAGCTGTGTGACTAGGAATGTTGTAGTAATTACATGCTAGTTTGTCTGAATTAGCCTTGAAACATCTCTCAAGGGAATGACCAGTTATCTTGCAAAAGGTGCAGTAGTATTTCTTCTAAAGCCCTATATTCTGTCTTCTTGCATCCCTAAAAGCAGTCTTTGCCATGAGAGCTATGGAATCATTGACGGGAACATCTTAAGAGATTTTCCTCCTTTTTTCTTCCTGCTGGACAGTAGAATATACTTCATTAAGGCTAGGGAAAGGCTTGATTAAAAGTATTTAAGCCTTAAAACTCTTGTATGAGTCATTAAGTCCCATAAGGAACTTCATCACCCAATCCCTTTCCTAGTTATTCACCACTGATCTCAATCCTCCACAAGTACAATTTGGGATGCATTCATAGTTCAGCAACTCATCTAGAAGAGTTTTAAGCTTCGAAAAATGCATACTAACAGAGTCCTGGTTTTATTGCAAATTCACAATGTTTTGCTTAATCTCATAAATTCTGGGAGCATTTTGTTGTGCTAGTCACTGCTCAAGTTCCAGCCATAATTGGTGAGCCGTCTCAACGTATAATGTGCTTGATTTGATAACTATTGACATGGTATTTTGCAGCCACGTAATGACAATGTCATTGCACCGCAGCCAGTGATCCATTAATGGATTGTTTGGATCAGTAGGTTCTGAAATGATTCCATCAATGAAGCCAAGTTTATTTTTGATTCTGAGAGCTCTCTTCATTGATCTCGCCCAAGAATGATAATTTCTCGAGTCCAGCATTTGAGTAACCAGTAGAGCTCCAGAATTATCATTGCTACTAATGAAGTATGGACTGTTTGGTTGGGAATGATTAATGAAGTTGAGATTTGGTTGTATGTTTTGGTTGCTGGTAGAGTTCTCTAGCTCTACGTTTGGAGGTAAATTTTGATTTGCAGAATCTTCTTGAGCCATGATGTTCTGATACCATATAAGAAATCACACAAAATAAGAAAATGGATTGGTTAGACGAGAGAAAATAATCACTCTATGTTCAACTTTCATTAATTGATTGAATAAAATCATACAAGTAGTTTCCTTATATAATGGAGAAAAGGAATATTCTTAACAAACTATACGTGTGTTGCACAAATTGGTTTCAACAATAAAATTCCTCACACTCATAATAGAATTGAGGTGGAATTTCCTCAGGTGATGTTTCTAGAACTTGATGAGTAGTTGGCATTGCTGATTGTATCAATTATGTTGGCTACCGTCTCCATGCTGGAATTCTTGCTGGCTTATCTTCTTCTCGAGCTTGCTGGCAGTGAGCTCTCATCTTCATCTTGCTGTCACATTTTAACAAGCAATGGTCTTGTTAATTATATCATTACCTCCTAATGATCAGCAGGGTCGGCCCTAGCCCAAAGGTACTAAGGCAGTGGCCTTGGGCCTCAAATTTTTAGGAGCTACAAAAAAAAAAAACCAATACACTCCGTTGGGCCGAAAATATTAAATGGCCCTAACAAAAAAGCCCTAGCCCAATAAAAACCCTCAAATATCCTTACCAATTACCATCATCTTCATTCTTCAACTCTCGCCTCAGAGCCTCTTCTAAGTCTTGAGACTCTTCAGTTCATTCAATCGTTCTTCTCGACTTCTTCAAGATTATTCTGAAATCTGACATTCACTCATCGATTATTGGCTTTCTTCTTCTTCTTTGTCTAGTTAACAGTTTTTGGAAGCTCTTGTAGTGAGCACTGAGCAGAATAAGTGGACTGTGGATTTTTGTGATTGAATTTGATGGTTACTGTCTACTGGAATTTGGTAATGCTTTAAGTTTAATTTTTAGTTTTTAAATATGTTGTCAGTTCAATGTATACACATTTGCTTCTAATTTCTTGATGTGGGTTTCTTTAATCTTGGTGAATGGTGATGTTCTATATTTTTCTTCGTTTCTCGTGTGAAAAAATATAATAATGGAATGTTGAAGAGAACACAAATCGTTCTTATGCTTTAGATTAATTTTTCAAGTGCTTATAGCCGTGTTCATTTCAATTGTTCTATTTACCTAGTGGTTTTTATAACCCTGCTGGGGTAGTGGGGTTACATGGTATTCATAATTGTATTTTGGAATTCATAAGCTTGTGATGATAAAGGTTTGAGCAAGGGGACTTTTTTGCTGTAATAAAAATTTTTTAATATTATTTTAGTTATTTGCTCAATTGAGACTTTGTTCTTATCCTCTGTAACTACATATTTGCAGCTCATTTATCTGAATCCTTTCTTTTTGGATAATTGGAGAAGTTTGAGAATTTTCAGACACATCAATCAGGTTCTATTGTTCTTTGGTTATATCTATGTCTACTAGAAAATTTGAATCTGGATGTACCAAAAGAAAAAGGAAACAAAAGGTTGAACAATTGATTAAATATCAAGAGAGAGCACTTGATAAGTTTTTTAGTAGCAATAAACGAACACATAACGAGGACGTAGTCATTGAAGAAGAGTTTGATGAGAATGATAATATAAATAATACAATTGCAGAAAAAACATTATTTGATAAATGAAAAGGTATCTACTGACAGAGATAAGGTTACTTTTTCCCTTGACCTTATTGATCCAGCAAATTAGGGAAATATGAATACGAATTTAAGAGATTTAATTGTAATGAAAGGCCTTGTAAGAGAAAATGATGTGATTTTTCCGAAAGATGTAGCAAATCGACACTTCTCATCTATACATTATGTACGACAATTACCTAATGGAGAGAAGTATGATAGAAAATGGTTGATATATTCAAAAAGTTTGGATAAAGTATTTTGCTTTTGTTGTAAGCTATTCAAGAATGAGGGAATAAGATCTCAATTGGCACATGATGAAGTAAATGATTGAAAAAATATTGGTGAAAAAATTAAAATGCATAAAGTAAGTTGTGACCATTTTAATAACATGAGTAGATGGATTGAAATGGAACTAAGATTTGAAAAGAATGAAACAATTGATAAAAGTGTGCAAGAACAAATCGATAGAGTACCAAGAAAATAATGGTATCTTCTTAAGCATAATTCAAATAATTGCTGAGTTTGATCCCGTAATGCAAGAGTATGTTCATCGAATCCAAAATAAAGAGATTCATTATCATTATTTAGGAAACAAAATTTAGAATGAGTTGATACTTATGCTAGCAGGTGAGATAAAGAAAAACAATCATTAAGAAACTCAAAAATTCTAAATACTTTTCTGTTATACTTGATTGCACTCCCGATACAAGTCACGAAGAACAAATGTCTATAATATTGAGGTGCGTAAATATTTCAGCAAGTCCAATAAAGGTTGAAAAATTCTTTTTAGGGTTTTTATTAGTGGATGATACATCTGGTAAGGGACTTTTTGATGAACTTGTAGGTGCTTTGAATAATCTAGAACTTGATATTGATGATATAAGGGGTGAAGGCTATGATAATGGTGCTAACATGAAAGGAAAACATAAAGGAGTCCAAAATAGACTATTACAACTAAATCCTAGAGCATTCTATGGTCCATGTGGGTGTCATAGTCTTAATCTTGCACTTTGTGATATGGTCACTTGTTGTTCAAAAGCTGCCTTTTTCTTTGGGGAAGTGCAACGTGTATACACTTTATTTTCGTCATCTACTAAATGGTGGAAAATTTTCAAAGAGAATGTAAATGGTCTTACCCTTAAGCCTTTATCACAAACTCGTTGGGAAAGTCATATTGAAAGTGTTAAGAGTGATAAGATTTCAAGCTCCACAAATAAAAAAAGCTTTACTTCAATTGGCAAATGTTGATGATCTTAAGACAAAAAGTGAGGCGGAGAGTTTGATAACATATGAAATTGAGAATTTTGAATTCTTGCTTGGAATGATTATTTGGTATGAAGTGTTGAATAATGTTAACAGAGTAAGCAAACATTTGCAAGTAGAAGACATGCATATTGATATTGCCATAAACCATTTACAAGGGCCCATTTCATTTTTCAAAAGTTATAGAGAATCTGGGTTTGAAACGGCCATTGTTGATGCTAAAGAGATTGCAAGTGAATTAGAAATTGAACCGATATTTCGTGAAAAACGGGTTATATATAGAAATAAACAGTTTGATGAGATTTCTTATGAATAAATAACACAAACAACTGAAGAATCTTTTAAGATCAATTATTTCATATATATAGTCAATCAGGCTCTATTATCACTTCAGAATATATTTGACCAATTAAAAAAATATGATGATATTTTTGAATTTTTATTTGATATAAAAAGACTTAAATCTATTGATAATCATAATTTGAAGTGTTCATGCATTAACATTGAAAATTATTTGAAACATAATATGGTTTCTGATATTGATGGGGTAGAATTATATTCTGAGTTGAAAGTTTTAAGGGAATTGATACCTACAGAAATTATTAGAGTAATTAATTTGTTGGATTACATTAAGAGAATTGACTGTTACTTGGATTGCTTATAGAGTATTAATGACTATTCATGTTACAGTTGCTTCTGCTGAAAGAAGTTTTTCAAAGTTGAAGTTGATTAAATCTTATCTTCGATCAATCATGTCACAAGAGAGATTGAATGGATTAACTATGATTTCTATTGAAAAAAATATATTGGAAAAACTTGATTTAAGTAGTCTGATTATTAATTTTACATCTCAAAATATGAGAAGGTTAAATCTTATGTTAGCCTAATCTCTCGGGTTGTGAGAGAAGTTTTAACTTGCTACACTATCTTTTGAATTATATAAAGTCTTCTTATTTAATATAAAAATGTTATTTATTTAAGTATTTAAATTTTGCTACACTTGTGAAAAAAATGATTATATTGAAGGGCCTCATAATGATTAGTCGCCTAGGGCGTCTAAATTCTCAGGGCCGGCCCTGACGATCAAGCTGATGTCCATGCAGATTTGATGAACACCGAGTCGCTGAGATGTCTAGACCTGAGTTAGGCTTTCGAAGTATGATGTTACGGAAGGAAATCTGCGAAGAGAAGATTTCTACAGAAGTTGACAATGCCAGCAGCATCAGTCTCTGATTTATGGTACCCATTGTTTTCATTTCTGTTTTCACATTCGAGTTGTCCATGAGGAATGACCATTTTTATTCTTGCCTCTGTATTTGATTATGGGGATAAGGACGAACAAATTGAACTAAATCAGAAAGAAAAAATTAGGAAGGTACACCGGTCTAAGGGGGGTGTAATTTGGAATAATTTTGAATTATTTTTAGATTAAAACTTCACCATCCGACCATATTATGCGTAATTGAAGTAGTTAGAATCTTTTGCCGTTGTCAACACGGACATAAATAGACAAAGCTACTAAATCTTTATCAACCCAACTCTGGTGTGGCCTTTAGCATTAAAGGCCACACCAGAGTTGGGAGTGTTGGAAAAATATTTAAACGAGCATAAATTATATTCAATAAAATACCTTCTACAAATAGAACTTGGTCTTACAGAATATGTAAAGTAGAAACGAGAAATGTATGAGAATGAATTTGGTCTAAGGGATTTCTTCTTAAGACGATAATGCCTCACACGAGTGAAATGGTCGGTATGTATCTCCCAAGATATGACAATCACGTCCCGCAATAAGAGCACTCCAAATTACGTATACCAACGAACTCAAAATTGGTCTTTCCACTCTTTACTTTAAATGAGTATTTATGCAATGATTTGGTATAATGTAATCAATATATATGCTATCATCAAGGGATGTCCAATTTATAGAGGTTGAGGGATTGTGCCCAAAGAAACACGTTCCAAAATTTAACAGGTTTCACGAAAAGACACGGCCCTTCAAATCTCTCAGGGCACCTGGTTTCGACAGGGAGTCTGTTAGGCAACAAAAGATTAGAATAATTAAACTTGTGTTTGACACCCATTTTGGGGAAAAATGAATTTTGAAATAGTGATTGATGGAAGAATGTGTGGTTGAAAAGTAATGAAAAATTTTAGATTTGTGTGTAATATTATTTTATTTGGAGAATATGTAGTTAAAATGAAGAAAGAAAAAAAAAATAAGAATGAAAATAAATGTCAAACAGGGCCTACATCTCAATTAGAATGAGATTGACTCGTGAGTGAATAGCATAAAATTAAAGGTCAAGCAGTAAGAGTTTGGTTTAGCTTAAATGCTAAGTTGCCAAAATATATTTCCAATCTTACCGTCAAGAGAAGTAAAATAAAAAATTAGTCAATTTCGAGAAGATGAACAGAGTTTTGATTTTTTGTTTTTTAATTTTAATTCGAAATTACCATTTTATTCCTTTTAAAATTGGTCAAACTCAATTTATTGGGTCGACTAATGGTTAAATTAACAAAAATCGTCCATTTGAATATCAAGTACTAATTTATTAAAGGTTTGGGATTGTGACGACACAAAGTAAAGCTTAAGATAAAATGTGTAAAAAAGTGAAAGAATTGGGACCGCTACTTCAATTATACCTAAAAAATACACGCCAGTCTTGTTTGATCTCAATTTTTCTAAAATATATTTTTATTTCTCTTATTTTCAATGACACATCATTTAATTAAATAATATTACATACAAATTCAAATATTTATTTTTAAATGCATATTTTCCAACAGGTCACTGTTCCAAAATGTATTATTGGAGAATAAAGGAGCTCAAACAGGCCATAGATATAAGAGGAGGGGAAGGGGCACACACAAATATCACTGCCTTTTCTTTTGCGTCTAATCAAATTCATAGAGAGAGAGAAGAGGGGAAGGGGCGCACGCAAATATCACTCTGCCTTTTTTTTTTGCGTCTAATCAAATTCCAATTCCAATTCGTTTAATCCACGATATCAATTTTGGAAGGGGAAAAGAAAGGAGCGTGAAATTAGTAATTGGATTGAAAATTTCTAGAGGAACGTGATTTGTGATGGCGAATTTGTATGTTCAGGCGGTTCCGCCGACGGATATGAATCGGAATACGGAGTGGTTCACGTACCCCGGTGTGTGGACCACATACATCCTAATATTGTTCTTCTCGTGGCTGGTTGTGCTCTCCGTTTTCGGTTGTTCCCCTGGCATGGCATGGACAATTGTTCATCTTTCCCATTTCCTCGTACGTTCAAATTTATTTACACATATATAAATGTTGATTTAGTGATAATGTTTATTTGTGGGGCGTGGGTATATTGTTCTTTGTTGTTAGGGTTTGATTTACTTAATTTTATGTGTGCTGGAAGGTTTTATGTATTTTCTGGCTATAGTCTGGTTTATTAATCTGATTTTAATATTTTTATTTTTAATGTGTGTTGTCCGAGGAGAATGATTTACCAGCTGAGAATTAAGTAGAAAAACTAACCAATTATATAATGATTGTGGTTCTTGTGGAATCCACGTTTTAATTGAATATTATATAATATTTTCTGATGATAGTAACTGCAAAATATTGTTTTTGATGTTTAGTGGGGCTATGGTCCGAGGAGAATTTTACCAGCTGAGAATTAAGCAGAAAACCACTCAGGCAATCGTTTTTGTTCTTGTGGAATCTATGATTTGATAAAATATTTATATAGCATTTGATTAAACCATTCTATAACATTTTGATTGTTACTGCAAAATATCGTTTCTATGTTTAATTGAGGTAATATCATAGGAGAATAATTTACCAGCAGAGAATTAAGTAGAAAAGTTAAACCAGTTTTGCAACTATTCTGGTTCTTGTGGAATCTATGATATGACTAAACATTTAGATAACATTTTAACAGTGTTGAATATGTTAATTTATGTGCACGATCAATTTAGCACTTTATTTTTTTCTAAATTAAGATATAGCTTATATATGAATTAATAACGGAATCTTTCTGTGGTCATGGATGATAGTGGAACTATACAACAACACAGAACCACAGGTTTCAGTCAATTGGGTGCATTCAAACTACTTTATCAGCACGAACTTATCATTACGTGTACTCTGCCTATGGGTCCCAAGTTGTTCCTTTATTGATTTCATTATAAACAAACTCTTATAGACAGTTATTTTTTCTAGGTCATTGTATCTGCTAGGATAGAGCTTGTATTCTGTATGCAAATGTGGTGAATTTTCTCATCTTTGGTCTAGGTTACTTATCACTGCTTTCACTGGAAGAAGGGAACACCTTTTTCAGATGACCAGGGTATCTACAATAGGTTGACTTGGTGGGAGCAAATAGACAACGGCAAGCAGCTCACTCGCAATAGGAAGTTTTTGACAGTTGTCCCCGTGGTGCTGTAAGTATTCCCTCAATCTTTATTTTATGCAGTATGTTTTCTCCTTATTAATTATCAAAAGCGAGTTTGTCTTATACAGAGCTTTTAATTTTAAAACGGCATGGTTATAATTAATATTGAGTCATTCATATATTGTTAAACGGTGTTGCAGTGTACTTTTAAATGCTCCATGATTTCATTACTAATCCTCCCAAACACTTATCTAGCATAGACGTTGAAGATTGGAATAGCCCTGTAGAGAAATATTTAGACGAGCAATAAGCCCATGCCTTAATGCTTCTTACACATTCATCTTTAAGCATTTATATCCATTTAAAATAGTTGGTCTTATTAGTGATTTTTCTGCATGCATTCCAATTGTTATTGTGTGTGCACTTCCACGAGGTAAAGCAGAATAAAGACCAAATTGGATATGCATTCCAATTGTTATTGTGTGTGAACTACCACAATGTAAAGCTGAATAAAGACCAAATTGGATAAGCTCATTCAAAACTCAAATCAAAAGGGCCCCACAATTGCTATAGAAGAGTAGATTTTTCTATTCAACTACATGAATGTGATTTCCCAATAATAAAGACAGTTCTTGCTCCTAAGTTTGCCGCTTCTCCTTAATGCTATGTGATTGGTTGAGATAGCTTGCTTAGAGTTTGTGCTAAGAAGTATAGAGCAATAGTTTTCCCTTTCCATATCATTTCATAGGCATATAAATTAAATTCACGACAAGTGACACAATGTCTATTGTAAGCAAGATCTGTTCATTGTCAGTATGGGAAAACTAGTATTAATATATCAATAATGTTGCACTTAACCTTGAGTCAATCTAAAATTGTTATTGAGGGTTTTAGATATGTAAAAGAGGTAAACTGATGAATATTGTTGCAATGAAAGTGTTTCAATTGCTCATCTTGTGTCACTGCACAGTAAAAAAGAACGTATTGACAAAGATGGCACGACCACGACGATTGGTGGTGCAGCAGTCGACCACCATATCACCATAAGCTTCTCTGCAGTCCAGTTATGAGATAGTGGAAACTCTCTCTCTCTCTCTCTCTCTCTCTCTCTCTCTCTCTCTCTCTCTCTCTCTCTCTCTCTCTCTCTCTCTCTCTCTCTCTCTCTCTCTCTCTCTCTCTCTCTCTCTCTCTCTCTCTCTCTCTCTCTCTCTCTCTCTCTCTCTCTCTCTCTCTCTCTCTCTCTCTCTCTCTCTCTCTCTCTCTCTCTCTCTCTCTCTCTCTCTCTCTCTCTCTCTCTCTCTCTCTCTCTCTCTCTCTCTCTCTCTCTCTCTCTCTCTCTCTCTCTCTCTCTCTCTCTCTCTCTCTCTCTCTCTCTCTCTCTCTCTCTCTCTCTCTCTCTCTCTCTCTCTCTCTCTCTCTCTCTCTCTCTCTCTCTCTCTCTCTCTCTCTCTCTCTCTCTCTCTCTCTCTCTCTCTCTCTCTCTCTCTCTCTCTCTCTCTCTCTCTCTCTCTCTCTCTCTCTCTCTCTCTCTCTCTCTCTCTCTCTCTCTCTCTCTCTCTCTCTCTCTCTCTCTCTCTCTCTCTCTCTCTCTCTCTCTCTCTCTCTCTCTCTCCCTCTCTCTCTCTCTCTCTCTCTCTCTCTCTCTCTCTCTCTCTCTCTCTCTCTCTCTCTCTCTCTCTCTCTCTCTCTCTCTCTCTCTCTCTCTCTCTCTCTCTCTCTCTCTCTCTCTCTCTCTCTCTCTGTCTCTCTCTCTCTCTCTCTCTCTCTCTCTCTCTCTCTCTCTCTCTCTCTCTCTCTCTCTCTCTCTCTCTCTCTCTCTCTCTCTCTCTCTCTCTCTCTCTCTCTCTCTCTCTCTCTCTCTCTCGCGTTGTAGCCAATATTTAATCCATGACAAAAGGTTCAAAGTATATGCTCATCTGGTTGCGCACAGGTTTGGTCTTGAAGTTGATGATATTGGATAGATTGTAGAATATGTAGTGAGGAAAGGGCAACTGTGTGTGGTGGTGGTTTAGAAAGAATTTAGGTAAGTAGTTCTGTTAGCTTTTTGTTGAATTACAGACCTAGGAACCAGGATACCCAGGTGGAACTGGGTTTCACATAACTTGCTTTTAGTCCTGTTATCTGAGATTTTAAGACATCAGTTTCCATTTTCTAAGCTCAATTAAACGTACTAATCCCTGAACTTCTCTGTTGCAATCAAATTACCTTCCTGGATACCATTCCTGGCCAACCAAATGGGCCTTGGGTATTTTGATCAGAAACAAATGGATTTTTAGCTTCACTTTTTTTTTTCTTCTTTTGCTGGGAACTTCTGATGATCTTTCATAGAGCTGTCATTATTTAGCGATAGCTTGATAACACATTGTAAACTGATGTTGCATGTTGGGGTTATTCATGTGTTGTTCAAATGGCTCCGAACTTTTTTCTTGCCTGATGTTCCTTTTGTTTTGAGTATTTTCCTTTATTTATTGTGGCATTGTCTTTGCAATTTTGGAGAATACAATGAACTTGAGTGATTTAGAATGGTCAGTGCCTGGAACTTCTTGATCTATTTAGACTATATGCAACAAGTGACATTAACTAATTCACGTGATAATTATGCTGGATATTACTAGGCATGCTGTGGTTAGGTTGGCAACTAGGAAGTTGAGCAGCAACTGGTAAATGTACGAAGGCAATAGTTGTGATACAAGCGGACAATTCTCCTTTGGAGTGCAAATTTTAGAAATTCTTATATAAGTTTTATTTCCATGTGTTGTCTTTTATTGCATATTCTTTGGGTATAATATGTTTGATTTATTGTCTGGAAAAGGTTTGGAGCACAATAAATAAAGCTTGATTGCTTATCCTTGCAATATCATTACATTAAAAACCTAGTTGAACATCTGATTCACAGGTTCCAATTTCAATTTTTTGATTAAGCTATGAAAGGTCGAAGTCTGAAAGGATATCAACTTAATCTGAAGCATTATTACTATGTAATTTGTTTTACGAGTCCCGTCTTTGAAGGTGAAAGAAATTTAATGAGTTTTAAACATTGTACCTTAGACACACGGATAACGACTATCCTGCTGCAATTTTTAATTTGAATGTCTAAATGTTTGTTACTAGTTTGAAGACAATTTTTACGATCAACAACAATCCATTAAAATTCTCCTAATCTCACCTTTTTGTCTTATCGTGGTAGAATTCCTTTCCGATTAATCAAAGAGGAATATCCTTTTTTCTCTTCTGTGCATCCTGTGGCTACTTGTAATTATTGGGTCGAAAATATCTCATTTCAACTGGAATCAATTCGTGCTTATCCTTGTTTTCTCTGAAGGTACTTGATAGCCTCGCACACAACAGATTATCAACATCCTATGCTCTTCTTCAACACACTAGCTGTTTTTATTCTGGTAGTTGCCAAGTTCCCACATATGCACAAGGTTCGCATCTTCGGAATTAATGCCGATCAATGAGCTGAGATCCATTATGCAGGTTTACCACTGGTATTGGCAATAGTTTACAGCATTTTAGTCTATTGGCAATACTGCAACGTTGGAACAGGCAACCAAACCGTACATCACTTTGCGAAATACTAAGATCTAAAGATGTTTGAAGTCCTTGTATGAACTCTGTACAAGTTGAATTTATAACTTTTTCATGAGCTGTATTTTTTTTTTTTCCTTGCTTAAATTTGGAAGTTTCAGAAAGTAAAAAAGTATTTCATTTCGGTCTGATGAAGTTGGTCAACTCCCATACATGCTTAATCAGGGAATGTTATCTTCAATTTTTTTCACATCGCAGGCACGAAATTATGTACTACACTTTGGCTTCTGGTTTAATTTACACCTTAACCGCTATCCTCGTTAATTTTGTAGTAGTCACAGTTATTTGTGGTTCTTCCTCTGTTGCATTAGACCTATGAAATCTTGATTATATTATCTTATACGTCTATGTTAGCAACATGCTGTAACTAGACTTTTGAAGTGTCATGTCTAACCCTAAAATTGCAAGTCACCAATAAGGAAATTTACTTATCTTCAATGCATACTTTTAGATGGCATGGTTGAGTACCATGCATGCCATCTCTTTACGGTTAAAAACATTGTTGATCATTGTACTCTTAGCAAAATTTCTTCTAGGTCACTAATTGGTCACTTGGCTTTGTTTCTAGTTTGTCACTAAACCTGAATATATATTACAATTTGATCCCATGTGTTCATATCTATTGGTTAGGCATATGAAAAGACTAACTTGAAAGTCTAGTTGACAAATATTCAAATTTAAAAAAAAAAAAATTCTTGTTTTAACAGAAAATCTAACGGAATTGGTTGTTTTAACGGAAATTTTTTTTTCACCGTTAGTTTTATTGTTTCCATTAAATAACAATTAAGCCACCGTTTATGACCATTGATGTTGCGTCTGTTGGAATTTTATTATCTAATAATAAATGAATGAGAAATGCAAAATGTTTTGTACTACTACATTTTAATCACTAGGAAAAATTAAACTAAAAAAACAAAATGGACATGGAAATTATCAATTTAAAAATGTTAATAATTTATTTGGCAATGTACATTGAACTTAATGAAGAAAAAATATTTATTTATTTAATTTTGTATTTTAATGTTATCTATTATTTTATTATGTACAAAATGTTCATGATTAAGTGCAAAAATTGATATAATATAATAGTACGAAACACAAATTTATACATTTTTTTGTCTTTACACTAACATTCATTCTAAAAATTGATTATGATTTAATGTAGAAATCAAAATTCTGGATGTAGGCGAAGATAAATGGGATTGAATTTGCCCAAGTATTTTATTACATGTCATGCGTTGACTGTAATAAAGGAATTGGGTATAAATACAATGAAAACTTCGTTTGTATACATTGCAAAAGCAAAGGGGTCTGCAAACCACGATATGTATCATACAATTTTAATTTAAAGTTGATATCTGATTTAATTTAGAATTTAACACTATTCAAATTAAAATTAATATATTTAACGCATTTAAAGTGTTAAGAGGAAATGTTGAATTTGACGATAATATTGAAAAACTAGTTGCTACTATATTTGGTGAATGGCAGAACATGCACTTGGTTGTTCAATAGTTGAATTGATGGAACATGCTGAAGAGGTATTTCTTAAATTTTTCTTCAAAACTTGATTTTTATTATAATGAGTTATTTAAAAAAATAATTGAGTTTTTTATTAATTATGTAAATATATTCAAAATTTATTTTGTAGGAAAATCGACCATATATTAAAAGTGTTGCAAAGAAATTATCAAAAGAAATTTGGAAGATTCAAGTTTATGTAGATCCAGAGAAACTAAAAGAGAAAAAATATAGGCAGTTTAATGCCCTCTCTATTGAAGCAGTGCAAGATGAGGAAAATGTTGAATCGTTATCTTAGAATCAAAATTATCTCAAACAACTTTCATAAAACTATTAGCGATGTTTATTTATAGGACTATGTTATAGATTCTATTAATGTTTTTTTTAATATATCACAATGTGCAATTATTTATCAATTACATAAACATTACATCATTAGTTATTTAATTAACCAAAAAAATTACATTTTTATTAATAAAAATTTAATTCTTAACCAAAAAATTTATATATAAACTAAGCAAACGTGCATTGCACGTTGCTTAAACCTTATATCTTTCTATATATAAAAAGTGCCTATTTAACGAAATTTGTTGGTTTAATGGAAAAACTAACGGAATTTGTTGGTTTAACGGATTATGTAACGGAATTTCTTGTTTTAAACAGGCATCTGCACCTTCTTTCAGTGTTTTTATCATAACTTTGTATTCCGATATTCGATTGAAGCGATTCAAAATGCGTTGGAAAGCCAACCCATCTGGCTACAACTTTGATTTAGATATCATTCTCCAATTCGATCACTTTTTATGCCAAAAATATGTCTCAATATAATGGACTATGTAACGGAATGTTTTGTTTTAAAGAGGCAGTTGCACCTTCTTTCAGTGTTTTTATCATAACTTTGTATTTCAATGTCCGATTGAGACGATTCAAAATGAGTTAGAAAGCTAAATCATCTAGCTACAACTTTGATTCAGACATCATTCTCCAATTGGATCACTTTCTATGCCAAAAATAGGTCTCAATATAACGGACTATGTAACGAAATTTCTTGTTTTAAACAGGCAGCTGCACCTTCGTTCAATGTTTTTATTTATAACTTTGTATTCTGATATCCGATTGAGGCGATTCAAAATGAGTTAGAAAGCTAACTCATCTGGCTACAATTTTGATTTAGACATCATTCTCCAATTCGATCACGTTCTATGCCAAAAATATGTCTCAATATAACGAATTATGTAATAGAATTTCTTGTTTTAAATAGGCAGCTGCACCTTCCTTCAGTGTGTTTATCATAACTTTGTATTCCGATATCCGATTGAAGTAATTCAAAATGCGTTGAAAATCTAACTCATTTGGTTACAACTTTGGTTCAGACATCATTATCCAATTCGACCACTTTATATGCCAAAAATAGGTCTCAATATAACGGACTATGTAACGAATTTCTTGTTTTAAACAGGCAGCTGCACCTTCATTCAGTGTTTTTATCATAACTTTGTATTCCGATATCCTATTGAGGCGATGCAAAATGTTTTGGAAAGCTAACTCATCTGGCTATAACTTTAATTCAGACATCATTCTCCAATTCCATCACTTCCTATGCCAACAATAGTTCTCAATATGAGACTAAAACACCAGAGCATAATTTTTCGGTTGGAAATTGATTTGTGATCATCTTTTGACTAAATTTGATCCCCTTGACATTTTCCTTTATCCAATTGACTCAGAGCACTCTCAAATCTTAATTGTGAGATTCGGCACAACTTTTAAGTATTTACATTTTAGCCCCCGAACTTTGAATCCCTTACAATTTAGCCATTTCTACAAATTTGCCTACGTTTGCTTATTTTCTTCAATCTCACCAACTTACATCACAATATCAAAATCACACATCTAATTATTTATCAATTACATAAACATTACATCATTAATTATTTATAGGGTCTGCTTTCGCTTAAACAAAAATCAAGCCGTTGGCAACACAATTCATGCCGTTGGGAGCCGCAATTTTGGACCAATTCTCTCACTGTAGAGCTGTAGGTTTGAAAAAAAACGGTAACAGAATCAATTTTCCTTCCTCCTTTCAGCGTGCCCAGACACGCCCTTAATTAACAAAAAAAAAATTACATCTTTATTAATAATAAATTAATTATTAAACAAAAATATTAAATATAAACTAAGCAAACGTGCATTGCACGTTACTTGCACCTAGTATATATATATATATATATATATATATAACATTATTATTTAAGAGCTAGCATTATTATTTAATAATCGATCCGAAATTTCACTAAAAATTAACCACCACTAGTGCATTTAACACTTTCGTTTATTCGAGGCCATTAATGGGTAGGAAATTTTTTGAACTTTAAACAATCCATAATGTTCGCGGGGCATTTATTCATGTTTTCTACCTTCCATTATCCAGAAATCTCCAAAAACACTACAAAACATAATTGAAGGAAAAATGGACCTCTAAAATTTGTCCACGTGGAAGACCTATATAAAATATGATGCAACGAGTGGGGTGATGGCACTAACCGGAAAGCAGCAAAGAAGAAGAAACGTGTGTATAAAATATTCTTGAAATCTCTATAGAAATCAAATGGTTATTTAATGGCTTGTGATGATTCGGTTTGGCTGTTCCAAGTGCAACAAATACATGAACAAGAGTAATGAACTTATAGAAAGATTATTAGACTCGTAAGAGATTATTAGCTTGTTACTATGGCCCTTATAAAATAATAAGGGTTGGGAAGGTCGTCTTTCAACTAGAGTTACATCCAGAAACAAAAATGCATCCCATTTTTCACGTCTCTCTACTTGAGAAAAAAGATGGGATATAGGGTTGTTCAAATCTTGCAATTACCAACAATTGGGAAACAAAAGTAGCCACTATTGTACTAAAAAAGTAGAATAGTCAAGAGAGGTAATGAAGCTTCCACGAAATGTGTTAATCCAATGGGATGGTCTCACAGTTTCTTAGGCTACTTAGGAGGACACGGAAACTATTAGGCAGAAATTTCTTTCATTCAAAAGGTGTGGCTGAGGTTGAGGTGTTGACTCAATTGAAGTCTGACGTTCAATCTTTGCTGTTCAATTTGTGTCAATAATTACTTGGGTGGACAACAGATATCAACTCCAGGTGGAAGACTTTAACAAGGGGCACTGCTCCATCTGTGATGAAATGGTGAAACAAGAAGAAAATGACCATCTGCCATATCAATAATACAATGGGCAGACGACTTCTTTTAACTCACATGCTACTTGAGATTTAAACGACGTTGTTTCTCTTTTCTCATTTAACCTAAATTATAGTAGTTATTTTAAAACACATCGAACTTTAGGTAACGTCACGTTTCACTCACTATTCTTCAACTTGCATCATATTACTCACTCAACTTTACAAAGTTGTGTAGGAAAGAAAAAGAGATGTCAAAGTTGTAGAGCCAGCGCACAAACTGTGAGTATGCCAAAAAGAGAGTCGCTGTCCAAATTGTGCTTCAGACTTATAGCAACCTCCAGTTGGAGATCTATTGTGTATGTTAATTCGTTTTGCTCAAATTACCGAACAAAAGGACGTCGAGATATTCCCCAATATAACCATCCGCAAGGGAAAATGAGATATGGAAGAGAATGAGAAACAAAAGTAAAGAGATTCGTGATTGTGTTCTACCTCCGTACTTGATGAGAAAAATTAGTTTTCAATTTCATGTTCATGTAACAAGAACTAGACTTCAAGAATATTTGGTGTGATGTGTGTTATTTGATGACCTTAATGTAATGAATTGTGTTGTTGAAATGTTGAGCAACACCAATTGACTATATATTCACTAACTACTTTGGCTTCACCGTGCATCATGGCAAGTTCACAGAAAGGTCACTAGCCTGTTGAATGATTTTAAGGCTTAATTGTGATTAATCTGGTAGTTGCTTGAAAGAAAAGTAAATGGAAACCGATACGAAAAATTAAACATCTCAATCCCTGCACTGCACGGTTGAGATCAATTTGCATTGTATAGCAGTAGGAATACTAAAATCTATCCGATACATTGGGACATTCAATATTAATCTACCCAATGTAATCTGTCCAAGGAATTGAATAATTCCCAATCAATTCATATATTGAGAAATTCAATACTTCCCAACAAATTCCAAAAAAATACATAAAAACATAAAATAGAGGTTGCATATTAACACACTATCCATAAATCAAAAATAGCTTCCATCATGTTTCATATAAAAAGCAACCCGGGGTGCCTTCAAGATGTCTGTCTTAGATTCCTCAGATTTTTCCTTGATGCACTAGAACTCGAAGCATTTGTTCGTGTCAATTCGTCATCCATATCTTGAAGAACGATTTGCTCAATCACCAACTCTTTCTAAAGGAGTTGTGCACCGTCGTCACCTTCACCCACATGAATTGAAGTCCAAATCATCCTCTGCATTTGTCACAAAAATAGTAAATTAATTTAATTCAACAATGAGTACCAGACGATAGTAATCATAATTCATCAATTGCTTCACCATCTCTTATATTTGTAATGAGTTTTATATGGACAGACAAGATGCAGTTTCTTCATTTAGTTGTATAGAAACTAGTACGCATTTCTACACGAGGACTCCCACATGGTCTCAATCATTCTACGTGGCAAACGGTTTGATGGTCCCACACCCTGTACACTAACATGAGGCAAAGCTGGACCGACCCTCAAGCGCGGATGACCCAACTTTCCCACGAAGCGAAGCTGGACCGACCCCATTACACGTGAACCCCATGGGAAGAGCCGGTCTAGGACGAGGCGGTGAAGAGAGCTTAAACAAATCTTGTATTATGAGATTCACAAGACAACTCACTACCACCGTCGCCGTCGACGCCACCAATTTATTTGCTCAAGTCCAAGGCTGCAAGCTAGGCCTTAAGGGATACAAAAGTGGTATTACCATTTAAGGCTGTGATTGATTAATGCCTATGACAAGAAATGTCAGTCATTTGAATGAGGCCACGCACATTGTCTCCAACGGCCTTCATTCGTCTTGGCCAAGTATAAAAACTCACATTTAGTGTCATTCAAAGGTAATGCAAGTTTAAACTGAAAGCTATAATTTTGCTACCATATTTTTTACTTGTTTTTTCAAAGTCGACCCCCTTTTTATATTGGAGGCTCATCTTTAAAACTCTCCCACACTTGTATACCTATTTCTCCAACTGATTTGACTCTTGAAGTGAGCACGGCCAACTCCACCCCTCCGAGAAGGCCACGTGTGACTAATGGTTTGTAAGTGTGCAAGAACCAAACTTGCGTGGACGTGAAAGGTCTTGACATCTGTTGAACACATCATTGGTACATTTTTTTGGGTCAACAGAAACTGATGTTCAACTCCAAATTTGACTACAAGACAATAATTGTTGTTCAATATTGCATTCTTTAAATTTTTATTATCATCAAACAATAGTGAATTATCATCAATACAATGCCATATTCCCTATCAACTACAACACAAATGCACTATTATTATAGGAATAAATAGATAGATAGTGGTGGGGTTTTGGACATTCCACAAATTAGAATGCATAAACAAAATATTCGACCTATTTGGAATATATACGTAACAGGTGGGAACAATTTCAGCACTTTGGTGGTTAAATTTAAAAACTCATCCCCAGCAGACATTGAAAAAACAGAATTATGGGTATCCACGTCGACAGCAAACTACAAAAACTGAAGCACAAACAAAAAAAAATGATTCTCATTTACATTCATGTGCAACTCTACAATAATCGAACAATATGCCTCCTGGGTGGTCGAGTAGAAGATTTTGAGGGATAAGGCTTTACGATTTTTGGGGATTTATATTTGGGCTTTTAGATTTCAACTGAGTTGATAATGTATTTTGTCTGGAGAGTGTTTGATTTGGGGTTGGGGGTTCATGGCTAGGAGCTAATTGGGAGATTCAAGGGATCCACAATTTCAATTGATTATTAGAGGCGTGTTTGGTGAGAATATCACTAACTAACTGACGTGGCATTTAACTGCCACATGTCAATTCCGTCATCCACGTATGCAAAGGTTAGTCACGGTAGTTTTTTGTTGAGTAATGAAGTGCAACGATATAAAGTTCAATTCGTTGTGTGTTAAAACAATTAACTCGGAAAACTTTAGTTCGCAACTCTGTGTGGAGCTTTGCCTTGAGAGAATTCCTCCATTAATCATTTTCTTCATCTCTTTCTTCCATTTTTGTTTTATATCCATTTCATATATATAATTCAGTTCGATTTTGTGGTTAATTGATATTTTATTAGTTCAATTTATAGTGAATTTCATTGATTGGGCTTCATCCTTTACGTAAATTAATGAAATAATTCAAGCTCATATGATATTGTTGAAATATTTCGTTGGAAGCCATTAATCAAAGTCAAATAGTAGCCTCATTTTGATAGATTAGGGAAAGTTGTGCAACAAGACAAGGTTAAGGTCATGACAATTGACAATGTTGGATCACAAAATTGGAAGTATTCAATTTTTTTATGTGGCTCAAAATTCTTAGAAAAAAACAAAAATGAAATAAAAAGGAAGATCGACGGTCATAGTGGGTGGTCGATAGTTGACTTAGTCAAAGTCAAAATCTTGCGTCGACTAAGGCGCATCCCCAACCCCAACCCCCAAACAAACCAAGCCCCAACACACAGCAAAACGCCAAACAAGAAATCACTTGGAATTCTAAATAATATTTATTTTTCTCTTATAGTCCCTGTTTAGGAAGTAAAATCAATTTTTTAGTAAATTTCAATAAAAATTGATAAAATGTACAATTTAAAAGTAGTTGATCACATAAAATATATTATTAAAATTAATCGTTAACTTTAACTTGAATTAAAATTTAGAATTTAATTCTTATCAAACAGATGACTCAGAGAGACATCCTTTATTTTTTAAATGAAACATCTCGATCAAGGCTTTTGAATTTCGTGTAATCCAATATAAAAAATGTGTGTCACTCCAAAAAAAAAAAAATAAGAAAAAATGGAGAGGAGGCTGTTGAGTGTGAACAAGTAAAATGAATTGAGATTTATATAATCAAAATATATTTAAATATAATAAAATTGTATTTGTATATGAATTATGATTTGCAAAAATTAATTCAAGAGCAAATGGAGAAATCTAAAATATTAGTAAAGATATTAGGGTCCGTTTGATTGTAAGGGTGAAAAATGGGTAGAAATAAAATGAATTTCAGGGAAAGTAATTGCCTATAAATTATTTTCCAGGGAATTGAAAATTAAGTGTGTTTCATTGGTATAATTTTTCACCCGAAAAATTTTTAAATTTTGTATTTGTTTGACTTTATTTTATATGAAAATTGTCCATGAAAGTGATAATTTTTTCTACAATTGGTTATAAAATTTGTTTTCATTGCCAAAAAGTTAAAAAAAAAAAAAGAATTTTTTTTTATCAAAGTTTAGTATTCTTTGGCTTTGTTTTACATGGAAATTGTCAATTAAATTAAAAAAAATTTACAATTGATTATGAAATTTGTTTCCGTTACAAAAATAAAAAATAAAAAACAACAACATGGAATTCATTTTCCCACCAAAAAAGTGGGAAAACAAAATCCACCAAATCATGGAATTGGCACATGTGTGAAAGAATTGTGGAAAAAATTTTCTAGGGAAAATTTGTACCATCAAAGATGACAAAAGATGGAAAATTCATGAAAAATATCTCCTATCAAACACACCGTTACAGTCAAAAGTCGGAGAACTTTTCTTAGATGTACATAAGAAATATATTTTAATAAAAGTGAAAAGCAATGCATGAGCAATTCTTCTTTGTAAATTAAGTGCTAGCGTTTAGTAAAAGTTCGTTAAAATTTTATCAATTTATTAACTAATTAAATTTCAATTTTTCAGAAGCACATTTCATCAATTTTTATTAAACGATTTATTCGACGACTCTAAATACTGATGCATCAAGAAGAAAGATAAACACCTACACAAGATAACAAACTCGTTGATTATGTGAACAATCGAGAATTAACACTTTTTGATCAATCGAGAATTAAGAGCCAGTTAAAATCAAAATCTAATTGGTTCAAGCAAATACCTAGAATTGATTTTGAATCAATAAAATTATTAATTTTTAAGAATATCTAAATTGAATTTAAAGAATCTTTTTTTTTTCCCTTTCAAATTTTATAATCTTATTTAAACAACAAAAAGACGACAAAGTTCTAACTTGATTTTAAATAGAAAACATAGATAAACAAAACAATATCATGCAAATATAAAATAATTAACAACGATGGCAAGATCGAGTATTTAGACTTCATCGAATACTAAATTTTTTTTTTTTCTTCTTCTTCTTCTATGTATTGATGTAATATCGGTATGACCATGTTAAAACAATAAATGCAAATAATAATAATAAAAATGGAAAAACTAATTAGGCAGAATAATCTTGAAATTGCTCTTATTTGATTTCCATTTTTTTCAAAATACATTTTTTCCTCTTTTCTTTTCAATCACACAATTTTCAATAAAATAATATTACGTACAATTGAATTTTTTATTTTTATTTTTAACTATATATTCTCCATCAATATACTATTTTAAAATATATTCTACACAAAAAATTGGAGATTAGACACACCATAAATTCCGGCCAATTCATTAATTTATGGTAGAAAAAACAATAGGGGAGTAGCCTAATTTCCACGCCAAGCACCTTTCAATTCAAAAGTCAATACATTTATTGGACCTTTTTTTACTCTCTCTCTCTCTCTCTCTCTCTCTCTCACACACACACACACACACACACACTTTTTTTTTTTTAACACATACCATACTTCTTTTTTTTTTTTTTTTAACACATACCATAATCATCCTTTTAATTTTTTTCTTTTTTACATTAAACATGGATTCGATGATATGCAATTGAGTAATATTATTCATCCTCGTGAAGGTTACAAATACAGTCTAGATGACGTTAATGTGAAATTAAATGATAGGTGAAATTAAGAGTGTGTTTGGGAGACATTCTTTTGAAAGAATGTACTATTGAATAGTAGATTGATGGAGAATATGTGGTTAAAAATGAAGGAAAAGTTATTGATGTGATGAAAAATGTTATTTTATTGAAAAATATGTGATTGAAAATGAGTAGAAGAATGAGAACGAAAAAAATAATGTGTACCAAATAGAGGCTAAATAAGTCATTTAATTTCACATTTCATTTAAAGCCACATAAACTGTGTTTGTAACTACATTGGGAATGAATAACATTACTCTATGCAATTAGTTTATACACATCATCGAATAAATTCATTACCTCGTTTTTGGTGCAATGATACAACCAAACGCAACAATTTTTTTTTCGAGTTAGTATTGCATATTTTGTAAGTAGGATTAGTTGATATGGGATGATTAAAATTTTGGTAATATTGTCACTTTTTTATGCCTTCTCTAGAGAAGAAATTTTTTTATTTTGAGAATTTAAGAATGTCATTTATTTGTACATAAAATAAGGAAACTATTGTAGTTTTCGCCGTCTTAACTCAATAGTCGTAACCGTTGGTTGAACGGATGCATAAAAGTGAAGGGACAAAACTGTCATATAAAATTTCTGTCTCTCTCTCTCACACAAATGAAATCAAAGTGAAAAGAGAGCGAGAAAAGAAGACAATTCACAGAGAATACCATATTTCCACCTTATGACCTTGCCTTTTCTTCGAAGTCTCGTTACATAGTAAGCTTTTTTTTTTCTTTCAATTTGGTCCCGAGTAATTTTTATTTTTAGTTTTTGCTTTTCATAAATAGTTTCAAGACTCAAGACTGATTTTTAGCAATTTTGTTACTTATATAAAGTCATTTATGTTATTGAAAAACAGAGTCTGCAAATGCGTTTCTGGGGTCCTAATTCATATTGTTGATAACCCAGGTGAGGAAAATTGGTTAATATTTTTTTAATTTGCTGAATTACATGATGAATCTATCGATCACGGCACTGTATTTGTACAGTTTATATTTGTTTTGACTCTTGTTGCAAGATCTATGATTTCAGATTTTGATCTGTACTGTGTTGTGGTGTATTTTTTCATTTTCCTGGACCGGAATGAAAACGGTTGAGTTTTACGGGGGTTTGGGTTTTTTTTTTTTCTGTGTATATTTTTCTTTGGGTTTTGATAGTTTAGGATTATGCTCTGCTCTGTTCTATTCTGTTTGATTTAGAACTTTGTTAAACTGTTAAGTTTTTTTTTTTAAATCGAAATTGGTTAGAACTAAGACTAAAAAATAATGTATATGTTGGTTTTAAATGTAGGTTTATGTGTGTTTAATACTTGAATTCAACGAAGATGAGTGGGTGCGATGAAGCAGAAGAAGATCAATTCTTTGACAGCCGTGATGAGATTACTTCTATGTCCGATTTGGGTTCTGAATGCTCTGAGTTCTGCTCGAGTTTAGGATACGAGGTTTGGGCTGAAAAACCAGAAAGTGTTGATGAACGACGCAATAAGTTTTTGAGATGGATAGGTTCGAGTTTAGATTGGCGCACTATGGGAAGAGAAGACGACGCGATAAGTTTTTGTAATGATGAAGTTAAATCCAGCTGTGACAGATTAACAGATAATGGTGAAACGGTGCTGGCAAATTTGGAATCCAAACAACACCTTTCCTCGAGTTGTTCGCCGTATTCTTTTCAGTCGAATGAATCAATGGAATTCATAGAAGGTGGTGCAATGGAGAATTTTGTGTGGAAAATAAGGAATTTGGATGATGGAACTGAATTTGTTGTGGATGGAATGGATCGGGATGGTATGCTCACTAGACTACGGAAAGTGGGTTCAGGTAAAATGGTTTCACTTGAAGAGTTCCTAAGAACACTTGGCTCGTCATCTTTGGTTCAACGGTTACTGCGTAAAGAATCGAAAGGTATAAACATGGTTGATACTAAGAAGAAAGTAAACAGCGGTTGGCTCGGGAAATTGAGTGGATTGACTCTTAATGCAGATTGGACAAAGGGAGTTCATTTCAGGCCTACTGGGATCAGTTCAAAGACGGGGGCTAGAACCCGAAATGTTCAAGTTCATGCGTGCAAAAAACGTTCAAAGGAATTGTCCTCGCTTTGTACAGGGCAAGAATTTTCTGCACACGAGGGCTCAATCTTGACAATGAAGTTCAGTCCTGATGGGCGATACCTGGCTAGTGCTGGAGAAGACGGAGTTGTACGTGTGTGGAAGGTGCTCGAGGATGAGAGTCCAAAGAAATTTAATTTTCAAAATATGGACCCGTCTTGTGTATACTTCTCACTGAATCATTTTTCTGAGTTAGCTCCACTTGATGTTGATAAAGAGAAGACTGCCCCGATAAAAAGTATGAGAAAATCGTCAGACTCGGCTTGTGTTATTATTCCCCCCAAGGTTTTTCAGTTATTGGAGAAGCCTTTACATGAGTTCAATGGGCATAGCGGTGAGGTATTGGCTCTATCATGGTCTAAGAATGGGGTTAGTGTCCATCACTCTCTTGGTTCTGATTATATTAAGTTATCCTAAATTTGCCATAATCCTTACTTTAAAGAAAAACCAATGTCTTGTGGAGTTAATGGTACTTGTACTTTCTCTTTTGCAGCACTTGCTGTCATCTTCAGTTGATAAAACAGCTCGCTTATGGAAATTGGGGCATGATCAATGCCAAGGAATTTATTCACATAATAATTATGGTAAGTCTTTGATTGCTTGATTGTGTTACTTCGAGCATGTTTGGCTAAGCTTAAAAAAAGAAAAAAAGAAGTTAATTATTTACTGATAACTGTACTTTTAAGCTTATCAAAACATGCTCTAAATATAGATTCTAATTTTTGCTATCTTTCATAGACTTATCCACATGTAAATTCTTTTAATACTCCTTACAGTGACCTGCATTGAGTTCAATCCCGTGGATGATAATTATTTCATTAGTGGCTCTATAGATGGGAAAATACGCATTTGGGAAGTCCGAGATTGTCGAGTCAGCTATTGGACTGATATTAGAGAAATAGTGACTGCTGTGTGTTATCGTCCTGATGGCAAGGTTAGCTGGCATTTATTTCTAGCTTTTTGTAAGATTTATTTAACCTGTAGCATGTTTCTTTATATATCTTATTTCTTATGCTACAGAGAGGTGTTGTTGGCACGATGGATGGCAATTGTCGTTTTTATGACATTGTTGGTATGTATTAACGGTCTCGATGTATATTTACCGTATTTCTTTTTCATATCAATATTAGCGGAGTAAGACTTTTTCTGAATGCTCTATATTGCAATTTATAAGCACGTATGAAGATAAAACATTAATATGTCATGACTAGAAATGGTTGTTTATTGGATGCGAGTTTTGTTATCTCCAGGGTGCACGCATTCATGCGTGATAATCATCTAATTTTTTAGTTCCATTGAGCATTTGACTCTTGGGGTTGTCTTCTATGAAATTTGTGCCCATTAGAAAATATTCTATGTTTTGTTGTTAAGTATTTGCGAAACTAGCTCCTGTTTGGCCCCCATTTTCTAAAACTCATTTGTTCCCGAACTCATTTTTAACCACACATTCTCTCAATAAAATAATTTTTCTTGGGAACCCATAATTTTTACATACTTTTTAACCATTCTCTTAAAAATATCACTTTTCGCAAAATCTATTCTCAAAAAAATATCTACCAAACAGGGGCTTAAACCAATTTAACTATTTAGCAGGAGCTATTCTTCTTGTGTAATCATCATGTTTGATACCCAGAATTTGACTAAATTGGACAGTACAATGTGCAAGATTTTAGTTTCTTGTCTCCCCCCCCTTCTGTCTCTCAGATCGTCTAATTCTGACCAATGGACCATACTAGTACTAAACATAACATACAATAAGAGTTGACATTAAGGTGACATAAACTCTTTGGTTTAGATAATTGTTTGCAATTGGATGCTCAAATATGCTTAAACGGGAAGAAGAAGTTGACTGGGAAGAGGATAACTGGACTTCAGGTAACTATTCTGGACTTGATTGTAGTTGTCATTTTTCATCTTCATCCAGCTAAAAATCGTGGTGTTATTCATCGTTCAGTTTTGCCCAAATGATGTGAACAAAGTAATGGTCACTTCTGCTGATTCACAAGTTCAAATACTTCGTGGGACTGATATAGTCTGCAAATTCAAAGGTGTTGATTAATTTCTTTGTTTGCAGGTTTTTTTATGGATACATGATTTGATTTTTTCCCCCATTTACTAGACTATTTGGAACTGGTGTTCTTTTGTCCTCACTCAAATTCTTCTATTGCTACCTTTAGGCAATCGAAGTTCAGGAAGCCAAGCAACTGCATCTTTCACGTTAGACGGGCAACACATTGTCTCAGCCACCGAGGACTCAAATGTCTGTGTCTGGAGCTATATTACTGAGGACCAGAAATCAACTCGACCAAAGAATGTACGATCACGTGAGAGTTTTTTCTCACGCAATGCATCCATTGCTATACCTTGGGGTGGGTTGAAAACCAAGCTCGGGGCACTACCAGGAAGTATTTTAGGAAGTGTAAATTTCGATGAGAAATTGCTCCATAAACTGCCCGCATCTTTCCCTGACTTTTTCACAATGAGACGTGGGTTCTTGGAGTCTAAGGGATCTACAACATGGCCGGAAGAGAAACTTCCCAATTCAAGTCCGGTCCCAGTTTCTCCTTCCGTATGTAAATCCGAATTCAAGTTTCTAAAGAGTGCTTGGCAGAATGCGTTGCATTCTCCTCATTTGTGGGGTCTCGTGATCGTTACTGCAGGCTGGGACGGATGTATCAGAACATTTCTCAACTACGGGTTACCCATTCGATTTTGAAACCCGTTCGTTTTTGCAACATAAATACGGGATCGTCAGTTTGCGTACTGAAAGTTTGAGAAAACAGGGTTTGCTGATTTTGGACCCTTTATCACAAGATGATACACTACAATTATTTGGAAGTGAATTTTTTATACAATCTGGCCAAATCTTAACCAATTGGCTTACTTTTTTCTGTAATTGATTTGATTTGATGTCTTAGGATTCTGACTTTTTAACAGACATTTACATGTGAAAATTGTCCGGGGGATCATGTGATTCTGGCCCCATTTTATTTGTGTACAAGTTTGTAAGAAGTTATATAATCGCAATTGTATGTTTGTCAAAAGCTGAGATTATTTTGGTTTGTCACTAGAATCTTAATAGTATAAGAGTAATATTTTTATTTTTACAAACTTTGTTCTCAAAACATATCAGATTTGGGAACGAAATGCATATAAGAAAGTGATTTCTATAGTTCACGAGGTAAGGATTTTTGTGTTTACATAGAGAGGGCAGAGAGAAACGAAAGCGTAGCATCATTTGAGCATCTAGTAAATGCTTGTATTACCTTAAAGGTAACAATGAGGATCAAAAAATCTTCTAGTTCTTCAGTAAATGAACAATTAAATAGTCGAGAACGTTGTGCATCATTGTTGATCTAGAATAATTTGCCCTTACATGTCGTATATAAAACTTTTTGGGTGGTACGTTATATGACAAATGTGAATGAGCACTCTTAGTGCATTGCTAACAACTGAGAAATCAAATTCTCGTAAGAGACCAGACATTCTTGTGACTGCACTGTAAGAACATACTAAATAAGCATTGGCACAAACGTGTGAATAATAAGTGTGTATGATTTGTCATACAGGGAATTTCGTGTGGGAAATTGTTCAAATTATAACAATGGAATATTTTAATGTTTGCACATTTTCCATGAAACAATTATTGATCATATTCTCCAATGCTGCTATGTTGCCAAGAGGGTTTGACGCCCTCCTTGACGACATACTCACAGTAGGGGGTGGAGAGCACTTTTTTGAAATTTTTTATTCACATGGATCCCACTTCAAGGTGAATGCCGGTCAAGTAGGATGACGAATTCTTTTTGATAAATGAGCTTAATTCCATATTCCTCTTATTTTAATAATAGGACATATTCGTCATTTTACAATTTTTATTAAGAAAATAAATAGAAAAGATAGTTTACACAATTAAAGGTGTAATATGGTGAAAATGCAAAAAAATTGAAAATGACACGTTTCACAATAATAGTGAAAGATATGAACATTATATAATTTATTTAGGACTCGTTTGCACATTTTTTTTAAAAATCGAGGCTATGATTACAATTAGTTCTTTCTTATTTATTTATTTTTTATTTAAATAGAAATGTATATTTCTCATTTAATAGCTTCATTTCATAGCTTTTAATTGAAAAAAATGGATGAAAATGACTTTTTGCATAATGAAATATGGAAATAAAGATAAAAATGCCAAACAATAAAAGGTAATGACGTTTTTCATAATAATAGTGAAAGGTAAAAACGTTATGTGCTGATTACCATTTTCAAAATATATTTTTCTCTCTTTTCAATCACACATTCTTCAATAAAATAATATTACATGCAAATTAAAAATATTTTCTTATTTTTTTACAAAAATGGGGCTGCAACAAATTATGTATTTAACCGTACGATGACATGATTCTCGTGGCTTATAAAAGCGGGTAATGCTACATGTACACACACACTTTTACACAATATTTTACACCTCTCACATGGAGGGGGGTCCACGATTATTTTATTATGTGTGGGCCCCCCTCCATGTGAGAGATGTGTAAAAAATTATGTAAAAAATTGTGTACACTTAGCATTATTCTATAAAAGCAACCCCACGGATACCTCACAATAGGGGCAGGGAGGTATTTTTTTGGCAATTTTTTATTATCTTGGGTCCCGCATGGGGCCACCCATGTGAGTGTGTGTAAAACTTTTGTGAAATCGATTTATGTACATGTGTATTTTTTATAATAGCATCGCCACACTGGTGAGCTTGTGACGTGTGGACTGCAGTCTTGACTGCAACCCTAACCCTGTCTCCGGTAAAGTGCAGCAAAATGGGAAGGTCCCCTTGTTGTTCAAAAGTGGGTTTGCGGAGAGGTTCATGGTCCTCCGAAGAAGACGCTTTGCTTAGAAATTACATTCAACAACATGGTGAAGGCCAATGGAGATCTCTCCCCCCAAAAGCTGGTAATTTCTTTTTCTAAATCTTCTTACAGATTTTTAGTATTTCTTAACTCTATAAACTCATCGACCAAATTGGTTTTGAAACTGAGTTTTAGCCGATAGCTCGTAACATTTTTGCCGATGTTTCTGTAAGAAAAGGGCTGCTAAGATGTGGAAAGAGCTGCAGATTGAGATGGATGAACTATCTCCGGCCCGGAGTCAAGAGAGGAAACATCAATCCCGACGAGGAAGATATTATCACCAGACTCCATTTCTTATTGGGCAATCGATGGTCATTGATTGCCGGAAGATTGCCCGGTCGAACCGACAATGAGATCAAGAATCACTGGAACACAAATATGCGCAAGAAACTCGAGAATTCAGGCACTCAACCAAAAATACTGAACAGTTCGACGGAGTGGGGCCCCATAGAAGACACCAAAAACCAGGGAATTGAACCGAAAGCAGGCAAGCCTTCGATGGAATGCCTCAATGAGAAAACCAAACCTATAGTGCCTGAAACCAGCATAACCAGAAGTCGAACAGAGAAGAAAAATGATGATGATGGTAATGCTAAAAATACAGAAGTTAGCGAGACTAAGACGCTCCATGTTCCGAAACCCCTTAGGTTTTCTTCGGCACTTTCGAGGAGTAGCAGCTTGGGCAGTCTGTTGAATGATGATGGTAATGCCAAAAATACAGAAGTTAGCGAGACTAAGACCCACGTTCCGAAACTCATTAGGTTTTCTTCGGCGCTTTCGAGGAGTAACAGCTTGGGCAGTCTGTTGAATGATGATGGTAATGCTAAAAATACAGAAGTTAGCGAGACTAAGACGCTCCATGTTCCGAAACCCATTAGGTTTTCTTCGACATTTTTGAGGAGTAACAGCTTAGAAAGTCCGTTGAATGCTGCATCATCATCAGGTGATAATGGAGTGGACGTACAAAATTCTAACCTGTTGCATCTGTTTGAGCAAGTTTTTGATGAAGATCAAGATTTTCTCAGCATCTACGATGATCCACTCCATTTTTTGGATTCTTCGAGTACTGTAGAAATGCTTGAGAAGGTGTATGATGAATATCTTCGGCTACTGTAGGAAAGTTGCAACATAATTTGGCTATATTATGATAAGAAAATAGTATGTTTTCGATCGATGTATCCATGCAATTATATGTTCTTAATACGTTTGCTAGTTTCCATATACATTAAATTTATTTAAAATAAATAATTTACTTAATTCTAATTTTGAATCATTTACACTACAAAGAGGTCTCTATTACGAACTTAATTTTTATAATCTTTTGTAACTTTCAATATGGACTTCTAATCATGGATCATTACAAGATTCAATATTTTCCCAATTTATTTTCCAACCATATTGACATCTAAATCCCTTGTTGATGATGATATTTCTGTAGGTGGGAATGAAGATAGATTTTATTTAAAAAAAATAAAAATGAGGATACATTTAAGTTTGGATGTACATAGTACATGTTTGGAACCTGATGTTTAGTTTTCCATGAATGATGCTACATTTACAGGGGCCTGTTTCACACGCCCCAGCAGGTAACACACGTGGGGGTGAGGGCCACATTTTTTTTAATACATTGGGGTGGGGCCATGTGCTACAGTGAGGGCCCTTCTGTGAAATTAAACCCTGTACGTAGGGCTTAATTCGTTTTCCATTATTCTGCATGAATCTGTCCGTAATATGCGTCCCTACATCACATACCCCCGTTTGGCCCCATATAATTATAATTAATTTTTTTCTCTGCTTATGGACAACACATTTTTCAATAAAATAATATTACGTGTAAATCTAGAACTTTTCATTATTTTTTAATACACATTCTTCAAAAAATTATTATTCCAAATTTTTTTTTTTTCCAAATTCTCATTATAATGGGGGCCGGAGAACAACATTATTGTGTTTTGATTGAATTGAAATAAAGTAATAATAATGTGCATGATTAACTATTACTCAAATAAACACAGTGATATTCGTAACAAATTTTAAACGTGAAGGGAACAGTTCTACGATGATTGGACAACGGGTGATTTGATATGGCTCTTTGCTCAAGTTCTTGTCAAATTTATGACACTAATAGAGTTGGAAGTAATTTATGACATCAAATAAAGATGTTGACACAGACCAATTAATAAAGATCTTGGGCTACTCCTCTTAATAAGGTTGACCTTTTAAGATGGACCCCCAAATCTTAATATGGTATCAGAGCCCATTATGCTCCAACGAGCGATTCGATCCCGGTAAGACTCCAAAAAGTGAGCACGTGGATTTCAAGATTGGTCTGCTCAAATGAGCCACCATCTTGCGGGGCGTGTTAAGGGATATAATCCCACATCGAATAAAGATGTTGACACAGACCAATTAATAAAGATCTTGGGCTACTCCTCTTAATAAGGTTGACCTTTTAAAATGGACCCCCAAATCTTAACAAAAGTTGGACCAACAGGATACGTGACGTGACAAATAATAAAGAATGTCATGATTTGTGATTTGTGTAATCGGGGACTGACTGTAAAAATTTAATGAAACTTTAAGAATTAACTTACTCATTTTTTCAAAGTTGGGAACTAACGATAAAATTTTCTCTTGAATTATAGCCTATGTTTGAGCTTCATTTTACCCAAAATTCATTTTCAATCACACAATCTATCGTAAAAAAATTTTACGCGTGAACCCCAAAATTTTCCCCATTTTAACCACAATTCTACAAAAAAAAAAAAAAACTATTCTAAAACCTATTTTTCCCAAATAAAAAGGGGGGGCTCAAACAAGTATATTCGATCTTTCATTTGTTGAAACAGTAGGACAGAGTGTCGAAAGGTTTTCTTTAGTTGCACTAATTTTAATTGTGCTAAAAGTTTTTAATTTTTGCTCGTAGTCACACGTGTTTTTATTTATTTGTTGCATTCTTATCATCAATTTACTATTAGTTTGCACGTCTAATCCCTAAGCAACTTTTGAAATAAGAGATAAGTATTCTATTGAACTTTTGTATTTATTATTTATTTATTTTTTGCTTATTTATAAATAAGATTCTTTATGATCTCCTAAGACTTTTTGGATCGAGATCATTTACAAGACTAGTTTTACTAAAAGTTCGAGGATTAGAATGTCACTAAGCCCCGTTTGTCTCTTTAAAACAAAACTCTTTTAAGTCCCATAATCACACATTCACACAATAAAATATTTTACACGTCAACTGAATTTTTTTTTTCTACTTTTTAACCACACATTCTTCAAAAATATCTTATGTTTCGTTTTTGAATACGTTTTTAATTTACAAATTGTAATAAATACCATAATTAATTCTCAATTAATTAACATTTACATTTATTAAATTAATATTAATAAGAATTTCACATTATTCCGTGTTATTAATTCTCAATTAATTAACATCTACATTCATTTAATTAATATTAATTATAATTTCAAATTTAAGGATACAGTACATTATTCACGTCCATGTATGCTAATTAACGTTCAATTTCACTTAGTTAGACATTAAATTAAATTAATTTAATATAAATGATTTAATATTCATGATCACGTATATATTCCTTGCTATTTATTTTAAATTGATTAACATTCACGTTAATTCATGTATCGTATTTGCCATTCATATTTATTTATTCATTTAGTTGTAATTCTAATACTCACATTCAAGCATGCATTTCACTATTTACATGCGTGTATAATAATTAACAGAGTGTGGTTGAATTATTCTACAAGCATAATGTTTTCAATTGAGAGTTTATTGGTTCATCGAAAATCAATGCTTTGAGATATTCGAATTTCCTCAAATTAACTCACTTGTCATCAATTTTATAAGTTGTTACGTTGTTATTTAAGTGGACGGTCTTAGCTTAAATGGGAAAAAATTGTTTCATAGAATGCTCGAACAAGGCCAAGCAGAATAATCCATGAATATATGAGATGTTAAGACAAAAGGCCATGACTTAGACCTAAAAAGGACGACTAGGAGCATAAAAACAAAATGGGTAATTTTGGACGATGAATTCGTTTGTTGTGCAGATATTAACATAATATTAAACATCTCGAAATAACTTCGTAAATTAATTTTTGATGCTGAAATTGATGGTGAGAAGTTATATCTATAATTTTCGATGTTTCTCTAAGGCTCCGTTTGATTCGCCATATTTTCCATGGAAAATTTCAATTTTCCAGCTTTTGTAGTGTTTGATAAACAAAATTTTCCCGACAAAATTTTTTTCCACCTTTTTGAAGAAAATAAATTCTTGATGTTTTGGTGGAAAAAAAATTTCCATTTTTTTTTGGCAATTGGAAAAAAGTCTAGATACAATGGCAAAAAAATTGATCACTTTTTTTGACAATTTTCATGCAAAATAATGCCAACCGAATGATATTCGGTATGATAAATTTTTTTTCAATTTTTTTTTTTGGCAATTGAAACAAATTCTAAACCAATTGATAGAACAAATTATCAGTTTAATGGACAATTTTCATAAAAAACGAAGTCAAACTGACACCAAACTTTGAAGATGCCACTGTTGAGCAACTTATCTTAGCAGGGGAGAATAGTTGGGACTACAATCTTGTCGCTGATCTTTTTAATGAAGAAGACCGTGGGCAAATCATGAAAATTCCCCTAACAGCACATGGGAGGGAAGATCGAATGTACTGGATTCATGACAAGAAAGGTACTTACTCAGTCAGAAGTGGGTATAAGCTAGTGATGGCGGATTCTTTCAAACACTCTCATACTACTATTGAGAGCTTTTGGAACAAAATTTGGAGATATAAAATTCTGGCGAAGGTTCGAAATTTAATTTGGAGGGCATCGCTAAATGTTCTTCCAACAACTGATCAATTAAGGGCTAAAAGAGTCGACGTTGATAGCCATTGCCCGGTTTGCTTAATGCACGAAGAATCTGTTCTCCATGTTTTTGTCTCTTGTGAATTCGCCCAAAAGGTTTGGGAAACAGTGGGAGTAGCGAGTTCACCCCTCTTGGCTGCTAATTTCAAAGACTCGTTGACAAGATCAAGAGATTATCGCTATGCTTTGTTGGGCTATATGGATGAACCGAAATGAAACTGTTTTGAATACTAAGTCGTTTACAGTACTTAAGGTGGTAACTATTGCCAAAAATTTTCTCCAGCAATGGCAAGATGCTAACCAACCACCTTCAAAACCCGCGGCCAACTCCAACAGGCCGGAGCTTGTTAAGTGGAAACCACCTACTACGAGTTCCCTTAAATTAAATATTGATGCAGCCATCTTTGAAGACCAAGGGAAGGCGGGGTTAGGCCTAGTGATTCGAAATGATTAGGGTTCCTTTGTTGCTGCCAGAGTTGTTACTGTACAAGGTATTGTTGATCCACTTCTAGCCGAAACTTTGGGGGTTCGTGAGGCTCTTTCTTGGATTAAATCTAAATTTCCTGATGTCCAAACCATTGAGATGATGCTCTCCTAGTTTATAGTGCTCTACAGAGTGATGGTGTTGACAATTCTTATTTTGGTATTCTTATTGAAGAGTGCCGCCTCCTTGCTAGAGAATTACCGAATCTCAAATTCAACTGGGTTAGGAGATCAGCTAACCAAGTAGCTCACACACTAGCTAAGACCGCTAGTTCATTACATGTTATTGTTGAATGGTCTTATTTTCTACCTTTATTTCTTTCAAATGTAATGATTGACGATTTGATGAATGAATAATTTTATTTCCCTCAAAAAAAAAAAAAAAGACTTCTCTTTTTGTAATTTTTATTTTTGGTAAAAACTGTTCGTGCTAATATTATTAGTCTAGCTTAAAAGAAAAAAAAAAGTTTCATAGAATGACAAGATAAAGTAGTACCATGCATTTATTTGGTGAGTATTAAAATCAATTTTTTAGTTGATTTTGATAAAAGTTGATAAAATGTGTGGTTAAAAATTGTGAATTTTATAAAATATATGGTTAAAATTAATTGTTGACTTTATCGTATATTAAAATTCTGATTTTAATTTTCACCAAATAGGGTTATTTATGATTTAACCACCGACAATATACAATGATTGACTTGTCCGAACGGTTAATATTGAGACCCACTTGTTGGGAGGTAATGATTGATTTGGGAGGTACACATGTTTGGTAAAAGAATACCATGTGATAGTACTTAGAACTAGAGGCATAGCATATGATGTCATAATTTTTTTTAAAAAAATTAACATATCGAACACGCCAAATTGAACATGTCACTATTGTCATATAAGAAGACAAACACTACATTCCCAACAACAACTTGGAAAATCAAACATAAAATCAGATTGTAATAATAATTCCCTTTAACCACATGTTTGGTAGGTATTTAAATTTAAATTTATTTTTCTTTCTCATTTTATCAACCACATATTCTTTTAATAAAATAATATTACACATAAACTCCAAAATTATTTTTATTTTTTAATCAAACTTTCTTTCAAAATCGTTTTTTTCCCTCTAAATAATGAAGCTTAAACAAGGACTAAATTGAGCCCACCCCCAACCCAAAAAAAAATAAAAAAATCTTATGCATTTCAATGACCCATTTCAATTGGGAATAATGCTAAGTGTACACAATTTTTTACACAATCTTTTACACATCTCTCACATGGAAGGGGGCCCACACATAATAAAATAATCGTGGACCCCCCTCCATGTGAGAGAGGTGTAAAAGATTGTGTAAAAGTGTGTGTGTACATGTAGCATTACCCTTCAATTGGTCCTTATAGTCTTAGGTTGCGTGTTTCATTTCAAGTACTTGTTTGGTTTAGTTATAAAGTTGATAAAAATTTAAATTAAAATCAATACTTGATTTTAATAACGCATTTCATAGACTTTTATCAACTTTTATCAAAATCCAATAAAAATCTAATTTTTAGTAAAATCAATAAGAAACAAATACTAGGAAGAAATATTTTTCTTCATAGAATCAAAATTTATAATACCACTTGATGTACATCAATTTTACAAGAGTCCAAAGAATGCCCCATGCCAAAGAATTGTACGATGAATGACAAAAGACCATGTGATTTCTTCACTAGCACCTGTCCTGAAAAGGGCGACTAGGAAAATAAAAACATGGGTGAAATGTGAACCAAGTAATTTTGTGGGGTTAATTCTCTAAGTGATTACTGAACGTTTCTTAAAAGTAATGTGATTTCTTCAAAAGGCCAGCACTAGCACTTGTCCTGAATACGACGACGAAGAAAATAAAAACAAAATAGGTGACATGTGAACCAAGTAATTTTGTGGGGTTAATTCTCCAAGTGGTTACTGAAATTTTCTTAAAATTTTCACGGGTCATTGAATTTAAAACTGTCCATGTTAGTCATTGAATTTTCACGGGTCATTTGATTTTTAGTAAATTTTGATAAAATTGATGTAGTGGAAAAGTTGTGGATTCTGTAAAATATGTGGTTAAAATTAATTTTTAACTTTAACTTAAATTAAAATATGAATTTCAATCCTTACCAAACATTGACAATATATATAGAGGAAATTATATGGAGGCAGGTGTTTAAAATTTCAAATTCAAAAATCAAAGACCAAGTTTCATTCTTCAAAAATCATGTGATAATAAAAATTCTTAACCCTAATTTTTCACTCTCTACACCATCCCCTCTTTCTCTCTCCCCTCCCTTCCTCTCCCCTCTCTCTTCCGTCTCGTCTCTGCAGCCTCCCCCCTCCCCTCCCCTTTCCTTCCCTTCCCTTCCCCCTGCTGCGATTTCGTGAATTGCAGCAGTGTCTGCTGTGGGTGTGGTGGTTTGTGGCTACTGCGACCCCACAGCAGCATCGCGACGCTGCTATGGGTGTGGTGGTGTGTTGCTTCGACGCCTGGGTGAGTGTGTTATGCGACGCTGTTGGGGTGTGCGGGTGTGTTGCTTCGACGCCTGGGTGTGGCGGATTGGCGGTCATTTGATGTTGGCGGATCTGGGGGGTGGCAGATTGGTGGTTGGCTGTTTATGTTTGTGATTGTTGGTGGCAGATCTATTGTTGGTGGTGGCGGATCTGTTGTTGTTGGGGTTCAGTTTTCGTCCTGTGGCTGGTTAGTTTGTGTTGGTTGATCTGTGACCTGTGACTAAGCGGCGATAATATGTGATCAAATGTTTGGTAATCTGTGACCAAATATTTGGTAATATCTGTGACCAATTACTCAACCATGACCTAAAAATTTAATAATACGTGATTCAAAAATAATCTGTGACCTCGAAATAATCTGATATGTGATCTTGAAATAATTTGGGATCAAAAAATTTGAAGATATGTGACTAGTAAATAAATCTGTAACTTATAATTATAAATATGTGACCATTAATCACAAACTGTGACTTTATTATCTTTATTTAATAAATATTTTTAATTAATTAAATTTATACATGATTTTAAAATTTTCAAACAATTTACCTTACTTTTGAATTGTGGTAAAAAATACACTTTAATATATATATAAGGTGTTTAGTTTACACCAATTTAAAAATCATGTTTATAATTTGAAAATTCAAAAATCAGGTTTTTTTTTTTAAATTCTAATATAATATAATATAATAAACCCACCCCACATGCACCACCCCTACCGCTCCGGGGACTATTCCGACGACCATTCCAGCAACCACTCTTTTCCGGCGACTGCTCCAATTCCGGCAACTATTCTGACGACCATTCCGGCAACTATTCTGTCAATCATTTCGGTCACAGATTTATAATTTAATTAGTCACATATTATTTTTCAGTTACAAATAATAATTTTTATACGTCACAGATTATTTTATGGTCACAGTTCAAAAATTTTATAAGTCACATTTAATTCGTTGGTCACAAATTTCAAAATTAATTGGTCACACATCAAAATTTATAGGTCACACGGTCAGAGATTTCCAAATTAATTGGTCACAGATTTTTTACGGTCACAGATTATATAATTTTTAGGTCACAGATAACAAAATGGTTAGTCACAAATAATATTTTTAGTCACATATTACCTAATTTTAAAGTCACATATTATATTTTTGGTCACAAAACCAAAATCATCAGATCCACCACCATTTCAGATCCCAAGCAGATTCACTACTATCACCGGCATCTCACCACCGCATCACCTAATCACCACTACCGACGACATGAAGACCACCGCAAGCAGATTTGACCAACAACGAACCGTGGTACAGATCACCGAACCGGCGAAAATTTCAGATCGTCGAACCCACCACAAACCGAACCCAACCCCACCATATCCAAGCTCACCATTTCATATCCTCTCCATTAAAGCAGTGGCGACTACACACAAACCCACCATTTCAGATCAGAGCCGACCATTTCAGATCCTCTTCATTACAAGGGAAAGAAAGGAGAGAAGAAGAGAGAATGTGAGATGCAGAGAGAGAAAATGAATTGAAGTTATTAAGGTTTGTAATTAAATTAGGTGGATCAACTCCAATCCGCCCCAAACCCACCGTCGAACGACTCACCCACCCACTGCTTCACTGTAATTTCCTCGTCCTCCCACCACAGTGAGAAAATGTCTCAGAAAACTAGCGGTCGCCACCTCCACCAGCAACATCTTGACCGCGAAGCTGCTGTCGGAGTCGCGACGTTGCTGTGATTCACAGCAACGTTGCGACGCCGACAGCAGCGTCGACGTTGCTGTGGAGAGGAAGGAAGGTGGAGCCGGGAGGGAGGGGGAAGACAGAAGAGAGTTCGGGGAGGAGAAGATAGAGAGAAGGGAGATGGTAGAGAGAGAGAGAGAGGGGATATGGAAAAATGAATAGGGAATGGGACGAATTAATTGTAATATTAATATTAAAATATATAATTATTATCTGATTTATGATTAATTAAAGTTTGTACCTGATTTATGAACATCTTGAAACACCGGCTCCTGTGTAATTTTCCCTAAGATGCTCAACCTGTCAGAGCCCATAAATTCTTTTAGACCGACCCACCAAAATTAAAGGACCCATCCTTACTAGGCCTGTATAAACGTGGCCAATCAAGCCCACGTGCTCTATGTTACAGGTTTTTTAGGCTGAAGCCTTGGGGCCCACCATCAAAAATTTAGTCAACATGCAATAAAACCAAATTTACTTGACAAAATAAGCATAGAATTTAGAAAATATGCAAAGAGTTGAGAAAAAAATGGTTCTACATAGATAACATGGCTGGCTACTCTCAAAAACTGAACGATAGTAGTCTGCAGGCAAGCTCATCTCTTTCTGAAGTTGTAATTCACTAATTATTCTAGATGCTTGTTAAATATTTAAAAAAAAAAAAATGAAAAAGGTTAGTTTGATTTTTAAAAAGAAAAAAAGGTTTTGAAGATAAAAATGGGAGGTGGCAAAATCCACTTGAAGTTGCTTATTTGACGCAGACAGCAGATAATGGTGGAACAACACTAAAGCAAGTGAGTAGTTTCATGATTTATGGGCAACAATATGTGTACATTAAGCACTTGATGTTGTACAGAGAGTTTTGTTGCTCCAGTGGGTGGTACATTGGTCCACCATTTCCACAAGTCCCATTCTTCATGAAGATGCTTCATGGTTGACATGGGTTTTTGTTTTGGTGGGGGGTTAGGAGTATTAAATTGTGGAGTCTAATGACTGTTGTTGTGCGGAGTCAGTATACTTGTAATTTCGGTTTAGTTTAGAAATTTCAAATTTGTAGTTTTGATTTTACCCTAACTTGTCTCATAAATTCGAAGTGTCGTTAGGGTTTTATATGATCATGAAAAGAGAGAGATGTGGGATGAGGATGGCAAAGGGATAGGTACTAGTCGGCCATTCTCATCTCCCGTCTCGTAGGGTATTATTGCTACTTTGTCTCACTTCAATACTCAATTAAAGATGGGACGGGGCAACGGCCCTGCCTCGTTTATTGCCCCACTTATTATTATTATTTTGTTTTACTTTTGTTTTTATATCATTAATTAGTGAATATTATTACTTTTTTTTTTTTAATTTGTTAAGAATGTGATTCTCATTATCAATGATTATAATCTTTTTTTTTTTTGATAAAAAACTTGAAATTAAAATTGAATTTAAACGGTGTGGATAGCGAGGCAAGGAACATTTTTTCCATACCTGTCCCGTCTTGCTTCGGAGCAATGACCCCGCCCCATTCACCCGATTCGGTGGGTAATCTCCATCCCATTTGGGGTGGGGCTCCGCGCGTATCGAGTTGAATGAGATTTTTTGTCATTCATGATGTGGGACAAAATAAAGTGCATTACTTTCTTTTATAAACTTCTTTTCATCATATTGAATTACTGTAGCAGTGAAATATGATGTAGTCTTACATTGAGTTTAACCTCTATATTACATGTTCTTATGTGTATTTTTTCTTTCTGTGAATTGATTACTTTTTGTATAATAGAATTAAAGTTTCTAATTATTGATGAGAAAGTTGACTTTTCCTCTTTGATGGAGAGTATTCTTTTTCTTAATGAAATTGTAGTGCGATAAACTTCAATGTTCTCCTTGACGAGTGTGGTGTTCTGGTTAAACCGATTAGTGTATGCTACTTACAAAATGAGGTCGAGGCTTTCTCCCTCATTGTACCTCCAGCGTGAGAATTAATATTCGGTTTAATTGAGTAAAAAGAGAATGTATGGGAATTCATATAGTTCGGGTTTCAAGAAGAGATACCTTTTATCACCTTGGGGATATTTATAGGCACTTGATGACACGCCCCCGTTCCATGACTAATCGTGCCACGTGTTCCACGTAAGCCTTCCCACTTCCCCCACGTTCTAATGTGGTGACCCTCATCCATCAAGCGGTTGGTTATGCTCATGTTCACTGTTGGGTGGTTTTTGTCCAACTCATTGCTATTTGTATGGTTAAGTATAGTATTGGCCGCATGGTGATAGACGGCCCTGTGTGAACGTAGGGGACCTCATGGGGGTCGACGAGCTCATAGTGGTAGACGGCCTATAGGCGGCCTGTGTGAATGTAGAGGACCTTATAGGAGGCGACGGCCTCATAGTGGTAGACGGCCTATGATGTGGTGCTCTAGGGGGACGGGGGTACATATTAAGTAGCCGTCCATAGTGGATAATTATTAACACTATCTTATATCACTTAAGAAAATGACTTTCCATATATAGGAGTAAGAGAAGAATTAGTTGATCGTATAACAGGCAACAACTCATTTACATTGCAACCAACTTTGATTGCATGAGACCTTGTGCATGGAGAAAATGCACTCGGGTTTATAGATGACTAGATATTGACAAAGTAGATTGCGCAGAAATGGCAGTTGCTCATGTTTATAAGCTGTTTATCCATACATTTTGAGAGTCACACATATTATTAACTTATTCATCACTCATTTTCATCTATTTTCCAACATGCTTTAATTTGAATAGAAATCAGGTCGTAAATTTTCTTCCTAAAGTTTGTATTTTTTTTTATCTATCACGCTATTAATAAATACAGCATTCCGTATCTTTTTTTTGTTGACGTAGAAACCCGTAGCAGTTACCTGCCAGCGGAACCCCGACCACTGTGAGTGCACACTAGGTAAATCCCGCTACATGTGCAGTAGCCTGCAAATCACACAGGAGAAGTAAACCGTATTAGGCAAACTCAGTGCGACGGGCTCGATCGAAAAAGTGTTGACAGAGGATTCGAACTCGTGACCTTTGGTCTCCACGTTTTGCATTCCTTATCTTACATCTTACTAACATGGTAAATGTTACTTCGTACTTTCTTGTAATCAACTTGCTTTAAGGGGGACATATTACATGACATCGTGAAAACTTGGTATTTATTGATTAGTATCTGCACAGTACATTTTTTTCCCATCAAATTGATATATGAATGTGCAAGGTCAATCTTATGTAGCATTCGATTGAAATCAAGCATTTTCAAATTAAAACAAAAAAAACTCTGAGTTGGATAGTGGTAAAAGGTCATTTTCTGAATAAACTAATCAAATTTATCTCTACCATATAACATGTAATTTTAACAATAATAGAATCGAAGGAAAGTTGATAGAAATGAAATTAATGAAGAAGCCCTTAATTGCCTTAATGGTTGCCTCAACCTAATGCACTCTCAGCCAAAAATCCAAAGATACACTCAAAAAATTGACCTCCCAAATGATAGTGAACAAGTCTTTTTTTTTTCTCTCCAATAAAAATATGAAGAAACTATGGGTTGGGTATCTTATGTGCAAGCATAATGCTAATCATGATATTATTAAATCATGTCCCAATGACCAATGAAATATATAATTATTATGCCACTTACAAGAACCAAAGAAAAAAAAAAAAGGAGAGAGAGGATTGGAAAATTTGGAAATATTTTATTAATAATAACATAATGATTAATTCTTTCATAGTTATTTTAAAAAATTAATATCCACATCAATTATAACTGCTTTCTAAGTTAATTAACAATACGAGTTCGATTCCAACATATCGCTAATTGTCAGTTCTCACAATTTCCATAACAATTAGACTATCATGACAAGTGACGTTTTTATATATGTTCGTGTGTAATTTATAATTATATCATGTAACTATGAAAATAAATTTGAAGACATCCACTACTCTATAGCAGTTACATATTATTGCTAAACCAAATAATGTTACAAGAATCTAAATGCCTAATTATAAAAGTACACATGGACATACACCTCTAAATTTAAATATTTCTTGAAACTTTGTATTTCTAAATACTTTTTTACCTTTCTACCTGACATGACAACTGCATTGATAACTTTCGTATCCGTATATGTGCGTATTTCCTATATTTCTTATGTTTTTCTAGATTGGATTTTCTGGGCAACCATGATTTCGGAGATGGACCATAATCTTGCAGCTTCTGTTGAGTTGAACCCTAATTTCGAGGTTGAAGTTTCATTGCAATCTGAAAAGTATTTTCCACTTATATTAGCAAGTCTTGGATGTATAGCAACATAACAAGTTGTGGCTGCTGCCTGAAAAAGAAAATAATTCATTTTAATTGATATTCATAATAAATAAATCCGTATTCTATAAGGTAATGAAAAAGAATCATATTCACGATCAATAGTATAGTATATGGTATCAAAGTTCATTTGCGAAACCCTCTCCTTGGGGGAAAAAAAAAAAGATCTAGATGATTTAGCAAACATACTAAACTCTGTTTGGTACCCATTATTTCAAAAAAAAAAAAAAAGGAGTTTTGAATAGTATTTTTAGTTAAAAAGTAGGACAAATTTTTGAGTTTACGTGCAAAAAATTTTATTGTGTGAATGTAAGTTGAAAATGATCGTATAGCAAAAAGAGTTTTAAAATAATGAGCACCAATCAGGGACTAAACATGTTTGAGAGAGTTAAATAAAGAAATTTTACCTGAGGAATTGTTTTTAATAGCTTTGAAGCCAAAAAGAAAACCACATCTGCATATTCATCAAAATTTTCATTATTAGAAGTTTTATGCACATAAAACTTTCGCCCCCCGTTTGAGCCACATTAAAATTTTCATTCTCATTTTTCTACTTATTTTCAATCACACATTTTTCAATAAAAGAATATTTTTCATCACATCGATAACTTTTCCTTCTTTTTCAACTACACATTCTCCATCAATCTACTATTCTAAGATACATTCTTCCAAAATAATGTGGTCCAAACTCACCTGAACTCATACTCTATACATAAAAAACATTCTAAACTACTCTATTAGTGTATTTAGTGAATTTCGCAAAATTAACCCGTCTGTCATACTTGACAAAAGTGAAAAATTAACCCGTCTGTCATACTTGACAAAATTATTATCAGTCGATGCCCTGATCAATACATTTCTAAAAACGAGTCTATAAACATTATGCATTTACCAGTGATGAGGCCTTCTCGATCTCTAGTGAGCCTTGTTCTCACAATCCCTGGATGCACACAGTTCACTGTCACATTTGCTTCCATTTCCTGCAATTATTGAATGCACGATAATATGATCATGAGAAAGCAACAAATTTCACCTTTTTTTTAATGTTAATTTTAATCTATTTGTAACACAAAATAATTGAAAATACAACTTACCTCCAATCTCCGAGCAAGTTCCTTGGTATGCAAAACGTTGGCAAGCTTCGAGAGAGCATATGCACGCGTCCCATCGTAATAATCACTTCAAAACAAAATATAAATCGAGACAATTATTTCTAAATCAAGTCAAATCCCCTTCATTTATTTATGTATCAAATCTTTTTTTATATTCACCTTTTCAAATATTAAGTAATTGCGGATAACAAAATATATAGTAAAAATAAAAATAACTTTTACCTTTAATATGATTTTTAATATGCATCGAAGTTCAATTCGATGGCTTAACACATGCACAATCTTATAAATAAATAGCAAATGAGATTCACAACTTTCCAATCATACATTTCATCAATTTTTATAAAAAAATTACTAAAAATTTGATTTTAATCCTCACCCAACAGTGACTTAGTTTTCTAAATCATTTAAACTGATAAGCAGATAACAGTATTATATAAGAAAAAAGTTGAGGTATTATCTATTTTTCTGTTCAATACGATCTAATAATGCACATCGAACGTGCATCTATGTCATATTTGATAAGATTGATGAAATGAAACCAAATAATTATAATAGAAGGAAAAAAGTTCAAATATATTAAGAAAAATTGGTAAAATAAATTGTACCTTTTGTTCTTATTTATCAATGAAAGATAACTAATGGGATCGCCTGAAAACCAGCTATGAATGCTTGAAGATACATTCACTATTCTTCCTTGAACGCCGCTCTTTTCTGCCGTTTCGATCATATTCTTCAGCAATAGTTTTGTCAACAAAAAATGACCTAATTTACATACAAAAATAATTAATATGTCGTATATATATGCCTGCAAACTTATAAATTGTTTATAAATTAATTATAATTAACCAAACTTTATTTTCAACCACATATTTTAATCGACTCAGAACTATTATTCACTTATTCACCACTTATTTTTATCTATTTATAAATTAAACTGTTTATAATTCTTTCCAAACAGAGGCTTATACATGCTGTTTATATATCTATATACTGGTAGGTTTTATAGGAAAGTTTACCTAGATAATTAGTGGCAAAAGTCATCTCGATTCCATCTTCGGATATGGCATGCCGGTGAGAGAATTTTCCGGCGTTGTTTCTGAATTAATCACACAGAGAACTGGTTAAACATTTCGTCTGAAAACCTTAAACTACTAGAGAAGAGATATGGTTCATTGTCTTTATATCAAAGACTTGATAACCCAATGAAAAATCAAGAAAAAGATATATGAGCTGCATGCACGCTCAAAATAGAAAGAGAAAGTACTCACATGAGGAGATTGAGAGGCAAATTGAGAGAGTGAAATTGAGCAGCAAATTTTCGTACAGAATGAAAAGAGCTAAGATCAAGAGCCATAACAATAATTTCCGACCCCGGGAACTTCGACAAGATACGAGCCTTAGTATCCTCGGCAGCTTTCATGCTCCGAGCCGGCAACACAAGCCGGGCTCCTCTTTTAGCAAGAACCCTAGCCGTCTCAGCCCCGATCCCTGACGTGGCTCCTGTGCACTCAAATTTAAGAAGTAATTTTAGTTAACCTAGAAATTTCGCGCTACTTTAATATCAATTTCTACTTTTACCTGTAATAATGGCAGTAATGGAGTGAAGTTCCGGGCAGTGGCTGGTGACTTGGTCGGCGGTAGACTTGGAGCCGAAACCACTTAGGCCGGCGGCACCGATCAAGTATTTCGCAGTTTCAAGCATCTCTTCAAAAATTTACGTGTAGTCAGTTACACGGGAGTGAGCTAGAGAGAGAAAGTAGTACAAGTACTTTTTGATTTTGTACAGTTTTTGCAGGAAGAGATAGAGATAAAGGGGCTGTATGTACCAACTGGTTGGTGGTCGAGGCAACGGTGGAGGAAGAAAGTGGGATTTTATAATGGTGAATGGTGGGGATTAGGGAATCAATTAAGATAGGATTACATCTTTGTCATTGATTGATAAATAATTGTTATTCTTATATGATTTCACTTTTAATTATTTTACTATTCATTGATGGTTATATCATTGGCTTCGTTTGGCTTGGGTTGCAATAACACGTCTAAACCTCGTTTGAAGTCTGATCTATTTTTTTTTCAATAAATATTTACTTGTATTTTCATAAATAGATAATAGATTCATGTTGTACCACTATCGAATGTAGTATAATATGACGGTCAATTAAATAGGATCTAAGTGGTTAACTAAAATTAATTTAATTTATTTTAATTAAGCTCTTGTTTGTCTACCATTGAAGTGGAAAATGAGCTTCAGAATAATGAATTTTTGAAGAATGTATAATTAAAAAGTATGAAATTTTTTAAAACTTACGTGTAAAATATTTTATTGTAAGGATACGTGATTAAAAATGAATTTGAGAAAAAAAAAAAGGAATTTTGAAATAATGGTACACAAATATGGACTAAACCAAGAATTTTTTTATTGTGCACCACGAAGCACTCTAAACATTGATTAGTTATCAATTTTTGTTGTCTAATTTGCTGTCCATCAATTAATTATTGACATATTATTTTATATCGAAATGTCACATATTTTTAAGTATAAGGAGTAGTTAGAGTAAAGTTAGACACGTTAATTTAAAATGATGTGTCAATAATTAATTGTGTAAACAGCAAAAATGGACAGCTGATCTCAACTCCTGATTGTAACCTTAAATGAATGCAAAAAATAGAACGTATTCATTGATTTCACCACGATAGAAGTAAATTCCAATTTATATTATGTAAATATTGGGATAAGGAATCATCGTTAGAAAATTAATTAATAGAGGGTCCGAAGAACTCCAATAATATAATGTATTGAAAATGGAATGGCACGAGAGGGTGGAGACGAGTCAATCTTACGGCCTCGTATCTCTCATTTCTTGCCTTGATATACTGAACTTACTGGTCAATCATTCCCATTCAGCACTTATTTTTTATCCTTTAATTGCTATAAATTTAAGTCAAATAAATTGTAAAATAAGCTGTCAAAAAAAAATAAATATATTACAAAATAAAATATAAATATATAAAAAAAGTAATGATAAAAAACCTGCCCCTTTATTTTCTAATCTCAATGAGAAAAGTATCCATAAATATTAGTTATTTATAAAGATGTTTTTTAGCTCTTCATTTTTCTTAAACTGGGACTGTAAGCAAAAATAGTCATTACCGAACATTAAATCGAAATCCTTTTTTTAAAACAATTTTTTAACGTATATTGGTTGTGATTGGCACTTCATAGAAAGTAATTGGTACTGTCTTTAAATTTTACAAAGCGTGTAATTTTCAAAATGTTTTTTGGGCATTATAAATCACGTACTCTACTCATAATTAAAGTTGTCACAACTTTCCAATCATGAATCTAACTATTCCAATTTGAATGCATAATGAAATGAAATGGTAATCTAGTGTACATAATATAATAAAGCTTCCTCGGTTGATATGTAATGAGAATTGGATTGGCAAAGTCGCATTTTAATAATGGAGGAAAAAGAAAGAGAGAATATGATTACTAAAGCACGTTTACCATTGTCCTTTCGTGGAAGAAAAAAGTGGGTAGGGTCTAATTATGAGCCAACGGGCATTTTATAAAGGAAAAGAAGTCACGAAATTTCATCTTTTTAGGGCACTTCTGCTCCCGTGCCTTCCTGCGGGTCCTTCCACTCCTCATAATTCTCATTCCTCTCTCTATATAGAGATAGATAGATATACGTGCGCTTGCGTGTGCGAACGGGCAAGATGAATTCATGGTTGACTCTCAATGCTATTGTGACACGAAACAATGGCCATAATGCATTAAAAAGTGAGTTGTGCAACATGTATAGACATTTTTACAGATTGGTTGATAGATAAAAAAAAATTCATCTGTCAAACAATCTATCAAGCAAATTATACAAGTGGCAGAATTGTTAAAAAGTTGCGTCTTGATGAAGTGTACGAATGTTCTTGATTTGCGATATCGGTTATATTATCGCTTGAATAGGATTGAGCTAATATGATAATTTTTTAATATTGTCGGGCAAGTGTAAGTTAAAGTCTTTAATTGATTGGATGTTAAATGGTCTTGAGTTTACAAGAGATGAATTACATTTTCAACTAAATATTCTTTTGAGATACAACTCTAAATCTCTCTCTTTCGTGTGTTTTCATTTTTTCTAAAGTAATTTTCAAATTTCTTTCTATTTACACTTTTTACCATTACCAACGCACGGGTGTGGTTAATTTTAAGATTATGTTAGCGCTGCATACTATATATTCAATGAAGTTAGTTAAATGAATTTTATTTAACAAAATGTATTTACATAATACAGTTAAACACAAACTTTAAATTAAGAAAAAACGGAACAAATACTAAAATATTTGACTCCTCAAGACATTATAATTTATAAATGTAAACCAAAGGATATATATATATATATATATATATATATATATATATATATATATATATATATATATATATATATATATATATATATATATAATGCACGGGTGTGGTTAATTTTAAGATTATGTTAGCGCTGCATACTATATATTCAATGAAGTTAGTTAAATGAATTTTATTTAACAAAATGTATTTACATAATACAGTTAAACACAAACTTTAAATAAAGAAAAAAAAGGAACAAATACTAAAATATTTGACTCCTCAAGACATTATAATTTATAAATGTAAACCAAAGGATATATATATATATATATATATATATATATATATATATATATATATATATATATATATATATATATATATATAGAACAAAAGAATATTTATAGTTTTTCTGTATTATATTCAGGAATATCAATAAGAGGACTTAATCTTGGACCTGTAGATGAGCTTCTTCTTCTTTGAAGTTTGATTATCCGGGTCATGAGATTTGAAGCTGCTAATGATCTTCGGCTCGTCGGATGGCTTGATTTTCGTCTATTTTTGTATAATCTAAGTGTATCTATCCCAGATCAGGTCGTGGGGGTCGGGGGGAAGCCCCTCTTGTAGGGGTTCGGGGGTAACGCTCTCGACGGGAAATGATTGTGAGGTTTATAATTTTTATTAATATTTTTGAATTAAATTATTAATAAGTGTTCGTAAATTTGGTTAATATTATTTATAAAAATTTATGGTATATTTAGTGGTGTCAATCGAGCCGAACGGCCCGTCGGCTTGGCCGCTCAACTCGTACTGTTCACGCCCACGAGCTGCTCGAGCTCGTTAAAAAACGAGCATGAGCCGCTCGGCTCGTAACTGTTCACGAGCTGCTCGGCAAGCGGCTCGTCGAGCAGCTCGTGAACGAGCCTACGAGCCAGGCTCGTGGGCTCATCTAAAGAAAATAAATAAATAAATGTATGACCAGAACGGTCACTGAAATTCAGTGACCGTTTGGTCACAATTAAAATTTTTTTTTTACTTTTCTTCTCCTATAAATACTCAACCCATTACAACTTTTTTTCACACTAAACTTTCATTTCCTACTCTCTACAATTTACAAATCATTATCAACAATATCATTCATTTATTCTATAATTCTCTTTTACATTTTTTACATTATTATCTTAATTTTACAACCCATTTTATACACTAGTATATAATCTTCATTCACTTCTCAATTCTGCATTTCTACATTCTATTTCAACATTTAATTTCTACAATTCACAAATGGATCCACGAGCATTTGTTGAAAACTTGTTTGGTATGGAAGACGAAACACCTGCCCAAAATCAATTTGGGAATGAATTTGCCGATTTCAATGGATTACCAATTCCAGAAGACATTGAAGATTTCGACGTTTGTGAAGGTAGTCATCCTGATCCAATTGATTTGGATGACGTTGACGTTGATGTTGATCCTAGTGTTCCAATTGATTTGGAATAAGATAAAGATACCTGCATTAAATATTCATGATGCAAGAGGGAAGAGAAAGGGGAAGAAGCATGCAAAATGTTGGGACTATTTCAAATTGGTTAACACTGGTCGTGTGATCGATGGACTTCCAGAAACCAAAACAGTATGTAAATACTGTCAACAACGACTGGCATGACAAAAAGGCATTGACACTACTCACCTCAACCGTTACTACAAAACATGTGCGGCCAAACATGGACTTTTTCCAGCTTGTCAAACGTAACTACAATTTGGTACTAGTAGCGCCGGTGCTACTACTACGCCACTTTATACGGGCACGTATTTGGAGGAGGAAGCTCGAACGGGAATGGTGAAGTTCATTGACGCGGCGGAGCTGCTACTAGCAATAGTGGACAACCAACATTTCATAAATTACGTCAAACAATATCTTCATCCGAGGAACGTTAGGGTAAGTCGAAATACTTTTCGTTCTAATACAATTGAATATTTTCTTAATGCAAAGAAATTATTGATTGCGGATTTAGAAAAATATGGGGGTGTGATATATTTAATTTCGGATTTGTGGGAAGGGATTAATAAGAGAGGTTATATAGTTGCAACTGGACACTATATAGACCCACTTTGAGTTATGCATAAAAAAATTATTACTTTTAAAATTGTTGAGTATCCTCATAACGCTCAAACTATATTTAATGCTATTATGTTAATAATTAGAAAATATAAATGCGAGAGTAAAATTCGTTCTTTTACGTTTGACAATGCTTCCGTAAATAAAGTTGTTATCGATAAATTGCATAGAGTACTTCAACCCGATTTTGGCGATTATTTATTTCATATTCGATGTGCGTGCTATATTTTTAATTTAATTGTACAAGACAGTTTAAAACATGTGAAGGACGAAATTAGTCGAATTAGGAATGCACTTATGTATATCACGATTACACATAGTAGAAAACAAGTATTTGAAGAATTTTGTGAACAAGTTGGAAACGAGCATATAAAAACTTTTATTACTAACATAGGTTATAGGTGGAATTCAATTTACTTATTATTAAAATCCTGTGAAGGTTTTGAAACGTTTATGACTTTTATTAGAGACGAAGACGATAATATCATAAATGAATCCGATTGGACTACAGTTTTTAAAATTAATGGCAAGTTTTTATACATCTACAAATATATTATCTGGTATTTATTATCCCACTAGTTGCATGGTTCTTGAACGTCTTTATATAACTGCTAGGACTTTTAAGAGATATCAAAATGACCTTAATTTTCATGCGGTTATATATGTCATAGAATTAAAATTTAGAAAATATTGGGAAAAATTACCTATGTTATTTCCTTTAGTATGCGTCATGGACCCCTTATATAATTTATCGGGTATTAAATTTATAATTGACCAAATTTCAAATGTTTTAACTTTTAATATGCCTATTAGTTATAGGAATTTGGAACAAATGTTAACTAAAATGTATGAATTATATGCTTTACAAATAGGTACACAAATTACTCGTGTACCTACTCCTCCTCCCACTAATATAAATGATGACGCTGAAGTAATTAATTTATTATAAAACATAGACTCAATTAGATATGATTCAATTGCATATACATATGGTTCCTCTAGTAGTATAAGTAGTTTGTCTTCCACTGCATGTATTCAAACTTCGAGTACTAGTCCAAATGCATTGCCATCTGAATTAATTTATTACTTTTATTATACTATGCCTAGTAACAAATCAATTAAGAAAAGTTCAGAAGATATCATTGAATTCTGGCGAAATAACGAACGTCGATGGCCAATAGTTTTTGCAATTGCAGAAGATCTATTAACACCTCCGATTATCATTATAGTTTCGGAGTCTGCTTTTAGCGCAAGGAAGAGGGTTCTCTCTGAGATTCGAAGTCGACTAAAAGAAGATATTTTGGAAGCGTTAAGTGCGTGAAAGATTGTGAAGACGCAAATTATCGAATTCAACATAAATATGCCCGAAATTGCATGTAATCAAGTAAGTGATATTTAATTTCATTACATTCATTACAAAATTTTATTTTCATACATTTATAATTTTATAAAAAAATTGTACACGTAACAAGTTATTCGTGTACAATTTTAACTCCGTCTACTCGAAATTGAAGTAGCCGATCCCAAACCCGGATAAAGGAGGAGGATTTATCTTTTTTTTTTTAAATAAAAATATTTTAAAAAATGTATATTTACTATTTTAAAAATTATAAATGTTTTGATGAGCCCGGATAAATGTTTTGGAAAATGTATATTTTTTAAAAAATAGAAAATGTGCATATATATATTTTTTGAATTTAAGATTTAATTATAGTAGCGTTTCAAAAAAAAAAAAAAAGGTCAAAATCGGACGAGCCAAACTGCTCGTTTTGGGCGAGCTCGAGCACGAGTCGAGCTCGCCCAAAATCTAACGAGTTGAGCTTAAGCTCGGCTTGTGCGAGCACGAGCATGAGCTCAAGCTCAGCCCGTGCAAGTATGCCGGCTCGGCCCATTGACACCACTAGGTATATTATTATTGTTTGAACAATATTATTAAAAAAACAAAAGGTCCGAATGCTCCGCACACTGCGGAGCATGAACTCCGCACGTTGCGGAGCAAACCAAATTTTTTTTTTCCCGACAAAAAGTCAACAATTGTAGGCATATAAATTGATTAAAAAATGATCTTTCCAAATTATCTTTAACCCACGTGTGAATAATGGGAGACAAATAGGGGTAGTTGGTGTAAATAGTAGATGATGGATATGAGGCAATTTGGGCTAACGAAAATATTTCAAAACGAACAATATTCGACGGATTCACTCTTTTAATATAGTAGAGATATATAGTAATATATGCATATGAACATTTATTTAATATTGATAAACATAAATAAGTTGTACTTATTACCTTAACTATATATCTATCCTTGTTGCATATTTAGTTCATAATATTAAATCGTACTGAATTTCAGACCGTGCATATATTTTAACTAATTTATTATTTAATATTATCTAATAATATTTAATCAAGAATACAAAACATATTAAAAGTGATGGATAGATTTTTATTACAAATTATAGTAAGTTCAAAAGAAGATGAAGTATGTCAAATTAAGTCAAAATTCAATAAAATCAAGAACCTTATAAATTGCTTATACAAACATAACCGAAAATACAAATAATTTAATTTTGTGACAAATTAAATATAGCACATCTCCACATGTCAATATTTTCCACGTTCTACATCAAATGCCTGTCGCATCCTAATTTTTATATGTAAGGTTAATGTAACCTAGCTAAAGCTCCAAATAATCTACTTTTAATAAAATTATATAGCTAGAGACATAATATTTTAAACTTATTATAATATTTGATTGTGTTTGCAATCTGCATGCTTTTCAAATCCATTGTACAATTTTTGATGCATGAATCTTGTATTAGCATAACACATGGGGAACATTTTGACTTCAACTTGTTCAAACCTTTGAATTGCTCGATGCACTATCCTTAATCTACTTGATTGATCACATTTTGACTATTGCCCCCACCTAATCCTTTTAAAACTTATATATATATATATATATATATATATATATATATATATATATATATATATATATAGGGGGGGAATAATAATATATATATATAATAATATATATATATTATTATTCCCCCCCCCCCCTATTTGGTCGGTAGTCGATACTCAATTTTAGATGCACTTGGACATTAAGAATGGACTATATTGATGAGTGAGCACAACTTACAGTTGGATAATCTCAACTTGATTGGTTAAAGTTCATAAAGGATCCGCAATTTCGAGAACTTTTCACTGAGTTGACATGACTTGGGTTGAATTATCACAAGACATTTTCGATTGATTCGTAGAAGTCACAGACTTCTTGTTGGAATTACTTGAATTTAAGTGTGTTAAATCGTTAAATGAGATATTTAATGATATGAGCCATTACAATTAATTTGGGTGTATTGAAAAAGTCTCCAATATAGGCCCATATGTTGATAAGCCATTTTTAAGTGTCTTATATATGATTAGGAATCTCACACCGAAAGTTTAAAGAAAAAAGACTTGTTTATATATAGTGCGATGTGTGAACAAGTTATAATTTAATAAGTGATCTACAACTTAGGTAACTTTGGCTAGCCAAAGGCTAGCGAACTAGCCGCCACTAGAGTTGTGCTTTACACCACTTGGGGCCCGCCCCAACCCTGGCCCTCACACGTCACAAAGTTCGCATTGGGCGCTTTAGAGGAGCACTTCGTACGTACGCATCGTCACGAGGAGTTGGGGAGCCTTATAGTTTTTGAAAATAGACTCATGGTTCGATGACATGGCAACGGGAGGTTCGATGAGTTGGCATCGTAGCGGCACACACGTAACATGTGGCATCACTTCGTCCTGCATGACAGTTGGTTCAGTTGGATGTACGCATCGCATCTGTATGACTGGTGAATAGATATGATGAATGGAAACTACACTTCATGGTTTAATTTAGGTCTTCGACCATGAAATGGTGCGATCCCATGGCCAAGACGAATCAGACCAAGTGGTGCACCAGTTCATGAAATGTCACATACACATTCAATTAAACACTTTAATCTCTATAAATAGATACCCCCAGATTTGTTTTCAACACACCAAATCAATTAAATACTATTGATTTCTAAATTTATTCTCTCTCCAAATTCTGGAAAAATTCTTTCAAATATATTCGTGGTTATTCCGTTCGAGTACGATCATTTTTTGGTTCGACCGATAAGGTTGATATTGTACAGTATCGACTTTGGAAGGAGCGTTGTATTTTGGGAGAGAGACATCCATAATCCCGTTTGCACTTTATTGAGGGCCGAAATATAACTTAAGAAGATTTGGTTTAGCATACCTCACTTCATCTACTTTATTGGGGGCCGAATTTTCGACAACACTTCTAAATCAAGATCAACAAAATCTGACCAGTTATGCTCATCGTTACGAAACTACGGTAGCCAACATGCATTTCATGTCTATTGCTACACCAAATCAAAATGTATACAAATAACTTTCTAATTCACACTCTTGTTTTATTAACTAGTTCAAACACTACTCACTTAGCTAGGAATATAATACAAATAGATTACTTTTCTCAACACGTTTGACTAAATTTAATAAGTTTGCTTCATGTAAATTTATAGAGTCAAAAAAGTAAATACATTCGAAACATTAACTTTTTACTTAAAATTATGAGAAGTAAATCGATATACAAAATTGTTGTAATGTTGCTTTATAGTCAACATAGGATTAGCCAAACGTGATGTAAGAAAAAAAGCTATTTGTTGTAAGTTTGCTATATATATTATAGAAAATGCTTGTTATTATGCCTACTCTTTACTTGCATTAGAAGTCATTCAATGTATAATAATGAGTTTTCCAGGGGGAATGGTTCAATTGTTTGAGCAACAAAGAAGAAGACTCATAATCCAAAAATTGTGAAGTAAAAGTACTTTTTTTTTTGGGTGGGTGGGGTGGTTACCCATTGTATAGAAAGCAAAAGTGGAACATTGTATTGTCAAATGCAAAAATGAAAGTCAAAGCAATTATTACAAAACAAAGTAGAAAGAAATTAATATTAAAATATGCAAAAAAGTAGTGGTGTCAAAATACACAAGTTGGCCTAAGCTTGTGTTGGAACTGGTCCGTAAGAATTGGAAAAGGTAACTCTTTTCATAAATTAGATGTTGACCTCGAAAAATGGTTCCGTCACGTGGTCAATAGAAAATGTCTTAAAGTCAGCCCTTCCTGCACATGTGGCACGTCGTTAGTCACTCGTGGCTTTTCCTGGAGGGGTTGGGAGCAACCGCAAGCATTTCGACGGTCAAATCAGTTTAAGTTCAACAGGAAAAAGGTTTACCGACGGCGGAATACTCGCCGGAAAGTGGTTGACAAAGTGTATATTGAAAGGTGCTAATATTTAAGTGAGGAGAATATTTAATTTCACTATGTAGTGGTAATTTCGAGTGTGTTGGATTCCAATCCTTCTTCAAGCGCAAGGAGGAGGTATTTATACTAAGGATGGAAAGAGGAGAGCCGTTGGATGAGGAGACACGTGTTGCCAGATTCTTAGGGCTCGTCCCATCCTAGGTGTCAATCCATCCTCCCGTAGGTTGGCTAGCATTGAATGTTTATGACAGAAGCAACCGATTTGACCTTTTGTGTCCTGCCACACGACCCTTCAGTTGTGGTTTGACTTTGAAAAGATATTTGTGCAAGAGATCTTTTGATGAGGAGTGGCGATGTAGGCGAGGTGTTGCAGCGTGGTAGAAGCGGAGTGCAGGTCTTTGCATCCACCACATATGTGCGGATGAGTCCGGTTCGTTTGCTGATGCCTATTCAGTTTTTTCCTTTGGGATCACTTCGGCATATGCAATCAGCTCGTCCCATGAGCAATCACCTCGTCCGACGCGTGGCTTGGTGTGACCACTTCTGATGACACGTGGAGGGTGAGGTGGCGGGCAGACCCGTAATAATAGTCCCGCAAGTCCATGTATGGATATTTATATAGTACAAGGACTTTTACTTCCACAGGTTCAGTTGGGAGTTATGTAGGGAGTTGGCGTGTCATTGGGACTTGCTATGGCCGAAGTGATATGGGTTGGCAACTCTAGGGGTTATTGTAGCGCGAAACTGTTGTGCCTGAAGCAATAGGAGTTGGCAACTCTAAGGGAAGTTGTTGCAACATTGGATTCTGCTCTGGTCGAAGTGATATGGGTTGACAACTCTGTGGAGAGCTGTTGCAACGCGAAGCTGTTGTGGCCAAAACGATAGGAGTTGGCAACTCTAGGGGGAGTTGTTGCAATATCGGATTCTGCTCTGACCGAAGTGATATGGGTTGACAACTCTGTGGAGAGTTGTTGCAGCCCAAAGCTGTTGTGGCCGAAGCGATAGGAGTTGGTAACTCGAAGGGTTGTTGCAATATCGGATTATGCTCTGGCCGAAGTGAGATGGGTTGACAACTCTGTGGAGAGCTGTTGCAACGCGAAGCTGTTGTGGTCAAAGCGATTGGAGAACGGAATGATGGGCTCTGGAGGGGCAGCCTTGGACTTTGTGTCGATGATTTGAAGGCTTTCGCATCTTTCCAAGGTAATCATGGGGGGCGTTTGCTTACTTCCAAGACAAGCCTCCGTTGCCGTAAATGGTAATGATGCGACGGCGTTCGTTCCTCAAGGCGACGTGTTTGGGTCGCGCGTGTAGCTCACCGCTTCATCAGGATCGTTGATTCAAATGACCCTTGGCTTTAATGGAGATCCCTGTTCTTCATCGTTGGACGGTCCGATCTAATTTTGATGATCCAACGGTTGGGGCGAATCAGAAACGCCTATAAAAGGCCCATTCTCTTTATTTTGAAGCTTTTACTTTCGCCAAAACTTCATATTGCTCTTAAGAACTCTTGCATTTTCTCTTCCTGCATTTTCCGGCGTGCTCCGTTAGCAACTCCGGCGACACTCTGAAACCTCCTGCAAGCGAAGGGTATTCTTCCTCAAGTTTAGGTAAAATTCCCATTTTCAGTTTCTTCATCTCTTTCTTTAGATTTTCCCAAGATTCTGAAAATCTCTGGGATGGTGGCGAACAATCTGTTAGCACCTCTGGGAGTGAGGAGAGGAGAGGTGAGGGGGGTTCTGTTCTGATGGGGCCTATACTGGTGTCTTCAGACCAGCTGAGTAGGGCAATCAGGGCCGGGGAGAATATCTGGAAACGCCCAGCTTCCCATGTGGACACTTCGGTTCAATGGGGGGCTTCGAAGTTATCCTTCCAACATCACTGAGGAGGTACTGGAGAGCTGTCGGGTAGTTTTTATGATCCCTGTTAGCATTGAGTTGATCGTACTCGAGCCTCATGCGAGGGCCTGTTACCTGAGGCGGGGGTGTGTGGCAGTGAGTGAGAACTTACTTAAGGCCGGGTTAAGGCTTTCCTTTCACCAATTCTTCAGGTTAGTACTCCGATCCTATGGGTTGGCTTTGACCCAGCTCAATTTGAATGCGTGGTCCCATCTGGTGGGAACGTAGATGCTGTGGCGTCGGGCCAGCATAGGGGTAGATGTGCCATTCAGTATATTCCATTCCCTTTTCATGTCGAAGAGCGTAGCGAGGGATGAGGAGAGTAAGGGTTGGTATTACTTGGCACCTTGGGGATCCACACTTTTTTCGTAACCGAACCGCCCACTTCTATTAAGGGTTAAAGGAGCTCCTAGTTTTGGGTAGCCGGGAGGTGGGATACCATTGAAGGCGACCCCATGGCGCCTCTTACCGTTCCTACTTCGTACTCAGCTTATAGTAAGTTTTTTTCCCGATGTAGTTTCACTTGTGTATTTTGCTCATGGTCTTAATATATTTTGTTTGTAGGCTCTCTCCAGAGGTGTGAGATCTCTGAAGAGGAGTGGCACATAATAAGTCAACTGTATCAGACGCCTCCGTTGGAGAGAAGTTTCAAACAGATCATCGATAAGAACATCCACTTCGTTGCCCATGGATTAATGTCAAGCCAAGGTAAGGACCCCGCTTCAGCTCTTCTATTATACGTTCTTATGTGAAAATACTTAGCCCCATACAAAAATACTTATCCGGTCGTGCTGTTTGCAGGGGACTTTGCGAAGAAGAAAGTGCTAAGGCCTAACTTTGCAACCATTTGCCGGAGTGTGGCAGAGGCGAAAATGTTGAAGACAAGTTCGGCTGCTTATAAGAAGTAGTCGAATCGGCTGTTATCCCTCAGCAAGGCTGGGCAGCAGCCTGCTGAGGAAAACAATGCAAAGGAAGGAGCCTCCCTCGTTTCGAGGAGGAAAAGAGCCAGCCCAACTGGGGCCTCTACTTCTGCTCGATCCGTTGTTGTTCCTCTTCCTCCACCCAGTGCCATGGTAACCATTGTGGGCCCTTTACCCACTCCTCAGGCCATTGTGTTGATAATCGCTTACTTTGCTGAGGGCCCCATCAAAAGAAACTGAAGAGGCCTGCGGTAGCTCCGGCCTGGGGCAAGGCCACGAATTTTTTGGGGAGTAAAGAAGAGGATCTCCCTAAGGCAGTCTTTCAAATGCTGTCTCCCAAAATAGCCTCTGCAGCCCGGATCCATGGAAAATATTGGATCGAGGATTGGCAAAATCACGCCACCTCGTGTGACGTAGAGGATCTGTTGGCTGCAAATAACACCTGCATGGCTAGGGCCTTAAGTATGGGCGCTGTGGTGAAGGACCTTGTCAGGGGCCTTGGTAAACGGAACGATGAGTTGGAGGAGAAGTTGAAGGCCTCAGAGACTTGGGAGGTCGAAGTGGTGAAGGAAACGAAGGAAGTGGAGGAGGTAGAGGAAAAATGGATAGCTGTTCCTATGAAGCTGGACACGGCGGAGGCCCAAGTGGCGGCCCTGACTAAAAGGATTGACGACGCCAACGAACATCAGCGGATGGCCTCGGAGGCACGGGTGGAGGTAAATAAGGAGAGGGATGAGCTCAAGAAACTTACTGAGGCCCAAACTGAGAAGATAAACTCCTTGGAGATGGAGGTGAAGACAAGTGCAGAAGTGGCAGTCCAGAATTATAAGGACAACTTTGAAAATACGCCTGAGTATGGCGACTTCGCCAACTATTGGGCTTCTTGGGCGGCAAAAGATGTGATGTCCCACCTCCGTGAAAGGCACCCTGAACTGGACATCGGCTTTCTGGAATAGGAGTTCAGGGGCCCCACTGGAGGTCGGCCTGCGACGGAAGAAGAGGAGGAAAAGGCTCCCTAGGAGGAGGTGGGAGCGGGGGCTATTATTAATGTAGATCCTTAGTTTTTCTTTTCTTTTAACTTGTAATGGCTTCGGCCCCTTTCTCTGATGAATGAAATTTATTTTCTTCCAAGTGTCGTCACATCTTGTATCATAGAAAACTGCTTAATCGCCTCAAATTACCTTAACCATTTAATGAAAAGGAAGAAACCAATGAACAAGTAATATCACATCGGACTTAATCAATCACTTAATAAAATGGATGAAGCTAATGAACAAGTAATATCGCATCGAACTTATTCAACCACTTAATAAAATGGAAGAAGCCAATGAACAAGTAATATCGCATTGGACTTATTCAGCCACTTAATAAAATGGAAGAAGCCAATGAACAAGTAATCGTCTCGTGGGCTACGCGTGTTCGCTGCTTCATTAAAGATGGCACCCGTACCACCTCTGACTAGGGAGAATATTAGGGGTGACCCTTGTGGATGAGCTTGCACCTCGCCCAATTTTGCTTGATATGTGCACTTGCTGCTTCATCAAAGATGACACCCGCACAACCTCTGACCAGGTAGGTTGTTTTATTGGGGGTGACTCCTGTGGAGGGGCTTGCACCTCGCCCAATGTTGCTTGATATGTGCACTTGCTGCTTCGTCAAAGATGGCACCACACCACCTCTGACTACGCAGGTTGTTTTATTGGGGGTGACTCCTATGGAGGAGCTTGCACCTTGCCCAATGTTGCTTGATATGTGCATTTGTTACTTCGTCAAAGATGGCACCCACACCACCTCTAACTAGGTAGGTTGTTTTATTCGGGGTGACTCTAGTAGAGGAGCTTGCTCCTCGCCCAATGTTGCTTGATATGTGCACTTGCTGCTTCGTCAAAGATGGCACCTGCAACACCTCTGACTAGGCAGGTTGTTTTATTGGGGGTGACTCATGTGGAGGAGCTTGCACCTCACCCAATGTTGCTTGATATGTGTTGTGAGAGTGGAGTGAACTGAACATTTCATTCCTTTGATTGGAACATTTACATTACATGTTTCCTACTGGTAATACTTTCTCAGATGTTCAATATTCCAGGGGTGAGGAATCGTCATTCCGTTCAGATTCCCAATTTTGTAAGTACCGGACCTGACCTCTTCGGCATTGCAATACGGCCCTTCCCAATTTGGCCTTAAATTCCCTATGTTAGGATCTTTGGCCGAGGGGAAAACCTTGCGGAGTACCAGGTCGCCAATGCGGAACACCCTATTTTTCACTTTAGCATTGTAGTAATGCATCATCTTCCGCTGGTGAGAAGCGAGTTTGACTTGGGAATCATCTCTCTTTTCCTCGAGAAAATCCAGTTCAAGCTTCCTTAGTCCATCCTTTGTTATTTCGTTGAAGTGGATACGGCGAGGAGAAGGAACACCGACCTCTATAGGGCTCATTGCCTCGACCTCATAGGTCATCGAAAATGGGGTTTCCCCAGTGGCTGTTTTACAGGTGGTTCTGATGGCCCATAGGATCTGGGGGAGCTCGTCAACCCACGCCCCTTTGGAGGCATCCAACTTCCTTTTTAGGGTGAGCTTTATGGTATTGTTGACAGACTCGACTTGGCCATTCGCCTAGGGTGATGAGGTGAAGAGAAATATTTTCTGATCCCGAGCTCATCACACAATTCCCGGATCTTCCTGTTGTCGAACTGTTTTCTATTGTTTGAAACTAAGGAATGAGGTATGTCGAACCGGTATATGATATTTTTCCAGAGAAATTTGGAATGTTGGCTCAGTAATCTTAGCCAGAGGCTCCGCTTCCACCCATTTGGTGAAGTAGTCAATAGCGACTATGGTAAAGCGAGCGCTCACTCTTCCCTTTGGCAAGGGACCAATGAAATCCACACCCTGCTTGACGAATGGCTAGGGGCTGGATACAACCGTAAGTTCTTGAGATGGTTGCCTCTGTACATTGGAAAAGCGTTGGTATTTGTCTCATTTGCGTACGAACTCTATAGCGTCCCTTTTCAGGGTGGGCTAGTAATACCCTTGCCTGAGTATCTTGTGTGCCAAGGCAGGTCCACCTGAGTGATTCCCACAAATGCCTTCATGCATCTCTTTGAGGATATAATTCGATTCTTCTCCCTTTACGCACCTGAGAATGGGAGAGGAAAAGTCGCGTTTATATAGGATATCATCCTGTATGACAAAATGAGTAGCTCTTCTTCGAAGCCTTAATGCTTCGTATCCTTCCTCTGGCAAGGTTTGCTCTTTCAAGTAGGCTAAGATAGGTTACATCCAGGGTGGTGTGCTTTCAATCCACATAAGCTCTTCACCCTTCTTGATAGAGGGTTCAGCCAGGTGCTCAATAGGTATTACCTTAAGCAGCTCCAAATCTTTGCTGCTGGCCAGCTTTGATAGAGCATCCACATGGGAATTCTCTTGGTGAGGCACTGGAGCAGCTCGAACCTCTCGAAGTTTGGGAGGGAATTCATACCTAGCTTCAGATAGGCTGCCATATGTTTGTCTCTGGCCACGAAGTTTCCATTGACTTGATTCACCACCAATTGTGAATCACTGCTGATAATCAACCTTTTCACTTGCAGTTCTTTGGCTAATCGAAGTCCAGCCACAAGAGCCTCATATTTGGCCACATTTTTGGAAGCTTTGAATCCGAGCATTACGGCACAATTGAGCTTATGTCCTTCTGGGCTTTCCAACACAACACCAGCCCTAGAGCCCATTTCTTCAGAGGAGCTGTCAACAAAGAGGTTCCAGGTGGGAGGTTCTACTGGCTCCATGTTTATTTCGACTTCAAGGGCCTTTACAAATTCTGTAACAAAATCGGTCAGGGCTTGACCATTGATAGCTGTTCGAGGTGTTGAACTCACTAAGCTCGATGGCCCATTTTAGTAGTCTTCCCGAGGGGTCTGGCTTTTGCAGGACCTACCTCAATAGAAAGTTAGTTAGGACGTGGATGCTATGGGTCTGGAAGTATGGCCTCAATTTTAGGGAGGCAGTGATCAGCGAAAGAGCCAATTTCTCCATGTCTGGGTAACGCATTTCGGCAGGTAACAAAGCTCTGCTTACATAGTAGATTGACAATTGGTGTGCTTCTTCTTCCTGTACAAGCACCGAGTTGATCGAGCCTTCGACTACAGCTAAGTATAACAGTAGAGGTTCTCCTCCCTTTGGTTTGCTGAGGAGCATCCCAAGTAGTTTCTCAACTCTTGGAACGCCTCTTCGCACTCCGGGGTCCATAGGAACTTCTTGCCCCCTTTGAGGACTTTGAAGAAAGGCACACAATTTTCAGTGGCCTTTGAGATGAAACGATTTAGTGCGGCTATTATGCCAATGAGCCGTTGCACTTATTTGGGTTTCTGCGGCGACCTCATTTCGATTAGGGCTTTGATTTTGTCTGGGTTGGCCTCAATTCCCATTTGGTTTACAATGTAGCCCAAGAACTTTCCCGAGGCCACGCCAAGGCACAATTCAGGGGATTCAGCCTTATGTGGTATCTTCTTAATGTATGAAAAGCTTCGGCCAGGTGCTTGATGTGCTCCTTAGCCAGGAAAATTTTCATAAGCATGTCATCCACATAAATTTCCATTGTTTTTCCGAGCTGGTCAGCGAACATTTTATTGACCAGCCTTTGGTAGGTGGCTCCAACATTTTTCAGGCCAAAAGGCATTACTTTATAACAGTAAAGTGCCCTATCGGTGATGAAAGAGATGTTCTTCTTGTCCCCTAGGAACATAGGAATTTGATTGTAGCCTGAGTAGGCATCCATGAAGTTTAGCAATTCGTGCCTAGCAGTCGAATCTACAAATTGGTCATTTCTCGGAAGTGGGAAGCAGTCCTTTGGGCAGGCTTGATTAAGGTTAGAGAAATCAATGCAAACCCTCCATTTTCCGTTGTGCTTCTTCACCAGTACAGGGTTTGAGATCCATTTTGGATAGTTAGACTCACGGACAAAGCCATTACTAACAGGTCTTTCCACCTCTTCTTTTAGGGCCTCGTACCTTTCGGTATTCAATGCCCTCATCTTCTGCCTGTGTGGAGTAAAGTTAGGGTCAATCTGCAGGTGATGGAAGCTGACCTTGGGATCTATTCCAATCATATCTTCATGTCTCCATGCGAAGATATCTAAATTTTTTCGAAGGAAGTCTTTCAGTTCTTCCGTAATCTCTTTTTCCAATTCCTTTCCGACCTGCAAGACCTTTGATGTATCTTGAGGATCCACTGGGAAGGTCTCAAGCTCTTCTATTGGGGCAGTTTGGGACTTCGATTCAATCACCCTGAGATCTAGTTTTTCCAAGGGTACTTCGGATCTGGCCTCTGCCATGACAATGTCCTGCATTGGAGGTTGCCCTTCTTAGGGGGCCTATGACATTTAGTGTCTAACACCACATTAACTCGTGGTTCTGCCTTTCTCAGGGAATTTAGATAGCACTTCCTGAACCTTATCTGATCGCTTTGAACAGTGGCGATCCCTCGTTCAGTAGATAGAAGTGACTGCCCATAGTTCCTTCAGAGTGGGCCTCCCTAAAACTCCGTGATAAGCAGATCGACGGTCAACAATATGGAATTCCATAAAGTGATATGCCACCTGGGGCGAGACCCCCCATCTCAACAGCCAAAGTAATTTTGCCTCTAGGAATGATGCTGTCTCCAGTGAATCCATAAAGGGGCGAGCTCATAGAAGTTAGCTCATGATCTATTGCCATTTTATCGAAGGTCGTCCCAAATAGGATGTTGACCGAACTGTCTTGTCCACCAGCATGCGTTTCAGCCCATTGCGGGCTACCACGACTCTGACTACCAGGGCGTCGCACTGTGGGAAGTGCAAAGTTGAAGCATCCTCCTGGGTGAATGTAATAGGCTCTACAGCCCTTTTACTAGGGGGATTGGTTGACTATATAGCTAGTTATTGGTGGGGCCCTTGCTTCTCTGGTGTAATTCCTTTGTGTATTTTTTGATTCACCTTCCATATGGGATCCACTAATGATGGTGTCGATTTTGCGAATGGGTTGCTGCTCATTCGATGTGGCTGAATCTCTCCTAAGGCGTTGCCCGTTTCGGGGTCTGTCCCTATCATTGTTTCTGTCGTTGTGAGGGGGAGTGTCGCCTCGTTTTACCTTTTCGAGGCAAGCTTCACCTCGGATTGTTATCCTGATAACGGTGATCTCTGGAGTCACTGGGGTTGTTTGTGGGCCTATTTGCCCCTCTACATTTGCTTGTGTCAGGCCGTAATAGCGATGAATGGTGCAGTAGGGTCGCACTTTCTGGGGCTTATCTCTAGGCCGCCATCTCTTCCTTTATTTCTAGAGGTTGAGGGTCATCCAGTGTTTCTAGTTGGATTGTTTGTGTTTGTCCCAACATTTTCATAAGCCAAGGTGGGGACTACATTCGAAGTGGCAGTGGCCATTGCTTGTCCCGAAGTGGGAGCCACAGTGTGTCCGGCATGAGTCCACTGCTGGCTTACTATTTGAGAGGTGGGTCCCCTACCCATCTGCCTCTGAGGAGGTGGGAGCCCTTGGGCAGCCCTGTTTCTGTGGTCAATCATATCTTCATTGATAATCTCAACCTTCATCATTTCCACCAACTCATCATACGTCAAATAATTCTTGCTTCGGACATCTCTCCAGAACAAAGTGTTCATGTTCAACCCTCCTTTTAGGGCTAAAAGGGCCTCATTATCTGTAACTTGTTCACAATAGGTTATCTCATCGGTAAAGCGAGCAAGGTAGCTCTTTAGGGTCTCCCCTGCTGCTTGCCCCATCTCTTGTAGACGTTGAATTGGCGCATCTCCCTCCTTCCTTGAAAGATATTGGTTCAGGAATGCCCTTTTTAGGTCTAGCCAACTCTTTATGCTGAGTGGTGCCAACCTGCTATACCACACCTCAGCAGCTCCACCAAGAGTTAGGTGGAAAACTTTGTATTTCAAGGTTGGCGAGGCGCCTCGGAGACTCATTTGTGTTTTGTACTTGTTGAGATGCTTCTCTGGGTCGCCTTTTCCTTCATATTTGGGGATCTTTAGAGGGACAAAGTTATGGGACATCGGAAAGGTGCGAAGCTCCCTGGATAAAGGCAGGTTCTCATTATCATCGTCCAGTTCATACAACCTACATAGTCCGTCAGAATCGTTCCAATCTGCTGCAAGGTGAGGCGGATGTTGAGTTGTTTCAGCTCTGTTCCCCTAATCCATCAGGTTTCGCCTCTCCCTCCTATTTCTAGGTGGAGGGACTTGAACTTCTTGGCATTGGGTACGTCCCTGCTGTTGAGTCGTTTGGCGCGGGGGCTGGTCCCTATTTCTAGGCATTCGCCCGATTCGATCAAATACACTGGTAGAACGTTGAGGCTGTTTGTATTCTGGAGGGAAATTATATTCTTCTGTAGGGGCGTCATCAGCTGGAGCGACAGTATAGTTGGAAGTAACCATTTCCACTTCCCTTTCAGTAGGGGCTTCATCCTGGGGGCTCAAGCGAGTTCTCTTGCTAGACTCAATCTCAATTTGTCTATGGTTTAATTGTTGGGGATTCTGATGGGCTTGAAAACCGCCTTGGTTTTGTACTTGCATGAGGTGCTCTTGCATAGCTACGTTCTGAGCTGAGATGGTCCTTATGTTCGTAGCTATGTGAGCCACTTCGGCAGTTAAACGCATAGCCATTCTTCCACCCCTTCGATAACTGTGCTGAGGTCACTGCTGCGTGACATTTGTCCGGATAATCTCCTCTTCAGAGACATCCCTTGTTCTCCTTGCATTCACCTCTTCTTCGCTGGAACTCATAGTCTGAAGCGAGAGCGGTCTTGCAGATGATCTTTTTTCAAGAACCAGTCCCTTTTTCAAGGGAGAATATTAGCTCTGACAATCTAAGCAACTTTTTGGTGGGAAGACTTGTGGTTAAAGTGCGTTCCCACAGACGTCGCTAATCTGTTGACCTCGAAAAATGGCTCCAACACGTGGCCAACAGAAAATGTCTTCAAGTCAGCTCTTCGTGCACGCTTGACACGTCGTAAGCCACTCGGGCCTTTCCCGAAGGGATTGGGAGCGGCCGCAAGCACTTTGACGGTCAAGTCAGTTTAAGTTCAACCGGAAAAAGGTTCACCAGCGGTATAATACTCGTCGAAAAGTGGTTGACAAAGTGTATATTGAAAGGTGCTAATATATAAGTGATGAAAATACTTAATTTCACAATGTAGTGATAATTTCGAGTATGTTGGATTCCAATCCTTCTTCAGGGGCAAGGAGGGGGTATTTATACTAAGGATGGGAAGATGAGAGCCGTTGGATGAGGAGACACGTTTTGCTAGATCCTTAGGGCTCGTCTCATCCTAGGTGTCAATCCGTCCTCCCATGGGTTGGCTAGCATTGAATGTTTATGACAGAAGGAGCCGATTTGACCGTTTGGGTCCTGCCACACATCCCATCAGTCAGTGATTTGACTTTGAAAAGATCTTTGTGCGAGAGATCTTTTGATGAGGAGTGGCAATGTAGGCGAGGCGTTGCAGCGTGGTAGAAGCGAAGTGCGAGTTTTTGCATCCGCCACATATTTGCGGATGAATCTGGTTCGTTTGCTGATGCCTATTCAGTTCGTTCATTTGGGATCATTTTGGCATATGCAGTCAGCTCGTCTCATGAGCAATCACCTCGTCCGACGAGTGGCTTGGTGTGACCACTTCTGATGACACGTGGGGGGTGAGGTAGCGGGTCTGACATAGACCCGTAACACTAGATTTAATGTAGATCTTTACTAATATTACATATTGTATATAGCTACTTCAATAATTCTTGACCTTTAATTGTGGTTGATGAATATGCAAGCTTTCAATCTTTAGATATATGCCAACAATTGTTCATTCTTGATCTACAAACTTGATGTGTGGACACAAAAATTCAAGATCACCAATTACGAAAACCACAACTTTCAAGAACTCATGATTTGTTATGAGGGTAATTAGCCCAAAACGTCCCCACATTTCATTGTTATTGTGAAAAACGTCCATACCTTTCATTTTTGGCATTTTCACCATTATTTTCACATTTCATTGCGAAAAAGGTCATTTTCATCTAGTTTCTCAATTAAAAATTATGAAATGACGAATATAACCCTCTTTAAATAAAACTAAAAAAATTAATTGCAACCACAGTCCCAATTTTTTTAAAAAAGCGCATATAAGCCACAAATAAATTATTAAAAGGGTAATTAGTACATAATGTCCATATCTTTCATCTTTATTGAGAAAAAGGTCCATACGTTTCATTTTTTTACATTTTCACCTTTAATTACACATTTGATTGCGTAAACCATCGTTTCTATTCAATTTCTCAATAAAAAGCTGTGAAATGAAGAATATATCCTCATATTTAAATACAAAACTAAAAAAATAATTGCAATCATAGTCCCAATTTTTTAAAAAGTACAAACAAGTCCCCAATAAATTATTAATTTTTTTTAAAAAGAAAAGTGCAAACGAGTCCTAATTAAATTTATTTAAAAATTAAAGAAATTAAAAAATACAAACCAGTTCCAAATAAATTATTAAAGAATTACAAATTTAAAAAAATATATATTTTTATTTAAATATGAGGGTATATTCGTCATTTCACAGCGTTTTATTGAAAAAATTGGATAGAAATGATTGTTTGTGCAATCAAATGTGTAATTAATGGTGAAAATGCCTAAAAAATGAAACGTATGGACGTTTTTCTCAACAAAGGTGAAAGATAGGGATATTGTGTACTAATTATCCTTTTAATAATTTATTTGTGACTTATTTGCGCATTTCAAAAAAAAATTGGCATTGTGGTAGCACTTCTTTTTTTCTTTTTCTTTTAGTTTTATTTAAAGAGAGGGGTATATTTGTTATTTCATAATTTTTAATTGAGAAAATAGGTAAAAATGACCTTTTGCGCAATAAAATGTGAAAATAAGAGTGAAAATGGTAAAAAATGAAAGGTAGAGACGTCTTCCAGAATAACAATGAAAGGTGGGGACGTTTTGTGATAATTACCCTTGTTATGAATACCTAAAATACTTGAATTCTAATCCTCCCCCCTTTACGCGTTCCTTATTCCAACAAGATTTGAATTCCATAGTATAGAGGAAACCTAATAAACAAGTTTTATTCATAATAAAACTCTTTTTGTGACTTGGTCAAACCAGAATATTTTACCACTTAAAATCGTGCTTGACTTTTGGTCAATAAATTGATTCCGATCTAAGATTGACCCCTTCAAATTACATAATTAAGCTCCGTACTTTATTTGGAGCTACCAAAGAGACCTAGTCGAAATATGGTGGCATTTCCTGATTTCATTGTAAATGTTGTTTACCATGACAAACATTTTTGTAATCGGGTTTGAGGTTTATGCCTCTGTTTCAATGAAGCAGATTTTTCTATCCAAAAAAAAAAAAAAAAATTCAATTCCTTGTAATTACATTCTTCTAAGTTGATATCTTTATATTTTATGGTGTTAGACATTGAATAATTAGACCCATTGAATAAGACTTCTGTATTTTCTTCTACTTTTTGTAGAAGAACTTCTTGAGAAATACATCTTAATTAATGTTTAGAAACTAATTTTTAAAAGAGTTTTATCTTTCCGGAAGAGCTTTTAAAGAAAGTCTTATTGGATATTCCAAGTTGAATCAGCTTCGTCTTAAAGTTCTTATAATTTGAGGAAACACTTTTATAAAATTAACCAAATGTCTCCAAAAGCATCTTTTAAATCTCAAAATATCCTTTTGATTTTTACTTCTCAAAGTCATGTCAACCACTTAGTATAGGACGAAAATGACAATTTTCCCTACCTAATTATTATTCCACTTAAACTCTCATTTTCTTCCACAAATTATTCGACAACGTATCATTATTCTTTTGTGCGTCCCCAAAAACTGAGCTTGGATTTAAACTGCTTAGATGAAAATACTCAAGTGAATTCATTAGCTTATCTGCATAGTAGGCAATTTTCAAACCTGAACACAAGACCACTATATAACTTGCTTTTCGACTTCCAACATATCGAGAGTTTGATCATATAATTAGATTCACTCATTAGTACATCAAAGATCCTAGAGTTCACGAAAAAAATCACTATTTCAATGTGGATTTAGGTAATCCATAAATCAATCATATAAAGTTTAATCATTTACAAGGTCAAGCTATAAACTTAACTCTATCTAGTTGTTTTTTTCCAATACTCTCATACGTATACTCATTGCACTAGTGCCACTACTCTCGAGAAAATCTTGTCATGATCAAGATAAACCGTATAGTCCAGTTGGTAGAGTAGCTAACCCTACGACCTTAATCTTTGCTTTCCAATCTAGGATAATTAATTCTCAAATGATATACAAATAGTATTTGTGTATGCTTCTTAAATCAAGCACCCTATTTGTATGCCACACATCAATCAAAGATACTTGATTTCAAACTTTTGGTGAGAGACCACAATCCCAACTTCATAAGGATCAGGCTTCCACACCTTCGCCTTGTCCTACCACCACGGTTCCTATTCCGGATAAGGTATATGTACAAATTTAGAGTGACAGAGATAATATGGGTCTAGGAGATTGCATGAAGAACATCGAGTCCACCATACCTTCAGTTAGTACTTCAGGATCACGTGCACTCGATGTTGCAGCGATGAGTACCATGAGACCGGATGTACCAGCATTTTTGGCGACACATAATGGACCACTTATTTCACCTAGGATGGCTACTTCATCTAGACAAGACCCTTCACCAGCGAGTAATCTCGACTACACAAACTAGTATGACCAAGACATGTTTACGGCCAACATAAGACCTGGTTTATGTATCACTTGATGGTCTACCCTCGTGAGCATCCTTGAGGCATTTTCTTGTACTCATGTTCTTTATTGTTAATTGATAGCCCAAAAATAACTAACCAAGGTAGGGTGAATTGGTTTTTAAAACTTTTTTGAATTAATCTAAATTCAATCAAGTAAAGACTAAATAAATTAATTCAAATAGTAAGCACAAATATAAAAGTGATAAGTAAAAGTGAGAGATAATGTAAACGATATAATTGTGGAGGTTTGATCCAAAGTAATGATCTACGTCCTCCATTACCAAACTCTCTGGTACGAGCAATGCCTTTTCATTATGTTGATTGACTTATGGTGCAATCCAACCCTTTACAACGCTTTCGGTGACTTACGAACAAAGAGCACCGATCCTTATACAATGTTGAGCTTTACGGGACCTCAACACGCCACACATTATTGAGTTTTATGGAACCTCAATATGACTCATATAGTGACTTACAACAAGGAGCACAATCCTTATACAATGTTGATTTTTAAGGGATTTCAACACGATCCACACTTTATCAAAGTGATTTTACAATAAATTCCCCTCTTCATAAATGATAGAAACAAATTAAGTATTAAATGAAGCTAACACTTCAATGAATAGTAATAAATAATATCTCTAATATTAGATGAAAATTTTTGATGAATATGATGGTCAAAAATTAGATTCAATCAGTCAAAATGTTTCAATAAGAAGATGAAGAAATAAATACAATGTAGGTTCAAAAATCTTCTCAAAAAATCTTTTTTTTAATGGATGATTGTAATAAATTAAGTACTAAGAGAAATTGAGAAACTTTGATGAATATGATGATTTTACAAGTTTAGTTCAATTAATCAAGTTTCAATATGAAGAAGAAGAAGAAGAAAAATTTATGTAATATAAGTACAAAATTCTTCTTCAAAAATATATCTATCTTTCAATGATAAATTAAATACTAAGAGAGAAATTAGAAACTTTGATGAATACGATGTTTACAAGTTTGATTCAATCAAAATTTCAATATGAAGAAGTAGAAAAAATTTATGCAATGTAAGTGCAAAATATCTTCTTAAAAAAAAAAAAAAAAAAAAAATATATATATATATATATATATATATATATATATATATATATATATATATATATATATAGATAAATTAAGTACAAAAAGAAATGAAAAACTTTGATAAGAAAAATGATTCAAAAAGTTTGATCCAATAATCAAAGTTTTTGCTATGAATAAATAAATTTAAATGATTGTAAAAATGTAAGCTCAAATAATATTTTTCAAATGAAAAACTTTGATTAGTAGATTTTTAAAAGCTAATTTGATCAAATTTTTTTTAAAGCTAAATGATTTGATAATAATAAATGAGATGAGAAATCAATATAATTTTGTTCAAAAGTATCTCATTTGAATGCTCTCAAGTGTTGAAATGAATGGCAAATGAGTTGATATTTATAGCAATGAAAAAGAACACAAATCTGCCCAACCGGATGTCCGCCACTGAACCGAACGACCAACTAGCCATTACGGTCAGAACGGTAAAAAAATGACCGTTGGCGAACCGGACGTCCGCCTGGTCAACCGGACACCTGGTTGACTGTTGACTTTTTTTTTTAAAGAGTTATGATCTAAGTTCAAGTACACTTTGAAAGATCAATCTTACTTTTGATCAAAAATATTTTATGCAAATGATATGAAAATAATTCTTCGTGCACAAAATGATTTTTGAGCTATTGTCATTTATTACTAAAGATCAAAGTGTTATGCCTTTACATATGATCTCGAAAGCCTAGTCTTTGATCTTGCTTTGAAGTTTCTTTCATGTTTGGCTCTTAAACTCTTGATCTTGTTCTTCTTCATGAGCCCAATTTGATAGTCTTGATTTTGATCTTTTAAGCTCTCGTCTCGAATGATTTGACTTGAATGCTTAATTTTCACTTTGATCTTCATTTCGAGTCTGATTTATGGTGTTTTGATTTTTGTAATGCTTGATTGATTTTAACGTTGAACTATCATCTCTCAAAATCAATTGTTAGAAATAATATTAATCTTATTTATTATGATCAAAACATTAAGGATGAAATCAACCATAGGTCAACATTAATTTCATTTACATTGAGACATTTGTTGCATTTTGTCATTTTGCTAGAGGTCATGTTTATGCCCTCCTCCTTTCCTTTCCTTTTATTTCTTTTTTATTATGATATAAAATAGTCACACTAACTATCTTTGTTTAAAAAAAACACTTGATTTCATGCTCAACAAATGCAACAATTTATTCAAGACAAATAAATATTTATTTAATAACATTTGGAATGTTAGCAATTATAGTGTCCTAACACTTTTGGTCACATATCCTAATAGCTTGAACTCAAAAAGTTAGGCATGTTCTCTTTACCATTTTCAAGTCGTTTTCTATTTTTGATTTTCTAAAATAGTGAAAACGCGTTCTCTTTTCTATTTTCGAAAACACGTTTTTGAAAACAAGTTAAAAATTTATAAAGAAAATCCAAAATGACAAATTTGTGGTTTTGGGTGTTTTCAGTTATAATCAAAACAAAATTTTCAAAACACGTTTTAGGTGTTTTCAATTTAACGTCACTCCAACAACCACCAATGCCACTTGCACCACACCACCGTCGTTGCCGCAACCACCACCATCGCCGCCTACACCACACCACTACAAAAACCATCGCCGCTACAGCCGCCACAACATCGCCCCAACCACTACCGCCACTGCCACCTGCACCCCACCACCACCACAAATACCACCACCACAAAAATGGCCACCACACAACCACCAGATCTACCACCACAAAACTGCCAAAATCGTCGCAGAACCACCACCACAGCATGCACACCACCGCCACAGCCACAACCACGCACCCAAACACCACCGCCCCCACCACAGCCACAACCACAGTCAGAACCTACACCACACCACCGTCGTACACCACGCACCCAAAACCACCACACACTACCGTCCCACCCCCACAGTAAAAAAAAGAGTGACGAAGTAGCCGCCAATCGTAGCCACAACAAACCACCATCGTACACCACGCACGATCGCAGCCAAGTCCACTGTTCATTGGCGGGAAGAGTGGAAGAACAGCGAGAGAGAGGGGAAGGAGAAAAACGAGGGAGAGAGGAAAAAAGAGAACGGTTTTCCAATTTTTTATTTTTGAAAAATAAATTTCAAAATGTCAAAAAGAACATATTTTCAATAATCTCAAAATTGATACTCAAAACACAAAATACAAAATGAATTCAAAAATCAAAACACAAAACTTAAACAAAAAATCGTATTCCGAGGCTTTGATGAGGAATGTGACTGGTATGGGGTCTGAAAGTTCAGTTCAGATTTCCCGTTACCATCAACGGGGGTGGGGATTTGAGTTTACGGAGGTAAAAGTAGATAAGGCAGCGGAAGAATTGAAGCTTGCCATGGTTCTGAAATTCTTGAGGTCTAGACCCCCGATTGATATCATTCGGTTGGAAATTAGGAAGACTTGAGGGCTAGACTCCAATTAACTACAGAGCGAGATTTTGTTGATGTGTAATGTGTTTTCAAGTCAAAAAAATATTTCTTTATTTTGTCTAATCCAAGGGCTGTAAACTAAACAAGTGTAGGGCTGATTTTATGTCTTGTAGTAGGTTAAAATTTCAGCCTTTATTATGTAAAAAAATGCTGCTGTACGTTCAATTAAAAAAATCAGATTCAGACTTCCCAGATTTTCCCTGTTTTCCCCTGCTTCTCTGGTTCTTTCTATCCAACTTCTTCCTTCTTATTGCTGGTGCATTTCTGATGTTTTCTCCCCTGCATCACATGTTCACAAAGCCGTAAAAACAACCAACATTATTGGTATCAGAGCATCTCCAGGTCAGGTTAGTTATCCTCTGCAACAACAAAAAAAAATATGAATCAAGGGTTATAAAAAGAAGGTTTTTTGCTGAAAATAAAATGGCAAGCACAAGTGATTCAAGTGGAAGTCTACAATAGTCCTTTGTTCCAATTTTTGTTGGCCAAAACTATGATTTTTGGTGTGTGAAGATGAAAACTTCATTCATGGCTGTGGATCTATGGGATATGGTGGAGAATGGCTTTGAAGAACCTGAAAATGAAGAAGTCGTAACAGTAGCCAAGAAGAAGGAGCTTAAAGAAGTAAGGCAAAGGGATGCAAGTGCACTTTCAATGTTGCATAGGGTAGTGCCTGATTCAGTCTTTCCAAGAATCATAATGGCAAGCAAAGCAAATGAAGCATGGACGATTCTAAAGAATGTATATCAAGGAGACTTGAAGGTAAGAGCCATTAAACTTCAATCTCTTAGAAGAGATTTTGAAAATATGAAAATGAAAGATAATGAATGTGTTAAAGAATTTTCGAATAGATTTAATGAACTTGTGAATCAAAAGAAGTCATATGGTGAGGATGTTACAAATACAAAAATGGTGGAAAAAATTTTGATTAGCTTGCTGGAAAAATATGATCCTCTTGTGGCGGTGATTGAAGAAACAAAAAATCTGGAGGAGTTAAAAGTTGAGGAGTTGATGGGTTCATTGAAATCATTTGAACAAAGGTTGAATCGACGTTCCGAAAAATCAATAGAGAGTGCATTTCAATCTAAACTAAATGTTGGTTCAAATAGCAACTTAAGGCAGCCCCAAAATTATGAAAAGAGGATGGATATGTCAAGTAAAGATGGAAGAAGTAGTAGGGGAAGGGGAAGAGGAAGAAGTCCAAGAGGTAGAGGTAGAAGTAATTTTGAAAGGAGATTTAATGGAGAAGATCAATCATAAAGGTACAAAATTTGCAAGAGAAGTAGCCATGATTAAAATGATTGTTGGTTTAAAGGGAAGTCACAATGTTACAATTGTAAAGGTTTTGGACATGTGCAAAAGGATTGTAGAGCAAAGAATACTCAACAAGCCTAATTGTGTAGCCGAGAAGGAAGATGAATCAAGTTTGTTTTATGCTTCTTTGAATGCACCGGAGTCAACAAATGAAGCATGTTTCTCAAGTTCAAATTGCTCAAATAAAACTCAATGGTACTTGAATAGTGGATGCACAAATCACATGACTTCAAATGAAGGAATCTTTGTTGATATGGAAGATTCAACCTCAAAAGTGAGATTGGGAAATGGAGATGTAGTAAATATGAAGGGAAAAAGAAGAATTGGAGTTCAAACAAAGAAGGGCTTTAGACTTATTCGAGATGTCATGCATGTACCGGACTTAGACCAAAATTTGCTAAGTGTTGGACAACTTTTAGAGAATAATTATTCTCTACTTTTCAATGATGGTTATTGCATTATTCATGATAAAAAGGCTAGAAATTCAATCATAGCAAAGGTGAAAATGGAGAGTAGAAGCTTTCCTCTCAAATTCAAGCATTCAAATGACAAAACTTTTCGAATGGTGGTTAATGACTCTTGGTTGTGGCACAAACGGCTTGGACATTTGAACTTTCAAGGGCTGAAATTATTGGAGTAGAAAAATATGGTTTATGGGCTTCCAAAAATTGAAGAAAAGTTTGAAGTTTGTGAAGGATGTGCACTTGGAAAGTATCACCGTCAACCATTCCCAAAAGGAGTAGTTTGGAGAGCAAAGAGACCACTTGAATTGGTGCATACGGATGTTTGTGGACCAATGCATACACCATCGCATTCATAAAATAGGTACTTTATCCTATTTAATGATGATTTTACAAGAATGACGTGTTTATTTTATGAGACAAAAATCTGAAGTTTTTACAATTTTTAAAAAATTCAAGATTTTTGTTGAAAAACAAAGTGGCCATTTTATAATAGTTTTGAGTGACAATGGTAAAGAATATGCTTTAAACGAATTTGACAATTTTCGTGAAGTTGAAGGTGTTGACAGGCAATTGACAGTTGGCTATACACTACAACAAAATTGTGTTTTTGAGAGGAAATATCAAATGGTGATGGAGATGGCAAAATCAATGTTGCATGAGAAAAAGCTTCCAAAAGCTTTTTGGATCGAAGCAGTTTATACGGCTGTTTACTTGCTAAATCGATGCCCAACAAAGGCGGTATGGAACATGACTCCTATTGAAGCTTGGAATGGGAGAAAACCTTTGGTGACACACTTGAAACTGTTTGGATGTCTTTGCTATGCTCAAGTGACAAAAGAAAAGCGGCGCAAATTTGATGAAGCAAGTGAAAAATGTATCTTCATTGGTTATAGCTCACACTTGAAGAGCAAGAAAGTAATTGTTAGCCGTGATATGTTGTTTGATGAAAATGCTACTTGGAATTGGGAAAAAGAAGAAGTTGAAAGAAGCACTCTAGTTTCAATAAATCTGCCCAAAAAATCTGCCATTGAAGATGTACAAAATGAAGAAAATGAAGTTCATTCAAGCTTACATATCATCACTAAGCAGCCCCTCGAGCTCAAATTCATCATCATCAAGCTCAACTCCAAGAAAAATGCGGGATTTAAATGATGTTCTTGCACGATGCAACTTTTATGTGATTGAGCTCGATAACTTTGAAGAAGATATGAAGGAAAAGTGTTGGAAAAAAGCAATGGATGAAGAAATAGAAGTTATTGAGAAAAACAACACTTGTGAGCTAGTTGAAAGACCAAGTGAGAAAGATGTCATTGGTGTGAAATGTGTCCACAAGGTGAAGCATAGTTCCGATGGTTCATTCAAGAGAAACAAAGAAAGATTGGTGGTGAAAGGCTATGCCCAACATCCCGGCATTGATTATGATGAAACTTTTGCTCCGGTTGCTCGTCTAAACACCATTAGAGTACTCATTGCTCTTGCAGCCCAAAAAGGTTGGTTGTTGTACCAACTTGATGTCAAGTCAGCCTTTTTGAAAGGAAAACTCAAAGAAGAGGTATATGTTGAACAACCTCAAGGTTTCATAATCGAAGGAGAAGAAGACAAAGTGTATAAACTAAGAAAGGCTTTGTATGGGCTCAAACAAGCACCAAGAGCATGGTATAGTCAAATTAATGGTTATTTTCAACAACATGGTTTTTTGAAGAGCAAAAGTGAGCCAATCTTGTACGTGAAACATCAAGGTAACACCGATGTTCTTATTATTGCATTATATGTTGATGATTTGGTGTTTACGGGAAATAATGCTAAAACGATTGAAGAATTTAAAGTTGAAATGATGAAAAGATATGAAATGGGTGATTTGGGTTTGTTGCATTATTTTCTTGGTATGGAAGTATATCAAGATGAAAATGGGGTGTTTATTTCTCAAATGAAGTATGCCAAAAAAGTGCTTAAAAAATTTAGAATGTTTGGATGTAAATGTGTGGAAACTCCTTTGGCTTGCAATGAGAAATTGATGAAGATTGATGAAACTCTTTATAGAAGTTTAATTGGAAACTTGCTTTATCTCACCGCAACAAGACTGGATATCATGTTTGTCGCAAGTTTGCTTTCAAGGTTCATGAGTACTCTAAGTCATAAACATTTTGGTGCTGGAAAAAGAGTTTTGAGGTACATAACGGGAACATTAAACTTTGGGATCAGATTTGAGAAAAATTTGGAAGTGAAGTTAAGAGGCTTTTGTGATAGTGATTGGAGAGGTTGTGTTGATGATATGAAGAGCACCTCCGGCTATGCATTTTCCCTTTGCTCGGGAGTGTTTTCGTGGCTATCCAAGAAGCAACAATCTGTTGCTCAATCCTCAGCTAAAGCGGAATATATATCAGCCTCTATTGCAACTTCACAATCTATATGGCTAAGGAGAATTTTGGAAGATATTAGAGAGAATCAAGGAGAAGGCACACCATTGTTTTGTGACAACAAATTAGCTATTGCAATGGCAAAGAATCCATGTTTTCATAGTAGAACAAGGCACATTGCAATCAAGTATCACTTCATCCGAGATGCAATTGAAGATGGAGAAGTTGAACTAAGCTATTGCAATTCCAAAGAATAAGTGGCGGATATCTTCACAAAAGCACTTTCGACATCAAAGTTTCTGCAACTAAGAGCTGCACATGGAGTTCAAGAAAAACACATTAAGGGGGAGAATGTTGATGTGTAATGTGTTTTCAAGTCTAAGAAATATTTCTTTACTTTGTCTAATTCAAGGACTGTAAACTAGACAAGTGTAGGTCTAATTTTATGTCTTGTAGTAGGTTAAAATTTTAGCCTTTATTATGTAAAAAAATGCTGCTATACGTTCAATTAAAAAAATCAGATTCAGACTTCCTAGATTTCCCCTGTTTTCCCCTGCTTCTCTGGTTCTTTCTGTCCAGCTTCTTCCTTCTTGTTGCTGGTGCGCTTCTGTTGTTTTCTCCCCTGCATCACAGGTTCACAAAGCTGTAAAACAGCTAAAAGATTTCAATCATGCTGGATTCGGGAAATGCGTGCAATAAAGGGATGTGCATTCAGAACGTTTTGTTGGGCTCTAAATTTTGATGTGAAGAAGGAATCATCGCTAGCTCCTCATTGGATATATTTGTTGGGGCTTCCTTTGCACTTTTAAAGGATATGTTTTTTGCAGAGATTTGCCACAAGATTTGGGAATCGACAATGTAACTCTACATAGAACTCGTACAACTGGGCTAGGATATGTGTTGATTTATTGGATGATTTCATGATAGGCTTTCCTATCACGGTTGGTTCCAAAATGATTTGGGTGGTGTAAGAAAAGATGTGATTTTATTGTACAAACTGTAAGAGAAGGGAGGCGCACAAGGCTGTGGTTTGTAGGATGAGAGAGGCAAAGAAACAAGGACAACCAAAACCTGATGATCAGCATATAAAGAAGCAAGTGGGAGAGTTACAAAAGAAGTGGAGAGTAAAAATAGGAAGCTCTACTTTTGAAACAGGGGAGTTTCGGGTAAAGATAATAAGGTTAATGTAGGAGATAATTTGAATGTGGCAATGGTCATTGTCAATGAGGATGATGTTGATAATCTGGTCAATGGTAGTGGGCCAAAGATAGTTGATGCTGACGGTATTTTTGTAGGAAATTCTGTTGGTGATCCTGTTATAAAACCTGTAGGTTATATGGTGGAATGACTGAGGAAGGCAATATGCAAGTAGAAAGCTCAGTTGAAAAGGTTCAGGACAAGATGGGGTTGGGAATTGATTGTAATTTAGAAAATGGATGGACTAGGAAAGAAGTCGAAGTGGAGAACAATGTTAAAATAGAAGATATTATTGAAGATGACATGGAAGTGAAAAATACTAAGGGTTCAATTGTTATTTCTGGAGCTATTATACAGTCTTCACATTCGTTTATGGAGGTATAGAAGGTAGTTTTAGGAGAGGATGTGGTAATGGAGTCAAGGGAATTAAATTTACAGAGTGTTGATCATACTATAGTGGCGACAGAGGTACTTGAGTTAGAAAGTAGAATCCAACCGCATTCTAAAAGTGCAGATGATGTAGCAGTCTCTCCTTTATCTAAGTTACTTTCGGATAGGGAGGGGGATGATGCATTGAGGAATTTGAGAAAGGGGAAAGGCTACAGTTCGGACATGGAAGTGAATATTTCTTTGGATAAGTTAAAAGAGCAAGTGGCAAAGGTACTGAGGACATTGCAACGGGTGGTTAGTCGTCCTTCGAAACTGAATTTATGATAGCTACAATTTTATTTTGGAATGTGCGCGGTATATGCACATCTTGAAGAAGGTTAAAAAGTCGGGTTAGAAATCATAATGTTCATTTTCTTACAACTTCGGAACCCTTTGTGGATGAAAGATAGATGCAAAGAGTGATATATTTTTTAAGCTTTGAGAATCTTTATTCGAATGAAGCTATGGGCGGAAAAATCTGGGTGTTTTGGAATGGTAACTATGAGTTTGAAGTTGTTGGTATGTCTAATCAAAAGGTGACATGGTGGTTTTGCCATGAACAAAAGAAATTCCTAGCCTCTTTTGTTCTTGCAAAATGTCGTCAAAGGGAACGTAGAGAGTTTTGGAAGGACCTGGACAATTTCCAAACTAATAACCATCTGAGGGTGGACAAAACCGATCGAATTCACCAAAATCGTCCAAACCAAATCAACCCGACCAGTTTGGGTTGGTTTGTTTGTTGTTTTTACACGAGTTGGGCGGGTTGGTTTATGGGTTAACTCATAAAAACCGAATAAACCCGCCCAACCCAACCCAACCTAACCCGACTATATTTATGGATTTTACAAATGTTATGATGTTGCTTGGAAACTCTTAGAATAATATTATAAGACTTAGTTATAATGCATTTTATGAAAAATAGTATAAGTAAATAGACATTCAACACAAAAATATTTTACTTAGCAAAACATTTCTTGACTTCATTTAATTTAATATCAATCTTTCCATGTAACATTTTTGGAGATAAAATGCCAACATAATTCAAATTTTTTTGTTCATTGCAAATATGGAGATCAAATATTATATAAGTCATTAGTCAATTATAAATTCGTCCAACCCGACCTGCCTACTTTAGTCTTTGTTGACAAATTATCCCAACCCAACCCAACCCAACCCAACCCTACAGATGCTTGATTGGGTTAGGTTTCAATCTTTACATGGGTTGGTTTGGGTTAAATTATGATCAAACTGATCAAGTTGGGTTAGATTTGGGTTGAGGCAAAAACCGACTCAATCCAACTCATGCCCACCCCTAAACCATCTATGGATAGTGGTAGGGGATTTTAACATTATTCGTGAGGATATGGAGAGAATTGGAGGTACTCCAAGAACTTTGTCGGTGATGGAAGGATTTCTTGCTTGGAAAATTGTTGTCTAGTGGAGTCTGGAGATGAGAGCACATGGTAGATGTATGTCTTGGTGCAATGGTCAAAGTGGTCAAACAAGGAGCTGGGCTAAGTTGGATAGGGTTGTGATGAACTTGGTTTTCATGAATGACCATAATCCATGTGAAATGGATTTTCTAGCCAAATAACGTTTTGATCAGTGTCCCATGTTAATTCATTTTAACATGGCTTTCTTGAGGTATGGACCATCACCTTTTAGATTTCTGAATATGTGATGTACGCATGGCACTTTCAAACAGGTGGTTGCTCCAGTAGGGAATGAGCCGGAGAATACAGTGGGACTTTGGAAGTTGGCAACTAAGTCGAAAAAAAGACTTAGCTAAGTTGGAATAAACAAGTCTTTGGCCATTTTACTCACCACATCAAGAAGCTGGAAAAGAAGGTGGAGGTGCTGGAAAACGTTGGCAAAGTGGTTTTGACCCGAATTTAGAGACTGAATTTCTTGCCACAAAGGTTGAGCTACAGCTTTAGGAAAAAATGGAAGGAACCAAAACTACGACAAAAAGCAAAGAGATATGGCTTATAGAAAAAAACCAAAAACTCAAAATTCTTTCATGCAGTTGTTAATCAACGGAAAAGGTCTTCACATATTTCTTAATCGTTTGACTAATGGGCTAGTGTTATCTTCGCCAAAAGAGGTTCATAATAGTGTTATTAGCTATTTGAACAAGTTTTGGTGATAATGGGACAAGTGAGCAAGCAAATTTAGCTTTCCTAATTTTAGCAGTTATATCAGTGGAGTATAATGAACTCCTATGCATGGAACCGACAGAAGAATAGGTTTAGGATACAATTTTTCTATACAAGCAGAGAATAGCCTCAAGATTGATGGATTGAAGCTGGTTTCTATACATCATGTTGGGATTTAGTGAAGCTTGACATGGTAGAGGCAGCGAGAGAATTTCTCAGGGGTAGCCGACTTCCCAGGTTTTACACCTCTTTATTCATTTTCTTAATTTCTAAAGTGGATCGACCTGGGGTTTTTGATAAGTTTAGACCTATTAGTCTATGTTAAGTGGCTTACAAAGCTTTTCGAAGATCCTTGTCAAGCGAATGACGCGGTTGCTCCCAAAGATTCTCTCTTCTGAACAAGGTGCTTTTATCCTAGAGAGAAGTATTTTTGAGAATATCTCCCTTACCCTGGAAATGGTCCATTCTTTGAATAAGAAAATCAAAGATGGTAATGTTGTGTTAAAAAATGACATGGTTAAGGCTTATGATAGAGTAGATTGGAGTTTCTTAGTACCTGTGCTTGAAGGGTATGTGTTGGGGATTTTACCTTCCCCCTCCCACTCCAAAATCAATGCAGAATTGCAGAATTATAAACGAGAAAACAACACCAGCAATTCAGAAGAAATGATGACAAAACCAGCAAGAAAACAGGAATAAACCAGCAGAAAAACAGATTATAACCAGGAAGAAAAACCTCTTACTCAAGCTTCTTTATTTACCAAGAAACTTAACATTCAATTACATGAATCGGTAGAAAGAATTTCCAGATTTACATTCCCAAATCTACACTTCCTACTCCAGAGAAATACATCCTATCTCTCTCAAATTACAGAATTCTTACACCAGAATTCTACAGAGTTTTACCACTCTCAAGCTCTCCTTTTCTCACAGAGATTCACTCTCTTTTCTCTCTAATTCGAGCTCTCCTTTATGCACTACCTATAGCTCCTATTTATAGACATAATGGAGCATCAATTCAGTTATTAACTACTACCTAACTCAAGGCTCCAGTTGGTTAATAGATTCCAACTGTAAATCTCCAACTGAGGCTCCTGCAGCAATAGATTCTCTTCCAACAACTTTTTTTGCAATAGCTAAGGTTGTCAAATTCTTCTTCAAGAATCAATTTTCTTTACAGTATGGTTTCTCTAGAAGGTTTTGTGATTTGGTGGCTGAGTGTGTTACCACTCCTTGATTTTCAATGATGATTGGAACTTATAAATACTTATTCCAATCAACAAGAGAGATCTGTCAAGGCGACCCTTTATCTCATTATTTGTTCATCATTATAGAAGAGGTTTTATCTCATCTTTTACGCAAGAGGTCTGAAGATGGCAGCGTTGGGAGGTTCTATCATCCTATTGGGGCCCCTTTGGTTTCACACTTGTTATATGCTGATGATGTGATAATGTTTACGAATGTAGGTAGATGATCTATGAAAATGCTCTTGAAGACTCGAAGTACTTGTGAAAAGTGGTCAGACAATTGATAAATACTGAGAACTATTTTCTTTTCTAAAATGATCAGCTATATAAGGAAAAGGTGTTTGCTTCGGTTAACTAGCTTTATTGAGGGGCATTTTCCAGTAGTTTATTTATGAGTGCCTATAGTCTATGGTCGTCTGACGGCTAGACATTTGGAGACTTTGGTTGCCAAAATTTGTAGCAAGATAGCAGGTTGGAAAATGAAGTTACTTTCACACGTGGGTCGCCTTATGTTAATCCGTCACATTCTGTCTTGTATGGCAACACATTTGTTGGTTGTGGTTAATGTTTCGAAGACAGTTATGAAGAATATGAACACTTTACTATCTTTTGGAGGGACAGCAATAGGAAAAAAAAAAAGACAAATGGCGTGCTTGGTCTAAAGTATGTATGAAAATTACAAATGGTGGACTTAGGGTACGTGATTTTGTTGCAGTTCAAAGATCTCTCCATATGTAAAGAGTGGACATCTTTCGCTGAATTCTAACTACAAGGGATCGATCTTGTGGATATCAATTGTAAAGGTGTTACCTGATGTATATAAGAATTCAAAATGGAGGATTAAAGAAGGGTCGGCATCCTTTTGGTATGATCGCTAGTTAGCATGTAGCCTTTTGAGTGAGCATGTTTTCGAGGTAACTAACCCAATATTGCAGGTTAGAGATTGTTATATAGATAACAACTGGGATTTTACTTATCTTGAAGAGCTAGTGGGTTCAGGCAGCAGCAGTAGTACAAACCATTGGGGCTATAAAAGAAGGAAGTGATATGATAATATGGAAGCCGAATGATAACGGAGAATTCTCTACTTCAAGTGGGATATTATAAGGGTGAGGAATCTAGAGATTCCTTGGATGAAATGGATATGGCATAAACTTTTACCAAAAAAGGTTTCCTTTTTCTTGTGGACAACAAAGTTTAATTATTTTATTATGGATACTAGGGTAAGATCAACATGGGTTGTTCTAGTTTCAATTGTGATTATTGTGATAAAAGACAAGTGGAAACACTTGATCATGTGCTCAACTCTGCTAATATTGCCGAGGAAGTCAGGAGGTGGGTTTCTTTAGCTTTGAGAGTACACTACTTAGAGGTACAATCATGGTAGACAAGAGTTAATAATGGTTTACATGTCCAAAAAATGTTTCACAATGTGAAATTTTATCTAGGCTATTACCAAGCTTGATAACATAGAAGCTATGGGATGCCGATGCAAGGCACGTATGGAGGGGATTCGAGAATCTACGGAGGAGGTAAAACTTGCAGTAAGGGTTTGGATGTGTCTCCTAGCTGAAGAAACTTGCCAATGTGTTCCAAGGTGAGTAAGCCAACTCTTAGTTTCTTGGAGGAAACCTACAGCTGGGTGGGTAAAACTCAATGTAGATGGGAGTTGTCTTGGTAATTCGGGACCTTGTGGAGGTGGGGATAATTTGGGATCATTATGATAATTTGATTGCTGGTTTCTCTATTACATATGGTTATGGAAGAAACAATGAAGCGAAATTGTGTACCGTCATGATTGGGGTGAAGCTATGTAAAGAGATCGGTTTTCAACAAGAGGAGATTGAATGTGACTCAGAAGTGGTGGTAAACTAGTTAACAAATCATTTATGCAAGGTTTGGTATTTGTGGGATTATTGCGATGAGTTATTAAAGCTGATGAGCGACAACAATTTCACTATTTCTCATCAGTATAGAAAAGCAAATAGAGTATAATCACTTATTCAACTCCTTATTTAATCAACTCGACTAACTTAACCTCTCACATTAATGTGAACCTTATATACACGTAACTTATTCTTTTAATTTCCCTCTTGTTAACCTATTCTATCTTCATACCCACAAAAAGGTTTTAAAAATCGTAACTTCAATCCCCTCTAAAATCACCTCAATTGTTGTAGAGTGACTGTTCACGAAAATATGTTGAATTAAAATCACCGCAAATGTACGGTTCGTTAACTAGTAAAATGGATTTTGAGTCCAAGTATCGTTCCCACGAAGATTGATTAGTTCTAATTCTAATTACCGACTTCAACCGAAACTATAAAAATGAGAATGTTTGTTTTGATGAAATTATAACTAAATTAATAATCAATATGCAAGTATGAATGAATTAACTAACTAAATGCAAATTGATGATGAATGTAAATTGAAGTGTTTTCTAATGTATGATGAATGTATTAGGATCACGAATCCCTATGCAATATTCATTTTAAATCTAGTTCTACACGTTAACACACTGTTGAAATATTGAAGAATCAATGCTTCTAAATTATTTAACAATTTCTCTCAAGTAAAGTTAAATCAATTCAAATATGCGACCCGATTATATCTCTATGAAGGATACAAACATACAAGAATGCATGAGTTTTTATAAACACTTAAAAATTCACATAAGGCATAGCAGTATATTTTCATCCCCTATCGTACCCTATGATGATTTATATATGTCGAACATATTCTCCTTCTTTCGAATGCATGAAATAAGTCACAAAACTCACACAATCATTCACAAATATAATTGTGGAGAAAAAATAAATTCATATAAACCATTCAAATATCCCAAAACGTGTTTTTAGTTATCAAGAATGTAAAACTAAGAAATAAAAATCATATTAAATAGTTCATCTAACCCTAGGATATCATTACTCTAGCCTATCATGGTGGGAAAGAGAAAATCAAAAAAATAAATAAAGAACGATATCACCAATTCGATTCTTGAATTGGATTTTCGTGTTCTTGGAGTTAGTCTTCGCGTTTTTACCTCTTTTCTTCTCTCAAAAGTCTTCTCCCATCCCCTCCTTCATGTATTCTGCTGTTATGCATTTGTAGGAGATGAAAATTGGTTGAAAATCACGTTCAATTTGGCTTCCTAAAGAGTTCCAATTGAATAAGGAATGGTTCATTCGCTCGTAGATTTTTTTGTCTCTACACAGAAGTCAATATTTTGGCCATAACGTTCTATCCTGATATCTGAGTGGGGTGATTCAAAGTACGTTGGAAAGTTGTTTCAAAGGGATACAACTATTCTAGAAATAAAATTTTTCCAATTCGGACGTTTACAGTGCAAAAAATGGGTATCAATATTCGACTAAAGATTGGGAATATAACTTGTGCGATTGAACATTGATTGTGATAATATTTTGATCATATTCATTCCTTTTTGAGTTCTAATTCCATCCAATTGTTCCCTACCAATCTTCAAAGTATCATCTCGTGATCCAAATCAACTATTGAATTTGTAATTTGGTCCTCAAATTTTGGACTTTGTCATTTTTCCTTGATTTTCTTTTATTTCTTCAAATTCCTCGTTCAACCATTGAATTTAACATATATAACATAAAATACAACAATTTAGGATATATTTTATCAAAAAAATTGTCGAATATCGATATTTTAGGTCTCGAATAAATGTGTAAAACGCACTTATCAGTGACCATGAAAACGTAAAATTTCTACCTTAAAGAAATGAACAAAAATTGAGTCGTGAAATATCGACTAATAAAGAAATTCCTATTTGTATACTACATAACTTTTTAAAAATAAAAAGTAACTCTTAAGTTTAACCAAACATGTGCATAACTAGTGACTTTCGTTCCATCAGATGATTTGTTAGCAACCCAAATTGGCTAAGGAGATACATTGAAAAGAACAAATCACATATAAATATAAATATATACTTTTGTGCAAATTATAATCACTTTCCACTCATCATTTCTTAATCCTAATTTAATTAAATTAAGTATCAAATGGGGTCATTATATACTACCGTTCATGAATGATTGCCACTCTCTATGTGGGACCCCATAATCTAGGAGGGACCCACCTTAAAATTAGGGTTGATTTTTAAATCTTGCAATCTAAAATAATCTTTAATATTAAATAGAATAATAATCTTCCACCAAAGTGTATATATATATATATATATATATATATATATATATATATATATATATATATATATATATATATTAAGAATTAAGATTGTCCACTTCAATTTATAACATTTTTATGGACAAAAAGTAAAGACAACATAAACCAACTCCACGAACATATAGTTTTTTCATGCTTATGCTTATCAATTGACACCAACTTAATCAAGTAGAGATATGAAAATAGAGGGAAAATTTCAGCACTGGCCCCAACGTATAGACTTTGTACCAATTTGGTCACCAATCTATTTTCTTGGCGGCGCGATCCCGAACCGACCTGTTTTGGTATAGCGTTAAGTTCTTAGTGATAGATTTCATCTATTAATTAACTGTTATGAAGTTAATTTTTTTTAATCAAACAACTCGTAGTGACGTGTTTTACCAATAAAATGAAACTTAGGAGTGGGGCTGGATCTAATCTCCAGTGTGCGATAATCAAAATGCAATAGACCTTATCCCAACAATGTGGAAATGATTTAAAAGAATTTTTGTCTTTCATGTGTCTTCGTCCTTCTCGTAATGTACTTGTAAGAATCATCTCCTAAACCATATCCATAGTCACCATACATGTACATATCACCATTTATGTATCCATAAGTGTTCCTTGCATAGTCACTAGGATAGCATGGTTGTATTAAATTTTTTGCCAAATATACCATTATACTTTTACTTATAATTAACTTATAAAAAACAATAGTAATTTTAATGAATAATAAATACTCCCTCAGTCCCAATTATATAAGATGAGTTTCATTTTTCTCTTGTCTCAAATATATAGACATGTTTCCTAATGTAATATTTTGTTGTGTTTTTTTACCAATATACCCTTATTAAATTTTCCCCACTTAATATGTCAACTTCTTGAAAACTCAAATTCTTTATTAATTCCAATAATAATTTAGTTTTACATACTGAAAATTAAATAGCGGTAAACTAGGAAAGATCTTTGCAAAAATTAATTTTCCAATGCTATTAAAGAAGCTTTTTTAATCCGTAAGAAAAACGAAACAAGCCTATATAATTGGGACAGATGGAGTATCTAAAGAATCGAGCAAATTGCATCAGCAGTCCCCAACCTTAGGGGTAAGTTTGGTTTCAATCTATTTCGACATTTAACTCCTCGTTCTTCGATTTTGAGAGACAATTCGTCTTTTTAGATGCATATAATTCCACGATTGGCAATAAATTTGTTGAAAAAAAATCTACTATCAAGTTCAAATAATCAAGAAGAAAAAGAACTCTGTTACATGTACAAATAGGTTGACAGATGTCACGCATGTATCTATCAACCTACTTGTATAAAATCATGTGTACAAGTAGGTTAATTGAAAGAAAAAATGTAGTAAAAGGGGAAAAAATTGCCCTAGTAATAAGAAATATATGACTATCTTGTAACCTAAACCCTTGGGACAATATCCACTATCTTTTCTTGGATTCTTGTTGGAAACACCAATCACGGTGTTGGTATCAATATACAATTCTTTGTATTACATGGGTGAGTATTGTAATTTTTTATGCATATCTTAAATTATTTCAAGCGTGTATAACGTGGTCTCTCTCAAAACTTGCTAATGCTATGTTTTCTTGTAGTTTTAAAGCATATTTTGTGAAAATGGACGGATTGGTTCGAACTAACCCACCTTCATCCAAGTCTTTCAGGCATCTAATCAATTAGTTTAAAAATATTATTCAAGTTAAGTCAAATCATATTTTAAAGTTGTGAATCAAACCCGGCTATTGAACATATTGTAGACCGGTCCAACCCCATCAGTTTTATGTTTTTAAAAAAATTTAATACGATATAAAATGAGATATAATTGGAAAGAAATGAATATTCTTTAAAGTGAGCTCAAACAATCTTTTAAAATTTATCTTTTAAAAACTTTTGGTTTAATAAACATGGTTGATCCTCATGAATCGTTAGACCAGATAGTTCAATTTAGCATGACTTGCTTATTGTTGCGGCCAAACACATGAACCAAACCAAATCGATCAGCTTCAGTTTGACCTATATGACTAGATAGAGTAGTCACAATCCTAAATTGTCCAACCGTTTGGAGATCGCTAAAATTGAAGCTTGACCTGTATGACTAGATAGAGTAGTCCCAATCCTAAATTGTCCAACCCGTTTGGAGATCACTAAAACATGCTTATATAAAAACAAATATATTCTATGCTAATCTCTAACACTAGTGATGCTTTAATGAGATATGTGAGTGACCTACCACCTACACATCCAACTAAGTATATAAAACCTATTTACTTCATATCATGCATTGGCTGATGAATTTTCGTTTGTCATTAGTTTGGTGTTTGATTAAATAATTAAGTAATAGGTGCCCGTGCCTAACTCCACTTATTTTGGGAGTTTGGAGCTTAGCTAAGCGATCAATCATATCAAATCACTTTTGCAAAAGATCTAGAATTTACATCATCGTACAGCTCAATAATTAGCTTAAAATTTCGCGTTTTCAATCTTGAGGTTTGTTCGTGACCAACATGGAAATCACGTGTAAGCATGTTAAATAAATTAGCTTATTTTTAACTTTAATCAATAAAATATTTATGAAACCTATGTATGTAATTATAAGTAAAATTTTAGAATAATGTTATCTAACACTAGTGATGTTAAAATATCAATTTAAGTATCATAATATGATAGGTTCAATTAAAGATAAAATTGTATGATTCATTTAATTGTGTTCATCATTTACTCTTAGGTGTCATTTCGACCGTGTTAGAATTTGGGTATGATCCGAATTTCTTGTTGAAATAATTGAAATTTTTTAATTAAAGTGCACGTCATAAAGAATTCAAATTTCAAATTTGGAATATTATTGAAATCCTATATCATGTTGAAATTCTATTTTGAAAACTTATTGGGAGTTGAAATTTGTTTTCGACTCAATTTAATGGTATCATGTTTCATCAACAACTCCATTAGGCGGGTTTGGACTTCCTCTACTTATTCCCTATAAGTATCAGACTCTTCTATACAATTTTATGGTGTGAGAAAATATATTACTAGAATTATATGATCCATTGTAATTTTCTCTCTTCTCCATTATTCTTGAGTCAATAAAATCTCTTAATTCCTCTACCATATTCTTATTTTTATTACTCTTTTGTTTGATCATATATTTCATTATTATTTGTCATATAACTTCAACATTTCAATCCGATGGTTTGTTTTACAACAATTGGTATAGAGTAATTATGGTATCTTGGTTGTTTTACAACAATTGGTATCAGAACGCCAGGTTCAGCAGTTCCGCAAAAGCTCAAGGTTTGATTTGTTCGAGATTTTTATTCGTGATGGTTTCCATGAAGTATAGCATTCCACTTTGGATCGAAGCACTAGATTTTCACTATGGCAGGTTAAGATGCATGCAATACTCACACAACTGGATTTGGATGATACATTGTTGAGAATTGATAGGATGCTCGCAACTTTGACCGTAGAGGAGAAATTACAGAAGGATAAGAATGCAGTTTCTCACATTCATCTTCATCTATCAAATATTATTCTTCAGGACTTTTTGAAAGAGAATTTCGTAGCTGCTTTATGGTTGAGGTTGGAGCAATTATGCATGACCAAAAGTTTGACAAGCAAGTTGAATCTCAAGCAACATTTATATTCTCATCGAATGGTAGAAGGAGGATCATTGGAAGATCACCTGACTGTATTTAAGGAGATCGTCACTGATTTGGAAACTTTAGAAGTAGAGTATGGTAAAGAAGATTTGACATTGATCCTATTGTGTTCGTTGTCCATTTCGTTTTCTTCATTTAGAGACACGATCTTGTATAGTCGTGATACTCTCACCATAAAGGAAGTATATGATACTTTGTATTCAAAGAGAAGATGAAACATCTTGTTTTTGAGGCCAGAGATGGAGAAGGTCTGATTGCTCATGGTGGTTCTGGAAGGGGCAGATCAAATCTAAGTTTAGTAATCAAATTTGTAATTATTGCAAGAAAAATGGGAACTTAAAGAAGGATTGTTACAAATTGCAGAATAAAGAGAGGATGGCTGCAAGTAGATATTCAGATACTTCAAGCGAAGCAGACCTCGTAGAGAACATTGTAAGTGATGGAGAACTCTGAGCTATTTCTGATATTGAGTCTAAACCGGAAGATGATTGGATTCTTGATTCAACTTATGTGTTTCATATGTGTCCTAATAAGGACTTGTTTGCTACATATAAAACTGTTTCCAAAAGTGTCGTGGTTATGAGAAACAAAGCATCTTGTCAGGTTGCTGGAATTAGCACGGTCAGATTGAAGCTATTGGATGGGACAATTAGAACACTTGGCTAAGGTCCACATGTTCCAGATTTGAAGAAAAATCTCATCTAGTTGTCTATCATTAATTCAAAAGGTTATGAGTTCTTTGATGGAGGTGGAGGTAGATGTGGAGATTTGAAAGATCGTAAGGGTGCCCAAGTTATATTGGAGGGACAGAAAAGGTCTCGATTATACATTTTGTATGGTAGTGAAGAATTTAAAAGAGTCAATCAGCACAAGTTCAAGACCGTTGTGGACATTCAGTTTGATACAATACCTTTAGGAGTTCATAAATGGTCGGATTTGAAGAATACAGTTTAGTAGAGTTCAGGAGATATGTATAATGCCCATTTGCCACATCACCTGCGATGCTATTGTATTCAATTGCTAGGGACGGATCCAATAGAAATCAGTATGTGGATGTTGATTTTGTTGAGCATGCTTTAAGTGGAATAGAAAGTGTACAATCTAGTAAGGAGCCTTCTGTAATAGCATTTTGTATTGATTCTGCTTTGGGGTGTGTTACAGCCCATTTTGGTAAATTATAAAATCATTATGATTTTTTTGGAATTTGAGGTAATTTTGTAGAGTAGTGCTTGGATTCATTGGAAGAGGTGGAGTATTTTGTGTTTGGTGGTTGGAGAAATTAATTTTTTGGTTATTGTTGAAGAAACTAGTTCATTCATTGGTGAAATTCGTGTCAGTGTGGAGATTGTTAGAATTTGGGTGTGACTCGAATTCATTGTTGAAGTAATTGAAGAATTCTAATTGAAGTGCACGTCTGAAGAATTCAAATTTGGAATATTATTGGAGTCTTATGTCATGTTGAAATTTTATTTTGGAAGCCCATTGTGAGTTAAAATTTATTTTGGACTTAATTTAATGGTATCATACTTTATCAAAAACTCTACTAGGTGGGTTTGGGCATCCCCTACTTATTCCCTATAAATACTAAACTCTTCTATACAATTTCATGGTGTGAGAAAATAAATTACTAGATTATAGGATACATTGTAATTTTCTCTCTTCTCCATTATTTTTTAATCAATAAAATTTCTTAATTCCTCTGCCATATTCTTTTCTTTATTATTCTTTTACTTGATCATATATTTCATCATTATTTGCCATATAATTTCAACATCGCAATCCGATGGTTTGTTTCACAACAATTAGTATCAGAGAAACTCTGGTTCTTGGTTGTTTTACAACAAACCAATATTTTAAAATCAGTGCTACTAAATAGGATTACTTAATTAATTTGTCTTCTTGAATATTGTTAGATGTAATTGCTAAATAATGTTAAATGAAACAAATGTCCTAAGTTCGAGTATCATTGCTATTTATTTATGAAATTGGGTATTTTCGAGCATTTGTCATCAAAAATAAATCCAAGGGAAGAATACATAACGCATGCCTCAAATATACCCCAATTCAATTTTAAGAGAACGTATTTAAAAATGCAAAACTCATGTGGTAATTAATAAATATAATATAAAATAATATAATATATTATATATTTAATAAATATCTATCATCTTGTCCCACTCGAATCTCTCTCCAGTCTTTCTCTACAGACTCGTCCAATCACAGTTACCCGCATCCACTCGTCGCCATCCCTTCTCACCCCACGATGGTAGCGTATATTTATCCATAAGTACAACATCTCAAGAGTAGCGGCTTTTTTAGATTTTTAATTTAGCAGAAATCAACGAGAATAGATGTATTATCTAATTAAATTTCAATTTAGACAATCGACTCACGTCAAAATGATTGAAGAAATGAGATTTTTAATGGTGTGATTTAAACTACCATAGAGAACTGGTCCATCGATAGAGTGTAAGTTTGATTCAGATGTTTGATTTATCATTAGATTCATTGTAAATTTGTAAATTTTTTGCAGTGCGATTTAAACTACATATAAATTGTTATATGTGGTTTTTATACAATGGCACATGACTAATTCTTTTGAATTTGTGACCTATGGACATTGATCTGTTACTTATACAAAATGACATGTCAGCTTGAATCTATGACCTGTTATCATTGCACAGAGACATGCGACATCTGGTCTGTGATCAGTTAATCTTGATTTGTGACATGTTGAAATTGATCTGTGGCCTATACAATATGACTTGTGACTTGTGACCTTTGAACTATAACATGTGATCTGTGAACATAAATTAGTGATCTATGATCAATTATATTTGATATGTGACATGTGAATATTATTTTGTGACCTATACACAATAGCTTGTGACCTGTAATAAGTTTACAAAAACATGTGACATGTTATCAGTTCACATGTCACATGTCATTGTGCTTAGGTCACATATCAACTAGAATTTGTCACAGATCACCGATTAATGTTCACATGTCACATTGCAATCTATGAACATGTGACTTCCATCGACACCACATCCACTATTTGCAATGCCACCACTCAACCACCACGGGCACCATCAACACTCCAACAACCAACAAAATAGAGAGATAAGCGACAGTTTTAATTTTCACCACCAACCACCACAAAAAAACTTAGTAAAACTCTGGCTAAGAAAACATAGTTGTAACCTGTAACTTGTGAACATAAATCAATTATCCGTATTAGTCTATTTGATCTATGACCCGTGTACATTGATTTGTGGACAATGACCTATAACATATGACCACCACCGACACTACCATAGGCACAACCACCACAAATTACATGAGATTGAACTAGTGATACTCTAGTAATTTAACACATAAACATGAAAATCCTCACCACAAAATTCGTGAGAGAAATACAAGAGAACGAGCAACAAATCAAAAATTCAACCAGAAAATGAGCAAAGCACACAAATTTTTAAAGGTTTACTCTGAATTAGGACTCACAACAACTTGCCTTTGTAGGTTTTTACTATAACATGGATAAGAACAATACTAATTTTTCTTCCAACCTCTATTGCATACACTAAAACAGCTCCCTAAAAGTTTGAATTATGTAGGAATATTAGGCTCCACATAATCTAATAAAATTGTTTATGTCCAAGTTCAATAAAATAAAGTGATAATATAATCTACCGTTTCCTTGTTTATTTCAATTAAGCAGAAAGTTCTCCATCTCCATGAGCAAATTTGAAATAAGTATAAAAATGATAATTATAGTCTAAAAGAATAAACTTCGCTTTACTTAGGGTATGTATTCACTGCCACCTCGAAAGTCACCACATATTTCAAAATTTATGTTTTTCATGCATATTCCCCATTTTCTCATAAGCCACATAGTTTGTTCTGATCCACTTCACAACAATATCTTCTGCTATACATCTCGCTTTTTCAGATCTCGACCGTACCAGGCCTTCAACGATCATGTGTTGAAGTTGGGCTCAACCGTTAAGAAAGTCCCCGATTGAAATACATCGAGATTAAGGAAATGAAAATAAGCATAATTCAATAATACTCTCCTCACATTCCCTAGATATTATAATCCTTTTAAGAACCACTAGCAAGTCATGATGAATGTCGAACTACTCACTTACCATTGTTGTCCAGATTTTCTCAAAGAAGCTGAAATTCCCTACAACACGGAGTATGCCAAAACTTTAGAGACTTCGCAGGACTTTATCCACCACCTTGATGTTTTCGTATATGAATAACACGTGAGGATATTATTGCAATTCAACAATAGATGACATATTTATCTTATATTATGAAGTATCTCAAAGCAATAATTAATAAAATTATTCTTTCATAGGGAATTGAAACTGAAATAGAGGACATGAAGGTTTGTACAAAGCAATTACCAAATGGTGACATTTCCACTATAATACGGAGAACAATGGGATATGAGTCCCATGAAGGCTAATAATCCTTCGAAAATTTTGAGATTCAGATTGCATGTTTTTTACCTCCGAATTTGGATGGGACACGGCATGTCTACAAATTTCCCATCCACTATAGTCAAAACATAATGTTATCCGTACACTTGGAACCAGTGTTCTAAAAGGTGTAATGCGTTGCGATGCGTCGAGATCGAGAATCAAGAATCACAAACTTAAGCGAGTCAACGTTGAGAATAGGCGCCATAATGCGTTTCGTACTTTTAATATTATTTTAAGTATAATAAATAGATTTTTATATTAAAAAAATAATTTTTTATATAAAAATATACAGATTTACTATTAAGTATTAATTATACTGTTAATGGATTGGACACTAAGTAGAGGATTTGCACAATTAAATTAATTGAGGAACCAATTCTAAACTTTGATTCCCTGTTTGAAACCCGTTCTTACGGTGAAAAACTCATTCTGCTACAGTCCGCTTTCACAAGCCGTGGGACCCAGCTACCCAATCTATCAATTTTGGTCTGACATTGTTCCTTCCCACTTACTAGAATTGACATTTTTTATCCATTTAAAATTTTTATTCCAATATTGCTCTTCAATAATGTGTTAGGTAGAATAGTATTCAATTATAATAGGTCGGCAAAATCGGAAGGTCTTATACAATTTTTGACACTGCATTTCTCTTTGACACATTTTCAATTGTGGCATTCTGACACAATTTTTAACTTTTGTCCTTGTTGTTTGCCGAGACTGTAGTAGAAAGAGTTTTTCACCCAAAAAAAGGGATTTCAAACTGGCACATAAGGCGCGCCTAGTCGTGCCTAGGCGCACCTACTCGCACACTACGCCGCTTAGGTGGTCAACAAAAAATTTTGACCACATTTTTACGCGCATATCACGAATTTGACGCATTTTCACAGTCCATCGCGCCTAGGCGACGCATTTTGGCTCATTTTAAAACACTGCTTGGAACGCATGAGTTAGGAGAACAAGATCGGAGGCCCCTCCAAAAACAAAGGGCGAGAAAGTTGTGACTATACGCTCTCCAATGCACAAGTCAGTCAAAAGTACAATCGAAAATATGTTGAGTACGGGAATGGCGCAAATGGAGATGAAATATGGGAGTCAGAGTTTATATTAAGAAAGTGAGAATACCAAATGTTGAGATCATTACCTAAAAGATTTAGGCGTAAAGTTACAGCTATTGAGGAGAGCAATGATCTAGATACTGTTAAGATTGAAGAATTGGTTGGATCTCTCCAAACTTATGAACTTACCATATCTCAACCTAAAAAGAACAATGCTATAGCCTTGAATACCGTTAGGGAAGAATAGTATGATTCATCTGATTCGGATTCACTTAATGATGAGGAAATAGCCTACTTTGTTAAGAATTTCCAAAAATTGTTTAGAAATAAGAAAAACACTGAAGAGTGACATAAATGTGATTCCAGTGAGTCTATAAAGAGATCTAAATATGTGAAATATCATAAGTGTCAAGGTTTTAGCAACTATAGAAATGAGTTTCTTAATAGTAAGAGAAATTAGGGTAAAGCTATGAATGCAACTCTCACTGATGACGAGTCCAGCTTCGATAATCAAAGTGAATTTGATAAGGACAGTGATAAGAGTGAGGAAGTGGATAATAGTGAACAATCTGAGGAAGATTCTAAAGATGCGGATGAGATTCGTGAGGCTTATCAAAAATTATTTGAAGAGAGTTTTAAAATTAAGAAGATATGTTTAAGAAGGTCAATGAACTTGACCTAATTAGAACGAAACTTGTAGCTAAACTTCATGAGTCTACCTTATGCCTCAACAAATTGGAAACTATAAATTGATCCCTAAAAATCTAAGATTAAAGATCTTACAGGTGAATTTGAGAAGTCCTCTAGGAGAGTTAGTGAGCTGACCATTGAGAATGAGAAATTAGAATTACAGGTTAAGAACCTTTTGAGCGAACTTGAACATTCAAAGTTTCAACTTCTTGCTTTCTCTAGTGGATTTCAAAAATTTGACAATCTTTTGGGGTTGAACAAGTCCGCTAGGAACAAAGGAGATCTAGGATATAATCATAATAAGGCTAGTACTTCCAAAACCATTTTTATCCCTACCACCACTTGGCCTATGTATATTCCTAATCTTGAACTCAAGAACAAGGGCATCGTAGGACAGAAGCCTACTAGACAGCGCAGGACCTACCAACCTATGAATAGATAGATATCAGCGACCACATAACTTTGGACTAGGTTTATCCCTACTTGTTTCAATTTGTGGTGAGTTAGGACATATAAGGCCTTGGTGTTATAACTTCCTAAATATAAATCAGAATTTCAATAGAGTTAGAAATCGGGATTTTGGTGGCCGATTGACTTCCTTACTAATCAAGTGAGTCATTTGACCAATGTTATGACAGAGTTGAATCAGAATAAGTCTTCCAATAGTCATGTTTGGGTGAAAAATAGTGATCCAAAAAAATTAGAAATTGATCACGATGCTCTTAAATGTTCTTAAAGGTAAGAGTGTTTGTATACCTAATTGATTAAGTACTTTTGATGCATGCTTATACTTATTAATTGTGATTCATTCATTATTGCTTGCATTTCATTTGTTTTGTTTATTATTACATTTTAGTTAGGTTAATTTTTTAAAAAAACTGAAAAATAAAAAAATAGAAGGGAAATCTTTTACTATAGCATAATATATGATTTACTTGAATATATATGTTGTGACCAAGTATGAGTTTAATTGATGTGTTGTAAAATATTTTCATTACTTTGTTTAGGTAGATGTAGAATACTTAGTATAGGTTTCTTCATATACAATTTGCACTGCACACAATATAATCTTGTGAGTAAATCTTGATCGCGTTTGTGAGATTTGGGATGACCGTAATCTGTTGGTAAGGTAACCTTGAACATGGATTGACCTTAATTAGTAAACTTAAGCTCTAGCATATCTCGTTAAATAAAATAAAAATGTTTCATCTTATACTCTTCTTCGAATCCTATTTGACTAGAATAATTAAGTTCGAGCGGTTTTTCGTAACCTGATACCTTATGGTCAACTGACTTGGAGTCATCGGCCCAAAACTCATTACATGGGTCATCTTAGTCGTTTAATGGAAAAGAGTTTTCACATAAGATGTGAAAAATTGAAGAGAAAATGATGAGCTTAAAAAGAAAAAAAATAAACGTTGTGAAAATATATATATATATGCTCAAAGTAAGGGAGAGAAAATAATAATATATATGAAAAATGAGCTTCATTTATATGTCTTAATAAACATTATTGGTTTGACTTTAATTAGTAGATGAATAAACTTATTTAACAGTGATATTTAGCACGTTATTTCTCACAAATATAAGGTTTGGAGTCTTGATCACAAGGAATTAATGGCACTTAATATACATGAGTCACTTATACAATTTACTCCATTTAGACTTGAACTGAGTATGTGGGAAATTTTACAGATCATTGATTACTCTTGTGCACGTTATCAACTGCATTTTTGAGTTATTATATATTGTTGTTACCTTCGTCATTTGTGACAAAAAGGTGGAGAGATGATGAGATGCATTTACATTTTAGTTTATTTTGTAGTAAGTGGAGATTTTTTTTTTTTAAAATATGGGATGATATTTTTGAATGCTTAGTTTTTTTAGTTTTGATGTTTTGTGATATTATGCTTTAGTTGGTGTTTTGATTAACATTGGTATTGCTTCTCAATCTTGCTAGTATATGATAGTCTGTTTCAATTATTATATTTCCTATATTACGTGCTTTGACACTTGGTATTTGAGTTATTGATTTCAAGGAACATGTTTCAAGAAATGCAAGAGATAAACATTCAATTTGAGTTTGGGTAGATTAGTTTTTTTTACATCCATGACTTGTATTGTATAGTTTTGTCACAAAATGCCAAAGGGAGAGATTGTTAGGTTTTTAGTTGTATTGACAAATTTTTTAAACAAAGGATTATTGTAAAAGAATATGATTGTTACAAAAAAGTTGTAAAAGTTAATGAGTCTTTTGGAGAGTAGTATAATCCTTGAAAGAGACCAAGATATATAAGATCATATATGATCAATGAAATGCAATTAGAAGTCTAAAGAGTATCAAATAGCCGCATAAGTAATGTTCCAATTTCTCTATCGTAACTTGCAATACATTTTTCACATAGAAAACATTGGAATTTGGACAAGACTATTCTAAAAAGAATTGTAGCCATTTGAGTTAGCTTTCAAACACATCTTAAATCACCTCAATTAGATATCAAGAGAGAAAGTTATGAAAAAAATATTGACGACTTCTCAGCTACTGCTCACCTATGGGGCTTGGTGCTTGAGCGACTGTCAATGATCAAAATTCATTTTGCTTCAAATACTTGGTTTTTTAATCCCTTTTCATCCCAAACACTTTTCCTTATATATATCCTACCCTATGAACGTCAGAAGAGATGGTTGACCATTATTTTATATTTTCATAAAATCATTTCAAGATCCAAGAACACATCCAATCTTGAGTTTAACCTTTTCATTCTTGAGATCAATCAATCAATAGTTTGAGAAAAACATCGAAATTTGTATAATCCAAAACACTCACTTCCTAAATATCATTAGAAATGTACTTTCTTAATAGCCTTCAGAGATTGCTGAAATTTGAGTGAGGCTAGATTAGAAGCACATGAAGAGTACAAGAACGATGCGTTCTTGGTGTTCTACGGGAGATAGACAATTCCATATGATCAGGAGCAGGTATGAATGAAACACGTTCCAGGAGATCTTAGAGATTGTAAGAATTAGATCAGTGAGTCTAGTGGGTTTTCTAGGCTGGATCCTACTGTAAGTTTTTATTGTCTATAATGAAAACTATTGGTTTGGTCCCGTAGTTTTTACCCAGTTAAGGATTTTATCCATCATCAAATCTTGTGTTATTTATTGTTGTAAATATTTATTGTGGTAATTCAACATATGATAATTTGACTTGATTGACTAAACATCCAGAACAATTAAAAAGTGACTTGTTGCTTTTAATTGATAAATTTAATTCCGCATTATTTACCTAATAGGTAATTTTAGAGTTGAACTAGAGCTTGTTTGGGAGGGATTAAAATCAGATTAAAATTGAAAATATAGCCGTTATTATTGACTTTTATTAGACGGGTGGGACCCAATAACGGCCATATTTTCAATTTTAATTGGATTTTAAGCCCTCCCGAACGGGGCCCTAGTAACTTTTACATTTGTTATGATACCGGTTGTTGCTGGTTCTACATGTACTAGCTCAGTTGTAGAACCAATTGATAAAATCCTGACTATTATTGCTGCTATGTTGGAGTCCGTGATTGCTGCTGTGATGGAGTTTATCAATCTGTAGAAACAACCAGAGTTTGATTACACAATAGACAATAGGATTTGAATGATATATTGTTAGACTTGTTATATCAAATATATGGATTTGATTAGAAAGCTAAATGTATAACAACTATCTGTTATTCAATGAAAAGAGAAATTGAAGTTAACAACTATGAAGCAATTTGAGAGGCTCGAATTTCTCCTAACTAGACTCTAACACGTGGATAATGGAATGAACCTCTCATATCGCCTTCTCACATGTATCGTGTTCCATTCCCACTAAATTCCCCAATGTACCTTTGTTAACTACCCTACTGTTGGATGTCTCTTTCTCTTTCTTTCTTCTTGCATAAGTGAATCCAATAGAAGGTCTATCATTATTCCCCTTCCAAAATCCACCTTGTCCTCAAGGTGGAAGCTGTTGTGGTGTAATTAATTCATCATATAACCACACAATTTCCTTTGCAAGAACTCCAACCATGGTCATCGTGGAAAATGGATGTTTCATCATTTTAAGTGGACGGACTTACTCAGTCGACCAACTATCACTAGTATTCAAGACAACTCCACAGCAAGTTGCCCCTACCCACAAAATGTCCAATTTTTTATCCTGACAAGCCAAAATAAACTTATAGTTTATTGCAAGAGCCTGCTTCTCATGATACTGTTCCTTCTCTCTTTTCATCTATAACTCCGCATCAGCAAGGCTTTCTAAAGAAGGACCCCCCTCCCCCCCTTGAGTGGTGTTGTGTATTTTATGGGTCTGGTACATTGTTCGTAGATAATTGTAGCGAAGGTTGGGATTTATATTTGGGTTAGATTGGTTAACCTATGTTTGGGCTATAGATTTAAATTTTAAACCTATATGGGCAGAAATTAGATTGGACCCTTTTCAATGACACATTTCGATCTTCTATCCTTTGGGCTATTCTATAATTTGGCCCAACCTTTGAGGCTTGATCCTCATTTTGTAATACCCGCTTCAATACATTAATGAAATTTCCTTCTATCACCACCAATGGAGCTTCCAAATTTCTCAAACATTCTTCAATATTCCTTCCCGTGCCCTCGTGCATCAGCGCAAATTTTTTTTCCCAGAATTGTCACCTTCTGTGAAGGGCGGAACCGTTTCAATAATGAAGTCTCAGTCAACATCTCACGTTCGAAAAAAACTACGACTTCGACTTTTCCCCAATTTGAAAACTGATTCAGGTTTAAGTTCCTCGCTAATGCCAACCAGCGAGATTATCACCATCAAACACCGCCATTTCCAGTGGTCGACTTCAATTTTATAATTTTCCTCCTACCTGGTTTTTTAGTGGAATCTCAGAATTAACAATGGTTTCAGCCAAATTGATTGCGATTCCTATCTCCTTGTCCCTTCCATTTCTTCATCATCATCTCAAATTTCTCCCTTAACACTAACATATCCCTTTGAATTTCAGATTTCATAACCCTTAGTTTTTGTTGTAACTCTAGATGTATACCATCAATTCTCATTTCCAAGGTTCCTGCATGATCTTTATGTGTCATCCTCCCTCCTAGTATAGATGCTCTGAAATCAATTTGATAGGAACATGATGGCTACCATGGTGACCTTGATACATGACCATTTTATTTTAAATATGATTAGGATTACATATTTATAATAGGATGTCTAGTTATAATAAATTTTATTTTTTTATTCTAATATTTTATTTAGAATATGATTTTTTTTCTTTATTGATTATGATGGGATTTCTAATTTCTTTTAAATTAGAATTTTAATTTATTTCTTTTTAGAATTTAGTTTCCTTATATTAATAAGATTATTTTATATTTTTGTCTATAAATACAAAGACATTATATATTTTTCAACAACAATCCATTATTATTCAATATAGGCATGTTCGATCGTGCTTAAAATTTAATTAAAATTGAAAATATAATCGTTATTGGGTCTCACTCGTCAAAGGAAAATCAACAATAACAGCTAATTTTTCAATTTTAATCTGATTTTAATCTCTACCGAACACGTCCTATATATACAAGAGATGATTGTTCAAATATCATTTTTATTTATTACATAATTCTTATTATAAGAATTTTATAAACTCTTCCGCACCAAAATTGGTATCAGAGCAAGGAACTTACCTTATTCCCATGGCCGATAAAGGTACCGGTGGCAGTCAAACCGTCGACGACAAACGGAGGCTCGACAAACTTGAATAACGAATCGAGGAGATCGATGAAATCCTTCATAACATCACGCAGATGGTGACTGCGTTGAGCTTTGAGAGGAATTGCGAGCCTTTGGAGAAGCAAGCTGACAAGAATTTACAGACATTTACTGCTATGAATGTTGGTTGTTTCAGCTAACATAGAACACGCAACATGTGGCTAGAGAATTTCCTCGAGTTCCAGCTAAGTTCGAAAACATACAAGTTATCAATGATTCTTTTCTTCAACAAAACTTGAGGACGAGTTTTTTCAAGTGGGAGAGATTGATGTAGGACAATCATATTGTAAATAGGATTACGATTATATATTTATAATAAGATATCTAGTTATAATAAATTTTATTTTTTTATTCTAATATTTTGTTTAGAATAGAATAGAATTTCTTTATTGATTAGGATAAGATTTCTAATTTCTTTTAGATTATGATTTTAATTTATTTCTTTTTAGAATTTAGATTCATTATATTAATATGATTAGGGTATAGTTTTGTCTATAAATACAAAGGTATTGTACATTTTTTCAACAACAATCAATTATTATTCAATATATATATGCAAGAGATGATTGTTCAAATATCATTTTTATTTATTACATAATTCTTATTATAAGAATTTTATAAACGCTTCCTCACCAGACCTCCTACTCTAAATCAAGTGCATTTGATAGGATACTGGTTACTGCTGTCGGTTCTATGAGTACTTACTCAGCTGTAGAACCAATTGATGAAATCCTAACTGTTGCTGCTGATTTACTAGAGTCTGTAATTGCTGCTGTGATGGAGTAAACAAAGTTTGATCACACAATATACAATAGGATTTGAATGATATAGTGGTATAAATTGCTATATTAAATCTATGGATTTGATTAGAAAGTTGGATGTATAACAACTATCTGTTATTCAATAAAAAGAGGATTGAAGTTAACAAATTTGAGGTAATTTGAGAGGGCCGAATCTCCCAACACATGAATAATGGAATAAACATTTCCTGCCTCCACTCACATATATTGTGTTCCGGTCCCACTAAATTCTCCAATATACCCATGTTAACATACTAACAATAGATTTCATCTCCTACTATGCTGCCCTGCTGTTGGATGTCTCTTTCCTTTTCTTTCTTCTTGTATAAGTAAATCTAATTGGAGGTCTATCACTGATGATAAATTTAAAATTCGAGCTTCAAAGGTGAGCTGTAACAATAGTTCTCCAAGTCTAGGCATGATTATTTATGTAATGCATGGACTTGAATGTAAAATAAAATTCTTGTAGGGTTAGAATTTAGAAAATACCTGACGTGTGCAAACCCTCTGCAAGGCTTTCGAAACAACTCTGGAAAGGCTTACCGAAGCAGAGTAATTCTGAGGTTGTATCTTCCGACGTACATTTACGTATCCGAAGCACTAGCTGAATTGGTTGAAGTGAAAGAGGGCTAGACCATCATAGGGCAATAGAGTTGGTAATTACAAGGCATTTTAAATAAAATTGCAAAACACGGGGCGTCCTTAATTATGGCACCCCAATGATTTGATGTCGTGGCAAGTTTCCAAGAAGAGACAGTTGAAGCAGTTCATCCCCCAACACATGCATCCGTCGCTATATTTAATACGCAATGATGGTTGTCTCCCACGTGCCTTGCGAATTTTAAACACACGAAGGAGCGTGGATAAGACGTTTTAATACGGGCCTTAGAAGAGAAGCGTCAGACGTTCTGAGTGGCTCAGATTTAAAGTTTCAAATGGATAGTTGGATGACCCGGATCAAGATCCAACGGCTGGGGTTGAGTGGGTCTACCTATAAAAGGCACAATCCTTTGAGAGAATTTTTTTACTTTTGTACGAATTTTTGCATCTTCCCTTCTCAAATTTCCTAAATCTTCAAGTTTTTTCAAGAACTCTTTAAGTTTTTCTTCTTAAAATTCTTCTAAGTGTACTTTTTTATCGAGTTTTTCCTTTTTTTCTTGTTACTTTCACAAATTTCATTGTTTCTTCTTTCTCCTTCACCTTAAGAAACTCGTAAGTATCGTAATCTTTTAACTTGTAAAAGTTTTAAAGTAGATTGTAAATCAATGGCTTCTTCAATGTCTACTAGGGAACACATAGATCTCAATGAGTTAGCAAGTGAGATGGGGATAGAAATAACCAATACAACTGACCTAGTCAGGGCCATTAACACTGGACGTGGTGCCTTAGTTTCTGGGGAGTAGGTGATAAGTGCATTTTCTAACGTGTATTTAGCAACATTACATGACTTATTGTTGACATTAATGCTTGAGTATGACTTAATTCGATATAAATCGTTCTTATAGGAATACATTGATGGATGAATGAAATGTATGCGAAAACGACAGAAAAAGGACCAAAATGAAGAAAAGTCAAAGTTCAGGGACTGGAATGCAAATATCCAAAGATGATTCGATAGAGAAATTGAAGATGCAAGGATGACAACATCAAATCAAACATGGGAATCATGCATTGGAAGGAGGAAAATGGAAAAAGATATCAAGAATGACATAATTGGAGTTTGAGGACTAAATCGCCACAATTGGGAAAACAATAACATATGCGGATGCAACCGCATAATGACCAACAGAGAAATCGAAGTTGCACTAAAATTCTTCTATGGGACCGCATCCAATTTCTCTATGCGGTCACATAGAGTAAAATATTGGCGAGAAATTTTGTTTCCTTATTTTGTTTCAATACTTTGGGTAATGAATCTAGGTCAACAATAAAAACAAAAAGTCATCCAAAAATGGGAGTTACGCCACGTTAGAGAGAAAAAATCATTGAAAAGCAAGGAGAAGGCATAAACTAAGAAATTTCTACATAGAAGATTGAAGAATTAAAGATTCATATTCAAGTTTTGGATGATGTCTTTTCTTAAACAATTTTATTATTCTTTTATTTTATTCATGCTAGACTAGATTTTTTATGTACTAGGTGAACGATGAACCTCGCAATGTGACCTTTTAATTCTCTTTCTTGCAATTTGATATTCAAATACGATTGATGGATGTTGAATGATTTATATACACTTTCTTGCCTCCATAGTTAAATGCATGTGATTATGTAAGTTTGAGTGATCTGTTTTATGCATTTTGAAAGAAGGAAAATAGATTTTACAAGATATAAATCATCGTAGGGTCCGATAGGGGATAGAAATATACCGTTATGCCTTACGTGAATCTCTAAGTGTTTACAAAACCTCATGCATTCTTGTATAATGCATTTGTCATAAAAATATAGTCAAATGTTATGCAAGAATGGGTTTGATTCTATTCGAAAGAGATTTTTGGATAAATTAGAAACATTGATTCTTCAACCAATTCATCGTATTATCGAATTGTGAAATAGAGGTTAAAAATGAGCTTACTTGGTGATTTGGGATCCTAGTACACCTTTCATTTATTAATTTCATCAACCTTTTGCATTCAACGTAATTTTGCATTCATTTAGTTACATTGGCTTAAATTGCATTTTAGTCATATTCTAGTCATAGTTTAGTCATAAGATCCAAATAACCAATCATCTTAAGTTTAATAGATTCGGATAAGGTCTTGATAATAGAAATAATATCAAATCAATCCTCGTGGGATGATACTCGAAATGTTACAATTTTCACTCTATTACTTGTTAACGAACCGTGCACTTACAGTGATTTACGAAGGGAATATATTTTTGTGAACAGTAGGCTATCGGAGGATGATATAGCTTGGGAACAACCAAAATCCCTTCCTCTATAGATCCAATGTACTTAGCCAACCTTAGGGATAAGTATAGAATCCCTTAAGATATCGAACTCCTTTCCCCATTTCTTAATGAGCGAGCTTGCTACCCTAGGCAAGGCTGTGTCGCCGTTAGTGAGTTTTTTGTTGAAGGCTGGGCTTCACCTGCCTATCTACCATTTTGTCCGAGCTATCCTTAGGCTATACGGGCTGGCACTTACCCATCTCGACCCTAATGCCTGGGCCCAATTTGTGGGTTCCTACTTCCTTTAGAAGAAGGTCTTCTTGGGCGAGGACATGCCTTTGCACATCTTCCAAATAGTATACCAGCCTCGATCCTTTGGGAAAGGGGATTCCGGGGAATAGTATTATTTGTGTCCTTGGGGGTCGCACTTCCCCTTCGTCCTAGGCCTACCATCTTCCATCAAAGGATAGAAGGAGACATGCATCTAGGTCAGGGAAAAGTGGCAAGAGTGTGAGCGTGACATCGTCCCACACGTCAAACTCCCAACCTCATACTCCGATGCCCGTGAGTGCATTTCTTGCTTCTTCGATTTTTTGAACTGGCGAGATTTGATACTTACATTTTTGTGTTTGTTTTGCAGGGTCGGTTGAACAGTTTGAGTTTATCGAGAGTGATTGGGATCACTGAGGTCTGCAATAAATCCATATTCTCAATTTTGTAGGTTTCTGGACCAACCTCCTCATAGATGCGATAAGGACCCTTCCAGTTGGGACCTAGGGTTCCTAAGCTATTCTCTTTAGAGGATAGGAATACCCTTCGAAACACCAATTCATTCAAACGAAATGACTTCTGTTTTACTTTCGAATTGTAGTATCTAGTCATCTTCCTTTGATAAACAATTAATCTTGCTTGAAAGTCGTATTTCCTTTCTTCAAGGAAGTCGAGCTCGCATCTCCTCACCTCATCGTTAGTACTTTTATTGAAATGTATTCGTTGAGGAGATGACGGACCCACTTCAACATGGCTCATAGCCTCAACCCCGTAGGTCATAGAGAGTTGGGTCCCTCCTGCAGCAGTTCTGCTTGTAATTCTGATAGCTCAGAGTACTTGAGATAGTTCATCGACCTATGCCCCTTTAGAGGCATCCAATTTCCTTTTCAATGTATACTTGATCATGTTGTTAACAGCTTCGACCTGCCCATTGGCTTGGGGGTGATGTGGAGAGGAAAAATGCTTCTTGATACCTAGTTCTTCATACAAACTTCTAACTTTTTTGTTGTCAAACGGTCTACCGTTGTCTGATAAAATTGAATGGGAAATTTTGAACCTGCAGATAATGTTCTTCCATAGAAACTTGGAAGTATTGGCCTCAGTGATTTTGGCAAGTGGTTTAGCCTCTGCCCATTTGGTGAAGTAATCAATGGCAACCATTGCGAAGCTAGAGTTTTCTCTCCCTTTGGGAAGAGGTCCTATTAGATCAATTCTCCATTTTGCAAATGGCCAAGGGCTAGATACAACATTCAATTCTTGAGAAGGCTGTATTTGAATAGTAGCTAAACATTGTCACTTATCGCATTTTCTAACAAACTGTTGCGCATCCTTTTTCAAGGTAGGCTAGTAGTATCACTGTCTTAGTACTTTCTGTACTAAGGACCATCTTCCAGTGTGGTTCTCGCTTATCCTTCATGGATTTTTCGGAGTACATAATTTGTTTAATCTCCTCCAATGCATCTAAGTAGGGGTAGTGAGAAACCTCGTTTGTATAGCACATCGTCCTGGAAAATGAAGTAGGCAGCTCTCCTTCTGAGTTTCTGAGACTTCTCCTTTTTGGAGGGTAGGGCCTGGTCTTTGAGGAAAGATATGATAGGTTTTATCCAAGATGGAGTGTCCTCAAGCCACATAATAGCCTTGTCAGTGATGGTAGAAGGTCTAGAAAGATGTTCTAGACACAAATGTAAACAGTTCGAAATCTTTACTGCTCGCTAATTTAGATAGTGTCAGCATGGACGTTCTCAGAAAGTGGGATTTGCACCAAATCGAACACTTCAAAGGTTGGGATGAAGACCATAACCAATTTTAGGTATGTTACCATAGACTTATCTCTAGCTGAAAAATTTCCATGAGCTTGGCTTACTACTAGCTGGGAGTCACTGCTGATGACGAGCCTCTTTACTTACAGAGCAATTATCAACCACCAAAAATTCCATAAAATGGTGAACAATCAAGGGTGCAGTCCACATCTCTATTGCTAGAGTGATTGTACCCCTTGGGATGATGCTATCTTCTGTGTAGCCATACAAGGGGGAACTCATTGGGGTCAGCTCGTGGTCAACTTTCATCTTATCAAAGGTGGTTCCAAAGATGATATTGACTGAGCATCAATTATCCACTAACATTCTTTTCAGGTAGTTGTAGGCCATGACTACCCTTACCACTAAGGTATTACAGTGTGGATAATGTGCACCTATTGCGTCTTCTTGAGTAAATGTGATTGGTGGAATTGCTCTTCCAGTAGAAGATTGGTTAACTATGAAACTTGTCATATGAGGGTCTTTTGCTTCTCTAGCATATTTTCTTTGCGAGTTTCTAGATTCTCCCCCGACATATGGGCCTCCAATGATAGTGTCAATTTCCCTGATAGGTTCCTGGCTATTGTTTGTTGGGGGTTTCGCCTTTGCCTTTGACCTTCTCTAGGCTTTTCTGTATCAATATCCCTTCCCTTTTGGGGGTCATTTTTGTTGGGGCGCATTGGCTCAACATTCTCATGCTATTAGTTTTGCCTAGAAGGAACGTCTCTTCGGAGGCGCCTGCCTCTTCCTTGATTTGTGTTGCGGAATATCTTGCGACATCCCAGCAGTTCTCTGTACTGTGGCCATGGGTTTGATGGTAGGTACAATAATTGGGCACTTCATCCATATTTCTAGGTTCAACGCCTCACCCTCTACCTCTTCTCCTTTATGGGTGCCTCTGGTAAGGCTGGCGCCGATGCATTTTAGCATCAGGCCAAAGTGGGTACTGCATTAAGCGTTGTTGCAGCTAGTGTTTGTTCATGATTGAGCACAGTCTGGTGATCCATCAGATTGGAGGTAGGATGAGGAGTCCCTGGTTAGCCATGTTCCTATGGTTTCTCAATTCTTCATTGAAGATTTCCTTCCTTATCATTTCTAATAGGCATCATAGGTAGTAGGGTCCTTGTTCTGCACGTCTCTCCAGAAAAGAGAGTTCATGTCCAAACCTCCATTTAAGGCAGTTAACGCTTCTCTATCCGTGACTTGCACACAACACTCGCCTTGTTGTTGTTGCATATCTTGCAATCGTTGAATGGGCCTTTCGCCCTCTTTGCTAGTAGTAAAACATTCTAGGAACGTCCTTTTGAGATCTAGCAAGCTCCAGATGTTGCCTTCTGGAAGCCTAGTATACTAGATTTCAGCTCCTCTACTCAAGGTCAAGTGGAAGGCCCTGCACTTCATAGCTGGGGTGGCCCCTTTGAAATTCATATATGTCTTGAAGCTGTTGAGATACTCCGCTGTTCAACCAATAGCGGGAGAGCGAAATCTGTGTTAATCAAAGTAGGTCCCTTCGAGGGAAGGACGAATTTGTCGGCAGTTTAGATGGATGATTTCAAGCTCATTTTGGGATTGAAATTTCTTTGGGATACAAAGACAGCAGTGTTGCCGCATTTCGACTCTTTAATAATGATGGGTAGTAACATATGGATTATTCCCACACAAGTTGGGAAAGCGGGCAAAAAGGGTATCTCGGCCATGCAATATAGTAAGGGTTTCAAGAGGAATGAACTCTCATTTTTGTGCACTCTTCGATTAGAGAAGATCGAAGAGGCGACTGGTCCAATTCCAAAACCTAGCAGGAGGCTTGTTAAGGAATTTGAGGACATCAATGTGAATGAGTTACCAAAGAAATTGCCACCAAGGAGGGCAATTGGTCGTGAGATTGAACTTGTTCTGGGTGCCAAACCTCCCACTAGGGCACCATATTGTATGTCTTAGCCGAAACTTGAAGAGCTTTGGAAACGATTGGGAAAAATGTTCGGAAGTGGGACTATCGTGGATCGCACTTCTGCACTACTACAACCTGCAAACTACTGGTCTCAGAGGCGGGATGATAATGCAAGTTATGTGAAAACTTATCTTGGTTGTCAGCTAGATATGATGGATCATCAGAAAAAAGGCAACTTACTGGAGCCCCTTTCCTTCCCAAACAGACCATTCGAGAGCGTGTCGATGGACTACATTGGTAGATTGCCAACAGTTAGAAATTTTGGTACTATCATTGTCATGGTAGACAACTTATCTAAAAATGAAACTTTCATCGCAACATCTAAGGATGTATCAATCAAAGAGATAGCTCAACTCTTCTTCAAACATACTGTTAAATATTGGGGACTGCATAAGGAAATTGTCAGTGATCAAGATTCTCGATTTACTGGCATACTTTGGATCGAGTTGTTCAAATTTCTTGGTTCAACTTTGAGCATGAATTTGAGTTTTCATCTCCAATTTGACGAACAGATGGAGCGCTTCAATGCTACGCTGGAAGACTATCTTTAGCACTTTATCTCTGCTTCGCAGAAAATTTGGGTAAAACTCCTGGATGTGGCTCAGATGTGTTACAATGCCCAAAAGAGCTCTTCTCCCAATAAGAGTTCTTTCGAGATTACTACGGGCCAGCAACCGTTACTCCCTCATATTAAAGAGATTCTTAGCAATCGAACTACTCGAGCTTCTAGAGACTATCTTCAAGAGTACTTGGTCAAATGGACGGATGCAACATCGAGGAGAATAACTGGGCCAATGGAAAAGACCTTGAAGCCTTCAAACCATTAAGCATATCATTCATTAAGGGCTCCGAGGATCTCGCCAAAACAAATGAGAGATAATGTCAAGGACCGCAGCTTTACTTAAGCCCCCTAACCTTATTGCAGCCGCAATTCGCCCAACTTTGACTGCACATTGTAAATATTTTTTTTCAATTGTAAAATAGTTAGAAATTAAAAAAGTTTAGTATGATTCTAGAGACTTTAAACGTCTACTCCCATCAGTTGAGTTTTTGTTACTAAGTCTATTATATGGGGTATTAGTCTTTCAAACATCTTTCAACCTTTCTAGTGTTCTCCCTCTGCACTAGCCATTGTAATTTCCTGCTTTCGTCTATTTTAGTTTCTGGCTTTCAAGCAATCAATGATCAAATTATGTTCAATGCATTTCCATTTTATGTTGCAAGCTCTCTTTAAATTGTAATCAAATTGTCTTTCGTCCCGAAATGACCGAGAGAAGGCAGAAGTTAGTTTAGCGAAGCAGACTATTGCCGCACGGTGTCCCTTTCTGTGCTAAGAAGAAAGGTAACCAGTGAAACCATGCCCAGTCATATGTGGGACTGAAAATAAGTTTGAGAAAAAACAATTAAGTTCTAAAGAATGGAGGCCAAATATGAGCCTTTCCTTAAATTTGTGTCTTTTTATTCCGTGGTTATTTTTTGAAGAATTAATTTACTTTGTTGACACCGACCTGAGAGGTCGTCCAGCTCGGACTATCATATTCCAGGGAGGGCAAAATGATGCGAGTTCGGATATACGAGGTCAGCTCGACTCTAAGTAACTTACTCGACAAGCTGTTGTAGTCCTTCAAGGCACAATAATGATTAATGATTATGGATCACTGACAAGATCTTTAAATTACCAGTCAGAGAGGCACACGTGTAAAGGTCCTATGTCAGCGCCCACCTAGTCCTCCAATCAGATGTCTTAGCTTGCCTAGCTAAGACTTTGCATTTATTATTGAGGCTCATCTGTCCCATCACCTGACGGCCAATAGGACAGAGTTGAGTTCGGGCTCCAACCCTGTTGCGCCAGCACATGACTCAGCTCAGTCCGGCTGCCTATGTTGACAAGATAGGAGTACTAGTCTTCAGAATATTCCTCCTATAAAAAGGTTCAGAATGCAAGTTGAAAAATGGGAGATCCAAGAGAAAACACCGAGGATACTCATTGTAATACTGGGAATATTAACATGAATTTATTCCACTCATATTGAAATGTCCATTTTTATCTTAAGTTGGCTCTAATTTTGTCCACTCAATTTTGGACGTCAACAGTTTGGCGCTAGAGGAAGGGGGGCCCCAACTTGAAAGACGGCCCCATCTCCACTCACGATTTACCGAACGATGTCATGGATGGATTTTCAGCGTCTGAAAACCAGTCCCATACCCGTCCCGAACGAAGTAGCAATCCCAGGAATTCCGAAAGACGAGGTCGAAATGAGACTGCTGACCCGCAAATGGCAACAATGAGGGGAGCCATTGAAAAACTAACAAACATTGTCAGCAGGCTGGAACAAAACCAAGCTAGGTGTCCCCTGCAAGAAAACGAAGTGGAATCTTCCCACCAGGAAAGAACCAGACGACTTCCTACTAGGAGAGCCTTACATTTTTCAGGCGAAGGCTCTTCTAGGAGTCAAACTGAAGAAGTCTTGAGCTCCCCCGCAGTGACAAAATCAAACGCTAAAAGGACAGATAGAGTGTTGACAGGCTGGGTTCTCAGCATTCTTTGACACCCATCAAAAAGCAAGCTGAGCGCCAAAGGAATCACACTGGTGAGCGGCCGGAGAATGAAGTGAGTGCTCTCAAAAAACGCATTGCGGACCTGGAGGCCAAAAGCAAGGGAAACACAGATGAATATTTTACTAAACTCACTATTCACTGAGGACATTCTAGCACAACCACTGCCTGATAAGATGAAAATGCCCCAAATAGCTGGGTATGATGGAGAGGGAGACCTCCTCAGCCATCTTGACAAGTATTCCTCCTGGATGGAACTACAAGAAGCAGATGATGTCATTATGTGCCGTGCTTTCCCTTTAACGCTAGGTGAAAAAGCCCAAAGGTTGTTCAGAAGATCACATCAAAGGTCTATAAAATGCTAGTACGACCTTGCCACTGCTTTTCTCACCCAATTCATGGAGTCGAAGGCAAGGACCACACCAAAGGAAAGATTGGTAAGCATAAAAGAGGGAAAGACGGAATCCCTCAAAAGTTACTTAGATAGGTTCAACAAATAGTCTATGGAGGTGGAGAAAATCTCTGATGATGCCGCATTCATGGCAGTTTTGTCCGGCCTGAGACCCAAAACGAGGTTCTGGTGGTCTGGTCTGTCCATGAGGAAGCCCCACAAATATATCATGAACTCTTGGGCCGAGCTGAGAAATACATAAGTGCTGAGGAAGCCACCTCAGACCATGAGGACGCCAAGCAAATTCCCTAGTCCCCCCAGTGGACGAAAGGAAGGCACGTGGAGAAAGACTCAGGTCGGGAAAAAAGAAAAGATAAAAGAGATCAAGGTCGTTCTAGACTATATCCCGATAAGTTTCGCAACTATCACCCTCTGAACGCCACATTGGAGGAAGTCTTCCTTCAGACCGAAGCAAAGGAATCTTTTCGTCGACCTCCTCTTGGGAGAAAAGAAACGACTGGAAAAGGCCAAGGAAAGTACTGTCGTTATCATAGAACGACAGGACATAACACTGACAACTGTCGAAACCTTAAGGAAGAAGTGGAAACACTTATTCGACGAGGCCATTTACAGGAGTTTGTTGCAAAGCCGTAGGGAACAGTCCCCGCTGGGCCTCGACAATCGGACCAGCAAGGGGGAAACCAACAAGCACGGTCAGAGCTCCAAGATCGAGAGCCACAACCCCGTGCTGAAATTCGGATGTTGATAAGCGGAAACCAATGTTTGGAAGGATCAAGGAGAACTAGGCGTAAATTGGTGCGTGACGCCCATGTGTACCAAAGTTTTAGTATGAGATGCCCCCCGTCGGTAACTGATGCCTTTCAGGACCCTGAGTGGTTCGGATTCTCGGAAACAGATGCACAGGGAGTTTTACAAGATCAGAGTGATGCACTAGTCATCACAATGAATGTGACTGGGGTTCAAATACATCGGACCCTAGTAGATAACGGAAGCTCGGTAAATGTGCTCTACTACCGAACTTTGAAGCAGATGGCCATACAAGATAGGTACTTCCAGCCATATCCTCGGAAGTTACAAGGATTTTTCGGGGATCCAGTTGAAGCTCGATGGCAGATTGTACTCGATGTAGAGTTCAGCGAGCCCCCGTGCCACAGGAGAACTTTGGCCGACTTCATAGTGGTGGACATCCCTTCAAACTATAATGCCATATTGGGGAGGCCTTTATTGCATGAACTGCAAGCCGCTACCTCAATATATCATTATTGTCTCAAATTCCCAACTCCAAGTGGTCCAGGTGTAATACGTGGAAATCAGGATGAAGCAAGGGCTTGCAACGTAGATCTTCCCAGGCCCTTAGTTGGAGTGTTAAAAAGCCAGTGCTGGGGGCGTAACGGAACGCCAAGGCCCGAGGTCGGTGTGACGCGCACAGTAGATTCCTACACAGATTTGCTGGACCCACGACTAAAAGTACGGGGAGGAGAACCCGTGGAAGAACTAGATGTCATCAAGGTCAGTACAGACATTCCACCAAAAGAGCTAAAAGTAGGCCACGATCTTCAACCCCTAGTTCGGGATCAACTTATCAGTTACCTCCAAGGAAACCTCGACGTATTCGCTTGGGAGCATGCCGACATGAAAGGGATCAATCCAAAAATCATGTGCCATAAGCTGAACGTTGACCCCTCACAAACAGCAGTGAAGAAGGCCTCTGAATCCAGAACGGTATGAAGCTCTTAACAAGGAGGTGCAAAAACTGCTGAATAATGGCTTCATCCGCGAAGTAAAATATCCGAAGTGGATCGTAAACCTGGTGCTGGTCAAAAAGAACAATGGCAATTGGAAGGTATGCATAAACTTTACTGACCTGAACAAATCTTGCCCCAAGGATAGTTTCCCTTTACCGAGAATTGATCAAATGGTAGATGCCACTGCTGGGCACGACCTGCTCAGTTTCATGGATGCCTATTCGGGTTATAATCAGATTCCAATGTATGAACCCGACCAAGAGCACACAGTATTCATCACTAACAAAGGTCTGTACTACTACAAAGTTATGCCATTTGGCCTTAAGAACGCTGGGGCAACCTACCAACGCCTGGTTAACTCCATGTTTGTCAAACAAATTGGCAAGACCATGGAAGTATACGTGGATGACATGTTGGTCAAAAGTACTAAGGCGCAGGAACATCAACAGCACCTCGCTGAAATGTTCGAAATCTTAAGGACATATGGAATGAAGCTAAATCCTCACAAATGTGCCTTTGGGGTCAGCTCGGGGAAATTCTTGGGATACCTAGTGAACCGCAGAGGGATCGAAGCCAACCCATAAAAGATAAGGGCCATCATTGAAATGCGTCCGCCAGCCAGACCTAAGGAAGTCCAAAGTTTGACAGGACGGATAGCTGCCCTCAGCAGGTTCATGTCAAAGTCAACAGATAAGTGCAAACCCTTCTTTGACATATTAAAAAGAGGAAAAAAGTTCGAATGGACGTCAGAATGCCAGGTCGCTTTCAACCAATTGAAATTACACTTGTCTCGACCACCCGTACTATCTAAACCAAAAGAGGGAGAAACACTCATGCTCTATATGACGGTCTCAGAACATGCCGTAAGCGCAGTCCTAACTAGGGAGGAGGACAAAGTACAGCATCCAGTTTACTATGTTTCCAAAGCCCTGCATGATGCTGAGGTTCGTTATTCCCCATTGGAAAAGTTGGCTTACGCGGTGATAATTGCAGCTCGAAAATTAAGGCCCTATTTTCTGGAGCATCCCATTGAGATCTTGACCAATCAACCTTCGCAGAGGTTGCTCATCCTATTGCTCCTCTTCAGCAACCTCAGGTCGGCCCTCATTTTTGGGAGCGACCTCCTCCCTTTTTCTCTTTGCAGCCTCAGCTGCCTTAGCCGCTTTGGCAGCCCAGAAACTCAGCATGTCCGGTTATTGGTCTGAAAAATGCAAAGAAATCAAATTAGCGATAAGCAAAAACAAACAGGATTCACGAGATGTAAGAACTGCCTTACAAGAAACGGTGGGAGCTGAGCTACGAGATCTGCTTTGCGTTGAGGTCAGAGGAGGCAAAGCTCGGAGTAGCCCGGCCTTGAACAAGTTGTCGTTCTTAATTACGAACTTACAGGACCTATCCTTAGGCGAAAGGGCTCGTATGGAGTCCGCCCGTGCCTGAATTGCTGAACTCAGGTGGCAAGGTCGGTAATCTGCAAAACCATAAAAAAATATATATATGATTTAGCCACGTCAAAGAATGATTGCATAGGAAAATGGCTATAGGAATCGTCACTTACAGAGGGAATAGTAAAGGGTAGGGAACTACGTCCCCCCTCTCCACCTCGTCGGGATGGAATTGCCAATCCCCTAAAACGAAAAAGAATTCTTCCTTCCACCCCTTAACCGAAGAAGGAGTGTCTAAGACTAGTGAACCCCCCATCCTGGGCCTAGCACTAGTATACCACCAACCCGTTTTCTTCCCATCTTCCTTAAAGGTGAAAGGGGCGTTGAACTGGGAAACATCCATTTCTGGATGACCTAACTGTCTCCATAAAATTAGGGTCGCTATTAGGGTCCTCCACTCATTTGGGCACAACTGTGTAGGGGCTATTCCCCAGGACGAAAAGAATGACCTGATGATCCTAGGAAAGGGTAATCTCAGGCCTGCCTGAAGAATAGCACTATTAAGGGCGACACATCCTACAGGGGGGCTGTCAGCTCGGTCAGAGGAGGAAGGCATGACTAACTCTATGGAAGGTGGAATGCCGAACCTATTCCTGATTGCAGCTAACGAGCTCTCCGTTATTACCGACCTAAAATCACTCGCCCCCCAAGTTCGGTCCCCACTACTACTCTCTTCTAGTGCCCTCTCCTCCCTTATTTTTCGCCTGTGTTCCATGCTTCTACGTAAATTTGATGTTGGATTTGGAGGAGATGGTGGAGGGTAATATGACGCAATAAGAATAGGTGTGAACACTTCCTAGCAGTCGGAACTAGCGTAGGAAGGGTTATACGACGGGGTGGATGAAGAAGATGCAGATTCTTCCTGTCGATTTCCCCAGGACTGTACACGAGATTCGTCTGAACTCATATAAGCAAGTGGATGGAAAAGTAATGCGTAACAAGAAAAAGGTATTACAAGTTGAAAGAAATACCTGGACAATGGTTCCACGTGAAAAAATTTCTTAAAGGAAGAAAGCCAAGAATCTGTGGGTCTAAGGAATTTGAGAAATTTGAAGTGTCAACGTGAATGAAATAAGGAGAGGGAAAATAGGAATATTATAAGGCGGGATTTGAACCGTTGGGAAAATCAAATTGATTATACGGCTGTCAATCAATGCTAATCAAAGAAAGGGGCGCCCCGCCAATCCCTAAGCGACAGGTGTACCTGACAGCTGAGGGGGCAATTATTACGCGAGTTGGAACTTGTGCCGCATTATTTCGGAGAAAGGTCAGCTTCTTACTTAAATAAGAACTGACCTGGGGGTAACTGTTGACACCGACCTGAGAGGTCGTCCAGCTCGGACTATCATATTCCAGGGAGGGCAAAATGACGCGAGTTCGGATATACGAGGTCAGCTCGACTCTAAGTAACTTACTCGACAAGCTGTTGTAGTCCTTCAAGGCACAATAGTGATTAATGATTATGGATCACTGACAAGATCTTTAAGTTACCAGTCAGAGAGGCACACGTGTAAAGGTCCTATGTCAGCGCCCACCTAGTCCTCCAATCAGATGTCTTAGCTTGCCTAGCTAAGACTTTGCATTTATTACTGAGGCTCATCTGTCCCATCACCTGACGGCCAATAGGATAGAGTTGAGTTCGGGCTCCAACCCTGTTCGCCAACACATGACTCAGCACAGTCCGGCTGTCTATGTTGACAAGACAGGAGTACTAGTCGTCAGAATATTCCTCCTATAAAAAGGTTCAGAATGCAAGTTGAAAAGGGGGAGACCAAGAGAAAACACCGAGGATACTCATTGTAATACTGGGAATATTAACATGAATTTATTCCACTCATTTTGATTGAAATGTCCATTTTTATCTTAAGTTGGGTCTAATTTTGTCCACTCAATTTTGGACGTCAACATACTTGTACAATGAATTTGTACAAGTAGTAAGGTACAAAGATCATTGTCATTGATTTTAAAAATAGTTTTTCAAATCAATGGATAGGAAGTCTGTCAACTCACATATTGTCAAACTAGTTGTACAAGTATCGTGATTTTTTTTTAAAAATTTTTTTCCTGCTGTTGTTGGTCGAATTATTTCCCAACATGTTTAAATGGCAATTGCTTGAATGGCTTGAAGAAAATGTTTAATATTAAAGACGACCATCCATTACCAAGGAAGAAGGAAAATTACGAATCAAAAATTTTATTTAAGTCTTTTAAACTCACTTTTTTTGAGTTTTTTATTATTTTAACTCATTGGCCAACGCTCATGAAAGTTCATTAATGTTGTCAAAATCAGAATGGACTAGTTTTTCAACTGAAAAATTGAAAATCGATCTAAAAACACTTGTGGTTATATGCCAAACAACCGGCAAGGTGTTATGAAACTGTTTTGGTCAAAATAAATTGCCGTGCAGCCAAACTCTACCAAATTCATGTCAAAGATTTTACTTAAACCGTTAATAGACAAATAGCTCTTAGAATTATTATAACAAATAAATGTCAATAAGTTAGTCTCCATACCAAGCATTCAGTGTCTTGTCAAAAATATCTCATAAAATTAGAATAGTCCATACTTAGGTCTTTTTTTCAATAAATTTATGATTAGCTACACAAATTATTTTCCATAATTCTATTAGGTTAACTGTGAGATGTACACAAACGCTGTATTTTTGCTCTTTTCCATCTAGAAGTGTAATCAAAACCATCAACGTGCACTGAAACCGTTAGTTTGGTTTGTGTGGGCCAGTCAACAATTTAGATTGGAATAGACCCGAACCGTCACAAAACCGATTTAAGTCCATGGTATTGGTGAGTCCTATAGAGATGGCATTTAGTGGTTATTTAATAAAATAGGTTGGGGAGACAATCAAGCACAGGAAAACAGGTCAAGTAGAACCCTAGTTGAAAAAAAACAACACAAGAAAGCAGGAAACAGGGGCCCTGGTTCAATGGCCAAAAGTGCTATAGCCAGTCATTACACTTTCAACTCAATAAATACCGAATTTCAAACAGAAACCAAGTAGTAAATTCCAAAAGAACTTCCTGTGCTTAAAAACATACAGTTTCCTTCACAAAACCTGAACAAAGTATTATTTCTCGCAGATCAGAAAAAAAAAATAATAATAATAATAATAATATATACATATACATATACATATACATATACATATACATATACATATATATATATACACCCCATGGAAGAATCAGTTTTCTCTGAGCATAGACAGCCAAGAATTTGGGTACCAAAATGTAAGAATTTGAAGCAGAAAAGAGCAAAGCTGTATATAATTCGCCAATGTATCTACATGCTGCTTTGTTGGACGGAAAATGCAGATTAGATTTGCTGAATTATGGCAACTATGCATGGTTCTAATCTGATTTGTTCTTTGTAAGTTTAGTTTTTAGTTGAAATCTTGTAGTTTATGTATCGTATCGTATCGTATCGTATCGTATCGGCTACTTGTTTATAATTAGGAAAAGATAGAAAGATATAGTTTTTTTTCTCTCTGGAATTTCTTCTGTTGATCAATCTTGTCCAGTTTCATTTGTGTTTCTTCATTACTAATGTAAAATCTTGTCATGTCTAGGAGAGACGATTCCTCGTTAAGACAAATATTTTTATGCATCTCTCTCATGACTGGCTTATACCATACTCTATTCTCGTAAGAAGGGAGAAATGGATCCATATAGTCGGCCGAATTTTATTGAGAATAAGATTAGCAAAGAAATTGGAAAAAATTATAATTCCAGCAACACATGCCAAAAAATCACTTGCATGTCATTCATTCTTTTCTTTTTTTTTAAATAAAAAATTGAAACTCGAAAAAATATACATATGGCCCTGTTTGTCTTTAAAAAATTAAATTGTTGCTACAATATCACTTCTCCACCACATATTTACATAATAAAATATTCTACACACAAACCAATAAAATTTACTTACTTTTTAACCACACGTTCTCCAAAAAATAATATTCCATATACTTGTATGATTTCGGAGTCGTGTAAATTGAAGTATTTAATATTTATTAGTTTTAGCCGGAGCCCATTTGTAAAAATTGTGCTTGAATTAGTCCTTTGATAAAAAAAAAAAGACTTAATCTACAAGTGAAGGGACATATTGAATAAATACCATAGTTTAATCAATTGCTTTTCCAGGTTACCCTAGTGTAAAACTCCAACAACTGAATTTAAGGAATGAACTATATATTAAACTCAGCTTTAATGATGAAAAAATAGAAAAATAAAAATGAAGTATTGATATATCAAATAGAGACTAAACTAAACAGAATCTAAACTCATGGAAGTATAACTTAATTTGTTATTTTTTGACTTTGCAGTAATGTTCAGCCTCTGTTTGAGCCACATTCTCATATTCATTCTCAATTTTATACTCATTTTCAAACACACATTTTTCAATAAAATAATATTTTTCATCACATCAATAATTTTTTCTTCTTTTTCAACCACATATTCCCTATCACATCAAAAAAAAAAAATTCTCTTCTAAAAAATGTGCATCAAACACACTCTCAATTAAAACATAACAAAAACAAAAAGGGCACGTTTAGATATTTGTAAATACTTATATTTTTAAAAATATTTAAATAATTTACTTATATTAACCTTAAAAAAGAAATAAAAAGTATTGTTTTCAAGAGTAAATTGCTTACAATCAAAATAAATAAATAATTTATTTGTTTTCAATAATAGCAAAAATATTTATTTTAAAACTTTCCTTTTTCCTTATGGAAGTAAACCTTAGGAAGCTAGAGAGAGCTTAAATTAAAATTTAAATGATCATAAGTTATTAGTTTTACAGAATGTAAGGACGATTAGTGTACAAGTTGAGTCATATGAAAATGTGTAAATAACAAATATATTGTATTAACTAAAATGTAATTTTTCAACTTCACAAAACAACGTTGAGTAAGAGAAGCACTGAGATGATAAACACATTTTATATTTGTTAGATTACAATTTGCAAACACCAAGCGCATCTAGTGTAGTGGTATCATAGTACCCTCCCACGGTACTGACCGGGGTTCGATTCCCCGGATGCGCACTGCCTTGATTTTTGATATTTTATCCTTTTAATTTCAAATATTTTACTTGCTAATATCAAACTCTTTCATTTGCCTCACAAAATTTTCGTATATACTTTTCCCTTTCACATTATAAATTTTTAATTTTTGATATTTTTCTCTCACTTTTTACTTTTTAATTATTTTACTTTCTAATATCACACACTTTCATTTACCTCTTTACAAAATTTTCATATATACTTTTCCCTTTCACATTATGATTTTTAAATTTTCACTTTACATTCAGAATTTCGCATTCTATTTTCCCATTTGAGTTTAAAAATTTCATCAGTTTTTTATTTTTCCACGTGTCGAAGGAATTGATTCATGAGTTGGCTCAATTTTCTATAGTTGTCCAATAAGACAAAGCCACTCTAACTAAATATGGAAAAAAAAACTCGACAAACCCGATACTCACGGGGCTCCACCCCGAACAGGGAGAGGATAACCCGCTTAATCAGGTATTCAGGGCGGGGACGGGTAACAAGGGTCTCGTCCCGCCTTTTTTTGTTAAATTCAATACTTTAAATGAAAATTTTTCTTAGTTCTAATAGAAAATTGCAACTAAAATTATTTTTCTAAATCTAATGAGTATGGACAATAAAAATAAATTATCAAAAACTAAAAAAAAAAATTAAACGGGTAGTAAACGAGGCAAGGACTCCGCCCCACCTTAAATGGGTAACGGGGTGGGGACAGGGAGAGCCCTCCAACCCCGCCCCACCCCACTTCTCTCCAACTCGTTGCCATCCCTAACTCCAACACCATGATCAACACACTTTATTTTTTTTATTTTTACTTCAAGGAATTCACCCTTCCAATAGGAGGTGTTGAGTTGGCTGAGCAATTTATTGGTTCAACTAGTCTAACAAATGACAATAAAAGTCATAGACGTGAGCCAAATAGCAAAAATCTTGTGAGACTGCTAAAGAAGCAACTAGGCGAGCCCAACCATGCTCCTTGCCTTATTTTTTCCTTATATTGCAATTTTTTGTCTATAAAAAGGCAATGTCGTTGCCTTCAACTTTTACACAACTTGTTCTCTCATTTTCTAAATTTTTAATTATCGTTACCATTTGCTCTCATCACTTTTCTCAAGTATTGGATCAATTTTTTATTTTTATTTTTTTGATTTCATAATTTTTGGCTATTATACCACTTTTTTTAAGTTGATTTCATAATATATTTTTTGCTAATGTCATAATTTTGGCTATTTGTTGTTTCATTATTATACTATGCAATTTACGTAATAGTTAGCTCATCATCAACTTTTTTGAACAAACACAATTCATTCGGATTCTTAACAAACTTTCAAAGATTCTATGAAAAGGTCATTATGTTACGACGTTCGATAAGATGAAAGAAGAATAAAAGTCTTCTTCATAAACTACAGAGGTAGTGTATCTTTAGCCTTTGATGCTAACAAGAATATTTTACGGTATCTACAATAGCTATGTTGATGTCAAAAAACGACTATGCCACTTTTGTCAACTTAATTGATAATGTAGAAGAAATAATCTGAGTTGAAATATGTAAATTGTGCTAAAATAGTAAAATGTTGTTGAAACAATAAGAAAAGAGTGATTTTGCATTAAATGGAGAGACTTTGAAGTGAGTTTCATATAATAGTTGAGTTCAGTCCATATGGGGGACCTTCATAATCCCATATATAGTAGGTAATAGACAAATTGGCTTGTGTTACATCAAATCAGTTATAGTGCTAGCTTTAATTTGTGTATCATTGACCTAATTTTGATTGATTGTTGTGGGATGACAAAAAAATCCGTTAAACCGAATATCCATGGTGGCACACCTCAAACGGGGTGGGTATTACCCGCTTAATTGGGTTTTGGGTGGGGGACGTGTCGAAAAAATTCGCCCTGTGTCGAGGATGGGGCAAGGATGGGTAACAAAGGCCCCACCCTGTTTAATCCAAGGATAAACATAAATTGAAAACAAACTTTAATTAAATGATTAATGATACAAACAAGTCACTAGTTGGTGGGGCCAAGGCCCAACTCCCAAGACCCATTATAAGTTATAACCCAAAGCAGAATGGAATAATCTTCTTGCCAGAACCATTAACAGATTTTAGAATATAGACATGAGGCGGTGAGGGTTGAGCATTTTTCAATTTCATCATACACATAGATTCCGCGCTAGAATTTATTCAATTCTTCTCTTCTCAACCTCCACTACCGACGACTTACACAGCTGAAGGTTATCGATAACTTACAGGGCATAAGGTCTGTTCTATTTGTATTTCAATTAAAGTGATTTAGATGCTTTAATTGCTTTTTCACTTGAATTGAGTTTGCAGTGACTGGTTAAAATACAGTTCAACAATTGACTGGTTTTAATTATTGATATTTTGGTCACCACTTCTTTATTCACATGCAACTGTGGTAAGATTTTTTCATTCTCATGCAAATTTGGTAAATGCAATTCTTTATTGTCGACATATCAATTGTTGAAAATATTATTCACATGTGCAAAGACTGCATAACATAAGTTACAATGCTTTTATATGTTAAATGAAGTGTTCCGTATTTTCTTTGTTGTTGGAGGGAGTTTCCCCTATTTTCTTTAGCCATTGGAAGTTTTTTATGTTGAAGTATGATGGATAAAAACACCATGTTAACTTTGAAGGATTATGTTCCATTTACTCTGAATAAATAAAATTCATGATTTATTATATAAAAGGTATTGCTTCTGATGGTGGAAAGCTATGTCATTCTATAGAAATTATATAAAAATAATATTTTATCTAGTTTTTTATTAAAAAATAATGAAGAAAAGGTAAATGGGGCAATAAACGGGGCAAAGACCCTGACCCGCCCCGCACCATCCCTGACCCGTCCCCGACTTAAACGGGTATAGGGACGGGTATGAGACGAAAAATTATCCGGCGGGACGGGGGTGGGGAAGAATGCCCTACTCATACCCGCCCTGTTGCCATCCTAAGTTGTTGAGGTCGGCTTTCATGTGCCAGTTGGAGCTGAGGTGGGGAGTAATCATTGCCTAATTGTGATTGGTCACAATTAGTGAGGAAAAGCTAACCTCAAGAGAATTGAGATTGTGAGCATATCAACAACACTAGATTGATTGTGTTCTAGTATGGGTATAAGTTCAATGTTGACTAATCACACACATTGAAATTCGAGTATCGAATAAGTAAAAATTTATTTTGAATGGTGTTTGGACCTTTCTAAAGTGCAACTTAAATTTGAACATGAGATATACGAGAAGCAGTTCAACGTTGAGTATGTTATTTTTTATTTGTTTTAGGATAGTAATATGGTTTATGCATAAGTTTTGTTTTGTTTTATTTTGTTCGAGGACAAACAAAGATTTTACTTTGGGGTGTTTGATAAATGCGTTTTGTGAACTTATTCGAGCCAAATTATTAAACTTTTTATGTTGTCAAAATGTTAAATTTTACTCAACTTGGATTAAAGTTCTCTTGTTTCAATTTTGAACTCGTTCATACACTATTGAAAAACAAATATGGATGAATTGATTATTGGATGGAAGGTTTTGAGGACTAATGTGCACATGAGAAGAAGGTCAAAGATAAAAATAGGCATAATTTGTAGTGGACGACCAAGATAGAAGAAATAATGAGGAAAATGACTAAAAAGTGAATTTTGGAAGTTATTATAAGTGGGCACCCGCCCAGTTATAATAGTCGGGTGACAGTTCAACTTGAAGTTTCAAAAGCAGGGACGAATTAATGTGCCTGCCACTCAGTTTTCAACTGGGCACCCGCCCATGCAAATCGCAACAAGAGACTATTTTTCGTTTCGAATTCTTCTCCAGCAAGGACTTTTTTTTAGGCTGATTACTAGATGCTTTTGAAGACTTTTGGATATTAACCTATTGTTGATTATAACTTTAAAGTTTTGAGTATAGCAAACAAGTTAATCTTGTTTATTAACAAATTGAATTTAAGTAATTATAGTTTTTCAAAGCATACGATGGAAAATTAATCGATGGTCATCAAAAGATCAAAAACTATCATCACAAATCGGACTTATGGAGGAGGTTAAGATCAAAGTCACACATTCCAGAATTTAAGAGCCAAACTTCGAGCAGAATAAAGATTTGATTTCTTAGACAAAGTGTAAAGATACTAACACCTTGATATTTGACAATGAATACTTAAGCTCAAAACTCTTCTATCTATTAAAAATAAATTTGTGCATTAAAAGTCATTCTAATGCAATGTTTTGATCAAATATAAAAATGACATTTGAACTTGAAAAATAGTTTTTATCTTGAAAAGTTAGTTAAAAATACTTTACAAAAGTCAATGCCCTTCAAAATCTTCGAATTAGATCAAACGGGTCAAAACGTAAAAGATCGAAACTGCCGGGCAGTCAACCAGCTAAAAGAGGCGGTCGACCAGAAGTTTCCAATGGTCCAAATTTTGACCGTTCCGACCTCTATTTTTCATGTACAAACGGCTATATTGGTCATCCATAGAAAAGGCGGTCAACTGGACGAGTCACCGAACTCACATATTTTTTGAAATTTTGAACTCTATAAATACATATACTTCTTGCATTCATTATAACATTCTTCAAGAGCATCAAAGTGGATTTCTTTTGAGAGATCTCTTTAAACTTACATTTGCATTCATTTAATTTTTTTCTACACATCAAAAAACTTTGATTGATTCAAACTCTTTAATCATCATCTGTATAAGTTTTTCATTTCTTTTTTTGTACTTAACTTATTTATATTACTCATAAAAGAGAGGAATATTTTAAAGAAGATTTTCGAACTTGCATATATTTCTTCTACTTCTTTATATTCAAAATTTTGATTGATTGAATCAAACTTGTAAAATCATCATATTCATCAAGGTAGAGTTGTAATCCACATATGAGCCCGGTAACGGCCCGCGTGAAAAAAAAGACCGCCCGCTACGGGTTCCAAGTCGGCTCACAAATGTTGGATTACAACTCAAGTCCGCCCGCGACCCATCCGGGGTCAAGCCCATGCGGGTCACGGGTTGCGGTTTGTTCTGATTTGATCCGTATTATTGTATAAATAAAATTATAAAAATATAGATTTTTTCATATTTATAGCAAAAAATTATTTTTTTTGTTAAATGCAAACTAAGAATTGAACGAAATGATAAATTCATATTTATACCAAGAAGGTTTACATAGAATTCAAATTTAATATTACATGAATTATTTATAAATTTGCAAAGTTAAATTTAACTTAAACAAATAACAACTAAATGCATTTATAATTACTGTTATCAAATATTTATAGCATAAGTACTTCCCAACAAGGTTGGCACATACTTTTATTATAATTTATAGTTTAAGTACATCCCAACTACTCTCTCCCTTCCCCCCTCCCCCTTTTTCAATTTTTTTTAAAATTTTTTTTTCACGGGCCAACGGGTTAACGGCGGCCCGTGAAGGTGCAACCCACAAAACCCGCAGGTCACACCTCCTTGACCCGTGAACCGCTCGCTCTGGTCACGGGTCAACCCACGGTCCCAGGTCGATCCGAGCCGATTTTTACGGGTTTGGCGGGTCCATCCGTCTTGACACCTCTACATGAAGGTTTCTCATCGCTTTCTTGGTACTTAATTTAGTAAAATCATTCATTAAAATAGATATATATTTCGAGAAGATTTTTGAACTTACGTTGCATTTATTTCTTTTTCATCTTCTCATTGAAAAATATTAATTGAATGAATCAAATTTCTAATTATCATATATATCAAAGTTTTTTTATCTAATGTTTGAACTATCATTTATTAATATTTAATTCATTTGTATCATTTATTAAGAGAGAATTTCATTGTAAAATCATTTACTCTAAATTTGTAGATCGTATTGAGGTCCCATGAAAGCTCAATAGTATAAAGATCAATGCTCCTTGTTGTAAATTACCTGTGTGGATCATATTGAGGTCCTGCAAAGTTCAATAGTGTGGGTCATATTGAGGTCATGTACAACTCAATATTGTATAAGGATCAGTACTCTTTGTTCGTAAGTCATTGAAAGCGTTGTAAATGGTAGATTGCACCATAAGTTAATCGATATAGTGAAAAGACATTAGTTGTGCTAGAGAGGCTGGTAACAGAGGACATAGATTATTGTTTTGGATCGAACATTCACAATTATATCGTTTGCATCATTTCTTTCATTTTTCTTATCTCCTTCATATTTGCGTTTATTATTTTTATTAATCTATTTAGTCTTTACTTACTTGAATTTAGATTAATTATTCGAAAAAATTTTAAAAATTAATTCACCCCATTTTGGTTAGTTATTCTTGCAAAAAGAGGAGAAAAATGCAAGATCGGATTCAAGAAATTCAAAGATCAAATTCAAGAATTCTAGGTGATGAACTATTTGTATTTCTTTTTTTTCACAACATGTTAGGCTAAAGTAATCTACAACTAGGATTACGATGAATATCGTGAACCTTTAACTCTTGATTTTTTTTTTGACATCAAAGGTCCTTTTTTATTTTGAATGATTGACATGATTTATTACTCTATAATTATATGTTAATGGTTGTATGAGTGTTATGTCTTGTTTTACTTTCAAAAGATTGAAAATAATTTAGACATAGCGTCAACTGTCGCAGAATCTCATAGGTAGAGGTGGCAATCGAGCCGAGTGGCTCGTTGGCTCAACCGCTCGGCTTGTCAAAAAGAGCCCGAGCCCGAGCAGGTCGGCTCGCTAGATGAGCCGAGCTGCATTTAAACGAGCCGCTCGTCGAGCGGTTCGTCGTTATTACGAGCCACGACCCGCTCGGCTCGTGGCTCGTATATATAAAAAAAATTTAAAAAGTCTATTGTGACCGTTTCGGTCACTGAAAAAGTTTGGTCACTTTTAATTTTTTTTATTTGTTTCTTTTCTTTTCTTCATTTCTCTAATTTTCTTCCCTAATAAATACCCACCAATTACAACACTTTTTTCCCACCAAAACTTACTTTCAATATTGATCTCTCATTCTCTACTCTACTTTCTACAATTTACAAATAAATATCAACAATATCATTCATTCATTCATTCTATAATCCTCTTTTACTTTTTTTTTAACATTATTATCTTGATTTTACAATTCATTTTATACACTACTACATAATTTTCATTCACTTCTCAATTCTACATTTTTACATTCTACTTCAAGTCTTCAACATTCAATTTCTATTATTCACAAATGGATCCATGATCATTTGTTGAAAACTTGTTCAATATGGAAGGCGAAATACATGTCCAAACTCAATTTGGAAATGAATTCGTCAATCTCAATGGATTACCACAAGAAAACATTCAACATTTCGACGTTCATGAATGTAGTCATCTAATTGATTTGAATGAGTTAATGTTGATTTTAGTATTCCAATTGATTTGGAACAAGATGAAAAACCTACATTAAATATTCCCGATGCAAGAGGGAAGAGAAAAGGGAAGAAGCACGCAAAATATTGGGACCATTTTAAATTGGTTTAAACAGGTCGTGTGGTCAATGGACTTCTACAAACCAAAGCAGTATGTAAATACTGCCAACAACGACTAGTATGACAAAAAGGCATTGGAACTACTCACTTCAATCGTCACTGCAAAAATTGTGGGCCAAACATCGGTGCTACTACTACGCCACTTTCTATGTGGATATATTCGGAGGAGGAAGCTCGAACGGGAATGGTGAAATTCGTTGTCGTGGCGGAGTGACACTAGCAATAGCCGACAACCAACAATTCGTAAACTACGTCAAACAATATCTTCAATCGAGGTACGTTGGAGTAAGTCGAAATACTCTTCGTTCTGATACAATTGAATATTTTCTTAATGCAAAGAAACTATTGATTGCAGATTTAGAAAAATATGGGGGTGTGATATCTTTAACGTTTGATATGTGGGAAATGATTAATAAGAGAGGTTATATAGCTGCAACTGCATACTATATAAACTCACTTTGAATCATGCATAAAAAAATTATTGTTTTTAAAATTATTGAGTACATGCACAACGCCCAAACTATATTTAATGCTATTATGAACATTATTAGAGAGTATAAATGCGAGAGTAAAATTTGTTCTTTTACATTTGACGACGCTAGTGTAAATAAGATTGTTATCAATAAATTGCATAGAGTACTTCAACCCGATTTCGGTGATTATTTATTTCATATTCGATGTGTATGCCATATTTTTAATTTAATAGTACAAGACGTTTTAAAACATGTTAAGGATGAAATTAAACGAATTAAGAATGCACTTGTATATATCATGATTACACCTAATAGAAACAAGCATTTGAAAAAAAATTGTGAAGAAGCTGGGATGACGTATACAAAAACTTTTATTACGATGTAGGCCATAGATGAAACTCAACTTACTTATTATTAAAATCATGTGAAGGTTTTGAACATTTAATTACTGAATTTTATAACAATAGGCATGTTAGAGACGAATCCGATTGGAATATAGTTTTAAAATTAAAAAAATTTTGACAAGTTTTTATGATTCTATAAATATATTGTCTGCTGTTTATTATCACACTAGTTGTATGGTTCTTGAACGTCTTTATATAATTGTTAGGGCTTTTAAGAGATTTCAAAATGATCCCGATTTTCATACGGTTATATATTCCATGGAATTAAAATTTAGAAAATATTGAGAAGAATTACCTATGTTATTTCATTTAGTATGCGTTATGGACCCCCGATATAATTTATCGGGTAAAAAATTTGTAATTGATCAAATTTCAAATGCTTTAACTTTTAATGTACCTATTACTTATAGGGATTTGGAGCAAACGTTACGTAAAATGTATGAATTATATGCTTCACGAATGGGTACACATATTACTCGTGTACCTACAACTACTCACCCCACTAATATAACAGATGACAAAGCTGAAGTTTTAAATTTATTCGAAAGCATGAACTCCTATAGATATGATTTAACTACATATGCATGTGGTTCCTCCAGTAATAATAGTAGTAGTTTGTCTTCCACAGCATGTACTCAAACTTCGAGTAATAATTCAAATACGTTGCCAGCTGAATTAATTGATCACTTTAGTCATACTTTGCCTAGTAACAAAGCAATTAGGAAAAGTTCAGAAAAGGAAATTCAATTCTGGCGAAGTTATGAAAGCCGATGGCCCGGCAATGACAAAAGATCTACTAACAATTCCGGTTAGCACTGTAGTTTCGGAGTCTGCTTCTAATGCAGCGAAGATGATTCTTTCTGAGGTCAGGAGTAGATTAAAAGAAGATATTTTGGAAGCGTTAATGTGTGCGAATGACTGGAAAGACGCTAATTATTGAATTCAAGATAAATATGCCGAAATTGCATGTAGCCAAGTAAGTGATATTTAATTTCAATGTATTCATCACAAAATTTTATTTTCATACCTTTATAATTTGTTTTTAAAAAAATTGTACACGTAACAAGTTGTTCGTGTATAACTTTTAACTCCGCCTACTCGAAATTGAAGTAGTCGATCCCAAACCCGATCGCCAAAAAACCAACTAGCCGAGCTTAGTGGTTCACGAGCCACGAGCTCGGCTCATGCCGGTAAGGGCCGAGCCGGCTCAACTTGGCTCATTGCTACCACTACTCATAGATGATAGAAATATACCGCTATACTTTATGTGATATTTGAGTATTCACAAATGCTTAAAGAATTCTTATATGTTCACATTCTTCATATGAATATAGTTGTGTCATATGTAAGGACATGTTTAGCTCTACTCAAGAGAGATTGAAACAATTTAGAAATATTAATCTTCATAATTGTCACTTGTTGTCAATTCAAAGGTTCTTAGTTAAAGGGAATTGATATAAGGAGATTCAGGGATCCTAGTATATTTTTCATCAAACTTGCATTCATTATAATTTTGTATCGATTTGGCTAAACTGGATCTTGTATTCATAAGTAGATTATCTAATTACAATTTAGTTTTAGAAAAAATCACAATTTTCATTATTTCCGTTAAGGCTAAGTTAATTCGAACTTAAACTAGTACAATCTTTGTGGATACAATACTTGGACTCAAAAATTTGATTTATTACTTGTTAACGAACCGTGCACTTGCGGTATTTTAAAAGAAATTATTTCGCAACAGAGATGAACATACATGCACCATGGTTTGGCAGAATAGAAGAGTTCATGTAGGTTATTTGGCCAAAAATACATATATAAGTTTTAGTTTTGTAGAGACTGTTCAAGAAGATTGCATGTATGAGATAACAAAGCATCAGTTTTATATGACTCGATCTAAATGTGCAGAAGTGGTGAATGAGATTGTTGCTGAACAATACAAAATCTTGTGGGATCATATAAAGGAATTGAAGAGAAATAATCCTGGCAGATTGAAGGTGCACGACCTACTTTTAAGAGATTGTACATATGTTTGGAGACTTGTAAGGAGGGTGTTAAGGTAGGTTGCATGCCTATATGAAAGACTAACTAAGGTAAACAATTGTTGGCAACTATTGGAATTGATGGAAATAATTGCATGTTCCTTATAGCATGGACAGTTGTAGATGTTGAGAACAAAAAAAATTGGTAATGGTTCATAGGGATGTATAACAGCAGAGCTTGGACTTTCATATCTGATAAACAAAAGGTTTAATGGACTCATTAAATCAGTTTTGTGAAGGGATCTGAGCATGTATTGTGTTAGAAATCTGTATAACAACTTCACTTTGGTACATAAAGGTCTAAATCTTAAGAACTTGTTTTGGGCTACTACGAGGGCAACAATTGTGCCAGAGTAGAGGAATTCAACGAATGAAATGAGAGACATCAATGAAGAAGCTTAGGGTTCAATGAAAACTAGCCTGCTAGTGGAGCAGATCATACTTCCAAAAGCATTCCAGGTACGATATTCTTTTAAATAACTTAAGCGAGGCATTCAATTCTTTAGTTGTTGTTATCATAGAGAAGCGTATCATTTCAATGCTAGAGATCAGACACCAACAAATGATAAGAATGAATACCAAAAGAAAATTTGTCCAGAGATAGGATCATGCATTTGGAACTAGAATCTTTGAGATCATTGAGAAGTCTAAGGTAGAGGCAAGGTACTTGAAGGCAGATTATTCAGGTCATGAGAAGTTTGAGATCAGTAGCATAGATGGATTGAGATTGAGTGTTGACTTAACAAAACATGAATAGGGACATGCATATATGACTATATTGATCCATGTTGTAAGGAAACATACCTAAGTTGTGACACTTTAGTGATCCAACCGATGTCAGGACCTGAGCTATAGGGAAAACATCATTTGAATCCACCCATGAAGAAGAAACGGACAGGCAGGCCCAAAAAGTTAAAAAAAAAAAAGATCCTAAACAGAGCCACTTGCTGGAGTGAAAATGGGAAAAACTGACATGAAGACGAGGTGTAAACATTGTAGGGAGCAGACCATAATAAGAGAACATGTAAGGCTATACGGCCTGGTGAATTAAGTTCACAGTAAAAATCACAATCAAACACACAATCGAAAACTCAATCAGATACACAGTCAAAGCATTAAAAGGAAAGAGAAAATCATCTTCATCAATAGTCTCCCAATCACAGAGGTGGAAGTCTTAGGAAAAAGGAGCAAAATCTTGAACATGTGATTTAATTAGCAAGATTTTGAAATATCTCGCAAATAGTTAACATCATTTGGTAGTTACAAAGTGAACTTATGATGATGCAAATATGTAATTTGCAATGGAAAATAGTAAGCATCTTTTTGATCATAGTTGTTCATACTATTCCAAGTTGAATTTTTTTACATAATATCGTATTTTGATTTGTACAAATACACACATAAGAGGTTGGGACATTTTCTTCATGATCTTTATTGTTAGGAACTTTTCAAGAATCATAATCAAATGTTTAGGACTATTGTTACTATGAATTACAAATGTTTATGACTATTGTTGCATGCATTACAAGGGTTTGGGACTATTCTGAAACTTAGTATGAACTTGGGACCTATGCTGCACCATCTAAAGACGTTTGGGGCTTGCATTGACCTTTAATTTTACCTAAAACAACAAGCAAAAAAAGGTAAAGTGGAAATTGGTAACAATTTTGAATTAAGGAGATACTTCATTTGCAAAAAAAGTATAATACAGCATTCAAAACACAATACCTAAGACAAAACACAATATCCCAAAACCCATGCCTAACTTCTGAACACAAAAACCCCCATCCCAAAACCTATCCTACAAATCTAGTTACTAGCTCATTTTACAAAAACTCCACACATAAATTCGGACAGCCAAGTCTTCCACACGCTTTGTCTTGTTGACTGGAGGGTGTTCATTTCAATTTCCACGTCCTCATAGCCTGTAAAAATTCAAGAATCAACTCCTTAGATCTTTTTCAAATTGGAGGGTCACACCACACAAAGAAGGTACATCCACCCTAATCTTGACTCTGTGGGCAAGTCAATGCATCGGCCTTTTGGGAATTTTATTAGCCCCACGAGAACGCTTTGTCTCGTCACATATCTAGGATGCTTTCCTCTATTTTTCGCTGCCTTTACGACCTTAACTACTGCTTCCGTTTCATATGTGTCGACGCAATAACCTCCATTACCACCCATGTAACAAAGCCTCCTTTCTCCGCCATTCTCAAACCCCTCATAGATGTTCTTTCCTACAAGCAAGACCAGAACTCAAAGACGAGTGCTTTGTTGTGCCTAACTACCATTGTGGAGAGGGTTAGGAGTTTAAGGAAAAGAGAGAAACAATTGATGTAATAATTGCGGTAATGGGAACAATGGGTGAAGGGGTTAGGGGTTAAGTTTAGGGATGGCAACGGTTCGATTCGGGGTCTGTTCGGCCAAAACCATAATCGCACCATCAAAATTTTGGTCATACCATAATCACGTAAGTCGGTTCGGTTCGGTTCAATTCGTATCTCGGTTAGGTTCGGTTAATAACCACTAAAATAAATTATTTTTTATAAATCCAAACTCCAAACGTCAAACTCTATGTTTACATGATCAGCGGTAATAGAATTACTAACAAATTTATCAAAACCAGCTATGCGAGAATGCTTTCCAACAGTAGTAGACGACTCAGATTGCAAAGATAATGAAGAGTGAGATGTATTTTCTGTCGAATGACTTGGTCTCTTGTACTGTTTGAGCAATTTATGACAAAATGCTTTAACCTTTTCAACCTCTACCTGAGCTTCATCTCCAAAGATCAGAGGGAAATGGTATTCAACTAGTTTCATCTTGTATCTCGGATCTAATATAGTTGCAACAACTAGAATTCTATGCATGTCACTCCAATATTTGTCAAACTTTTCCTTCATGCTTGACGCCATCCATTTGACTTCATCACAAGATGATGTGCTCTAATCACGAATTGCCAACTTTATGTCACAAATATTTGGAAAGTACAGATTGGCAGTAGGATATTTTGTACCTGAAAATATTTCAGTCGCTTCATAAAATATCTCCAACTTATCACAAATCTCCGTAACCAAGTTCCAATCACTCTCATTGGATACACTTCTATATTGAGGCTCTCTTTGCCTTAGACGAGGAAAAAGTTATTTGTAAAGTAAAGTAGTATGAATCATTAGATACGTGAAGTTCAAATGATTCTTGCAATCGAGTACTAACCTTTTTTCACAAGGGATTTTCATTTGTCGTGCAACTGCCTCAAATGTTTCAACTCTTTTTGGTGCTACTGACCAATATGAAACAATATCGCGGACTCTCTCGACACCCAAGCTAATTTAACGTGTAGGGAATATTGAAATTGGGCTTCATTGGCAGTGGGCTGGGTTATTGGGTTAAGATTTACTTAATGTTAATTGGGCCAGAATTCTGGGAAGCTCAATCGTCAAAATTGCCCAATTAATTTTGAGAAAGAATAATGGAAAACTCAATTCTCCAATTAATTTGTTTTTAAACGGATAATCGGTTCAGAGCGGGGCACCATCGCTAAATACCATACCCGCCTCTAAATGAAGCGGTTCATGAAAATCAAAACCATAACCATCCCATTGCACCATTAGTTCGATTTTTTTCGCCCCATTCGATTCGATGAACCGCGATTTTCGATTTTAACTGTTCGAATGGTCATCCCTAGTTAAGTGACATGAACAATTAATGTAATAATTTTAGGGAGAAAAGGAGGCGGTGATGGTGGCAATGACGGTGAATGGTGTTGGTGGGAGAGAATCAAGGAAAGAAAGTGATTTTTTTTTCCTGATTTGATTTTTTAATTATTTATTTGTGACTTACTTGTAATTTTTTTTTAAAAAAATTTGGGACTATGAATATAATTAATTTTTTTATTTTTTTCTTCTTTTATTTAATTGCGATGGTATATTCGTCATTGCATAAATTTTTATTATTAAGAAAATGAACAATAAAGGATATTTCATTCTAAACGTTTCAAATAAGGGGACATATTGTGCTATTTGAACAAGTATAATGGATGATAGGGAATATATACGGATGTTTTGTGCTATTTTCAAAGCACACTGAGGTTTCAACAATTTGATCAGGGGTTATAGCCCTGTTTATCTATACTTAAACATCGTTAATATCACCGAAATATTCATGTTAATTAGCATTTCTTGGATTCTGATACGCTGTCCAACTATTCCATGGTTCTCCGGTCTACAGTACATATTCATGTACAAGTTGATTTCAATTTCTACTCTGTGTGTGTTTCGGAATTTTAGTTCGGATTATTGAAATTGTGAAGTTGTATTTGGTGTTGTAAAATTGAGAATTGAAGATGAAGTTGTTGAATGTGGCCACGTGTAATTTGAATCAATGGGCAATGATTTATTATTGCAACATGAATAATATTAAAGAGTCGATTTCTAGGGCTAAAGAAGCCAGCGCAGTGATTCGGCGTGGCCCAGAGCTTGAAATCACTGGCTATGGCTGTGAAGACCATTTCTTGGAACTTGATACCGTCACTCATGCGTAAGTGCTTTCAAATTTGATTAATTATTTTTATGTGAATGCAGGTCTATTATTTATTGTAAGGATTCTGGTTTGATAACAGATAATTGAGTTGTTTGGAAAGAAATAGAGGAATTGTGTTAATTGAGTGCAAAAATAGTTAAAAAGCTGGAATGAGTATGTCAATTTATGTAAAGTTTGAATTTTTTATTGACATAAATAAAAGTAGAATGGAGAGATTGATATAAACAGTACAGACATTGAATTGCTTATAGAGTTATAATTGTTCTTTATGCCAATCTGCGAACATCTAGCATCAATTGGGAGCCTACCTTATTGTGTATCGTATGATAACATTGTTGTCATTATCAACTGATTTTTGACCAATTTTGTTACTTTTGTAAGTCGAAATTAATGCAAACTTTCTGCAAAGGGGAATGATAATCGCAAAGCATGGTGCCCAACTTATTTTGCATAGTATATCAGTTGTTTCCAGAAGAAGAAATTATAGTCCCAAGATTCAGTAGAAATTCTTATGCTTGGTGTGCAAATAATTGATGCTGAGAGAGATTTGTTGGGATAAAAAGTTTACTCTCTAGAATTTTCGCAACTATGGCTTTCTAGAAATATACTACTTCACAGGACCTTGTGTTATTGTGTTTTGTCTATTTTTTCATTTCTTTTAAAATATTGTGAATAATTGTTTGCAGGTGAGAGTGCTTACAAGAACTATTTCTTGGTGATTGGACCGATGGCATATTATGTTGTTTTGGTATGCCTGTTATCAAGGGGTCAGAGAATTTTAGTTGTCAGGTGCTGTGCTTGAACAGAAAAATAGTGATGATACACCCAAAGATGTGGCTTGCAAATGATGGAAACTAAAGGGAACTCTGTTGGTTTACAGCTTGGAAGCAAAAAGAGCATCTTGAGGACTTACTGCTCCCAATCGAAATATCTGAGTCTTTATCGCTGACAACTGTGCCTTTCGGCTATGGTTATAGTCAGTTTCTTGACATGTATGTTATGATATCTCCAGCACTTTTGTGATTGAATTTCAATTTTCAAGGTGTTTGATCTATTAATGAATCTGTATGGATTAAGTAGCAATATATGTAATTTCACCACTACAAATTTTCATATTTTGATGGTGTAGAACTAGCGAATTATTAACCTCCTATCATCATATTGGATTAATATTTAAGAGAAGATTAGTAGAGATGCTGTGAGCATCCACACGTATTTAGACCAGAAGTCCTACTTTATTCTGTCTTTAAATTACTTGTGTCTTGTTTATTCTCTTGGTTCTATCTACCATGCATATCTTTGGTTCTTTTGACATGTGCATTGGACTTGATTCTTTCTAGCTTTCTTTTAATTCATATCTATGGGAACCGCTGTGACTGTATATGCCCTTTTCTCAATTCACGTATTTCCCGAATTTTTTTTTTCTTTTCCTTTTTCCTGAAGTTCTAATACTAAGAATATATGTTCCCCTCAGCGCTGTTCCAGCTGAAGTTTGCGAGGAACTTTTTAGTCCTATTCTCCCTCATGCTGAGCTTGCATTGAATGGTGTTGAAGTTTTTATGAATGGTGTGGAAGTCATCACCAAATAAGAAAGCTTGATATTCGCCTTTGTGCTTTTTTAGGTGCTACACATACTTGTGGAGAAGTTTACATGTACAGTAATCAGCAAGGATGTGATGGTGGACGTCTTTATTATGGTGAGACTGATGTTCTTAATTGATTTATCATATTCCATTCTCTGTTTAGGAAACATATACTGTGTTTTATCTGTTAACCTCCAGTTTCAGCATTATCAGACTTTATCTGGTTCATCTGGCTTTATCTTTTTTTTCCCCAAAGAAATTGAACCTTCAGGATCTGTTGTTGATAAATTAATGTTTCACAGATGGACGTTCTTGCATTTTTGTGAATGGAAATATGGTTGCCCAAGGTTCCCAATTTTCCATGAAGGATGTAGAATTGGTGGTTGCTCAAATAGATATAGATGCTGTATTCTGAAAACTCCATCCCACTATTTATTTGAACTATAGAGGATGATGTGCTTGTATGTCTTCGTATATTAATAAAAAAGTATACACTGGTTAATCTTACCTCCTTAATACAAGCTGATTGGAGTTGACTGGTTTGACTTCCCGGGGCATATTGCTTTGTTTCCTCTCATTTCATTCTACATAAGCAATGGTTTTCCCTTAAGCAAGTGTGATTTGTATCTTTTGTGCTATTGCAGCTGGGAATTCGGCACATGATATTGGGAATGACGTGATCCAGTAACCGTTTATATTCTAACGCTTAGTTTGATATAAAAATTTTCAGAATAGATTTTGTGAAAAGTATTTTTTTTTAGAATGTGTGGTTAAAAAATGTAGTGCAAACTTATGGCTCCATGCGCAAAATTATTTTATAGGGAGAATGTTTAATTGAAAAATACTTTGAAAAAAATGAATAGTAAAGAATTTGTACAAAACATGGGCTACATATAGTTAGTAGAGTTGCTATCCCAAAGCCAATAAGAAATGGGAGGCAAGATTAATATATTAGTACCTCCGTCCCATCAAGATAGGCTCTACCCTGCTCGTTTTCCTTTAAAATAAACTCTTTAATTTTCATATTTATTTTCAATCACATATTCACACAATAAAATATTTTGCATATTGTTGAAGATATGCAAAGAATAATCTTTATGATGTTTTTCCAATAGTGTAGGATTATTTTCCTTAATAGTTGATTGTATTATTATTATACAATTTTTCATTTTAGAGTTATTTATAGCCCTATAAATATGGTCTATTACTTTGTAATAGAAACACGTTTATTATATACAATTTATAATATTCTTCACATGGTATCAGAGCCCACTAAGCTCTAACGAGCAATTCGATCCGATTAAGACTCCAAAAAGTGAGCATACGGATTTCAAAATTGGTGTGCTCAAATGAGCCACCGTCTTGCGGGGTCATGTTAAAGGGATAGAATCCCAAATCGAATAAAGATGTAAACATAAACCAACTTATAAAGGATTATGTTACTCCTTTTAATAAGGTTGACATTTTAAGATGGAACCTCAATTCTTAATATGGTATTAGAGCAGTTTTGATTCTAAACAAATTAACCTTTGAATTTTGTTTCCGGTGAGCGGCTTTGAGCAGCTCGTCCGGCTATCAGTGTTGTTTTTCTTTTTTTATTGGGTTGTTGGAGTAATTGGGCCAATTATTTAATTGATTTGATTTTACTATGGAATATATGGTTTTTTTTTCGGAGTTTGGCATTTTCTCTTCTGAAACTTGTTTGGAGTTTCTTCAGCTTTTGGCAATCTGGAATTTGGTCTGGTTTATTTGGAATTTGGTTTATTATGTCCATTCATCTGGAATTTGGTCAAGTTCATCTGGAATTTGGTTTAGTATATGTCCAGTTCATTTGGATTTTGGAATTTGATTTGTTGTTGGTTCCGTGTATCCGAAATTTGAAATTTGCATCCAGTTTATTTGGTATTTGTCGAGCTGGAATTTGAAATTTGCGTCCAGTTCATTTGGTATTTGTCAAGCTGGAATTTGAAATTTGCATCCAATTAATTTGGATATGAAATTTGCATCCCTTTGGTTTAGCAGTGGATGTGTTGGTTACTTGTAGATATGGGTATTCCTTTTTCCTCTCCAACTCGTATTGAGATTGACTATCATCTGATTTCTCCTTCAAGTCTTGGTGATGGTTTGATTAGATTGATGGATAATGATTTTTCATTATCATCAACTTTGAGTTATTTGTTTGGGTTAGTTGACATACAAGCAATTTTGAAGATTTGATTAGATCGATTTATCTTTCAAATTCAATTTGATTGCTGCTATACCATATTGATTTTGAGGGAGGGTGTTGATGATATGAAAAGAATAATCTCTACGTTATTTTTCCAATAGTGTAGGATTATTTTTCTTAATAGTTGATTGTATAATTATTATGCAATCTTTCCTTTTAGAATTATTTATAGCCCTATGAATAGGGTCTTTTACTTTGTAATAGAAACAAGTTTATTATATACAATTTATAATATTCTTCACACATGTAAATCAAAAAGTTTTTCCTACTTTTTAACCACACACTCTCCAAAAGAAATCTCTATTCAGAAAATCATTATCTTTCAATAATGACCATCAAACAAGGTCTTGATTTTTTTTCGCTTGCCCCAAATTATAGGTCACTTTCCTTATTGAAAATATAGATATTTTTTTAGTTTTCTAATATGCTATATAAACCATTATTTCATGTAGGGCTATATTAGGAAAATTGTAAGAAAAATTCAAATTTTCAACTATATTGATTACATTTTCTTAATCTATGTGAAAACAGAAACACGCCTATCCTTATGGGATGGAGGTAGTAGTATTTTGATCAATAGTTTGCTGGCCAATTTTGCACTTTTGACATGCCGATCGCCTCTGTGCATATTCTGTTATCTCAAATTTTGGGCAAGTGCAATCCATGATCCTTGATTTTTTCTTCTTACCCAGTGTTAGCTGTCTCTGGTTTTTAATTCTTCATCTGATGGCAGGTTACTAGTCTTGGAGGATCTATATGTAGCTTTCAAGGACAAGCAAGCTGTAAACAGAGAGCATCCTCAGTAGTTGTACCTTACAAGCTTTGCCAGTCTTTTAATCTCCAAATGTCACTCTCAAGCCCACTTAAGGTGAGCTCTTGTAATGCGGCCACGGTTGAAATCAAAAGAAAGAGAGACGCTGACTTTTAGATTGATGTTTTAACTGCCTCATGCATGAGCTTCTTGTTGAAGTGGATAAAGCTAGATACCTTACACGAAGGATTTAATATGAAATTTACAATTATACTTTTCGGGGTGAATGTATATTAAAAGAAAGATAAAAAAAAAACTAAATTTTCAATTTTTTCCTCCCTCTTAGGGATTTGGATGTGGGATAAAGGCTATGATGCACAGATACTCTTACTAGGGCGGTAACACGTGTCTTGTCTTGTCTTGTCCTGTCATGTCAACGTGAGACCTTGACACTCTCCAGACAATCAAGGACATGTATCCAACAAGTCTCATGCCTTGTCCCTTTTTTATATATTTTAAAATTATCGATACTCGAGGGATACTTTAAAGACACCTCTCGGGAAAGTGTTCAAAATGACGTGCCTTGTTCTATATCAAAAATTCTGAAATTAAAAATAGAATATGAAAATTTTGAAGAATTTAAATTGTCATGTCCTTGAGGTACCGTTGTCCTGCTTTTTCAAAAAATCATCTATCTTCATGTCATTTTGTGTCCATACAAGTTAGGGTAGGGGTGATAGGAGGTGGGGAGAACCGTGGAAATGAAAATTTATTTACATTGCACTTTTAGTAGTTTTACTGGGCTGGATGCGTCTTTGTTCTGCTGAAGTGTGGCGTCATTCAATCAATCTTTTGGTTTTCTAAGATAGTTTCTTTCTTTTTCTTGTAGCTTCATTCAGGCAACCTTACTATGCTAAATTTTATTGCTCCTCTGCAGATTCAATATCAATCTCTGGAAGAGGAAATAGATTTTGGACCTGGTTGCTGGTTATGGGATTATTTAAGACGAAGTGGCGCATCTGGTTTTTTGCTTCCACTTTCAGGTGGGCTGATAGCTCATCTGTTGCTGCTATAGTTGGTTGTATGTTCCATCTTGTTGTAAAAGGTTAGTTTGGGCTTCTAGCTTCTTTAACTGTCTCTGTTTCAAGGATCAAGCTTTTGATGAATAATGTGCTTTGTTCTGTATGTTTTCTTTATTGATTTCAACACTCATGTGCATGAATGAGATTATTGTTTGATAGTATCCTTTTAACACTCGTCGCTCATCTTAAACTTAGCATCTTAAAGAATATCCCCCTTGTCAAAAGGTCAAGGTCTAAACAGGTTGTATTTGCAGTAAGGTTTAGCAAATCATGACTGGAAGCTGATAGAGCTGTCAAGGTCTTGATTTGGGTAAATGCATATTTTTGTTCACTTGGTACATGCAAGCAATTTATTATTGTCATAGGCTATTTTGCTAGTCATTGGATAGTCGACTAATTGTCCAGTCCACTATGTAACTCCCCAGATTTCAAATAAAATTTAGAGAATTGCAAAGTTCATTTTATTCATTACATGGTAGAATGATATTATAATAAAATTAAAATTTAATACTTAAAATACTAAACTTTGGATTAATTAAACTTAAATAACATTCAAATTTCAAAGTCATGCTACTGGGAATAATCTAAAATTCATTAATGCAAGCTCATAAAATCTAGTTACTTTGACAAGGAAAAGAGAAAAAAAAAAACAACTTAATTGTCACATTTTCAAGAAAAACCCCTTCGTACATGGCTTCACTGTTTGGTAATAAAATAGGATTGAGTATAAAAATACCTAGTAGGACACATGCACCCTAATACGATATTATGTTATAAACATAAACCTAATACATACCAATACCATCATTTCGTCAAGAGCAGCCAGTGATCAAGTGATAGCTCTAGTTAATATAATTTTGTGTAATTATCGAAGAAAGCTCCTAAGGGATCTCGCATTTCATTTTGTAGATGGGTCAAAGGTCAATTAGCATTTCATGTAAATATATACATAAATAAGATGATACTGTAAATTGGCAGGCCCCCAACTTGCTCGTATAATAAATCCTACCTTAAAAACTGCAAATGAGTTGAACTTGGCCTAAAATGGAAAATGCTGAAATCCTATTTGCCTCCTTCTATACGTAAGTTTAAGAATATGACAAGAGACAGTTGAGGGAAAGAGGGAGTAAGAATATATAAGAGAGAGTAGGAACAAAAAGAGAGAGAGAGAGAGAGAGAGAGAGAGAGAGAGAGAGAGAGAGAGAGAGAGAGAGAGAGAGAGAGAGAGAGAGAGTTGAAAATAAAAGTGTGGAAATCTGTGAGTGAATGAGAGAGTGGTGAGATAAATAAAGAATATGTAGAGAGTGGGATTAATGATAAGAGACGGAGGGGAATACTGGAGAGGAAACATGTGTGAATGTGTGGGTGAATGAGAGGGGTAGAGAGAGGAAAATGTGGAATAGAGAGAGAGTGATGGAAACGTGGGGAGAATATTGGGAAGTACGAAAAGTAAATAGAAAGAAAAAATAAAAAAATCAGGTTGTTACACACTACTCTTACTGTTTCTAATTGAAAAAGGAAAAGGTGATGTTTTTATTACACAGACCAGCTATATCTAGTACATCGTTCATGTATTGCTGAATAGAATTATTTATATCTATTTATAGTCTTCTGCTTGATCGGCAACTTTGAAAATATTACCTGGGTAAGTGTCAAATATTTAATTTATCTTAAGAGGACAATATGCACATTGAACAGAGATTAAATGTAGAACTTGAAATTTTGGTGGAATTTATTATTGAATGTCAATTATTCATAACTATCACTTCTATATATAGGAGAATAGTCCTATCTCTAATTGAAAGAAAATAATGAGAATCCTAAACTATATTATTTCCTAACTAAACTAAAATATTATTTCCTATATCTAGAAATAATCTTTACATTCTAACTCTCCCCTTATGTTGGTGAATCGATATCAAACATGCCCAACTTGGATGGTGATGTATAGAATGCATAGAATGTAGAATGTCCCAGTACTTGAAAACAGACTTTGATTGCGTCTCCAACTCCGAGTAGTAAAGCCTTCTTCCTTTTTATTAGTTCCAATTGTCATCTTTGCTAGAATCTCCTCCACAAGGGATTACTTGAGATACATGAGAAGTATAAGGCTGGTATCAGTGGTATGCAAGAAGCCCACACACAGACGAGACGACACGCACAAACAATGTGCACAAGAGAGATCTTCGAGCACAATAGAGGTCTCATGCACCCAAAATCCTTAGGTGGCTTGAGGCTCAGGTTTGAGACATAAGCCTCCCAAATGGCATTTAAGGTATGGGCACCTGAGGCACAATTCAAGGAGTAAGCCTCAAATAGGTTATTTAAAACCAGGACTGTCAACAAAATCCTTCAAGCTTGATACCAAATTCACATAGAGTCGTACACCCAGCATAAATGAGAATCACTTGATCCTTGCATACACAATAGAGGTCGACTTGAGAGATTAGATCTACAAATAGAAAGTTGGTGCTTGCTTTGGATGGTAAGATGTGATTAATGTTTGGTAGCTCTGAGAAAGGTAGTCGAAGAGCTGCTGACAATGAGGTTAGGCTGTTGTCAAAAAGAGAAAGTCACCAAAGATAGAATGTTCAGCCACTAATGGGTGGGTGAGCTTGGTGATGCAACAAGGAAACAACTAAAAGTCTACTCAAGGCAGAAGACTAAAAAATAATTAGAATTATAGTTTATCTAGATTTTATTAGATTTATTTGTTAAGAATTTGATATCGACAATGTCATGTTTTATTTCAAACTTGTTTAGATAGGAAGTTTATCTAGTTTTAGAGGTTTTTTCTATATAAAGGGACATAGGCAATGTTTACATATACGCCTGAATTATAGGAATAAAAATATTTCTCTTACCCCTCAGTTCTTCTCTTGATCCCTTCTAGTTCATGTTCTTGTTCTTTATCAAATTACTACGCTCACAAGTCACTTGGTTTTTTGAAAAATAAAATTTATGTAATGATAATTGTTTTAAGTGGGATTTATTTGTACTTTTTGAAAAGTCATGAGACTTTATTTGCAATTTTTCCTTATTTTTTTGCTTTACGTCCTTTTTTTTTTCTTTATTTAAAGAGGAGGGCTACTCCGTCATTTAATGGCGAAAATGGAGGGAAGAAAAGTTTTGCTACATAATTGAAAGGTTCGAGATGAAAAGTGCAAATTTCCCATAAAATAGTAGGTCGAGTATTACTTACCGACTGCAAGGTGCCTGAACCTTTCATACAATTCAGAAACATATTCTGCATGTCATGCTTTGTTTACTCCACTGACATGCAACGTTTCATGCAGAAATCATCAATGGGGATGAACAAGACAAAGCTGATGCTATACGAATCGGCCATTATACCGATGGACAATTTCCAACTGACAGCAAAGAATTTGTTAAACGTGTATTCTACACTGTTTTTATGGGATCTGAAAATAGGTAAGGATATGTGGGCAGAATTACTTGTCTAACTTATACCACTCTACAATATACCTAACATATTAAATATTTTAGGGAGTCACTTTAGTTTGAACAGTACTGGAGGGTCAAGACATTAATGATCTTCTCCTCTGCTCCTTCTCCTTGTAATAGTTACCTGAAAGTTAAAAGCAGCTGGATGGATACCCAAATTGTACAAGTGTAGTTTTGATTAGTTGATATGTACTGTACAATCAACCAATGACAGGTTCTCTCTTACAGTTCTGATGCCACAAAAACCAGGCAAAGGTGCTGGCCGACAAAATTGGGTCATGGCATCTTGATGTTTCTATAGATGGAGTGGTTTCTTCTCTGCTCTCTTTGTTTCAAACACTTACTGGAAAACGACCGTGTTGCTAGGAGGAGAAAATTTAAACGTTTTGCGGATTCAATCAATACCTATCATTTCTTATTTTTATTGATTCAGTTGCTAAAATGGAGTATGAATATCTGTTTCATTTCTGTCGGCCGTCTCTTATTCAAACGTCGTTTTTCCAAGTGAGTTTGGAAGGGCCTCAAGACTGTTTTTACTTTAAACTTGTAGCCGACTAGTAATTTTTCGTTGCTTGCATGGCCAAGTAAAGCCATCAGAGACATGATTCTAATCCATTTGGGTGTGCTTATGAAGAGAATTTACATCAAAATGGTACATACACGTTCATTGAAAATGATATGGAGGGGAAATATTTGATGAAATAGTTAATTGTGTTTTAAACTGATAAATGATTAATGTAAACGTAGCAAGATCCTTGTGAAGAAATGAAGGGGGATTGTGAAAGCGAAGGTTTCATTCATTCTTACATCTCAATGATGCTATTTGGTTTTTTAACTTGCAGGCCTACCATTTGCCCGTCTTCATTTATAAGTCGAATGGCCAATGATGGATAGTTAATGGGCTACAAATAGGACGAACGAGTAATTTTGGCAAGACAATTGAGAAAAGCAATCCCTTTGTGGCTTCCAAGAGCCAAAACACAATTGAGATGTTAACATTGGGCATCACGCCTCGGCATTCATTAACTTGAACAAACATTGTGTGAACTTGAAGTTTTGGAGTATTGCCCAGGGTAAAATCCCAAATCACTAATTATGAAAACAATAATAAGGGTTGAGATGATTCAATAACGTTAAATATCAAGAAGATCCCAAAAGCAAACTACACCAGTAAATAAAATAGTAAATATTAAGAAGATTGTAAAAGACAAACTGAAAACGATATATCCTGTTGGAAATATCTTCCTCAGCTCAAGAAAGAGCCGCGAACAAGGGAACTCTGCCCTCAACTTCTACCATAACAAAAATTACACTACATTTTAACTCAGTCGTTTCTTACTTCATGTTCCATCACTGGTCGACAAAAAATCTTAAAAATTACCTACAGTTCATCATGGGAATCATCATCCTCCTCTTCCGATGTCCCACCAGGTGCTCCCCCGGATCTTTGATAGACGGCTGTGATGATCGGGTTGCATACAGCTTCCACCTCCTTAAGCTTCTCTTCATAGTCCTCTTTCTCGGCGGTTTGGTTGTCGTCTAACCACTCAAGGGCCTCCTTCGTAGCAGTCTCGATTTTCTCCTTCTCATCAGACTCGAGCTTGTCAGCAAGTTTGTCCTTGTCGCTGATTTGGTTCTTCATGTTGTATACGTACGTCTCGAGACTGTTGCGAGCATCAATTCTCTCCTTCACCTTCTTGTCCTCCTCGGCAAACTCTTCTGCCTCTCGAACCATTCTGTCAATTTCCTCTTGGCTCAAGCGACCCTTCTCATTAGTGATAGTAATCTTCTCGGATTTACCAGTGCCCTTGTCTTCTGCCTTGACGTTCAAGATACCATTGGCATCGACTTCAAATGTGACCTCAATCTGAGGGGTTCCCCTGATCAAATAAAGCACGGGATTCAATTCAGACACAAAATATGACAGTAAATATAACATCAAACAGATTCGATGCATGCAACAAACCTTGGGGCCGGAGGAATTCCAGAGAGATCGAAATTTCCAAGCAGCCTGCAATCCTTTGTAAGACTCCTTTCTCCTTCAAAAACCTGCATCAAAATGTCGGACCAACTCAGTTCACATGCAAATGTGCCAGCCATTTTATGCAGGAAAATGAGCATGTCTGGCTAATAAGCTTAAAAGAAGAAATTAAATTGGACTAAAATAGTTATCTTGAAAGTAATGTCATAAGTAACTCACTAGTTTCAACTCTGACTTGTAAATAAATTATCTAGACTTGGCCAAACATACTCAATCATCTATCAATTTCTCAAACAGCACAGACGGAGAGAAAAGTTTCATTCAGCTTGGGATGCATTACCTGAATAGAGACAGTAGTTTGCTGGTCTTGGTAAGTTGTGAAAACTTGAGACTTCTTGGTTGGGATAACTGTGTTCCTCGGAATCAACTTAGTCATAACTCCACCCACAGTTTCAATGCCAAGGGTGAGTGGTGCCACATCCAAGAGAAGAATGTCTGCATTTAAGTGCACACAGATTAGTCTGAATAAAGCTGCTTAAACATCACTTTATCAAGATAGAAGCACACGTACAGCATTTCGTTGGTCAATAAGATAAAAAAATTTATGCTATAAATACCTTTGGTTTCTTCACCACCCTCTCCACTAAGAATACTTCCTTGAATAGCAGCACCATAAGCTACAGCTTCATCTGGGTTCACCCCCTTGTTTGGTTCCTTCCCATCAAAATAATCCTTCAGGAGTTGTTGAACTTTAGGAATCCTAGTGCTTCCACCAACAAGGACAATTTCATCAATCTGGTTCTTCTGCAACCCGGCATCTTCCATGGCTTTCTTCACAGGTCCCATAGTTTTTCTGAAGAGATCATTGTTCAACTCCTCGAATCTGGCACGGGTCAATGGTTCAGAGAAATCCACACCATCAAAAAGCGATTCAATTTCTACACGGACTTGATGCTGGCTGCTCAGGGCTCTCTTAGCACGTTCACATTCTCTCCTAAGCTTCCCAAGAGCTCTGTAATCTTTGGTGATATCCTTTCCGTGCTTTTTCTTAATCAGCTTGATGAAGTAGTCCATAATTCTATGATCAAAATCCTCTCCTGCACAACAAATGAACTTTCAGCATATTTAAACTGACAATAACTCACAAAATTATCATTCTAAGACTTCCTCTTTGGAGTGCAGAATAACATATATATACAATTTTGAAAGCTGAAATCAAACTTTAACAAGTTATCATGAGATGCTTCTTGGGAAAATTCATACTTTCAGATTGGCAAACAGATCATACATCAAATTGATTTCTCAGCTATACCATAAAAAAGACAATGTGTTCAAGGGCGGTTTGTTTGAATATATAAGGCTTCGAAATTTAGTTACTATAATTGCATGATTCAATGGCATTTGCTACAGAAATAAATCAGTCATTTTCCAATAACTGATTTCCTAATAAACACACTTATCAGATACATAAAACCAAGATATTAACAAGAAATATATGTACCTCCGAGATGGGTGTCTCCATTAGTGGAAAGCACCTCGAAGACGCCATTGTCAATGGTCAAGATACTGACATCAAAGGTTCCGCCACCAAGGTCAAAGACAAGGATGTTCTTCTCGCCACCTTTCTTATCCAAACCATAGGCAATTGCTGCTGCTGTTGGCTCATTAATAATTCTTGCTACGTTGAGCCCAGCAATTACTCCAGCATCCTTGGTGGCCTGCCTCTGGGCATCATTGAAGTACGCTGCGAGGTACACCACAAACAAATATTAAGAATTATCAAATAATACAAGGCAATCACAGTTCATGTTGTACTAGAAAAGAAACAATACGACAACAATAAACCATAAAACTTAAAAGTCAACTTACCAGGAACTGTTACCACAGCATCCTTAATGTTCTTCCCAAGGAATGCTTCTGCTGTTTCCTTCATCTTAGTCAAAATCATAGCACTGACTTCCTCAGGGCTGAAGACTTTAGTCTCCCCATCCTTAATTTTGACTTGGATATAAGGCTTTCCATCTTTGTTGACGATTTTGTAAGGAACAAGCTTCATATCCTTCTGAACTTCCTTGTCATCGAACCTGTCAAAAACATAAGTTTAAAGCTTCAATTAGTAATTTATCACCAAAACACTGTAAAACAAAAGTACTTTAATACATTTACGAAAATGGATTTACTTTCTTCCGATGAGTCTTTTAACATCAAATATAGTCCTTTCAGGGTTCACAGCTGCCTGGTTCTTCGCAGCCTCACCAATCAATCTTTCACTGTCAGTGAATGCCACCCATGACGGGGTAATACGGTTCCCTTGGTCATTAGCTATGATTTCAACATGTCCATTCTTGTAAACACCAACACAAGAATAGGTTGTACCAAGGTCTATACCAATAACTGTTCCCAATTTGGTGGCTTCATCCTTTGCAATAGAAATTGCTGATAGACAGCCTGTTTGATTAGACAAGGTTAATCAATATTAGAGCTCATGATTTATTTAGCAAGGTAGTCACAATTCAAACACAGAAGCCAAAAGCAATGAGACCATGAGCCAAGGACGTATGGAGAAGTAGTAGTGTTTTAACATAACAATTACTTGTTGACAATGATATATATCAATCTTTCATGTTGGCATTTACCCATTCAGGCCACAGAGTGAATTCCATATTCTAAAGTTCGTTTCAAGGTTGTTAACTCTCATCTAAAAACATATGCAGATAGAGAATGGCCATATATCTTGTCATTTGCGCAACCCCTCACATCTCAAGAAAGTCAGACACGTTAATAAACTGGTGGCAATAATGTTAACCTTCTCATGTGAAAGCTGAAGGTATTGAAAAGGGCCACGTGTAATAATTCTGTGTAAGTTGCACAACAGGCGTTAAATTGCATCATTTAATTGAGCCTTTCCAGCACAATATTTTTTCTTTATTTCTTCAGTTGAGAAAAGTATATTTACGAAGTAGCAACTTTTACCAAATTCAGGGCATACCAACACGAACAAACTTTCCAATTGCAGAGAAAGAACTAATATTCCAATTGAATAAATATAATATCCACGGAAATCATACCAGCAAGAAGGATTTCTCCAATTACAGATTCACCACAAGTAGACGTAGAAGTTCATATCATTATTTTTTATAGTCTTCGAAATACAAAAAGTAAATTTAACCAAACAAATCAGAAATGTTAGAATGATAAATGATATGAACTCATGAAAAACTCTCGAAATTCTTATCAGATCTAAATATCAGATTCAATTACACAATTTGATCTGCTACTTAACTACAAATTAATTATCAGTACGTAACAGATCTAGATCTATCTTCATTTTATTAACGAAAAACACCACCATCGATCAATATCACGAGATTAAAACATAACATAACAGAAAAAATAAAACACAAACGTAATTACCGAAGAAAACAATTGCTAGCACAATGAATGAACTATTCCTCCTCCACGAACCACCCATGGCTTCACCTTCAAAACTTCTCCCTCTCTCTATATACGTATATGTAAACACTCTCTGTATGTGTGTATGCTTACAAATTACAATGCGGATGGAATGGAGTGTGCGTGAGGTGGACGTGGTTTATATAGAGCGCGTTCCAATATTTACGATTTGGTTCGGTTCATAGGTTCAACGGGCTATGTCATTGCAGGTGACGTGGACCAATCATAAATTAGAGGTTGATTTTTCCAGCCAATGAAACTGCAGCTTGTTGTGGGATTATTCGAACCGTCGATTTAGATTGGGAATCTTATGTGTTAAGTGCGGGAATCATGTGGCCGTCGTTGTAGAGTTGGGCTTCCATTTCCAAGCCTAATGATTCGGGCCTCCATTTCCACATAGTTCATGGTATTGGGGACAATTTAACATGTAAAAAATATCTTGTTACACGTGTAATACGTATGACCTTTTGTATTACACTTCTTATAACACGTGTAACATTTGGTTATAGTGTTACACAGAATGTTACACGGTGGTGTATTACGATGTCATCGTCGTCACCACCACCACCACCTACCCCTACATTACCGACAACCAAGAATCCCTTCTTCCACAATCACTCGAATTCAAATTACATCTTCCCTTTATTGTTGTTGTCGTTAATATCAATCACTACTATCGACATCGATTGCATCGCCACCACCATCAAGCGCACCATATATGTACTACTACTTTAACCACCATCAAAGTCATCCCAGTACTACCAACACAAAAGGCATCATCATCGCCACAATTTTCTCTTATTTTTTATCTGAAAATTTCACTATTTCTATATCCCATCTCGCAGCCATCGTCATCATCACAAACACCATTAAAGTAATCATAACAAAATCATATCCCAAACTTTTGTTAAAGAGGAGTGGTGTTTTAGATCTGAAATTTGAGATCATATGGTAGAGAAGCAATGGATAAGAGTTGTTACCAATTATGTTGGAGGAAGATGGATGTGATAAAAGGAGATGGTGGTGTGAGTGATTTTAGATGGGGACGATGTTCGTGATGGTTGTCGATGGCTGCAGTAATGGTATTTGTGGATAGTTTTAGGGTTTGGATGTGGGAATTTTACTTGGTCACACGAGCCTGATCATTATGAATAACGTTGAATGAACAAGGCAGCGCAGGTCCCCTTTCACGAACAGGGCCACGTTGGCTGGCCATGTTCATGTAGCTCGATTGAATCATTAATGAATGGGTTCATCCGATCACAACTTAAGTTGTACATTGATTCAAATTATGGTATAAATTAAAATTGTATTTTTATTTTTTGATCTTTTGCCGTATAAGTTTACAAAGACATTTGAATTTGGTTATTCTTAATTGTATACGAAATTATTAAGACGGGCTCAAATATATTAAAAAAGGTCTAGATAATCTTTTTATGTTTATGAATATTACAAAATAATTACTTCTCTAGTCTTGACATGTTAAGTGAATGGACAACCGTTTGTTAAATAAAAGCAAGGTTTTAAAATACGTAATGCATGACAATGCGTTTCGATCGAGCATTAAGCATCACAAGAATATGCGAGTCTATGCGAAACATATGCATAATTATGCATTTTCCAATTTTTAATATTCTAGACTAATAAATAAATAAAAATAATACATTCTTTAAATTGTATATGTATTCTTCAATTTTTTTTGTCAAATACAATATTGCTCAAAATCATAACTACTGCAATTATTTGAACTTTATACAGATTCTTCAAATTTTTGACATAAACACAATGTCCAAAATAATAAATACTATCGATTCCCACAAATAAATTAGATATGAACATTAGCTTTAAAAAATCTAAATATTGTCTAATTTTTTGTCAGATTCCAATTCAAACTCCTCTTCATCCAAGTCATCTTCCGTGTCATTCGACGTAAAATCATCTTCACCGAACTCCCTTATCTCAATTCAAGAATTTTTATTACCTCTTGTAAATTGTAGGATATCATTATTAAATTCATTCTCATCATCACAACCATCAACAATCAAACATTGTTCATTACTAACATCATTTGCTAGTAAAACTAGAGAAATATATAAGAAGAAAGAAGTTTGGACTCGATGTAGATAGTTTGCAACTCTACAAAAAATTTATTCTTTTTTTTTTTTAACGTCAAATCGCTATAGATTGCTCTATATAATTTATGGACTTGGGTAATTTGGGTTAATTTGATAATTATTGGCTCCAATTTTCCTTTTTAAGTTATAAAAATGATTTGAGTTTTGCTAGGCTAATTTTAACATGATTTTTAGTACAAATACATGCGCGTTTTGACGTTTAAGCGTGTATATCAAGTCAACGTATACCCCATATGAGGTGCTTCGAAATTGCATCATTCATATGTGGGTACATGCGAAGTATGTGCGCGCATTTTAGAACTGAGAATAAAAGTACAACCAGTTGTAGATTATATACTTGCAGCAAATCTTCCCGCCCTCTCAGCAGCAACTGTTGAAAATGGTGGCTTCTGTTAATCATTTAACCCTTAATTAAGCATTTAATCATCTCTCATAATCTTGTTTAGCCTCTTATATATCAAATTAATTAATCCGATTCACATTTTCAGTTACACAGTGATTTTCTCAAATTATCAGACGAAATGCCCGGTTTTGTATCCGTAAAAACCCCACCTAATGGGTCCCAAACCCCGATCCGACCCGAATGCAACAGGTCAGAATCCGGTGACCCGATATCCAACTCCCCGGCCATTCGCCGACCCACCTCCCCTTCAACGTCAACATCACGAGCCAAACCCTCCCCCGATCGGAAGAAAATGTCCCCACCGGAAAAATCAGGACTCGACAAGTCCTCCCTTGACAACCCGAATCTCGGCCCTTTTTTGTTGAAACTGGCCCGAGATGCAATTGCGTCGGGCGAGGGCCTGGACAAGGGTTTGGAATATGCTCTTCGGGCTGCGAAGTCTTTTGAGAAGTGCGTGGTTGTCAATGAGCCGAATTTGGATTTGGCGATGAGTTTGCACGTTTTGGCGGCGATTTATTGTAGTTTGGGGAGATTTGAGGAGGCAGCACCGGTTCTGGAACGGGCAATTAAGGTGCCGGAGGTGTCAAGAGGTGCGGATCATGCACTCGCAGCATTCTCCGGCTACATGCAGTTAGGGGATACGCATTCGATGCTCGGGCAGCTGGATCGTTCTATTGAGTGTTATAAGGAAGGTTTGAAGATACAGATGGAGGCCTTGGGTGAAAATGATCCCAGGGTTGCAGAAACTTGCAGGTGATTTAACTTTTTGTCATCTTTTTTTCATTTTCTGGAGTTTTTTGTTGATCGTTAGAAGCGTTAATTGGGATTTGATTGGGTTTGTTATTGAGAAATTTGAATTTATTGAATTGGTGGGTATTTGATCTGTGGGATGCTTATGGAATTACGAAGTGTGAGAACCAAGGAGTTATTAAGCATTGGTAAAGCATTCTGTTGAGCCATATATGTGGGAGTCTTCTCTAATTAGAGTATTTTCTTGATTAATCATCCCATTTCGTCAAGATAAACAAGCAACATTCTATCATGATTTGATCCTTATATTTGGATGTCAAACAGATGATTCATTTCTAGTTGCGTAGCACAACCAATGAGAGGCGTAACACAACCAATGAGAGAGAATCTTTTTGTAATTTAAAACCAGAATAATGCTGATAGAAAAAATCAGGATTTTGATGGCATTATATTGATCTGCTCCATATGGCAATTTTAGATTTTCTTATGGTATCACAGATGAGTCTTGTAACATCTAACCTGCTTTGCTCTTCAGAACTCTTCTAGTTTTGTGATTGATGAGAGTCATTTATGTTAAGTGATAAAATCACACATTGAATAAAGATGAAAACATAAACCAACTTATAGAAGATTGGGCTACTGCTCTTAATAAGGTTGACCTTTTAAGATAGGATCTCAAGTCTTAATAGTTTAAATCAAAATAGCTCGCATTTATGATAATTTACAACATGTTTTCCTATATGTGACACTGATGTGTATTATTACATCAATATTTCAATTTATCCTGAAAAGGATAGAATCTATTATGCTGAAATTGTTTCCATCATGATTGTTCAACTTGCAGGTACTTGGCTGAGGCCCATGTTCAAGCAGTACAATTCGATGAAGCTGAGAATCTGTGCAAGAAAACCCTTGAGATTCACCGTGTTCATAGTCCACCAGCATCTCTTGAAGAAGCAGCTGACCGTCGATTGATGGCTCTCATATGCGAGGCTAAAGAAGGTTATGAATCAGCCCTTGAACACCTTGTACTTGCGAGAATGACAATGATTGCCAACGGACAAGAAAATGAGGTTGCAGCTATTGATGTTAGCATTGGCAACATGTACCTGTCCCTTTCCCGCTTTGATGAGGCAGTTTTCTCCTACCAGAAGGCACTGACTGTCTTCAAATCTTCTAAGGGTGACAGCCACCCTTCAGTTGCCTCAGTCTTTGTTCGGCTTGCTGACTTGTACTACAAGACAGGAAAACTAAGGGAATCCCGATCTTATTCTGAAAATGCCTTGAGAATATACGCAAACCCCCTACCTGAAACTGCCGTAGAAGAGATTGCGAGTGGAATGACTGAAATTTCAGCTATCTATGAATTGTTCGACGAACCTGAAGAGGCACTAAAACTCCTGGAGGAATCCATAAAACTTTTGGAGGATAAGCCCGGGCAGCAAATTACAATTGCTGGAATCCAAGCACGGATTGGTGTGATGTTTTACGTGGTTGGAAGGTATGAAGAATCATGGAGCTCTTTCGAGAATGCTGTAGCAAAACTTAGGGCCAACGGTGAGAGGAAATCAGCATTCTTTGGAGTTGTGTTGAACCAGATGGGGTTGGCTGGTGTACAATTGTTCAAGATAGATGAGGCTGCCGAGTTGTTTGAAGAAGCAAGAGAAATATTGGAACGGGAGTGTGGCCCGTATCATCAGGAAACTCTTGGTGTATATAGCAATCTTGCAGCAACTTATGATGCTATGGGAAGGTAATATCACTAGACGAAATGTGCTCTTTATGGATTTTTTGTTGACAATTCTCCCCCACCCCCGCGAAAAAAGAACTTGCTTAAATTAGAACGAATTTACTCTCTCTCTCTCTCTCTCTCTCTCTCTCTCTCTCTCTCTCTCTAAGATAGGCTTTCAGACCTCACTTATTGATCGAAGAATGGATTGACACTTGGAATTTCAAATGCTGAATTCTATTGGGTCATAACTCATAAATCCTGCCCTCTTGTATTAATTAAGAATATTGTTAGCTTCAAAGACAGATAATATTAAAGTATGTATAAGAAACCAAACTATGGGTTAAAACTCCTTGGAGCTTTAATACCTAAGCTTTTAGACTCGTCCAAAATTCAATTCTGGGTTGTCTTGACTCTTGAGCTTTGCGATGCAAAATACTACCTTCTTTGGCAGTATTTTGAAGAATTAATTTTTCCAACAATTACAAATTCTGGAATCCTAGTTGACTGCATATATGGTGTGAGTGTCATTATTATGACGTATATTTGTTCAGTGATCCTAGTCTCTAAGCTCATGGTGTCAACATGAGAAGCGAAGCTACCACAAGGCATCAGATACAACCACGAATGCATCTGTATTCTGATTATGACCCTATTGGGAACTGTAATTAAAGGCGGCATTTGTTGTTGAACTTTAATTTCAAATCAATAAGAATCTTGAAATGGAGAAACTGAAACTTGGAGGCAGTTTGGATCAAATGGATTTACTCGTCCGTTTGAAGCATGACATGATATGATGTATCATCAGTTGGCATTTTGGAAGTCCTGGGAGCCTGATATTATGCCTGTGTTAATGCCTTGATGCGATAATATGGATTGGTGTGACCCTGATTTGACAACGTTTTCTGTAAATTTCCAGAATTGAAGATGCAATAGAGATTCTTCAGTATGTTCTTAAATTGAGAGAGGAGAATCTTGGAACAGCAAATCCAGATTTTGATGACGAGAAGAAAAGGCTAACTGAGCTTTTGAAAGAATCCAGCAGGTCTAGGAACAAGGAGGCAAAATCACTTGAAAACCTTATCGACCCTCATACCAGAAGGAGAAAGAAAGAGACGTCAAGAAAGTGGTCTGGTTTTGGGCTCAGAAGTTGATGGAGGTAATTTCTCCCAAGCCTCTCTAATTCACATCCTGTTACATAGAAGACTCTGGATTGTGTTGAAGCTGTAATTTCACAAGGCTTCTTGTCTCCTTGGCCTTTGAGACGCCATTCCTCTTTTTTTTTTTTTTAGATTAGTTGTTTATTGAGTCTTCAATTTGTGATGTTGAATTCTGGGGAAGAATGTTTTTTTGGTAGTTTATTTTGGCCTACTGATCAAATAATAAATTTATTGTCTCTTTCTACATTAAAACTCGATAACCATGTCGTCTCGCCTTGCAAATTCTGTCGTGGCAAGCACTAAACATGAGCTTCTGCAGTCTGTAATGAAATAGATGTTTTCATGCACTGTCAACCTATCTGTATAAAATTTCTGTAAATGTAGCTGAGTTCTTCTCTAAATGCTCAAAAATTAATAAAATTCTTAAAATAAGGGTCATGATCAAAATTTACAATTACTTTTGATATCATCCTAAGACTGCGAGAATTTTCCTATGAGATTACTATGTACAATCCTATTCCTCATTCGCCCGAACTCTAGTAGGAGCTCCCAAGATTACCCATAATATCATGAACCAATAATCTGACTATGTTGCTACCTGATGACATCGAAATATCAATGCATTCCTGCATGTCTGCATCGCAGGCAATTAGAACCCACTCTTGATCATCGTCTACGTACTTGATATTGAACGTGCCAACATCTATCTTCAGCCTCTTTGACACTTCCTCCTTTAACGTAATAATGCCTGATCCCAAAGAGAGTCGAAACCTAATAATATCTTCTTGGTAAGTGGCTTTTATCGTGATGGTTTTCAGTTCGGTAGAAAACAGTGGCATTCGATCAATAGGAACAATCGTGGAACTGGGAACTGCATCAGAACACGGTGGTTTCGTCCAACTGAATTCTGGGATGTGTGCATCAAACAAAGTCTCGCCATCTGGGCACAGATTACAAAGATCGCGTGAGCTTCCTGCATCCTCAATTAGCATTCCTCCAAATGGCTCTTGGGGTGCTGTAACAAAAGCATCGGGTTTGGGCGACGACAATGCTACAGATAAATTAATCTCCCTCATTGGTTGACATTTCAACTCAAGTGAACTTGTGAGTTTTATGTGATTTTCATTGACGGGTGAAACGGCTGGATCATTTTGTAGGCAGTTTTCATTTCCAAGAAAAGGACTATCTTGGCATGAACCATAAGAAGTTGGGGTCCCCGTGCTTTCTTCTCTCGACCCACTCCCTGGTTTTGATCTGTTTGAACCTTCACAGACCAAAGTTCCAGTTTGCTGCGGAACAAGTTCCTCGGCTCCTAAGGTCTCTGCCAGTTCATCACCTCCAGGTGCTTGATGGGTGGGAAATTCATGCTTATTCTCTCGAAATTCAGATGGTCTAGACCTCGGCAAACTTTGTTGATTGGGCTCGTTCATACTTGCTGACCATGAAATTGAACCAACAGCATCAGGAATCGAACTTGTAGCCAAAGGAGTCGAACTGAATGCTCCTTCAGCACCTTGTACAGATTCAATTACGTGTTTTAGCTTAGAAAGAGTACGATTAACTTTGTTAATCTTACGAGAGGGCCATCTAGAGATCCCATGCTGCCTGCAGATGCGTTTCATGGTGGTAGGACAAACTGTATAAGCAAAAAATAAAAATAAAAAAAATCATTCAAGAGAATCATTCAAAGTGAACAAAATGATAAGCAACGGGTGCTAAGATTAAAACATACCACCCAGACTCTTGGCAGCATCCTTAAGACTCCCGGCGAAGTATTGCTGCAGAACCTCTAGGCTGATTGTCTTCTCTGCCTTTCCTCGTTTTCTCTCTGATTTCTTGACCTGTTCTTTATTCTTAACAAAAGATACAGCATTTCCTTCATTATTAGTAGCATTAAATCCAACCAATTGCTGCTTTTCCAATGAATGAAGATGCACCGCCTCTTCATTTGGCAAGGCAGCAGACTTTGGGGGAGAATTTGCAGCAAAATCGAGCCTTGAATTAGGTTTCTCATCCATGGATGCTTCTATAATCTCAATAGGTCTCCATTCATGTTCGAGGTCATTCCCTGAAGCAACCCTCAGGCTCCCAAAATGCTGTTTCATTGTCATCAACATTGCATCCCACATGGTCCTTTGGTCATTTTGGCCTTGGACATTCGGAGGCAGAAAGAATTCTAAAACATAATCGTCGTTTCCAGTATGCCGGCTCCGTAAACAAATTGCAATGCTGCTTTTCAACCCAAACATGCGAGCATAATGTACCAAGGGATACTCAGTTTTGCAGAATTGCGTGATATCCTCACAGAAGCACAAGTCAAGTGACGCAAATGCCCTCCCAGAAACTCCCTGGCCCTTCTGTAAGTGATGCTCTGCACAGGCCTCGCGGAAGCCCCACATGTGCGCATCCACCACATAATATGCTACATCAGTTGTCGACATGCATACCTGTCCCATGCAACTTCCATCAAAGCTACTGCAAGTTTTCCTAAAACCTCCGCCATCTGTTAGGACGTTCCGATGTCTACAAGCAATCCACGTCTGAGCGAGAGGTAATTTGTGAGTCTCACATACCACTGTTAGTATCTCCAAGATCTCAGCCAGTGCATTTTGGCGACCTTCATTGCATATCTGGTGTATAGGATAGACAAATAGATTATTTAGTCAGAAAAATAAATTACTTCACTATTGATACTATCTTCACTTAGAACTTTCTGCTTACCTGTATGCTTGGATGATCCAATATCTCTGAACTTTTCAAATTCACAGCCTGCAGAAGAACTTAAATTTATGTAACTGAAGAATCCTTGTAGAAGTAGAACACAAACAAACTGATACCATTAAAAAAGGAGTAGAACGTCTTGCACGAGAATTGAAAACAATGAACGATTACTTTAATCTTTCGATTTGGAGTGTGGTGAATAGTGTAATGACAAGACAATCAAACAATTTGCACAAAAATCATGAATAAGAACACGAACAGTCAAGTGCTCAACAAAAATGCAAGATCTTGAAATATTGATGTATTAGGAAGAGAATGGTTAACCAACCTCAAGTGCTTTGCATACTTTATCAACCTCAGGAGCATAATTAATTTTCTGGGAAGTCATTATGAGCTCAAGTACACCAACACAGGACTGTCCAGAAGGTTCAAATACAGGCAAAGCTAAAGTTCCACGAACGTTATAATTCAGAGCATGGTCCAGCCGTGGAAATTCTTTGCTAGAATAGTACTGCACGTTAGGCGTCCATTCAGGTAACTTTAGCAGAAATACACGACCTGGAAGTCCAAGGGCTCCCTCAGTCTCTCCATCCACAGAAAACATATACATCAGAGAGACTAGCCTATATTGATGAAGTCCATTACTGTTCGGATCAAGAACAAAGGGCTGCCCTGAAGTAGTCAGCACATACCGACCACCATTCTTCACTGGTGCCCAAACCTGAGCCAAGACATGCTCTCCAGTCAAATCTTTAAAGTATCGAAGAGCCTGCGACATCCTCTCCTTGATTATAAAAGACTCATCTGGATTATCAATTGGTCTCAATCCCAGAAGTGGTGAAGGCAGTTTTCTTTTATGATCATTTTCCACTGCATTTTCAGTCATTGACTCAGGATTACCCGTATCTGCTCAAAATTCGCAAAACAAAAGCAAATTACTGCGCATTCTTCTGGTAACATGTACCATTGATTACAAGTAGCACTTCAAGAAAATTAGAGAACAGCAGAAAACAAAATAATTTTCCAAATTTTGGATAGTTTGGCATTTGAAAATAGCAGACATACAAAAAAAAAAAAAAAAATTTCACATCTACCTTGATTTAAAATTTCCATCTTTACTACATCCCAAAAGTTAAGAATTGACACTCATCTATGTAAAGTTATATCAGCTGCTTCGATCTAAAATTTCTTATTCATTTCTATACTTTTTCTGGACATCCATATAAAGTTCCTTCGAATGATGAACTTTTTCATATGTACATATAAAGCTAAACTAAACAAAAAATAAGAGCCAGTTTACAGGTTCATAAAAGAAAAAAAGTCAAAATCACCAAAAAAATACAAAAAATCTCAAAATGTGGTAGAAACAATAGAATCTCAAAAGTTTCCAACTTTTTCAACCAAAGATAGCCAAAATAAACTGCCTAAATTACAAAAGAATTTTTTGACTTAATCGCTAACAATTCAATGCACAGAGAAAAAAAAAAGTCAAACAACAAGCTCGGAGCAAGCAGTCATACAAGACATAAGCCTGGAGCAGTTGGAGTGGCTGAAACCTCCACTAGAGTCGTAATTTCCAGCCGGTTTACAATCGTTATACTCATCTGTAAAAGCCCATAGAGGCGAACAAGGCTGCTCCGAATTCGAAAGCAGAAACGACGACATAGGATTTGCAAAGATCTGGTCCAACGAGCAGGAAGATTCGAGATCGAGATCCAAATCCATCATAAACGCTGCCGCACTGTGCTGTGGATTAAGTGAAGGTTGCACTGATTTGGGAGACGAGAAAGACGGAGCTTTATCTTCAGGTTCAGAGGACATTTTGGGAGGAAAAAAATTTGTTTTTCCTTTCCCTCTGGAAAATGTTTTCCTATCCGAAATGAAAATGAAGGAAAATGTGGCGAAATGAGGAATTTGGGGATTCCATTGAGGAAATTTGTATTGGTGGAATCTTCACTGCAAATTGCAACATGCATGGATAAAAAAAAGAAATTGGGATTTGTTCCCCTGTTACACGTTGCAACATCCACTTGTCTGTTCATTAAAAGGTCTGAGTAAAACTGTACAAGTTAACTCTCTTTTCGTAGTAGAGAGCTCGAAGTACAGATTGATTTCCAGAGTTAAGATGTGCTGTTTATTTTTACTGTCTAACATGCAATGCAACCAATTACAAATTGTCTTACAAATTGATGCATCACGAAAAATTAAAATTGTCTGCATCATGAAAAATTAAGTTGAGAGTAAATTAAACAGTATAAATGGACAATAAATCTCAACTCCAATTTTCATGCCCAAAAGCAAAAAAACGATTGATTTTGTTCTTATGTACCGGAAAAATCAAAAAGTATATTACCATAAATTATTAGTAACATTTTAGGAGGAATAGTAGTTGGTCATATGAGCTCTGTGAATGATAAATTAGTAATAATTATGAAATTACTTTTTGAATTGATTAATAATTTTATTTAGCACAACTGATATAACATCAATTTAGATGAAAGTACTGGTGATATTAAATTATAGGTTCAATTAAATGAATCACATAATTTCACTTTTAATTGAATTTATTACATAATGTCGTATACACTGGTACTCTAAAACCACCGGTATTAGATAACTTTAATTTTTTACTTTAACGCAATAAAAAATGAGCTTTTTAGTAGGGTTAATTTCACAAATGGTCACTGAACTTACATAAAAATTACAAAACGGTCACTGAAGTTTAAAATTTGTAGAAACGATCACTTAAATTTCATGCACTTTAACACACGATCACTGAACTTACTCTTAGAACTATTATGATGTAAATTCAAACTTAAAGGATCAAAACACGTGGACATAGAAACTTGAACCTCAAGTGCGAATTCCATCCCCATCCCAAAACAGTCGAAAATACAAATTTCGATGACACCCACGTTAAGCCCAATATACTGGTCGATTCTCCTCCTCTAGACAACCCTATCCATAGCCTCCAATCAACAAATAATCAACTCCGCCAAAATCAGAAAGCTTTGTTTGCGTTGCCCGCCATCTTCATCTTTTGATTCCGGCGTCAATGGTGGGACCCATGATCGCGGACCACCACCTCAGGTAACTACTCCTTCTAGCGCATCCATTGAGAGCATGGGTCTTCTCCAATTTGGTCTGGAATCGACGATTAACGGTGGGGAAGCTCGAACGCATCATAAGCCACTCGATCCCCTTTTAATTGCATGTTCTCCACAGATCCAATCAACAAATTGAACCAACCAGAATGAGATTCATGATAAAACGGCCTTAGGTAAGGATTCAATTGCTACATTTCATCAATCAAAAGAAACAATTTTGGATTTGACTTCAAGAACGGTCCGCCCGCGTGACTCTCAATTTCATCCATCAATTAGAGGCTCAAATGTATTTCAAGATACAAATAAATATGGGAGAATTGAAACTCAGGCTAAAAAAACATTGGGTACTCAATCAATTGTAGAAATTACAGCTCTCGTTTGTCAAATTTTAGGATCGAATTTCAGCCATTTTGACAGAATTTTGACCTAATTTGCACTTGAGATCGTCATGCTTCTATGTCCACGTGTTTTGATCATTTAAATTTGAATTAACATCATAACAATCCTAATAGTAAGTTTGGTGACTGTTTATGAAAGCGCATTAAATTTCAGTGACTAATTCTGCAAGTTTTAAACTTTAGTGACATTTTTGTAATTTTTAGGTAAGTTCAGTGACCGTTTGTGAAATTAACCTTTTTTTAGTAATGTTGAACAGGGGCAAAGTATCAGCATTAATTGACTAATAGTTTACTTACAACCATGATGAACGGCTATGATGGGTTGAATAGCGAAGCATGTTAATGTACATTGCCACACCCGAGTGTAATTCCACAAAATTACCAGAAGTTCGTCGAAGTGCCTTTTAAGGATTGTTTTAAGAATAAATTTAAGTATACAACAATGGTTGACAATCATGTATTGTCGAATGGATATAGAAAATATTTTTTTTTAAATGGATGAATATGATGATGTCACATAGAATGTTGTCACCTATTGACCTCAAAATATGCTGCCAACAGATGCTAAACTCACTCGTACATGCGTAAGTTAGATCCAACACGTAAAAGGTAGATCAACGGTCCAGATCATTCCGAAGTTGGACGTGGGAGAAGCTCAATGACACGAGACGTTTCTGTTCGGGTTCTCGCAGGATATCCGGGATACGATTGTATTATAATAACCAATCGCTATGAATGTAGATCAAAGATTGCAAATCAATGTATAACAGAATAAAACAAGTTACTCCAAGTGTTTAAAGTTGCATTAGTACTCAATTGTTACATGGTGTCGGTATTTATAGTGTTACAAACGGAATGGTGAACCTTAGACAAAATTGCACGTGGCCTCATCTCTACGGCCAAAGCATCAAATCCTAGTCATCATGTTGACTTCCTAGCTTTACAAAGCATTTAATGCACTTACACCATATTGACAAGACAAGACACAAATACACTTTTACAGAAGTCACATCAATCATTCAAATAGGATTTCTATAATAAATTCTGGATCTTTGCACGTGGGCTATCACTAGTTGGGGTGGAGCCTTGGACCCACTGGGCTTCTTCGACATGTCCACCTCAGATTAGTAGCATGCCTCAAAAATTACCATGTGGGTCTCATCTTCTACGATTGATGGTTCGGCAGCAGTGGGTCCACGACTTCACTGGGTTGGTCACGTGGCAAGTTCTAGTAACAAGTCACAACAATAGTCCCCCAAGTTCATGTATAATTATTTGTGGGGTAATTATATTACCATTACAAAAATTACTTGCTACACCACATTATAATTACACCACAATTAAAATTTATTTTCAATAAATACACCACAATAAATTTACAATTATACTCCTTATCTAATAAAAACTAAAAATAAAAAACATATTGTGGTGTAGTGAATGGCTAAGCCGAGAAACTTCAGGCTAAAGAATCTGTAAGTTAATTATTTTCTCTTATTTTTCTAACCCACACAGGATATAAGTAATGAAATGGGTGAAATGGGTGAAATTGTTTGAGATTTTGCCGCTAATTCTGCATCTACAGAAATGGAATTTATTGTGAAAATGTAATTACTTGGTAGGGACTCAAGTGCCACACTTTGACAGTTTTAAGAAAGAAAACATAACTAAATCCTTTTTTAGTTTATTTCCCTCTCGTATTAAGAACTGCATACAATATCTTGTGCAAAAAAATGAAAGCAATTTGCTTATTTTCTCTTTCTGTGGCCATTATTCGTACTGCCGTTAGGATTTGGTTATTCATTTTTGTATCAGGCAAACCTGTATAGGGTTTTCATTTCTTGACTTTATAGAACTCCCCATTTATATGTTGTGCTTATGAAGAAAATTAGTTTCCATGATGAATCCGTACCTGTGTTTGATGGCTACGGACGCACAATAAAAGAAAAGAAGAAGAATAAACTAGGGTTATATTTGTGGTGTGATTATAACGTGGTGTGAATAATTAAAAGTAAATTAACTCTAATTATGTAATTTTACTTAAGGCTATTTAAGTAAATAAGAAAAAAAAATTAAAATTTGTGGTGCACTTAATAAATTTTGTAGTGGTAGTATAATTACCCTTATTTATGCTATGCATGGATTTAGTAATTACCGAAGTACCCTTCTTTTCTTGGGTATCATAAAAATTTAAAATTTCTAATTCATCGTACTAGTCTTCCAAGTCCAGGCATAGTTATTCATATACTGCATGGAATTGATAGTTGAATTACAATTTGCCTTTATTCTCCTTTGGTTAACCATATAACCTAAGAATTTGCCCGACGCAACACCAAAGGCACACTTAAGGGGGTTCAACTTCATCCGATGTTTCCTCAGGATTCAAAAAATATCATTCAAGTGGGTTATATGATCATCTGTTTTCAGACTTTTAACGAGTATGTCATCCACATAGACCTATATCATCTTGCCAAGGAGGTCGGCAAACATCTTGTTAACAAGCTTTTGATAAGTGGCTACGACATTCTTTAGCCGAAAAGGCATCAACTTTTAGCAATAGAGGCCCCTATATGTGATGAAGGAGGTGTTCTCTTCATCCATCGGGAACATGAGAATTTGATTATAACCAAAATAGGCATCCATGAAGCTCAATAATTCATGCCTCGAGGTGGAGTCTACCAGTTGATCTATCCTAGGGAGTGGAAAACTATCCTTGGGACAAGACTTGATAAGGTCAAAAAATCGATACGCACCTTCCATTTTTCGCTATGCTTTTTTTACCAAAACCAGGTTGGAGATCCATTTTGGGTATTGGGCCTCCCTGATGAAGCCATTTCTGATCAACTTTTGCGCTTTTTCCTTCAGGGCCTCATAGCATTCTGGGTTAGAGGTGTCAAGACGGACGGGCTGGCCATGACCCGTGAAAACCGGCCCGTGAAAATCGGGACCGCGAGCCGACCCGTGACCCGTGCGGGCGGTTCACGGGCCAAGGAGGTGTAACCCGCGGGTTGCACCCCCACGGGCTGCGGTTAACCCGCGGCCCGTAAAAAAAAATTGAAAAAAAAAAATAAAACAAAAATTAAAAAAAAAGGGTAGGGGGGGGGAGCCAAACAAAAAAAAAAAAAAAAATTAGATATGCATTTTGATGTAGTTGTTATTTGTTTAAGTTAAATTTAAGTTTGGAAAGTTATAAATAATTCATGTAACATTAAATTTGAATTTTATGTAAAAATTTCTTGATATAATTATGAACTTATCATTTTGTTCAATTCTTAGTTTACATTTAACAAAAAAAATATATTTTTTTACTATAAATATGAAAAATTCTATATTTTTTTAATTTTATTTCTACAATCATACGGGCCAAATCGGAACGAACCGCGACCCGTGACCCGCATGGGCTCGACCCGCATGGGTCAGCGGGCGGGCTTGGGTTGTAGTCCAAAATTGTGGGCCGACCCGTAACCGGCCCGGAACCCGCAACGGGCGGGCTTTTTTTCATGCGGGCCGTTACCGGGCTCACATGTTGGCGGGCCGACCCGGCCCGGACCACCCGGGTTGACACCTCTATTCTGGGTTAAGGGCCCCTCTCTTCTGTCTCTATAAGAGAGCTTTTGGGTCCATTTTCAAGTGATGGCAACTAAATTTGGGATCAATGCCACAATATCCTCATACCTCCAAGCGAAGATGTCCAGGTTCCTGCTCAGGAAGTCTTTGAGCCTTTCTTTGCTCTCTATTGATAGGCCTATTCCCATTTGTAACACCTTCGCGGGAACCTAGAAGTCTACTGGGAGATTTTCTTGCTCCTAAACTGGAGCTGTATGGGATTCAAATTCGATGATACGAGGGTCGATTTCACCATTCATGGTTACTTCCTCGGAAGCTTCAACCATTTCCATATCAGCTATTACCGTACTGACGTCCCTAGGTTTTGCCTTTCTGATATAATTTAGGTAGCACTCTCAAGCTTTCCTTTGGTCGCCCCTCATGCAAAAGTGGTGGATAGAGGTGACGGCTCCCAAATCTTTCAATGCAGGTCTTCCCAATATTCTATGATAAGCTGACCTGCTATCAACTATCAAAAACTCCATAAATTTTAAAGCCGATTAGGGTAGCTCCCCCATTTCCACTATAAGTGTTATTTTACCCCTTGAAATTATGCTATCCCCTGTAAAGCTATACAGGGGGGGTGGCGATGGGGGTTAATTCGTGATCCAAAATAATTTTGTCAAAAGTAGTTCCGAAAAGGATATTGATGGAGCTATATTGTCCACTAACATCCGTTTCAACCCATTTCGGGCCACTACGACCCTTACCACAAGGGCGTTGCAATGGGAAAAGTGGACTCCTTCTGTATCTTCTTGAATGAACACATTTGAAAGTGTTTGACTCCTTCGGGAGCTACTGTGCACTATATAACTGGTTAACGGGTGGCCTTTGGCCTCTCTCGTATAATTTCTTTGGGAGTTCCTTATCTCTCCTCCAACGTAAAGGCCTCCAAAGATTGTGTCAATTTTATGGACGGGGGCGTTGTCTGTTCAGGTTTGATGGCCTCTTCGTTGTTGTTCGTCCTTTGATCTTTCCTCTTCATGTCCCCTCCTTCATCGGGGAGAAACATCCAGATAGCGGGGAGTGGCCTCATCACGCCTAGGTGGGGGCCTATTTCTCTGTCGTAAATCGTTTCATTGATCATTTTGGGGACTTGCCCGCCTGGAGTGATGGGCAATTTCTCTGCAGTTTGCCATTTCATAGTTGTAAGAATGATGATACGTGCAGTATTCGGGGGGCCTACTGTGCTGGTTCGGTTTATTGAGTATTGGCTTCGGGTACAACGTTTTCATAGGCCAACGTTGGCACCGCGTTTAAGGTATATGTGGCAAGTGCCTACCTTGAGTTGAGGGCAATTTCGCTACCAGTCTGATTCTATTGAAGATCCATCGGATGGAAGGTGGGCCCTCTCCCACCTTGACTAGCCCTAATTCTGTTGTCAATCAACTCTTCGTTGATAATCTCTCGCCTCATGATTTCTAGCAATGCATCATAGGTAATCAGGTCCTGATTTTGAACATCTCTCCAAAACAAGGTGCTCATGTTTAGGCCACCTCGAAATGCTGATATGGCTTCCAATCAATAACCCGAACACAATACGTCATTTTGTCGGTAAAACGGGACAGGAAACTCTTCAAAGTTTTCCCAGGCTGTTGTCTCATGTCTTGGAGAAGCTGAATGGGGGCCTCTCCTTTCTTGCAACCGCGAATCTCTTTTGGAAGGTGTTCTTAAATTCAGGCTCATGTATGTCTTATTGCTATTCAAGTGTTGAGTTGGGTCACCTCTCCCATCGTACTTCGATATTTTAGGCATCACGTAGTGTTTAGGTACTTGGGCATTCCTCAATTCCCGCGAGAAAGGTAGATTCTCATCATCATCGTCCAACTCACAAGATCGTCGGGGTCCATTTGAATCATAATTTTCATCTGCCTCATACCTAGGTGGTGGAACAGAAGGACTTGCTTGGTCCCCAACCTCCTTATCCCTCATTTGATGGCTATTCCTGGGCGGGGCAGCACGAAGGGCATATTCTTACCTTTCCTCCGGTTGCCAAGTCTCAGGAGGTGGGGGCCGAGGCCTGTTTCTAGGCGCTGGAATTTCATGTTGCTGAAGCTGCCTGGGCCTCAGATTCGCAGGACTGATTTTATCTAATACACTGACAGACCTCTGAAGCCTAGCTTCGATTCATATTCCGGAGGAAAGTTGTCCTCCATATTGAATGGTGCCTTGGTGGGTCAGCCAGATGCGTAATTGGAAGAAATGTCGACCTCCACTTCTCTTTCGAGAAAACTGGTCTCCCTGGCGTGCCTAGGAGAAGATGCTCTCTGACTTTGTACCTCATCTTCTCGTTGGTACTGCCCCTGAGGTACGTAGGGAGGGATTGGATGGCCTCCTTGGCTTTGCATTTGCTTCAATAGCTCCTACATTGCTAGATTTTGGTTGGTAATGCTTCTCACGTTGGCTACCATGGTGGATATTTCCTTGGTGAGTTGGGTTGCCATCCTCATTCCACCTCGTCTATGATGGTGGTGAGGTCGATGTCGACCCACTAGGGTGGCGGTGGTGGGGACTTTGTCTTCGCTTTCCCTCACACAACTGGGAAGGGCATCACCATCTGAACTCATATGTTTCCAAGCCTAAAACTCAAACTTTCTCCAGCTTTGAGGGCTTCCTCTTATTCCTTTTCAAGTAGAATGCCCAAACTATTTTCTTAGAAAACTTTTTCCACGGGGTTGCTCGCGGTTATAGTGTGGTTTCCCACAAACGACATCAATCTGTTGACCATAAAATATGCTGCCAACAAATGACGGACCCACTCGTGCATGCGCAAGCTAGATCTAACACGTAAAAGGTAGATCAACGGTCCAGATCATTCCGAAACTGGACGTGGGAGAAGCTCAACTACACGAGACGTTTCTGTTCAGGTTCCGACGGGATATCCGGGATACGATTGTATAACAATAACCAATCACTATAAATGTAGATCAAAGATTTCAAATCAATGTATAACAGAATAAAACAAGTTACTCCAAGTGTTTAAAGTTGCATTAGTCCTCAATTGTTATATGGTGGGGGTATTTATAGTGTTACAAATGGAACCCCTAGATGAAATTACGCGTGCCCTCATCTTTACGGTCGAAGCATCAAATCCTAACCATCATGTTGACTTCCTAACTTTACAAAGCATTTAATACTCTTACACCCTATTGACAAGACAAGACATGAATATACTTTTTACAGAAGTCACACCAATCAGGATTTCTATAATAAATCCAGGATCTCAGCACATGGGCTGTCACTAGCTGGGGTGGAGCTTCGGACCCCCTGGGCTTCGGGCCCGGGCCTCTTCGGCATGTCCACCTCGGATTAGCAGCGGGCCTCGGAAATTACCATGTGAGTCTCATCTTCTATGGTTGATGGTTTGGTAGGAGTGGGTCCACGCCTTCACTAGGTCAGCCACGTGGCAAGTGCTAGTAACAAGTCACAACATCAACTAATATTATCAATCAATGTTGTACATGTAGCATAATTTTTGTTTTAATGGAAAAGAAGAAATGTCATTATTGACAACCAACCAATAAGAGTTGTCCGAAATCAAATAAAAACAAACAAACCTCTATTAGTGGCGGATAAAATATTTATAAACGGATTCTGTTACGGGTCAATATATGAAAGCGACGCATGGCACCATATTTTAGCGGTGGGACCAGCTTAATTAAACCAAGACATATTTTCCTAGCCTCAGAGGTGAATTCCGAGGCCATCACTGTTATTCCGAGGCCACTACTGCCAACAATAAGCCACGGTTCGGTGAGCATGTATCGTCCGAGGCTCCCTAGCAGCTACTGAAGACCCACATGTGAAAATCCGCTTATGATGAAGATCTTTTGTGAATGATTGACGTGACTCTTATGTAAAGTTTATTGGTGTCTTGTCTTGTCAATATAAGAGCATTTAATACTTTGTGAAGCTATGAGAGTCAACTTGATGACTAGGATTTGATGTCTTGGCCTGTAAATTGATCCAAAGGTCACCATTTGAGTTGTAACACTATACATACCCCTACCATGTAACACAAAAGGGACTAATGCAATTTTGAAGAACAAACTGAATATTTGGAGCAACATCTCTCTTTTCAACAGTGATTCTTACAGCATATTTTCTACTACAAATCGTCATTTATCGATTGGTTTCTCATACAATAGTATTACATTTTCTTGCCGGTAGCCTGAACGGAAACGTCTCGTGCCTTTGAGCCACTCCCACGCCCTTTCTCTAGAGCCATCTTGACCGTTGATCGATATTAGCTTGTTGGACCAAGCTTGCGTGTGCACGAGTGGGCCCGGCATCTATTGGCAACATTTTTTGGGGTCAACAGATTGGCGCCATTTGTGAGAATCCATACTATAACCACGAGCAACCCATGGAAAAAGCTAATCTGAAAAATATTTTGGGCATCCCATTTGAAAGAGGATTTGTTCTTGAAAAAGAATAAGAGGAAGCCCCCAAAGTTGGAAAATATTCATAGTTCCAAATTTCAAAAGGTATGAGTTCAGGAGAAGAAGCTCCTCCCAGGCGAACACGAGAAGCCGACAATGAGGCCCCAGCAGTCCGACGCTGACCTCACCACCACCATAGGCGAGGTGGTAGGAGGTTGGCGGCACAGCTCACTAAAGAAATGGCAACCATGGCAGCCAATATGAGGAGCATTACCAATCAAAATTTGGCAATCCAGGAGTTGTTGATGCAAATGCAAGGCCAGAGAAGTCCCCCTGTGTTCCCTTATGTACCTCAGGAGCAATACCAACCTGACGAGGTTCAGAGTCAGAAGACTCACCCTCCCAGGCATCATAGGGGAGAAAGCTCAATTGAAAGGGAAGTAGGAGTTGACACTTCCTCCAACTATTCCTCTGGCCGACTTTCCGATGCCCCATTTAACGTGGAGGATAATTTTCCTCCAGAATATAAGCCAGAACCGAGGCCCCAAAGGTCTGTCAGTATTTTTGACCGAATAAGTCCAGCACTTAGGAACAGGCTACAGGCCCCACCTTTTGGAAGTTGGCAACCAGAGGAAAGGCAATAACATGTCCCCCGTGTTGTGCCGCCTCGGAGAAATGAAGCTACAGTACCAAGGAATAGGCCACAGTCCCCACCTCCTGAGACTCGGCAACCAGAGGAAAGGCAAGAACGTGCCTCCCAAGCTGTACCGCCTCGCCATTGGCGTCCCAGGAGGGAAGAGGAGGCTCATAACCAGGCAGGACCTTCCACGCAACAGCCTAGATATGAGGCTCAGGCTAATTATGATTCGGATGGTCCCCAAAGATCCTGTGACTTAGAGGATGATGATGACAACTTGCCATTCTGAAGGGAACTAAGGAATGCCCAGGTCCCAAACCATTACACAATGCCTAAAATACCCAAGTATGATGGGAGAGGCGACCCAGCAAAGGACTTGAATAGCTATAAAACACACATGAGCTTGAGAGACGCCACCCCAGCTATAAAATGCAGAGCTTTTCATTTAACTCTAAGTGGAGCTGCTGATATTTGGTATAGCAGGCTACCGCCTGGGAGCTTTTGGAGCCGGCCAGAGTTCAAAACCACCTTCCTGAAAAGATTTGCTGTGAGCAAAGAAGGCGAGGCCCCGATTTAGAGTCTCCAGGACATGAGGCAGCAGCCTGAAGAAACTCTAAAAGCTTTTTATCCCGCTTTACGGATGAAATGACTTGCTATGTCCAAGTTACTGATCGCGAGGCTCTATTTGCCCTAAGAGGAGGTCTCAACATGAACACCTTGTTTTGGAGGGATGTACAGATACAGGATCCCCCAACTTATGATGCATTGTTGGAGATGATGCGACGCGAGATCATCAATGAGGAACTGATAGAACATCGGAATAGAGCAAGTAGAGGCCTTCATCCTCAACAAAGGCAGCGTGGTAGAGGCCCAACCTCCCACCTGACAGACCAACAATGGGGCCAACCCAATATTGAAGTTACCCAAGGCTCAGGCCAAGCACTTGCTGCAGCCACCTTAAATGATGTACCAACTTTGGCTTACAAGGGCGTACCAACCACAGGCACCCACGTAAACCCGTCAACGCAACAGGCCCCCCGTAGGGGACGAGGCCGGGGAAGGAGTTCAAACTAAGGCAGAACTAACTCGCAAGGGTATTGCACCTATCATCATTCTTACAGCCATGCAACTGCTGACTACAGAGACATAGCCCTGCATCCTAGAAGTTCGGATTCCAGGGGCAACAATCATAACACCTCCAGACCGAGGAGTAGGCCCCTGCCGAGGCCAGACTCACGACCTAGGCGAGACGAGGCCCCTTCCCATCATAGGGAAGCATCTCCTCGTGGAAGAGAACAGGAAAAGCATAGAAACTCAAATGAACACCAACGAAGGGACCATCGGGGTAGGCCAAATGACGCTCTAGTTCACGAGATTGACACCATTTTTGGAGGCCCTTATGTTGGCGAAGACACCAAAAACTCCAAAAGGAACTATGTTCGAGAGGCAAGGGGTCCTCCATTGACTAGTTACATTGTGGCAGTAGCTCTCGAAGGAGTCAGTCACCTCCTATTGTGTTTACACATGAAGATTCTGAAGGTATTCACTACCCCCACTGTGATGCTTTAGTAGTAAGAGCTGTGGTAGCTAGGAACGGATTGAAGCGAATGTTGGTAGATAATGGCAGTTCGGTGAACATTCTATTTGGGTCCACTTTCAATAAAATGATCTTAGACCATGAGTTGAACCCCACCAACACACCTTTATATGGCTTCACCGGAGATACCATCATCTCAAAGGGCAAAATCACCCTAGCTGTGGAAATGGGGGAACCTCCCCTATCAACCACGTGTTTCATGGAATTTTTTGTAGTTGACAGTAGATCAGCTTACCATGGGGTGTTAGGGAGGCCTGCGTTGAAGGACCTGGGAGTCGTCACCTCCATTCACCACCTATGCATGAAGTTTCAAACCTACAGGGGGGTGGCAACAGTTAAAGGAGATCAACGAGGAGCCAAAGAATGCTACTTCAACTCTGTGAGGAAAGTTGAGCCTAGGGATATGCACATGGTGGCAGGCACCAGTAGCCTTGAGTTGCCAGCACTTGATGAACTTGATCCACGAGTAACTGAGACTGATTCCCAGGCGGCCCCAATGGAAGAACTAGAAAGCTTCCCTATTGATCCAAGAGAGCCAACTAAGTTACTGTAGGTTGGTAAGAGTCTAGTCCCATGATTTAAAGGAGAACTTAAAGAATTTTTGTGTAAGAACCATGATATCTTTGCTTGGAGGCATGAGGATATGGTAGGCATTGACCCTGGAGTCAGTTGCCATCACCTAAGAATTGATCCCAAAGTTGCCCCGTATAGGCAGAAGAGGCGAGCTCTTAACTCAGAAAGGTATGAGGCCTTGAAAGAGGAAGTGCAGAAGCTAATTAGCAATGGTTTTATCAAAGAGGCTCTCTACCCAAAATGGATATCTAATCCAGTGTTGGTGAAGAAGCATAATGGGAAGTGGAGGTGTGCATTGATTTTTCTGATCTCAACAAAGCATGTCCGAAGGACAGTTTCCCACTTCCTAGAATTGATCAACTAGTGGACTCTACCGCTGGACACGAGTCCCTAAGCTTCATGGATGCTTATTCTGGTTACAATCAAATTCCTATGTACCAAGGCGACGAAGAGTACACCTCATTCATCACGAATCGAGGTCTCTACTGTTACAGAATGATGCCTTTTGGACCAAAGACCGCCGGAGCAACTTATCAGAGGTTAGTGAATAGGATGTTTGCCAAGTTGCTTGGGAAAATCATGGAGGGCTATGTGGATGACATGCTTGTTAAAAGCCTGAAAGCGGAAGATCATATAACCAACCTCCATGGAGCCTTAGAGGTTCTACGAAAATACCGCATGAAGCTGAATCCCCTCAAATGTGCAATTGGGGTAGCATCAGGCAAGTTTCTAGGATACATGGTCAATCAATGAGGCATTGAAGCAAACCCTAAGAAGATACAGGCGTTGGTTGAGATGCAATCTCCCTAGAAACCGAAGGAAGTGCAGAGTTTGACAAGTCGCGTGGCTGCTTTAAGCCGCTTCATATCGAAGGCCACAAATAAATGCCTCCCATTCTTCAAAATATTGAAGGGAGGTCAAAAATTTCAGTGGACTGAGGAGTGCGAGGAGGCTTTCTAGGGGCTGAAAAAGCACCAGACAGGCCCTCCTCCTATCAAAGCCCAAGCTCGGTGAGGTACTACAACTTTACTTAGTTGTTTCCCTCGATGCTATAAGTGTTGTCCTTATAAGGGAAGAAAACTCAACCTAGATGCCAGTTTATTACATCAGCAAGGCTTTACTACCGCTTGAGACGCGATATCCAAACATGGAAATGTTAGCCTTGGCGTTGATCATTACATCCCGCAAGTTGAGGCCCTATTTCCAAGCTCACACCATTCATGTGCTGACAAACTTTCCTCTCAGACAAATTCTGCAAAAACCAGACGCATCGGGTAGGCTACTGAAGTGGGCAGTAGAGTTGAGCGAATTTGAAATCCTCTTCAAAGCCAAAACTGCCATCAAAGGTCAAGTTTTAGCAGATTTTGTGACAGAATTTACCAATGCCCCTGAAATTAACCAGGAGGTAGAACCTTCCGAACCTCCAACCTGGAATTTGTTCGTAGACGGTTCGGCTGGCGAGACAGGCTCAGGCACTGGTTTGGTTCTTGTAAGTCCTGAAGGACATAAATTGAACAGTGAAGTACGGTTTGGCGTCAAAGCCACCAACAATGCCACAGAATATGAGGCCCTCCTCACTGGCCTCAGGCTAGCTAAGGAAATGCAAGTAAAGAGGCTTCACACCAGCAGTGATTCTCAGCTTATAGTGGGGCAAGTGAATGGCAACTTCGTAGCTAGAGATAAAGCCATGGCTTCATATCTCCAATTGGTAATGAGCCTACTCTCTTCCTTTGAGAAATTTGAGTTGAGTCAGATCCCACGCCTTGAAAATGCACGCCGATGCCTTATCCAAGCTTGCCAGCAGTAAGGATTCTGAATTAGTGACAGTGGTCCCAATTGAGCACCTCCTCAGGCCATCCACCTCCACATAAGCAATAATGTGGGTAGAGGGTACCCTAACTTGGATGCAGCCTCTCATATCCTATCTCAAAGATCAATCCTTGCCTGATAATAAGGAAGAGGCGTACAAAATACGAAGGAGGTCTGCCCATTTCATGCTAGTTGATGATGTCCTTTACAAGCGTGAATTTTCCGCACCTCTCCTTCGGTGCGTAGGAGAAGAAGAGGCCAATTATGTGCCTCGGGAGATTCATAAGGGTGTTTGTGGCAATCACTCCAGAGGATTGGCCTTGGCAAATAAAGCACTGAGGCAGGGATACTACTGGCCCACTTTGAAGAAAGATGCCCTCCAATTTATTCGCAAATGCGACAAGTGCCGACGTTTCTCCAACATACAAAGACGACCCTCCCAGGAGCTTACTAAAGTATCCAGCCCTTGGCCCTTCAGCAAGTGGGGTATGGACCTCATTGCCCCCTTGGCTAAGGGCAGAGGAGGCGCCAGTTTTACCATAGTGGCTATTGACTATTTCACAAAGTGGGTAGAAGTTGAACCTTTGGCGAAGATCACCGAGGCCAACACCTCCGAATTCTTGTGGAAAAATATCATCTGTCGCTTCGGCATTCCTCACTCAATTGTCTCTGATAATGGGAAGCAGTTTGACAACATAAAGGTTCGGGACCTTTGTGAGGAACTTGGGATTAAGAAGCATTTCTCTACTCCTCATCATTCCCAGGCCAACGGCCAAGTTGAAGCCGTAAACAAAACTATCAAGCATACTCTGAAGAAGAAGCTTGACACAACCAAGGGAGCTTGGGTAGATGAGTTACCCCAGGTGCTGTGGGCGATACGGACGACAAGTAGAACTCCTACAGGGGAAATCCCTTTTTCCATGACTTATGGCGCCGAGGCTATGAGCACAGTTGAGGTAGGATTACCCTCTCCCAAAAGATTAAGTTTCAATGAAATATCCAATGATGAGCTTAGGAGATGTGAGCTTGATTTCCTTGAGGAATGATTCCCAGCTGAGGCTTGCTGTCTACCAGAGGAAGATGAGCCGGTACTACAACTCAAAGATGAAAAAGAGGTCCTTCCATATGAATGACCTGGTACTTCGCAGGGTTTTCCTATCCTCGAAAGAACCAGGAGTGGGCACCTTGGGACCGAACTGGGAAGGGCCCTACCAAATTGAAAAGGAAATTCAGCCCGGCACCTACTGGATAAACGACATGGATGGTAGAATTCAACCTCACCCGTAGAATATTGAGCATCTGAGAATGTACTATCAATGAATGTAATCAGTAGTTGGATGTTACTTCCTAACCTTTATGAATAAACAAGTTTTTTTCCAGTCTTCGCCAACAATCAAAAAAGCGTGGGCGCTTCGGAAGAGAGGATAGAACCTTAAAAGAAGGCCACCTTGTTCTAACTCCAAAGCGTACATCACAAGCCTCCCTTTGACGAGGCTGAACGCCAAGGGAGAAGCCTTTGCTTGCATGAACCATCCACCAAGAAAGAAAGCGTGGGCGCTTAGGAGAAGAGGATGGAACCTTAAAAGAAGGCCACCTCGTTCGAACTCCAAAGCGTACATCACAAGCCTCCCTTTGAAAAGGCTGAACGTCAAGAGAGAAGCCTTTACTTGGATGAACCATCCACCAAGCAAGGAAGCGTGAGCGCTTCGGAGGAGAGGATGAAACCTTAAAGGAAGGCCCCCTCGTTCGAAATCCAAAGCGTACATCACAAGCCTCCCTTTGACGAGGCTGAACGTCAAGGGAGAAGCCTTTGCTTGGATGAACCATCCACCAAGCAAGGAAGCACGAGCAATTCCTTAAAAGAGACATTTGGAATGCAGAATTGAAAGTCGATTTGAGGTAATTTCAGAATAATAATGCTTGGAGAATATAGTTATCAGTGGTTAATCAGCTAAGAATGCAATTTTAGTTGGTTAAGGAGACTTCAATTTGGTTCTGCCGAATTAATTAAGCTTGCTTTGTCAGATGGGTTGTTTAGTTTTATCTTTCGAAGTTAGTTATTCAAGTGTGACAAGGTCCCAGCAGTTGAATTAGATCAATTAAGTTCAAACAGATCATTGCGATAAATGGAAAATGTAACACAAGGGAAGAAGCAAAGTTTGTGTTTCATTAATGAACTAAAGAATTACAAAGATATGAATTACAAGAAACTTAAGGAGCAGGGGATGGGGGAGCTGGGGCATCAGCAGCAGGCTGAGACACTTCAATAGGCTGAGGCTCTTCACTAGGAGCATCATCAGGTTCAAGCTCCACCACTTCGCCCTCCTCAGCTGGGGTTTGAGGAACCTCCTCCTCAATAAATTCAGCCTTGAGCCCAGAGATGTCCAACTCTAGGTGCGTCTCCTCCAGCCTCTTGAAGACCTCCTGATACGCCACGTTGCTCCAGTACATGCCGAAGCGACGATACTCCTCTGTGAGGTGGAAATTGGCGATATAGTTTTTCACTGCAATATCCCCAGCTTCAAGCACGTCAGCCTCATACTTCTTCACCTCGACGGTGTACCATTTTAGTTCATTTTCCATAAACTTATTGGCATCTCGCTCCCCAGTAAGCTCAAGGTTTGCCTTCTGCAGCGCTTCGACAGTGACCTTTTGGTGGTTGTCAGAAATCTCCACCTTCTTTGTAAGAGCTGCCACCTCGCACTGAGACTCATGCACCTCCTTCTTCAAGGCTTCAATCTCGGCTAGGAGGGCATCCCGTTTGGCATCATCTTCGTTCCTCTGGACCCTTAGCTGCATGTTCGCCTCTTTTTTCTCTTCAAGCTCTGCCTTCACTACATCTAGCTCATCCCGCGAGGCCCTGTTCCTTGACTGAATATCCGCCAAGACAGTTTGGCACTCTAGTGTTAAGCCGAAAGCTTAGCAGTTTGGCTCACCAAAGTGGCCGTAAGATCCACTGCGTCGCAGGTGGCGACGTAGTCCTGCCACCTCTCTGTCCAGAACTTGTTAAACCCCTCGTTGGCAGCCCTCACCTCGGGCGGGAGTATTTCAATGAGAGCAGGGGCGATCCTGTCCTCCTTACCTCCCAGGAAGTTCCCAGACTTCCCTGGGGTCCTCTCCACAGTTTTCCTCTTGGTGGCCTCGGCAGCCTTTGCTGCATCCTCTATAATTTTCCTTGATTGGGCCACCAGGGCAGCATCAATGGAGGACTGAAGGAGCTTCGACTGCTTGGAAGCACCCTTCTCCGGGTATGAAGTTGTAACCCTAAAACTTGAAGACCCATCGCCTGGGCCCAGCTTCTTTTTCTTCTATGGCTCCTCTGCCACGCCCTTACCCTTTAGAACGGGCGGCTTACTCCCCTTCGCCAACTCCTTGGGGGCCTCCTCCTCCTCAGGGTCCTTTTCACTTTTGTCCTTGCTGAGGCTATCCAGCTTGGACTTCACTTGTTTGGCCCCCGAGGACCCAGGCTTCAGCGCCTTTGCTCCAGCTGTGGATGTAGCCTTCATGATGCTGGCCATGTCGGGTAAGGCGTAATCCTTCTTCTTGAACTTATCTGCGAACACCAGCAATAAAGGTTAGAAGTCATTAAAAGTATGAAAAGTTGAAGTGAGAAAGCTTATACCTTTTGGGGCCATTAGTCTGAAATCAATGAAATACCGGTTCCTCTCGATGAGGTGTGCAAAGCTTCGAAGCTTCGGAGGCTTCTTATAAATGTCAGCAATTACACTCCACTCCGCTTCGGTCAGGTCGTACCGTGTACTGCAATCTGCAAACCAATAGACAAGGGTCAGTAATACAGAAGTATGCTAACACCATGGAAGATTTAAGAAGAGACACTCACAAGCTTCGTAGTACTGGGTTGGCAAGGTAACGGCTGGGCCAGCATCTCCCTCAACCATCTGCCACCTACCCGTCACCCAAAACCAGGACTCCTTCCACCCTTTATAGAGGAGGGGAACCCAACTACGAAGGGGGTATGAGAGCCCCAAGGGGTGATGTAGTACCACCCCTTCGAGTCGTCCTTCCCTACGACCCTCGCATGGAATAAGGTCTCAAAGACATGAAGGGGCAAGTCCTCGCCTAAGGACACTTCCTTCCAGAGGAAGTAGGTCCCCACGACTTGGCTCCACCCATTGGGAGGAATTTGGGTAGGAGACAACATAAAGGTCCTCAGCACCGCCCTAAAGAAAGGGTGCAGAGGCAGACGTACTCCTGCTTTGAGCAGGTACTCACTAAAAGCCACACAGTTGGGCCTCGAAAAACAGGCTCTCTCATGGGTTTCAGGGGCTATAAGTTCTACGTAATGGGGTATGTGATAGGTGTCCCTAAATTCGGCTAGTTTGGAAGGGGTGATGTTGGATGGAACCTTGGCTACCCCCCAATCCGCCTCATAATCTATGGGCTCCTCGGACATACTGTACCACTCACTCGAAGCCCCCGACACTGACTCCTCTCCACCTCTAACTACTGTAATAGCCAAAGACGCCTCGGCAGACATTGTGGAGAGAAGAAGACTATGGAACAGCTACTAGAATGGTGTTGAAAGGTAAAGAAAACTACTCAGATGAGAATACCTAAACGCACAGGGAAGGTTCGCCGGAAGATTTTCCGGAGAAGATTCAACAGCAAGAACTTGAGAGATTTCAAAGAGATTTTAACGTAGGTTAAGTTTGAAAATGACAAAGTTCTGGCTTTTATACTAACAAGGGATTCAGCCCCAGCCGTTGGATTAGATCTCAGTTAATCTGAGGCGTTCAAAGATGAACAAATCCTAGCCACAGATTTCAAACGTTTTTACACTTTCAACACTCTAGATCAACACGTGTGTGTACCAACATAGGCCCGCGCGTGGATGTGTTCTCAAAACCACACGTCCTAATAATTAGACATCATTATGCATTGAATTGGAACAGCTGTACGGTTATTGAAATTCGTCTCGATGCAGCTAACTTACCTTGGAAACATAAGAAACCGTCATATCACAGACACTAATATCAATGGATGTCGCCTCGCCTCGTCCAAAGGAATTCATCCTCGGCCAGTTCGAATATGAACTCGCCTCGTCCAAAGAAATTCTACCTCGGCCAGTTCGAATATGAACTCGCTTCGCACCAAAGGAATTCAGCTTTGGCAGTTTGAATATAAACTCTCCTTGTTTCAGCTCCAAAAGAACTTCAGTTTTACATGCAACTTTCTTAACCTTACGCTCCACACTTCTTAAATTCCACGCACAGTATGAATATCTCTGCCTGGACTTGGGGGACTGATGTGAAGTACAGAAAATTAAAACTTTTCCTGACTTATTGAAAGTCCACGCCTGTCATAAATAACCACACATGGACTTAGGGGACTATTGTTACAGGTCAATATATGAAAGCGACGCGTGGCACCGTATTTTAGCGGTGGGACCAGCTTAATTAAACCAAGACATATTTTCCTAGCCTCAGAGGTGAATTCCGAGGCCATCACTATTGTTCCGAGGCCACTACTGTTAACAATAAGCCACGGTTCGGTGAGCATGCATCGTCCGAGGCTCCCTAGCAGCTACTGAAGACCCACATGTGAAGATCCGCTTATGATGAAGATCTTTTGTGAATAATTGACGTGACTCTTATGTAAAGTTTATTTGTGTCTTGTCTTATCAATGTAAGAGCATTTATTACTTTGTGAAGTTAGGAGAGTCAACTTGATGACTAGGATTTGATGTCTTGGCCGAGGAGATGAGGTCACGTGTAAATTGATCCAAATGTCACCATTTGAGTTGTAACACTATAAATACCCACACCTTATAACACAAAGGGACTAATGCAATTTTGAAGAACAAACTGAATATTTGGAGCAACATCTCTCTCTTTTCAACAGTGATTCTTACAGCATATTTTCTATTACAAATCGTCCTTTATCGATTGGTTTCTCATACAATCGTATTACATTTTCTTGCCGGTAGGCTGAACGGAAACGTCTCGTGCCTTCGAGCCACTCCCACGCCCTTTCTCTAGAGTCATCTTGACCGTTGATCGGCATTAGCGTGTTGGACCAAGTTTGCGTGTGCACGAATGGGCCTGGCATCTGTTGGCAATATTTTTTGGGGTCAACAAATTCATTGGTTCCAATGGATTCTTTGTAATAAAAATTGAAGTTTGCTTCTATCGAATTGAGAGTTAGTTTAATGCGCTTTCGAGTTCAATAATGAAATCAACAAATATATCGAATAAACAATGCTATCAGTCGTATTGAAACACCAATTTAAATAATTACAACGCGCCCACCATCACCAAATCATCAAGTTCTCTATACAATCAAATATTTACCATTCAATCTAGTTTTAGTTTAATCCAATTGAATTATCCTTATTGTTCCATAATATGACCCTGTTTGATTCCCATAATAATAATAATAATAATAATAATAATAATAATAAATTGAATAGTATTTTTAGGAAAATGTGTTGTTTAAAAGTAGGGAAAAGTTTAGAGTTTACGTATATAATATTGTGTGAATATGTAGTTGAAACAAGGGCATATAGCAAAAATTAAAATAAATTAAAGGGTGTCAAACAAGGGCTATGAACGAAGAATAACTTTACGCAAATCTGAATAAGAAAGCAATATATTTTTTTTCTTCTCTCTTTCGATTGGCATGGAAAATATATCCTAGAAAATAAAATATTTTCCTTGTTTTGAGGAAAACAAAAACTTACTTCCCAAAAAAAAATGTTTTCCTTAAAAAAATGAAATTTTTTAAAAGTTGGAAAATATTTTTCATGGAAAAAAATGGCAATCAAACATATCAAAGTACGAATTTAGATGAAAAATTGACAATTTCCATTGGAAATAAATACAACCAAACACACCATTAACATTGTTTAGTCTATCTTTAAAAAATATGTCTGTGTGCTCTAATATGCAAATAATTAACCTAAAAAAAGTAACAAAAAGTGACCTTTTTTTTTTTTGTTTGCTCATGTCTTATTGGGAAGGCTCAAGGTAGTGGGTGACCATATTCTCCTTGTTTTATTTGGGCCTAATTTTCTATTGATTACTATATGCCTTGTTTGTGTTTAATATGGCAAGTGGACAGCTAAAGCAAAATCATTAGTGCAAATTGTAGTTTTCTTAATTGTTGTGTATTAACAAACTTGGTGTCCTTGACTTGATTAAATTAGACCCTAATCCTACTTTTAAAAATGGATGGTGATTTAAACTCCCACAAATGTCATCTCTGGTCATTGAAAAAATGATTTAACCTTTGATTCGAACTGTTTCGAGTAATTCCTAATCATACCATTTGGAATAATTTTTTCTATTTTGATGTACTCTAATCATTGAAATTAAACATTTAGTTATTGAGGACTATAAAAATATGATTAAATAAATTAGAAAAAATTGCTCAGTTGGTATCTAATTTATTGTTCAAGTGATAAGATGGCTTTCATCTTTTCACATTATTTGCATAACTAGTGTCCAATGTCTACGAGCCTGTTTGAGCCCTATTTTTTTTTTTTTTTTTATGAAAATGCATTTTAAAATAATATTTTGATGAAGAATGTGTGGTCAAAAAAGAAAGAAAATTTTTGAGTTTGTGTGTATCATTATTTTACTGAAAAAATGTGTGGTTGAAAATAAGAGAGCAAAATGTATTTTGAAGATAGTGGAGATCAAACAAATATCTCCAATAAATGATTAGTTACCTCCCTACATGCCAACTTTATGAAATGGATATTTGCCCACTTGATGATTTAATGTATATTTGATTGATTTCTGTCATTAAAGACTATGTTTAAGTTGTGCAGTATGTTAATATATTGAGGATCAACTTACTAACTAAACAATAAGTTGGGGTGTAGTGATGCAATATTGACGATATTTTTATATAAAATCCTTGGACAATATTCTTGAATAGATAATGGGCCCATTCTTAATAAAGAGAGAATCCACATTTGATCAATTTGCTCAATTCAAAATCCGTATAAAAATTGAAACCTTAAGTCTGTCAACAGCTAATGTCAAGTTGCCAAGGTTTTGGAGCATAGTTATTAGACTCGTTTTAGACATTGACTCGATCAAGATACTGGATCATCGAGTTACTGGTCGGATCGGTGAACCGGTGGTCAGATCGGTGGATCATTACTTAAAAATTATCTAAAAAATTTTAAAGTATAATTTTTTTTTTTAGGTGCTTGAGACAATTAATTTTTTCAAGCTATTTGTCACTAATTATTTTTATACTTTTAAATTAATGATGTTTTTTATCTCATTTATTAGTGATAATGGTTACATTTTGATTTAATAATTTTGTATATTATATTTTCACTTTTTGTGATGTACAAATCATTTATTAGTTATTGACCAATAAATTACGTTTATTATCTATTCAGTTTATTTTAGATAAAATTAAAACTTTCAAACAAAATAAGTATATAAAATAATTATTTAATATTGCAAAATGAATGAAAATATTGAACTAATTTTATAAAAAGTATTTTCAAAAGACAAAAAATTGTTCATAGGTTAGATATGGTTTATTACACAAAAGGATGATAAAGTGTTGCTTACTTTGGTGGTAAGGTTATATTCTAGTTAGTTAGATGTCAAGTGTTCAAATCTTTAATCCCTTAAAATTTCAATGAAGAAAACTTTTGAACTTTGGTTAAAAAATCAACCAGGTTGAACTGGTATGATAATTAAAGAAAATCGGCTAATTGATATGGTCAAATCCAATTTTTGACAGGGCGACTTGCATTTACATAGTATGAGCTTGCCCTGGGTCACCGGTTTATCGGGTCGATCGGACAGGCCGGATTGATTTTAATAACACTGTTTTGGAGACTATAAGGTTGGAGTCTTTACTTCATCATATGTCTTGTGTCCCCACATCTACCATCATCTAGATAATGGCATAAACCGAGTTAAAGAGAGACGAGAAGAGTGAATGGTCAAGTGAAGCCAAGTAGTGAGACAAAAAAGCTTGTCCCCTCGAATTATGTCACTATATCTGTTATATTTTTTCTGACAAAGTGACAAAATCCTATACACATTGTGTAGTACAGAATTTAAGAAATTTAGAAAATGTTGATCTATTTCCTAGATTTAAAAATTAAAGAGACAAGAAGTTTATATGTTACTATTTTTTTCAGAAAAATAATATTTTCTTGATTTGGTATCTACATTTCATGATTAATGCTATATGTACATATTGCATGATGGTTTGATTGACATTTCCCTCTATGTAGAGAAAATCTATATGTGATGCGGTGAAATAATTTAAAATTAAGAGTGTAGAAGAAAGACGTAAGAGGAAGTATAAAGATAGTATGATAAACATTTTATTGTCAATGGTTGAATAAACATTTTACAAAATGTCCCAAAACAGTCGTTGCTTGAGCATCAGATGGCAGAGGTGGTGCATTTACTGCCACGTGTATGTCCTGGATCAGAAACCATCCCAATGGCGTCTCGAAAATGCCAATTCTCATACACTGAGTCATGCAAGTGAGGTGTTTATATATAGTGTCTTTTGTGAGAAAATTGTGTCAAACTATTTTTGTTATAGTGTCAAAGGTCAAACTGGTGTGCAGTCATAGATGTCTGCTGAATAGAGGTTGGTCAGTCCGTGTTTGCCGGGTAGGCGTTTTAGGGTGATCCCCTTTGTAGGCTTTGATAAAGCATTGATCTAGCCTGTAGCATTGTGTCTACAGTGGTAAAACTACTGTTTTTCTTTACATAATTCAATTATGACTTTTCTATCGAAAGAAGGAAATAGTAGCATGTCAAATTATTTTCAAGATAATAATGATGAAATTGATGATCAAGATAATGCATCTTCATTTGTATCAAACAATATTTCAAGTGACATCAATTAAAAAGAATTTCAAATTGCTAAAATTGAGCAAACACTTCAAAACTGGACTATTCCAAAAGTATATAAGAGTTATATCTATGAGATTGAAAAATTCGATTTTACTCAAAGTTATGTTATCAAAACTTTAGAGCAAACTTTTCCTATCAAAAATCAAATTGTTTCTATCAATTTACTTTCAAAAGAATCTATCCTTGCTTATAGGAAGAAATTTCAATATATTCATACTGGCTTAGTTCAAATTGTTGTCAAACATTTGTTTAGACATTCCCGTCCTTATAACTTTAAGAGATAAAAGACTCTTAAGGTTTGAACATTTATTACTTTCCATGCTTGAGTCTAATTCCGAGAGTGGTCTAGCATTTTCAAATTGTTATCCAAAATTTTCAATTAGTCTTCAAGATGTAGCTATCCTTAATGCTCTAAATCTTCGGATTCAAACAAAAAACTTCAATGTTGATGATCGTTCAAAAACTTTTGCTTTAATATACAGAGTATATTATAAACTTTTGAACACTCAACTCAATATTCGTGTTCTTAGATCTTCTCCAAGAGATAAAAGTCTATTGGTAGAAATCAATCAACTTCATTCAAACGTTATGATTTCTAAGAGAATTCCTAAGAATCTTCAAGAAAGAGGTCTTGCTTGGGATTTCGAAAATACTCAAAATCCTATTCGAACTCCTGTTCGAAGAAATCCAGAATAGATCATTCATTTTCCTGATGGTAACGTCAGAGTTATCTTTGATAAACCATCATCTTCTTCAAGTACTTTTCAAAATCTAATTCATCTAGATCTAAAGACATATCTAAAATAAATTCTTTTCAATCTGCTAGATTTTCTACATCCTCTATCAAATGAATTAATTTTAATCCAAAAATTCCAAAATCTCTTTATCAAAATGATGAATCTGATAAAGAAGAAGAAGAAGTAGTAGTAGAACCGCCTACTTCTCCTACTCTATCAGATATGATTCCTCCTCAATCAGAAAAAATTTGTCGGCAGTGCAACGTAATTTCTTCTAAAATTAACAGAAGAAAAGAGTTTAAAACTGACCAAACCCCTGAAATCAAAAAATTTAGACATCTTACTAAAAAATCTTTTTCAAAAGATCAAATTGAATCTTACTGTGAAGAATTTGATACTTCTCCAGAAGATACTAGTTTTTTCGAATGGACTTATTTCAAAGTTTTCAAAAAATTTCCCAAAAGGGTTAAAACAAAAAGCATTCAATATACATTTTCTTCCAAGAAATCCTGGAAAACTCCTTCAAGTGAAATTATTCAATCCACTCATCCTCTATTACAAGAAATTGTTATTTCTCATCGAACTACTGAAGTAGTTGCATCTCATTTCAAGAAAATCGAAAAAGCTGATAACTTTTGTTAACTCAAAAGATATCAAAAGGATCATTTTTCAAAATAATTATTCTAATATTGCTCTTCATTTTTTATGCACTCAGCTAAACAGAATTAAGAACAATTCTGAATCTGAGTATTCCAAGTCAAATTCTAATTCTGATAGAAAGAAGAAGGTTGAAGTTCCAGCTTCTTCATTTTGTCAATTTCAAGAAGCCACTCCAAAAAAATTTCATTGAAAAGAAAGTGTTCTTAAAGAACTTGTTGCTCAACTATCAAAATTATCAACTTCATCCTCTTCGCAAAATATTAACACTATTGATGAACTTGAACCACAATTTATTGAACAACCTGATCTTCAAATAAATAAGATTCATAGAAAAAATACTCAATTTTCAAAGATCTTGCTTATTATCCTCGACAACCAACTCCTGATTTACTTTTCCAAGAAAATGGTAGACATCAAGAAAGATATGATGGAGAGTATTATAGAATGGAATATTGATGAACTTACTGAATATCAAATTATTCAGATTCTTGAAAAAATGGATATATGTGTTAATGCATATATAACCAATGGAATTAGTAATCTTGAATCTACAAATAATATTATTGTTTTTTTTTTGGTCAACTCAAAAACTGGTGGTTTAATTATCGTACTCAATCAGATTGAAATAAAATTGCTGACTCCTTAAAACTTGATTGTACAAATAATAGTTTTCAAACTTTGGTTTACAGTATTATCAAACATTTTATTGGAATTCCCAATAATATTCAAGAAATATATTCTCAAATTCTTATAAACCTCAATTGTCCTACTTTACAAGATTTTCGGTAGTATAAAGACATGTTTCTTACTCGTGTTTTACTCCGAAGTGATTGTGAACAATCTTACTGGAAAGAAAGATTCCTTTCTGGACTTCCAAAGCTTTTTGCCGAAAAGGTTAGAAATGCTATCAAAAGAGAAAATGATAATACTATTTCACATGACAATCTTACTTTTGGAGAACTAATTAGTTTTGTTAATCAAGAATGATTAGCTCTCTGTAATGATCTCAAACTTAAAGACAAGTTGAAATCAGAAAGATGTGATGGTCGCAAAAAACTTGGATCATTCGGTGAAAAATATGGATTTGAGAAAATCATTCATCCTTCAAGATCAAAAAAGAAAAATGTTTCTCTCATTTTAAGAAAAGATCTTCTCAAAATTATTTTAACAAGAAAATGAATTTTCAAAATTTTCCTTCAAAAAACTTTCCAAAAAGAAAGTTATCAAAGAAAAGGACTTCGAATGTTACATGTTGGAAATGTAACAAATCTGGTCATTACTCAAACAAACGTCCTCTTAAAGAAAATATTAGTAATCTTCAATGTGATGAAGATACTAAGTTTGAACTACTCAATCTTATCAATTCCGATTCTTGAAATTCTGAATTAGAACAAGTTTTTCAAGATCAAGAAGATTCTGATTTTGAAAAAAAGTTCAAATTCATCGTCCTCATCTTTAAGTCATAGTAAAGAAGTTTGTGGTTGTAAAACTATAAATATTCTTACTAAACAAGAAGAACTTATTAAAAAAATTATTGATCAAATTCCTGATCGAAAATTAAAAAATAAGTTTAAAACTCTTCTCCCTTCATCTTCTGTTCATGAGTCTTTCACTATGCAAGATATCATGAAGAGATTTCAAGAAGAAAAATCCTCAAAAGTTTATAGTTTTAATTTAAAATCAGAAATCAATACTATGAAATCTCAAATTTCCAATCTTGAAAAACAAATGCAAGATGTTAAGATGGAAGTTGTCCATTTTAAGATTAAAGATTTTGAAAATTTATCCTCATCATCTGATGATGATACTTCTCAAGCTTTTCAACCAAATTCTGATTCAAAATCTCATCATTTCGATTCCAGTTCCAAAAGTTCTCATTCTAAAAAATCTCGTCATTCAGATTCTAGCAATCATTCCGAACATTCTCAAACCGATGAAGAAAAGGTTAATGTTATTAACCGAATTCAACTTCAAAAATGGTATTGCAATATGACTATTGTCATAATAAAGAATTCAAACTCCATACTAGAGTCTTGATTGATTTCGGTGCTGATCAAAATTGTATTAGGGAATGACTTATTCCTACAAAATATTTTGAAAAAACTACTGAAAGACTCTACAGAGCCAGTGATAAAAAAACTCAATATTCATTATAAACGTTCAAAAGCTCATGTTTGTAATTCAAATATTTTCTATCTTGTAAAAGATTTGGATCGAAAAGTTATTCTTGGTACTCCTTTTATTGTTTAAATTTATTCTTTTCAAGCTAATTCAAAATGATTAACTACTACAATTTTTGGACAAGAAATTGTCTTTAAATTTACGAATCCTCCTTCTTTCAAAGATGTTAATATGTTAAAAGAAGCTTCTATTTCAAAAATTGTCAACAATATTAATTTTAAGAAAAATCATATTAGATTCCTGAAAGAAGAAATTAAATTTCAAAAAATTGAAGAACAACTACAAGAATTTTCAATTATTCATAAAATTTCAGATTTTCAAAAGCGTATTGAGAATAAGATATGTTCAACTATTCCAAATGTATTTTTGGACTGGAAGAAATATATTATTTCCCTTCCTCATATTTCTGAGTTTCATGAATCAAATATTCCTACAAAACTCGTCCTATTCAAACGAACAAAGATCTCCTTGATCATTGTACTAAAGAAATTCAAGATCTTCTTGATAAAAAACTTATAAGGCCAAGTAAATTACCTTGGAGCTGTTCAGCTTTTTATGTCAATAATTCTGCGAAAATTGAAAGAGGTGTTCCTTGTTTAGTCATCAATTTTAGCCCCTTAGTTCTGCTTTTCAATGGATTCGCTATCCTCTACCTCAAAAGAAAAATCTATTAAATAGATTATTCAAAGTTGTTATCTTCTCAAAATTTGATATGAAGTTAGGATTTTGGAAAAATTCAAATTAAAGAAGAAGACAGATACGAAACTGCTGTTAATGTTCTTTCGATCAATACGAATGGAACGTTATGCCTTTTGGTCTTAAAAACGCCCATTCTAAATTTCAAAAAATTATGAATGGTATTTTTAATCCGTTTCAAAATTTCATTATTGTTTACATTAATGATGTTTTAAACTTTTTAGAAAGTTTAGAATAACATTTTAAATATTTGCGTACATTCATTCATGTAGTAAAACAAAATGGTTTAGCTGTTTCAACTAAGAAAGTTGTTTTATGTCAAATGAAGATAAGGTTCCTTGGTTATACCATTCATTTAAGAACACTTACACAAATTCAAAGAAGTCTTTCACCGACAAATTTCCTGATGAAATTTTAGACAAAAATAGCCTTCAAAGATTTCTTGGTTGTGTCAATTATGTAAGAGACTTTATTAAAGATATAAGAATCCTATGTGCCCCTCTTTTCAAAAGACTGTAAAAGAAACCTAACTCTTGAAGTCACGAGTGTACCTAAGCAGTGAATCCTATGTGCTCCTCTTTTCAAAAGAGTGTAAAAGAAACTTAACTCTTGAAGTCACGAGTGTACCTTAACAGTCCAAAAAATCAAAAAAACAATCAAAAGCGTCCCATGTCTTTCAATCCTTGACCTTACTGCTTTTATTATTGTGGAGATAGATGCGTCAAACCTTGGGCATGGTGGTGTCCTTAAACAAATTCCTTCAAATTCAAGCCAAGAACAACTAGACAGATTTCACTCCGGTGTTTGGACTTGTCCTCAAAAGAATTACTCCACTATCAAAAAGAAGATTATCGTAATCATCCTTGTGATTTCAAAATTTCAAGATGATCTTATCAATAAAAATTTTATTTTCAAAACTGACTGTAAAGTTTCAAAAGACGTCTTGCAAAAAAAATGTAAAAAACCTTGTTTCAAAATAATTTTTTGCAAGATGGACGTTTTGCAAAAAAGATGTAAAAAACCTTGTTTCAAAACAATTTTTTGCAAGATGGCAAGCAATTCTTTCTTGCCTTGATTTTCAAATTCTATATATATAGGATTCTTCAAACTTTCTTACAGATTTCCTTATGAGAGAATTCTTACACAACAAAGTGAGTAAAATGAGTTTTTCAGAAAAGAAGAAGATCAAAAAGAAAGTTCAAATTCCCCTTACTTCAATTGATGATTATATTCAAAATTCTTTTAGAGGATCAAAAGAAGCATCTTCTAGTTCTCAAAATACAATAATTGCTTCAAAAACATTCCAAAAACCTACTCAAACAGTTCCAGAAAATAAACCATCAAATTACCGCAAAGCCATTCAAAGTGGTTCTGGAAAATTACCATATATTAACCCTCCAAAATTATTTTCATACTTCACAAAACCCATCCATCTTCCTGTTTTCGAACTGGAAACATCATGCGCTCAAAGAACTTCTTCCCTTCAACAACACCTTCAATATTTCCCCTCCCTCCCTTCCCCCGCCTCCCAAATTTCCATTTTCTCCCTTCAAACATAAAAAAATCAAGTGAATATTATGAAGCAATCCTCATTAAAACATGATCTGTCATTATTACTCACAATCCAAACAATAAAAATTCAAAACATGTTGATTTTTCAAAAAATTTTATCCAAAGGGTTTGGTCTTGCGAAGACTGGGAACTACACCCTTGGGAAGATAAACGAATAAACATTTCAAAAACATATTCATTCGAGGAGGAAATACATGAAAATAACATTTACACTATAGTGTATTTCCAAAGTGACCTTTGACTAGGAAATAGAATTTAAAAAAAAAAAAAAAAGGTCAAAATATAGGTTAACTTGGAAAAAGCCAAAAATACCCTCACTTTGTCAAAAGAAAAATTCCTCACAGCCGAATCCTTCCACCAACTTCCACCGACTCTCCTCCCAAGAAAGGATCTCACCATCGATTCTCCTTCCACCGACATCTCACCGGCGACTTGAAAGGTTGGTTCTTGTCATCCTTGTTTTCATAGATGAGTTTTTCATAGATGTAGTTCGAATTTCATTACTTTTATTTAGTTTTGTGTGATTGTAGAGTTGGTTTAAAAGTATTGGAGGCCGTTTGTGGAGTTTTATGTGCTTCAACTCGTCGGAAATGGCCAAAAATGACCATTTCCGGCGAATATAATAAATGGTATAATAATTAAATACTTAATTTAAGAAATAGAATATGAAATAAATAATTATAGAATTAAATATTTTACGTAATCGAAAAAAATTTATATAATTATTTTTAATTTGATAATTACTAATATCGTTAAATAAATCAATTTAATTATTAAATATTATATTTTAACATATTAGCTACTTATTTGGGTTGAAAATATTTTACGTAATCGAAGAAAATTTATAAAATTAATTTTAATTTGATAATTACTAATAGAATTAGCAAATTCTTGTTTCCTTTTATTTTTTAATTTAATTATTTGTTTTGTGTAGTTGTTATAATTCGGTTCACTTAATTTTCTGAGATTATGCTGTATTTCATTATCTTATGTTCAAAGTTCAGATATTTAATGGTTTTTTTATTTTTATTTTTTTTGCAGCATGGACTATCACTTAGACCTGACATTGAGACAGATGCCTGGCAAGGCTACCTGGAACGGTAACCTTGGTAGTTACACAGCTATGTTGGAGTTGTTGGATGAGCAACATGCAGATATGCTTCGACATTCGTTTTGGCCCCTGTACGAGTTGAGAGATGTACAGTTCTCAGGGCAGATCCTCGATGCCCTACTGTGTCGGTTGTGTAGTCCAGTCGACGACGATGCACTCCACTTCGACCTCGAGGGTAAGGTTGCCAGTTTCTCCATGTTGAATTTTGCTCTCATCACGGACTGGAGATTACGGGTGATGATGCAGCTCGTGCTAATACTCAAAGAGGCAGACTGCACGATACTTACTTTGGGGGACAGGGGACAGTGCTTCTATTGGATATGATGGACGCGATCACGAGGTGTGACCGTATGTTGGACAGACTGAAGCTCGGCATGGTCTACATCTTTGAGAGCGTGTTGCGATGTCACCATTGGAGGACTGGAATCGACCTATTCCATTTGCAGATCGTCGACGATCTTGAGGTCTTCAACACATATCCGTGGGGCCGAAGATGTTTTGAGGACACAGTGCACGTCTTCACCAGATCACACTCGAGGCCGAAGGGGACCATGCGTAAATACGATGCGTACGGATTGCCCATTGCTATGCAGCTAAATGTTTAACATAATTTATTATAAACATATTGTTTACAATAAATATGAATATAATAATTGTATGTAGTGCAGATTTGGGCGTACGAGACGGTCCCCCTCCTAGGTACCCAGTTTGCAAGGCGAGGGGAGACACGCTGCCCTCAGATGCATAATTGGGGGGTATCTCGAGCAGAGTGATATCCGACTAGCAAGAAGCTATCAGCTCTTCTCGACGACCCTCAGGTTAGATAATATGATGACGTGATCATTAACTAGTCGAAATGTTGGTATGCCAGCGTCAAGTCATAACGGAGTTAATGCCGTCGATGGAGGAGGAGAGTCGTGGATATGTACGAGAATTGGCCGCTCCACACGATGAAGCAGACCCGGATGAGGTACGTGAACTGAATATAATGTTTTGATTACAGTTTTGTATCCGTTAGCCGATTTTTATTAAATATAACTATTTTTAATGTTCCAATTTGTGTAGGAGCGTTGTCCAATATATCGATGATCACCTCCGCCGAGGGTATCTCCGCCTCGGAGGGCATCACCGTCGCTTCCGAGGGCATCACCGCCTCGGCCGAGAGCCTCACCTCCACCAAGGGCATCACCGCCACCATGGGAATCACCGCTTCCGATCAGGTCACCTTCTCCACCGTCCACTGATCTGTATGATCGCCTGACAATATTTATAGCCCGCCGATAGACGAGATGCGCCGAGAGTTGGCGGAATAGATGGGAGAGATGGCACGTGATTTTAGGGGACAGGTCGATAATTTATCTAATGACGTTGGAGCTCTCCGTCGCCAGGTGGGAGATCTTCAGGATGAGATTGCAGCCCTCCGAGGAGATATAATAGGTATGGGACGGGGTGACGGAGGGGGTGACGGGGGGACGGAGGGGGTGATGGAAGGGGGGACGGAGGGGGTAATTTCTGGGCGGATGATGCTACGTTGGCTTCATTTCTTGTCCCCGGAGGAGGTGGCCGCCATGGGGGGTAGGACGGAGGGTGTGGCCCCGGAGGAAAAGGTGGTGGTGGTGGGGAGCCCGGAGGGGATGGCCCCGGAGGAGGGTAGGACGGAGGGTGTGGCCCCGGAGGAGGATGTGGTGGTGGTGGGGAGCCCGGAGGAGATGGCCCCAGAGAAGGGTAGGATGGAGGGTGTGGCCCCGGAGGAGGATGTGGTGGTGGTGGGGAGCCCGGAGGAGGGAAGGACAGAGGGGGTGGAGGACGAGCATACGCCTGACGTGGCAAAGGGGAAAAGGCGTGCCGTTGACGCCCCGGAGCAGGTGGTCGGCAAGAGGATCAGGTTGCCTTCACAGTACGTCGTTTCTCCCTTCACAGCTGAGGCAAATAGGAGGACGTTCGTCGACGGGACGTACCCCAATCTGTTTCGGGAGATAGACGCAACCAAATGGAAAGCGTTCGAGACGGAGTGGAGGACAATGAGGTCGGGGTAAGTATTTTAAAATTTCAATAAATAATGCTACGCTAACTCATCTATATCTTTTTTAACATTTGTCTTATTTTTTTCAGACATAGCCGCATCGTTGGGGAGAGGATGATCTCAGATGCCTATACATGGTTTCACGACATCACCATGGCAGGAACGTGGCTCACCGACGATGTAAGTGAAATAGTCATATTGTTGTTTATTATGTATACATTATTTTTTTGTTTCATGAAGTATATTTTTTTATTGGTGTTTCCTGATGCAGCACCTCGATCTGGCCATGGAGTTATTGCGAGATCGAGCTCGACGATATCCGCGATCATTCGACATGCCTGACCGACTCATACTGAGCACTGAGTTTTTTGGTGCTGTTACCATTGAGCATCAGTCCCTGCAACGTATGGGTAATGAGTACGTGCTGCCTGAATATATGGTCGAATGGGTCGTAGGAATGTTGCCGACGCTCGAAGAAAAGGCATGGGAGGCTTGTACACATATTTTTTCCAACGATCGTGAATCATCATACCATTGCCGTTGAGATTGTTTTGTCCGACTCCACGTTGTATGTGTACGACTCCGACCATTCATGTCTGACACAGGGCCAGCTCGAGCAGCAGTTGGAGCCGATTGCAGTGATCGTTCCGTTGATGGCTGTCCGAGCGGGTATTATTGTTAATAACAGGCTTGCCATCGTGCTGGATCAGACGACAGCGAGACAGTCTCGATCGTAAGTATTTATATTTTGTTTTTAACTTGGAAACTTAGTTTTTATCTAAACCGTTTTTGAACTAATACGTTTACTATTCAATTGTAGGGGCGATTGCGGCATTCTTGCAATAAAGTACATAGAATTTTTGAGCATAGGACATAAGGTTGATGGAATCAACCAAGCATGGATACAAATTTGGAGGAATAAATTAGCGGCTAATTTGTACGAACTCAAGTGTGACCCGTAAATATTGTACATTTAATTGTTGATTCATTTATTTAATACTTGTAAATATTGTAAAAATTGTATAATTTATTTTGTAATATTGTACATTTAATTTTGTTCATTTATTTGTGTATGATTTATATAATTTATATAAAAATTGTATAATTTATCAAATTAGGAAATAAAGTTGCGCTAAAATGATTATCCAAATATTGTTCATTTAACAGCAATATCAATACATACTATACTAATCGTCATGCAGGGAAATATGACTCGTACAATTTTGGTGAGTATGACCGACTGCTTTACATCTGCCGCAACGACGCGGTCGAGGAAACTCTCCAGTAGAGGGTATTCTAGAAGTTCGTGGACGCCCGGGCCACGTGGATCAACTGCTGGTGGCGACAAACTATTAAGCAGGAGAATACGGTCAGAAACTTCCCACTCAGATTCGTTCGGTAGGGAAAATATAGTCTCAGCATACGCAGCTCTCCAATATTCAGCTGTGTAATAAGGAGAGCAAAATGTTCTCGCTGCAAAGCCTCTGTTTAAAGCTACCGCAACTGCATGCTCGCATGGAAAACTCTCCAGCTGAAATCGAGCACAGGTGCATGTGTTGTCAGTCAGGTCCACAATGTATGCCACATGACGTGCACATTGTACAGAGAAGCGGGACTCATCTATCGGTTCCACAATCAACCTCCTCGTAACCTTTGTCGCCTTGAACAGTTTATCCTCTTGAGTCGGGGCTAGCCAGCTCAAACAGTTCTGCGATTCTTCACGTCGTTTATGAAACCACTGCTGCAGCTTGGTACGGATGTTCTCAATCATTGCGAGAATTGGAAACTCTCGATCCTTCTTGAACAATGCATTCAGAGATTCCACATTGTTTGACGTCATCAAGTTGTACCGACGTCAAGGAAAATGTGATCGCGCCCAATGTTCTATCCCCATTTTTGTAAGATAATCCCATGCCGGGAACGACCTATTTCCTATCTCGACCATAAACTTATTACATTCATCAATACTGTAAGCTTCGACCGCCCTCCTGAACAATGAAACGATGCCTTGACCCTGGTATCTAGTCTTCAGATTACCCTGTCTATGGTACATGCAGTACCCATGATGTGTGTTGGGCGAAAATCTCGCAAGCGTACGAGTTCGTTGTACAAGTAATAATTGTGATGAGTGAGTTATCGTCCCACGAGGAATAAGGTTAATTTTAGTGTATTCGATATATTTAAATTCGCAAGTGTAACAAAAGATAGTTGGTTTGAATTTAACTACGTTTTATAACTACGAAATCAATAAAAAAATGTATTTAAATCAAATGTGGGGGAGTGTATTGGATTTCCGACTCCACTAATTAATTCTTAGTTTCAATTCTCAACCAGTGATAATTAACTTAATTTATGCAATTGTGACGATCGATAATTCCACTTTTATTTACTATTCTTTCCCAAGATATAATAAACCTATGATTGCCACGAGACGATCCTATTCCTAGTCCGAATTCATATGACAAGCAAGCATTGACGTTTAGGATTATCACACACGACCGCACACGCCTTAAATATTATCCCTAATATTTATTGTCCGTGTGTTCCATAAACAGTGTTCTACCTACCGTGAGTTTTCCAACACTACGAATAAGCAACTAATTGTCCTAATGGTGCGCAAAGATTAAAACAATATACTTAAACATATTTATGAAATCACAACACGAGAATTAAACTAAAAACACTTGATTTCGAATAAAAAAACTAAAAATTTAATAGTTTCATCATCCATCCAATACAAGGGAATTTAGTCGAGCATATTATCAAGATTAAACACACAAAAGTGGAACGACATCACCTATAAATTGACGGAACGTGTTTAATTCCCAAATTTCTTGCCGATGCCGTGTCCGTCCTTCAATCTGTATATATGTGATAGAATAGAGCAGCCACAATAATCTCCTTTTTCTCAATTTTATTCAGCAACTGTCTATTCTTTTCTCTCGATTTTCAGCTGCCAAACTGTGTAAAATCTGTGTATATAACAGCCGGCAAATCAATGTTTACGTGTATAATTCGGCCACTATCTCGCTCCTTTTACCCAAAATCTGCCGCCCACTATATGTGTATATAATCCCCTTAATTCAGCCGGCTTCACGTGACTATAATCTGTAGGTCAACCGCCCAATATGTAATTCTCCTCCAGCAGTTTGTGTTTGAAAGTGTATATATATTATATATAAATTCAGCAAGCTGCAGCCTTCTTTCCCCAACAAATTTGCCGGCCACTTATGCGTGAAAATAGTATAATAATGCTGCCAAATAGTGTGAAATCTGGATGTATTTCAGCCCCCCTATTCTCCCTTGAATTGTGTATATAACTAATAAAATAGGGCACTCACAATTCTGCTCAATTTTCTTCCAGTCGGCGCCTCCTTTTTCTCTCCAGTTTCTGCTCGGCTCCCCTTCTTTCTGCCGTCTTCCGTGTATATATATCTCCAGCAGACAACCCTTTTTTTTTCTTTCACAAATAAGGTCCAGCCCATTTTTATGGTCCAATTAGAATTTCAATCCTTGAGTCCACTTAATTGTGAAATCAATGCCAATTTAGTCCCCGTAATTTGGAGTTGGTCCACTTTAGCCATTTTTTGCTATTTTGCACTCTTTTTCTTCAATTCTTCGTCAAATATTGAGATTTATCTACAAGATATAATATAACACAATTTAGGTCGTATTTTGCTAAAAGAACAATAAAATTCTATAATTTCAAGCCTCGAATAAGTGTAGAAAATACACTTATCAAACCCCCAAACTTGAATCTTTGTTTGCCCTCAAACAAAACTAAAACCTAACAAACACACAAACATGCAATACTAATTACCTAATTGGTGGTCAGACAATCAAGCAATGCAAAACGATATAGCTAGTTACCCTGGCTTTTTATCTCTGAATTGAAATCATAATATCCAATCTATGCACAGCTTCAAAATCACAATGCAGAAATTAAAATATACTTCTCCAATGTAAAATTGATGTGTGTGTGTGAAGAATTAAGCATAGTTTTATGAATTCATGAGTTGTTTCAATTCCCGACCCTCAATGGTCAAATATATTCTTTCATCGCTCGTAAAATTCACACACCCCCAAACTTATTCTTTTCGCTCTTTCCAAGTGTGAGACCTAAGGTTGAATTTTCTACTATCCTCACATCTCTAATTTAGGTAAATCTCACTAATTGCAAGTCAATATATCAATAAATAAGGATTCTCCATAATTTGATTGCTTCAATCTCTAAAATTTAATTAGGCTAATAATCCCTTATCACAAAGTCAAGTTTTCTCATATAAGTGTTGGGACATAACCAAGGCATTTGGTGCGTCTTCTGTTTCATGCACCTGCTTTTTTTTTTTTGAATCATTCTCTCCCTTAAGCTTTCTAAATGACTCATGTAACAAGCTTTCGGCCGATAACTCCCAAGTCAGATGACCATAGGGTACCAGGTTGTAAAGACCCTTGCAGGCTTAATTGCTCGAGTCATAAAGGCTACGAAGAGAAATTTTCAAATTAATTTTTTTGTTTTTTTTTTCTTACCTTGATTAGTGCAATGTCCCTTATTAAACACCAATTCAAGTAAAATGACCTCTGATTTGAGATTTTCACCCAATTGTATCCTATTGACTTCAGACAATCCACACAAATTTTTTTTTTTTTTATTTCACGCATGGAATCCCCATTTATCTCAATATCTTCTCACAACAGTGAAATCTCCCAAATTATTCTAAATTTGGTCTAAGGATGTAAAATCTAGTGGTTTTGGATTTAGCATCTATGGTCCACTATTTCAACCTATCAAAGTATGAAATCAACTCATTCCTACACAATACTTTACTTAATTCACGTGCTCAGTAAATATCAAATTTCACATGGAAAAGCAAAAATTAATTTAGGCATGCAACTTATTCACCATTCATAGATTAACTTATGATTCAATATATTCATATTGCCAGTCAGGTCAACTAACTCACACAAGCACACAAAAAGCATATATTTTTGAATTTTTTTTTTAATTTTTGAAAATTTCAAAAATTTTTTAACTAAAATAATTAAAGCACACAAAAACACATAAAAAAAAAATAAAAAAAAAATGAAAACTCATGTTTTCCACCCCCAAACTTAAACTAGACATTGTCCTCAATGTCTTAAATTCTAAATCCGCATATAAAGGGGTGGGGTAGAAAATGAAGAAAAGACTCCCCTGATTTGGCTTGTAATCCAATGCTAGCTTCATATTGCTCCCGTTAGCTCCTTAGTCTTGGTTGATTTAAGTGTTTCGCGACGTCATGTTCCTGCACAATGCGGTCAAATAAAATATTCAAGATCAAATACCTGGAACAAGTGTTACTTAGCTCTAACATCTATTAAACCAACTCACATAACGAAAACCTAAGGGGAAACGAGGTATGGATGATGAATCCCTAAAATGGATAAATAAATAATAAAACATAAATATATAAACTAATCTAAGTTATCTTAAAACTAAAAACCAAAATAAATAAAATGGATAGAAGTGTTGGGTTGCCTCCCAACCAGCGCTTGTTTAAAGTCTTTAGCTAGACTTCTGCTCATGCTAGTCTGTAGCATTAAGTGGCACGGTTGTCTTCTCACTGGGGTAGTCACCTCCCCAATAAGCTTTCAATCGTTGTCCATTTACTTTGAACCTCCTCTGTTGATCCTGAGATACCACTTCCACAGCCCCATGCGGAAACACAGCCACTACCGTGAAAGGACCCGACCACCTAGACTTTAGCTTGCCTGGAAAGAGCTTGAAGCGTGAGTTGAACATCAATACTTGCTGACCAACCTCAAACTCCTTTTCCTGTATATGCTTATCGTGCCATTTCTTGGTTTTCTCCTTATAATTTTTTGCATTCTCATATGAATTCAAACGGAACTCATCGAGCTCATGAAGTTGAAGAACCCTCTTTTCCCCTGCTGCCTTCAGATTGAAATTGAGCAATTGTGTCACCCAATATGCCTTATGCTCGAGCTCAACCGGTAGATGACAAGCCTTTCCAAATACCAACCTATATGGAGACATGCCAATCGGAGTTTTAAATGCTGTTCTATACGCCCAAAGTGCATCATCTAATTTTCTAGCCCAATCTTTACGTGATGCACTAACTGTAGCTTCAAGAATTTTCTTTAATTCCCTGTTGGAGATTTCCACTTGGCCACTAGTTTGCGGATGATACGGTGTTGCCACACGATGTTTCACTCCATACTTAGCCAACAATGACGCAAATTGGCGATTGCAAAAATGTTTTCCACCATCACTAATAATTGCCCTTGGGGTTCCATACCTCGTGAAAATATTCTTCTTCAGAAATTGAGTGACCACTCGACCGTCGTTAGTTGGCAAAGCCACAGCTTCAACCCATTTAGACACGTAATCTACTGCCACCAATATGTATTGTTGACCGTAGGAAGAGGGAAAAGGTCCCATGAAGTCAATGCCCCACACGTCGAATATCTCAACCTCCAAAATGCTGTTTAAGGGCATCTCGTTCTTCCGTGAGATGTTTCCGGTCCTTTGGCATTTATCACAATTTTTCACCATATAATGTGCATCCTTGAACAACGTAGGCCAATAAAAACCTGATTGTAGTACCTTTGCTGCTGTCTTGATTGCTGCGAAGTGACCTCCATACGGTGCAGAGTGACATGATTCCAATATCTGATGCTGCTCTACTTCAGGCACACAACGACGTATAATCTGATCTGGACCCCTTCTGTAAAGAAACGGATCATCCCAAAAGTAGTGTTTCAGGTCACTGAAAAATTTCTTCTTCTGATGACTTGAGTAATCCAATGGAATGATGGATCGGGCTAAATAGTTGACATAATCAGCATACCATGGAGTAGTGATGATCTGAAAAAGCATCTCATCTGGGAAAACTTCGTTTATCTCCTTTGTGGGGTGTGGTTCATGTGATTCAAGGCGAGATAAATGATCTGCAACAACGTTTTCACTCCCCTTTTTATCTCTGATTTCCAAATCAAACTCTTGCAATAGGAGTATCCATCGAATAAGTCTTGGTTTTGCATCCTTCTTGCTCATTAGATACTTCAAGGCTGAGTGATCCGTGTAGACAATCACTTTCGACCCGATCAAATATGACCTGAATTTGTCAACGGCGAATACCACTGCTAAAAGCTCTTTCTCTGTAGTCGCATAGTTCAACTGAGCCTCGTTCAAAGTCTTACTGGCGTAGTGAATGACATAAGACCTCTTTTCCTTGCGTTGACCCAAAACTGCCCCCACCGCGTGATCACTGGCATCACACATAAGCTCAAACGGATAATCCCAATCTGGAGAAGTCAATACTGGAGCAGAGACTAATTTTTCCTTTAAAGTGTTGAAAGCCGTCAAGCATTCCTCAGTAAAATGAAATGGAGCCCCTTTTTCCAATAGATTGCACAAAGGCTTCGAGATTCTGGAGAAGTCTTTGATGAAACGGCGGTAGAACCCGGCATGACCCAAGAAACTTCTAACTCCCTTCACTGTTACCGGAGGTGGTAGTTTATCGATGACCTGTATCTTAGCTTTGTCTACTTCAATACCCCGTGCCGATATCAAATGCCCCAACACAATCCCTTCCTGAACCATGAAATGACATTTTTCCCAATTTAATACAAGATTGGAGTCCTCACACCGCTGCAACACTTTTCCCAAATGTTCAAGGCATTCCTTGAATGACTTTCCAAAGACTGAAAAATCATCCATAAATACCTCAATGATATTTCCCACCATGTCCGAGAAAATAGACATCATACAGCGCTGAAAAGTGGCTGGAGCGTTGCAAAGGCCAAAAGGCATCCTCCTATAAGCAAAAGTGCCGTAAGGGCATGTGAAGGTAGTCTTTTCCTGATCATCTGGCGCTATAGGAATCTGGTTGTACCCTGAATAACCATCAAGAAAGCAATAATAAGCATGTCCTGCAAGTCTTTCCAGCATCTGATCAATGAAAGGAAGGGGAAAGTGATCCTTCCTTGTGGCATTGTTGAGTTTGCGATAATCAATGCAGACTCTCCAACCTGTGACTGTGCGCGTAGGAATGAGCTCGTTGTTTTCATTTGGAACCACCGTGATTCCCCCTTTTTTCGGTACAACCTGTACTGGACTGACCCAATGGCTATCTGATATGGGGTAAATGATCCCTGCATCCAGGAGTTTCAATACCTCTTTTCTTACCACTTCCTGCATAGTAGGATTTAATCTGCGTTGATGCTCAACTGAAGCTTTGTAATCCTCTTCCATCAGTATTTTATGCATGCAAAGCGAAGGGCTGATCCCTTTTATATCTGAAATAGTCCATCCTATTGCTTTCTTGTGTTCCCGAAGTACTCTCAGCAGTTGATCTTCCTCTGTTTCTGTAAGTGTATTCGAGATTATTATCGGAAGTGAATTCTTTTCCCCCAAGTATGCATAGCGAAGGTGAGTGGGCAGCTGTTTGAGTTCAAGTGCTGGAGCTTGCTGTATAGATGGTAAAGGTTTTGTGGGTCCTTTACCGAGTTCCAAACATGGTTGCTTGAAACGTGGTGGCATGGCTTCCAAATATCGCGCACATTCTTCTGCCTCCTCATTTTCTGCTGGTAAATCCCGAAAATGCACTAAACAAGCTTCAAGAGGTTCCTGAGGGTGATCAAGTCTGAATGTCTCTGATATTGCTTCTTTTATTATATCAATTTGCATGCAAGAATCTGGTTCGTTCTGAAATTTGAAGGCCTTAAACACATTGATTTTCAATTCATCATCATCCAATCTCAATATCAACTAACCCTTCTGCACATCAATCAGAGCCCTTCCCGTAGCCAAAAATGGACGACCCAGAATGAGCGGGACGTCTTTATCTTCTTCCATATCCAGGATAATAAAGTCTGCTGGAAAAAATGAATTTATCGACCTTCACCAAGATGTCTTCACAAATGCCTCTAGGATGCTTGATCGATCTATCAGCCAATTGCAATGAAACTGTAGTTGCTTTTGCTTCGCCCAAACCTAATTTCCTGAAAAGAGATAAAGGCATTAAATTAATACTAGCTCCTAAATCACACAATGCTTTATCTATATATAAGTTACCAATATTGCAAGGAATAGTAAAACTCCCTGGATCTTTTAATTTTGGTGGCAACTTATGTTGGAGAATTGCACTGCATTCCTCGGTAAGCATGACCGTCTCATTGTCTTCCAGCTTCCTCTTGTTTGATAGAATATCCTTCATGAACTTCGCGTAGCTAGGCATCTGGGCTAAAGCTTCAGCGAACGGTATGTTGATGTGCAACTTCTTGAATACATCCAAAAATTTCTGAAATTGTTTGTCGAGCTTATGTTTTTGCAACCTCTGTGGAAATGGGATTGGAGGTACATATGCTTTGACAGGCGTGGTTGCTTTCACCCGTGGACTATTTGGTGACTCAACTTGATTTTCCTCTGTAGCCTTATTCGACTCATCCAAATGCTCATCGCCCGAGGTAGGTACCTTTTCTATGACTGGTGGTAGCCGCTTTACATGTATTTCTGGTAGCTGGACCCCGCTACGTGTAGTGATTGCTTGGACTTGCTCCTTAGGATTTGTCTCTGTATTGCTGGGTAAAGTCCCTTGAGTTCTACTTGATAGTGCAGCTGCAATCTGTCCCACCTGTTGTTCCAAGTTCTTGATCGAGGCCTGTTGATTCTGAAAGTTGGTCTCGGTTTTAGTAATGTACTGAGCTAGCAAATCTTCCAATGATGGCTTCCTTACTTGCTGTTGTTGCTGCTGTTGGAACCCTGGTGGTTTGTTCTGATTGTTTTCTCCCTGTCCTTGTCCCTGATTGCTAGTCCATGAAAAGTTTGGATGGTTTCTCCAGCCTGGATTATAAGTGTTGGAGTAGGGATTATTTTGCTGTCTCTGAAAGTTCTGCGCGTAGCTCACCTCTGCAGGCTGACTAGCATGTGTAGAAGCCAAAGGGCAACTTGAAGTAGTATGATCTGCTCCACAACCTTCGCAAACAGGTGGTGATTGGTGTACCATGTTAACTGATTGGGATAGATTGTCCATTTTCATTGTGAGAACTTCCATTTGTGCAGTCAGAGCTGTCATTGCATCCACGTTGTGTATCCCTGCTATTTTCTTTGGAACTTCCCTATCAGTTGGCCACATCGACTGATTTTCGGCTATTTTCTCATACAAATCATAAGCTTCATCAACGTCAAGTTTCATCACCGATCCTCCCCGCTCGAAGCATCTACCATATTCCTGAACTCTTGTTGTAGACCATAGTAGAATAGATACTGCTGAGCTTGCTTAGGAATATCAAGACTAGGGCATTTCCTGAACAAATTCTTGAACCTCTCCCATGCCTCAGGGTAGCTCTCTAAATCCTTCTGCTTGAAAGTGTGGACTTCATTCCTGATTTGGTGGACTCGAGATGGTGGGAAGAATTTCATCGTGAATTTTTGAACCATATCAGCCCATGATTGTATGCTCCCTTGTGGTAAACAAAGAAACCATTCTCTAGCAACATCCTTCAGAGTATGAGGGAATAATCGCATTCGAAAAGCGTCTGCTGATACCCCTTCGTGACTGATCACCTCACATAACATGAGAAAAGCTGAAATATGTTCATGAGGATTCTCCGTGGCTTTTCCAAAAAACCTGATGTCTTGGTGATTTTGGAATAGATTTATGACATCCGGCCTAAGGTGGAAGTTAGGCTGTCCGAAGGGAGGGTATACCACGGCAGGTTGCACTGGTGCGGGAATTGGGTTTACATAATCCCCAACTAAAATAGGAGCTTCATTCGGGATGGCTCTCTGTTGATTTAGCTGTGGTATTTGCCCTTGAAGATGAACCTGATTTTGTGGTTGATTCTGTTGTTCAGCCATTCTCCTTGCTTGACGTTGCACTCTCCTACGATTTCTGAATGTCTTTTCGATTTCGTGATCTAACGAAAAGAGATTTGGTTCGTCAAGATTTTGCATATACCAACTTCACCTAAAAAAAAATAAAGATAGAAGAGAACTCAGGAGTGTAATAATTGCCTAAAAACAACAAAAAAATAAAAATTAAAGTGAATCTAAAATATCAAATACCCTAGATTAACACCGTTATTCCCTGGCAACGGCGCCAAAAACTTGTTGGGCGAAAATCTCGCAAGCGTACGAGTTCGTTGTACAAGTAATAATTGTGATGAGTGAGTTATCGTCCCACGAGGAATAAGGTTAATTTTAGTGTATTCGATATATTTAAATTCGCAAGTGTAACAAAAGATAGTTGGTTTGAATTTAACTACGTTTTATAACTACGAAATCAATAAAAAAATGTATTTAAATCAAATGTGGGGGAGTGTATTGGATTTCCGACTCCACTAATTAATTCTTAGTTTCAATTCTCAACCAGTGATAATTAACTTAATTTATGCAATTGTGACGATCGATAATTCCACTTTTATTTACTATTCTTTCCCAAGATATAATAAACCTATGATTGCCACGAGACGATCCTATTCCTAGTCCGAATTCATATGACAAGCAAGCATTGACGTTTAGGATTATCACACACGACCGCACACGCCTTAAATATTATCCCTAATATTTATTGTCCGTGTGTTCCATAAACAGTGTTCTACCTACCGTGAGTTTTCCAACACTACGAATAAGCAACTAATTGTCCTAATGGTGCGCAAACATTAAAACAATATACTTAAACATATTTATGAAATCACAACACGAGAATTAAACTAAAAACACTTGATTTCGAATAAAAAAACTAAAAATTTAATAGTTTCATCATCCATCCAATACAAGGGAATTTAGTCGAGCATATTATCAAGATTAAACACACAAAAGTGGAACGACATCACCTATAAATTGACGGAACGTGTTTAATTCCCAAATTTCTTGCCGATGCCGTGTCCGTCCTTCAATCTGTATATATGTGATAGAATAGAGCAGCCACAATAATCTCCTTTTTCTCAATTTTATTCAGCAACTGTCTATTCTTTTCTCTCGATTTTCAGCTGCCAAACTGTGTAAAATCTGTGTATATAACAGCCGGCAAATCAATGTTTACGTGTATAATTCGGCCACTATCTCGCTCCTTTTACCCAAAATCTGCCGCCCACTATATGTGTATATAATCCCCTTAATTCAGCCGGCTTCACGTGACTATAATCTGTAGGTCAACCGCCCAATATGTAATTCTCCTCCAGCAGTTTGTGTTTGAAAGTGTATATATATTATATATAAATTCAGCAAGCTGCAGCCTTCTTTCCCCAACAAATTTGCCGGCCACTTATGCGTGAAAATAGTATAATAATGCTGCCAAATAGTGTGAAATCTGGATGTATTTCAGCCCCCCTATTCTCCCTTGAATTGTGTATATAACTAATAAAATAGGGCACTCACAATTCTGCTCAATTTTCTTCCAGTCGGCGCCTCCTTTTTCTCTCCAGTTTCTGCTCGGCTCCCCTTCTTTCTGCCGTCTTCCGTGTATATATATCTCCAGCAGACAACCCTTTTTTTTTCTTTCACAAATAAGGTCCAGCCCATTTTTATGGTCCAATTAGAATTTCAATCCTTGAGTCCACTTAATTGTGAAATCAATGCCAATTTAGTCCCCGTAATTTGGAGTTGGTCCACTTTAGCCATTTTTTGCTATTTTGCACTCTTTTTCTTCAATTCTTCGTCAAATATTGAGATTTATCTACAAGATATAATATAACACAATTTAGGTCGTATTTTGCTAAAAGAACAATAAAATTCTATAATTTCAATCCTCGAATAAGTGTAGAAAATACACTTATCAATGTGCCTCTGGGAAAATTTCGGCGATAGCATTTATTAAAGACTTACCCCAATCAGTTACGAAGGCGAGATCCTCGACTTCCCTGATCACTGCTCTGAGCTTCGTAAAGAACCAACGCATTGCCAGATCATTCTCGCTGTCGACTACGCCGAATGCAAGTGGGTAAATCTGGATGTTGGGATCTTGACATGTAGCAATAATCAGCTTTCCCCCGTATCTCGATTTCAGAGTTGTACCGTCGACTAAAATTACAGGTCGCATCGCATTTTGAAATCCTCTAGTGCATTGTCCAAGAGTCATGAAAAAATACTTAAAACAATTCTCACCCTCCGTCTCAATGGAAAAAGTGGAACCGTAATTAGTTGTCGACAAATTATGGCAGTACCTGGCCAATTTAGCATAACTCTCTTCGGGCGAGCCCATTAAATCCTCAAACGCGCATTCTTTGGCCTTCCAGGCCTTCTGGTAGCTCATGACCACTCCGTACTCTCGTCGAACGTCGATAAGGTCTGTAGATCGTTCGTGGGTCCTGATACTTGTGCATTATCTGTTGACCAATAAACCATGCCCGAGCTTGTCTGTGATTGTTTTGACGAATTCCCAATTTGCAAGTATATTCCCATGTATACTTGCGAACTACAAATGACTCGTTCGTATCCATCTTAGTCGCTCGCAACCACTAACAGCAACTCTCATTGATGCAAGCAAGTGTCAACAAGGATTTGCTTGATTGCTTTACCTTGAACTCAAAATTGAATTTCAATGCTAGCTTGTGCAACGCTGCCGCAAATCTTTCTTCGTTGCAAACAGTTGCTCAACGTGCAAATCTTCATCATTGGGAACCACGCGTGAAGAATTAGATGAAGGTCCGCTCGTTCCGGCCCCTAAACTCCCACCCAGCTCATGTATCTGACTAGATAAAGCAATTAAACCATCATTTGTAAATTCATTTACATTATCGCTGTCCTGAACTACCGATTGAATTATGTGCGTCGCGGTGATGTCACGATGAGGAACAATTGTCTCGGGAATATTAGTGTCATCCTCGCGAGCTATCTCCACTGTATCCCAAAAATCATTTGCATTATTATCGGCTCCATCCGAATGTTCATTTCTACCTTCCGCATCGTCCTTCATCACTAAAGTCACGTAAATCGGTGTCACTTGCGTTTTGTTCAACTCAAACAGATAATTCACTTTAATATCAGATGTAACCTTTAAAGGTGGAATTGAATATGGCAAATTCTCTCAGAATTGATATCTCAATACCATATTGTATCGAGATGAATCGACGTTCAGCTTGTTCTGTATATCATGGTATAGTTCCTCGTACGATGTAGTCTCTGTTATATGTGTTGTCATACTGCCTTTTATATTATTCGTCCATTTCCATTCCCATTGATTATTTTCACCCAATTCAAAATTACCAAAATGACAAATCAGGAGTATAATCATATCTGTCAATCATAGAAACAAAGAATTTATAAACGGGAATATTCAAAAATTCGACTTACAGTGGGAACAAAAATTATTAAAAATAAAACAGCCGAAAGTTCGTCTGTTAACAGACGAATTTTCGTCTGTTGTGGCCCATATCCACAGTCGAAATTTGTAAATGTAATCGAAAAACTAATGCAGATGAATTTTTTTTCCTTTCATGCTTAAAAAAATTATACATCTGTTAAAATAGTTAGATCTGACATAACTTATGTCGATCTTAATTTATCGAGTAAAAACATACCATTTAACGAAAACGAAGTTAAAATATACGTAAATATACTTACCAAATCGAAGTAATTGATCGAAAACAATTTTTTTCTTCAGCTATCGATCTTTTTTCAGATTTTCAGAGTGAAGAAGATGAGAGAGTTTTTATCTGTGTTTACGCAGATTTTGTAATTTTAAGTAGGGACAGTTTGATTTTTATTTGTTAACTAAAAGGGTAGTATTGTCTTTTTAACACAAACATGTATTGTAATTGTTTTAGTAACTTAAGGGCGTTTTTGTCTTTTTACAACAAATGGGTCATTTTGGAAATATGGTTTTAAGTGTAAAAGTCAAAATGGAAATAGGTCCCTTTGACCAAGTCATTTTTAAAAGAACCCCTTCATTCGAGTCAAAATTCAATTATTTGGACTACAAAGATGAGTGATTCAATGTTTTCTTCTTTAGACCAGTAACACATTCCTGATTTATCATTTTTCATCAAACTTGCCCATCAAACTTTCCAAAATGGTTTCAAAACTGGTTCGAGTTTTTTGGTCTTGACGAGACAATTTTGCCCAGTCTTACTTGTCAGGGATTCGAACACTTCAAAAATGAGACGAAAACCTTTTTAAAGCCTCAAGAAAACGTTTTGTTCCAATTTGCTCATAATTTTAAAGTTTCATGGATAGTTTGTTGGGATATCCACTTAATTCAAAGTCAAACTCCGCTAAGATTACAACGTCAAAAGAATTGTTAGACGTTTCAAAATAAAATGGTGGTCAAAATTCCATGAAACAAATTGTTGCCCTAAAACAGTTAATTCATGGATTCAAGAACAAAGAAATGTTGGTATGCCAAAACTATCTAAAAAAGAATCAGATAAGAAAGCCGATTTCCTTGCTGAAAAATCTAGGCTTTTAGCAATGTTCAATTAATGTTCTACACCAGAAGAACTTCAAATGGTCTAGACAAAATTGCAGCTCTTGCAGAGGTATCTTCAAAGAAATCAACTTCAAACTATTCTTCTTCAGATTCGGAAGATTATGAACAAAGCAATGAAGATATGTGCTTTGTATATAATATTGATGACCTTATTGAAGAAGAAACTCAAAGAAACTCTCCATCAAAATAATTACATGGACCTAGTTTTCTCGATGATCTTAGAAATTACCAGGCTCAAAAATCAAAAGACATGCTTTTCAACATGTAATTGCCAGCTAACAAATTATTCTTGTCAGCCTTGCCGACACATAAAGGACAATAAATTTTGAGACGTGCTATTCGTACCGGGGGGGGGGTGTACAACCCCCCCTACCGGCCCCTCACATGAGGGGGGCCCACATTTTTGTGGGCCCCCCCTCATGTGAGGGGCCGGTAGGGGGGGTTGTACACCCCCCCCGGTACAAGAAGCATAAATCATAAATTTTACTAAAACCACTTTAATAGACATCTTTCAAAAAGTCGGGAAGGAAGATAATATTTCAAAAGAAGACAAACAGATGACAGATGGCAGACAACACGTGGAAGACAACTTCAATCAATCAACTGTTCAAAATTCTTATTTTTCAATTCAATGTAATTTCAAATCCAAAACCTCAGCTATTTATAGCACCTCATTTTTAGGATTTAGACAGAGCAAAAATAGCTAAGATTTATTTTAATATCTCAATAAAGTTTGAAATTCTTGTAATTTTATCTTTCTTGGTTATCTTCAAAGTTTATCTTCAAACAATCATTTTCAAAGTTCTTGTTTTAATTTGAATACTATCTCCTTCTTCCACACTACCCCTTGCATGTCCTTTCTGGTCTCATTCTTTCAATCCTCTTTTTTCTAAATTTTTATTTTCAATCTCATATTCAAAAAATAAAATATTCTACACATAAAATTATTATTATTTTTTTTTCATTTTATAACCACGCATTTTTCAAAATTTCACAATTTAAAATAATATTTTTCCTAAAAAATAGCCACCTAACATGGGCTTAATCTTCTAACAATAAAGCTGAAACGAACATGGCCACCCCTGTCACGAACATGGCCAACGTGGCCCTGTTTGTATAGCAAAATCCATCTTCTAAAAACATTAAGCCCCAATTTGATGAGGAAAAAAATTGATGAAATATGTGGTTAAAAATTTGTGAATCTCATAAAATATGATTAAAATTTATTGTTGATTTTAAATCAAAATTTTAATTTTAATTTCTACCAAACATTGGCAAAGGTTGAGCGGAAAATAAACTCTCATGCAAGAGAGGTGTTTTCTAGGGTTGAACTTCTTACTATTTTATTATATTTTTTATTTTTAATCTCATTTAAATACTAGACACATTAAAAGTCGGGCAGGAAATAAAATCTCGAGTGAGTTCGGTAATAGAATTTTGTAACGATAAAAATAAATTAAAAGGTCACCTTCAAGAAAAATACAAAATAATTGGGGTCCCATCACTTAAATAAATGCTTTCTTATAGTGTAAAATTCAAGAAAAACAAAAAGAGAAACGACAACATTTGACATTGTGCCCACTACAACTAATCTATTGGCGTTCGTGACTTTACACCTCCTTCACATTGTCCTCATCCGACAAGGTTTTGTACGTGTATTATATGGTGTTAAATAGTGATGTACAAAATAAGGAATAAAATTAGAACTTTTTTTTTCTTCAAGAATTTTTGCACCATATTTGTAATCCAACTTCAACATTAATCTAAATAATCAATATACAGCAATGTTCAAAAAAAAAAGGGACAAAATGAAAGCTTCGATATAAAGAGAGGAAAAAGTCCTGCGAATGGGAAGGCGATGAACCCTTTTTCTAATTTTTCTTTGTTTTTTTTTTTTTTTTAATGGTTGCTAGGCGCCAAAAGTAGCCTACCTTTTTTTTTTTTTTTTTTTCCAAAGTATCTTTAAAAAAAATAAAAAAAATATATATTAAAAATAGAAAAATGTCCTAAGCTTGAAAAAGTTGACATTGTTGCCTTATCATGTATCATTTTAGAAAAATGATAATAAACAAAAAATAAGGATCCGTTCTCTTTACAATTTTCAAGCTATGTTTTTTATTTTCCAAAACAGTAAAAACTCAAATACAAAGAGAACAACCTCTAAGTAATTCTCATTTTCTATTGATTTTAACCATATAGTTGGTGCCTCAAATTTGCATCTTTCGAAATTTCTTTCAATTAATTTGGATGGATGGTTCGGACCACATAAGAATTGCAGCAGCCTAGGAAAACAATAAAATACGAAAAATGGATTCAAATCAACTAAATGCGGGAAAAAAAAAAAAATAATAATAATAATAATCCAACAACGTTTTAGTATTTTGTCATTCTGGATTTTGTGATGTAGTTAAGAAATACTACAAAGCGATTAGCCACCAAATATAAAGAAAATGGAAGCACAAACAAACACAGGGCAGCACTCCCTCACACAATGCGCTCCAATTCCCTTGCATAACTGAGTGTCTGATTGATGAGTTGCAAAGATGGAATTTCCTTGCAAGGCACCGATTCTTTGGCTCGTTGGAAAAATACAAACCCATTCTCGGTCTCCCACTCGGGATGCTCCTGCATATTGCAAATGGTAAGCTCGTCATACTAGACAAGGTTTAACATTTTAATAAACAAGATTTTAACTTCGGTTTCATCTTTAATATTGTCATGTATTATATCATCTACATTACCAAACAGGCAATTAGTGCTCCCATTTAATTACCAGAAGGCCGAATTTGGAACCTTGTTTACCCCATTAGTGCTGGGGTTATGTAGAGTGAAGGTTCGGAGCAATGTGTTGAAAGGCACTTACCTTCTTAATGTATTCAACTAGTTCATGATCTGAAGAAAACAGCAGAATTTGCTGCGCGTCCTTTATGGAAAGGCTGTCATATGCCTTCTCGCTGCATCCAGCTATCTCGTCCCTATCAATAACAAACAAACTTTCAAGAGCCAAAATACAACCGGAATTTTTGTATAGCACAGCCACATAAAGGACTACCTTATGTAGCATCGTTAGGGATAAAAAAATTGAAGGCAACAGGAAAGTAATTAGTAGTTCATGATAATGTGCACGAAACTGATTCAAGTAGGTTGATGAAAATGACGCATTATCTAAATATCTAAAGAAGCCACTTCTTCCCACCGTTTTTAATAAGAAATGGTGAATATTAGTTCTAAATCTACCAAGAAGAAAACGTAGCAAAAGAAATCCCTAAAATGGTGATGAAAAAACATACCTGACAGTCTTTGCCAGCAAATCCATGAAATAAACATAGGTTTCATTAGGTACTGTCTGTCTAGCACTCAAAACACGGTTATAAGCTCCCTCCATGAAGGACTGTTCCAACTCAACAGCATGCTTGATGCAAGGATTTTCCAAAGCAACAGCAGATAGTAATTCCAACTCAGTATGGAATTCAGCAATTCTGTTCTGCACAAGGAGTCTCAGAAGATTGAGACCCAAGATCAGATACTCCTGAGGGGACTGTGGAAGACGGCCACTGCACAATCAAATGAAATAATGGTAATAAGCACTGTCTTAAAAATAAAAGTTGACATAGTCAAACTGTCTTCCTCAGTTATATCTTGGAAAGCGAGACACCTTATTCAATGAAACAGAAATGTAAACACGCCAGAAAATTAGAATCATCAGCCAAAAAAACAAAGGTTAGCATAATGTACCAATTTATTATATCAACGCTTACAACACCCCCAACACTGTGGAAAATGAGTACATCTAAGAAGCATGGAGACTCCAAGAAAGTAGAGTATCCATATTAGACGCCCATCATATATTGTCATTTTTTTTTTTAACCTTGGGGTTGATCAATTGGTCAGGTCTTGGGTTTGCTCCCCAATGATCACCAGTTCAAGTCCCCTCAAGGCCATTGAGGTGAGTACCCGATCGTAAACTTCAAGGTTTCGTGGGATTAGTCGATGTGTGCGCAAGCTAGCCCCAGACATCCACAGTTATCAAAAAAAAAAAAAAAAAAAAAAAAAAAAAAATATATATATATATATATATATATATATATATATATATATATATTGTCATTTTTGGAGAATCTCCAAACATGTCCAAGATTCTTTTGATTGCATTCATAAGAATAAACTCAGTAATAGGCCCCTACTTCTTGATTGCATGACAAGACATTCTAATAAAATGTGACAAAAAGGGAATTTAAGATAAAACTTTTGCATTATGAATGACATTATAATATTACTTTGAAGACGAGATTTCAGAACTTAAGCACGTCTAATATAAGATATATACACACATATCCTCAGCACAAAAATGGAGATTAAAATTAGAAATAGTAAAGTATTTATTATTATTGCATCTAAATTGACTTATGATATATATTCAGGGTTCCTTGAGCAATAACTAAAGGGAGATGCTCGGGGTTTATTGTATTTTCAACCCCAATGACAGAAAAAATAACTATCAATTTAGCCTCTCTTTGGCAAATTTATAAATGGTCTATAAAGATGAATAGTAGTGGGTCCTATGAAATGTGTGGATAGTAATGAGTAGTGTTAATATGTGTCGTTGACATAATATTTAACTTTGACTGACTTTAAAAACCATTTATAAATTTGTATCCAAACGGACTAACGGAGGCTTAATATTCAAAAAATACGTGATGTATGGATCAACTCAAACATCATTGTCTCCTAATAGAAGTTGTGGAAGAAGTCCTCTTATTTTATTTATATTAGAAAAAAGAACAAGTACAATAAAAAGAGATCATTTGCAAAATTGATTACAACGCTCAGCCCCCTTTTTTGCCACCGTTTCTGTCATGTACTATAAAAACACAGTAACATAAGCATTAACAAATAAAATGTATAGTTACCAACTTACTGTGCATCTGTGTAGTAAGGTTTCAGTTGGAAAAAGTCCCTCTCGAAAGCATCCAGATCCTCAATCTTCACACTTAAAACAACTGCATGCTCATATATGTCCCCTGAACAATGTTGCAGTAACCAATATTAATAGTCAATGAAAACAAAAATCTCAAAGGAAATCAAGAAGAATTAGACGAAAGATCTCATGTTGAGTTAGGGGCGAAATATTACTTGCTAGTGTCAATTCATGGATTGAATTTGGCGTTTCTTCGAATAACGGCGGTAGACTCTTAAATTTTGTCAGCATAACCTGCAGCAGTAATAACATATTGCACCATAGATTAACAACTTCAACCACAATAAGAATTCCAATGTCATTATTAGTCAAAGCACCAAACAATTCTCAACATACATAAAATACTATAATGAACACAGAACTCTCGTGAGTTGAAATAGGAATCCCAAGAATTGAAAGAGTTTTACCTTCCACAAGCACTCGGTGAAAGAAAAGAGAAAAAGAAAATAAGAGAGAGAGAAACCTTACTTTCCGTTTTCTTAAACGTCCACAACATTCTTTCCTATCACCATACAAAACTTCATATTTTCCTCCTATTCTCAAATGTCATTTATAATAGTGAGCAACACAAGAAAAACACATGTTTTCATTGTTTTACGCTTCTCAATTTCTGAGTTCAAAACATTCAGCAAGCTTCTATAAAAAGAATACATATAATACTCAAAATCACATTACAAGTTTTCTTGATAGAGATTATTGATAAACAAGATAGAGTGTAGCTACCCAACACATAGCAATAATTCCCGGACGCGCCACTTTTTTCTTATGGAAATTATTCAGAAAACTACCTAATTTCTTCAAACTACTGCAAACCCATGAAACATTGCTGTCTTCCATAATTCAACAAATCATAGTATTAAGCAAAAACTCAGATAAAAAACATTAAATATAACACCATGCATTGCTTACAGAATAATCTTTTTTTTTTTCACCCATAAAATCCTACACTACACAACACCACATTAATCAAATAACCTAAATACATCTTTACTAAATCCTACAAGCCTATCTAAATACACCAAAAGTAAAATATAGTCATGCATACACAATATATTTCGATAAAGTAAAGCAAAACCAAACCCAGTAAATGAGTCTTTGTTTCACCAAGTCAAAAAAATTCTCAGAAAAACTAGGGCTTTTAGTCATTGGAGTTGTACCTTTAGCCAACTGAAAACACATGAAACACCACCAACTTTCATTATTCAACGAATATTGTGCACAAAATGCAAAATTAATCAGCCCAGACAAAAAGCCTTAGATCTAGCATCGTGAATTTCTCTTCCAAGTGTATCTAATATGCCCAAAGCAGAATATTATCATGATTCACACATGCACATTTCAATAAAGTCAAGCAAAACCGAAACCCAGAAATGAACGAGTCCTTGTCTCACTAAATCATAAAAAATTCTCAAAAAACTAGGGCTTTAGCCATTGGAATTATACGTTCAGAGTTCGGCCTACTGCAAACCCATGAAACACTACCAACTTCCACAATTCAACAAATATTGAGAAGAAGTTTAAGACCTGATCAGCTCAAAGAAAAAACCCTTTAGATCTAAACGAGTTAATTAAGTCAACGGCCACTTAACTTTGCTATAGTTACTACTTACTCATCGATCTTTAAAAAGTTACTAATTAATAACTGAATTTTACTATATGTTATTACTTGCTCGTTGAACTTCAAAAGTTTATTCACTGCTCACCTAAATGTGAACAAAGTTACTTGCTGCTGATTGAACTTTGCTATAGATAACAATTATGGAAACAATACGGATGATTAATGGGTAACTTTATTCAAATTTGGATGAACAAGTAACCTTTTAAATTTAGATGCGCAAGTAGTAACATATAGCAAATTTCAGTAAGTAAAGAGTAACATTTTGAATTTCGATGAGCAAGTAATAACCCACGGTAAAGTTCATTTACCATTGATTAAATTAACTCGATCTAAACACTATGGATTGTTCTACAGAACAAACCTATCTCAACAAAAGAAGAATATTATCACACATGCATAATATATTTCGATAAAATCAAGCAAAACCAAAACCCAGCAACGAACGAGTTTCTGTTTCTCTAAATCTTTAAACATTCTCAGAAAAATAGGGGTTTTAGTAATTGGAGTTGTATCTTCAGCATAATGCAACCCCATGAATCACTACAAACTTCAGTAATTCAAAATAAAAATGTTCATAAATTGCAAAATTAATCGGATCAAGCAAGAATCCATAGATCTAATGTATAACATTAAAAGCAAAATATTAGCACACCTACACAATACATTTCAATTAAGTCAATCAAAAACTGAATCCAGTAACGAATGAATTTTTCTTTCACTAAGTCACAAAAATTCTTAGAAAAATTAGGGCTTTTTAGTCATTGGAGTTGTACCTTGAGCTGGGATAGGAGTTCATTACACCTGTCAAAATCATTCCGCGCAAACGCAGCTTTAAATATTTCGAATGCTTGTGTAACCTCTGTGATTTTCGGATCCATCCCTCGCTTCTTTTAACTTTTCCTTTTCTATTTCTCTGGTTTTTTTAGAGAGATTAAAGGATCCTCTTCTTTCTGCACAAGAAAACTCACAAAATTGTATGGGTTTTGAGCCCCCGGGGCTGGGTGGCAGAGGGGGGTACTTGTCAAAATGACCTAGTCAAAGGTCCCTAATTCCATTTTGACTTTTCCAATTGACAATAATCCCAAAATGACCCATTTGCTATAAAAAGACAAAAACACCCTTAAGTGACTAAAACAATTACAAAACATGTTTGTGTTAAAAAGACAATACTACCCTTTTAGTTAACAAATAAAACTACTATTACGAAAAAATAATCAGCAAAAACAGCTGAAAATTCGGATGTTAATGACCGAAAAAATCACCGTTAACAATGAAATTTTTGATCGTTATCAATGACTTTTTTCACCGTTAATAAATGAGATTTGGTGTTAACAACAATTAACACGATATTTCAGCTGTTAACAGCTGAAATATCGGCTGTTAATGTTATCAACAAATCTGTTAACATGAAAAAGTCAATTGTTTTGAAATTTGTTTGAGTATTTTTATCATAACTTTTGTTTCCGATATCCAATTAAGCCGATTTAAAAGGCGTTGGAAAGATAATTCAAAAGGCTACAACTTTGCTAGAAATAGCTCTTTTTCAATTCGAACGTTTACTATGCCAAAAATGGATTTCAATCTCCAACTAAAAATTTGGACATCCTTTTACGGTGGAAAATTGATTTGTTTTCACTCCTTTTGATCTTTAGTTATATCTATTTGACCCTTAACATGCTCGAATCTTCATTGTGAGTTTCGACACAACTTTTGAGTACCTTGATATATAGAACAAGCTAAACGTTGATTCATCTCGATAAGATATGGTACTAAAAATTCAATTCAAAGATCATTTGCCATTTTCAATTCAACATATGAACGTTACGTCTTATATTAAAGTGAATGATTTGTTTAAGTTGAACAAAACGTAAATGACACTGATTTGCGTCACTTTAGTGAGGATGGACAACGCGTAAGATAGAAATTTGCTAATAAAAATATTAAAAAGAATAAGAATAAGAATTTGCTAACACGTTAAAAAATAATATATATTGTTTACTTAATTTAAAATTTTCATTTCGTTTTAATTTTTGTATAAAAAATGAAATAAATAATTTTAAATTGATAATTATGAAAATAAAATATTATTTTTTAACGTGTTAGCAAATTTTTATTTTTTTTCCTTTTAATATAATTTGTAAACTAATCTTTCATTTTTCAAATGTAATTAAATAAATATATATTGTTTACATAATTTAAAATTTTCCTTTTGTTTTAATTTTTTTACAAAATTGAAATAAATAATTTTAAATTGATAATTACGAAAATGAAATATTATTTTTTAACGGGTTAGTAGATTCTTATTTTTTTTCCTTTTAATATTTTCATTAATATAAAATTCTTTAATTAAATATAATTTGTAAACTAATCTTTCATTTTCAAATGTAATTAAATAAATATATATTGTTTAATTAATTTAAAAAAATTCTTTTCTTTTAATTTGATATAAAAAGTGAAATATATCATTTTAAATTGATAATTATGAAAATGAAATATTATTTTTTAATGTAAAATATTTAAATCTAATAATATTAATTGATAATTATATAATTTTTTTCAATTACGTAAAATATTTAAATCTATAAATACGTATTTCATATTCGATTTATTCAATTATTAATAAAACTAAAAGGAAAAAATAAGAAGTTGCTAATATGTTAAAACATAATATTTAATAATTAAAATTATTAATTTCATTATTTTACTAATTATGAAATTAAAATTAATTATTTAATTATACAAAAAATTTTCGATTACGTAAAATATTTATTTCATATTCGATTTATTCAATTATTAATAACATTTAAAGGAACGAATAAGAAGTTGCTAATATGTTAAAAGATAATATTTAATATTTGAAATTAATTATTTAATTATATAAAAAAAATTCGATTACGTAAAATAATTTTAAATTATCAATTTTAAATTGTTTATTTCATTTTTATATAAAAATTAGAACAAAAGGAAATTTTTAAATGAAGTAAACAATATATATTTATTTAATTATATTTGAAAAATGAAAGATTAGTTTACAAATTATATTTAATTAAATAATTTTATATTAATGAAAATATTAAAAGGCAAAAAATAAGAATTTGTTAACACGTTAAAAAATAATATTTTATTTTCGTAATTATCAATTTAAAATTATTTATTTCATTTTTTATAAAAAAATTAAAACGAAAGGAAAATTTTAAATTAAGTAAACAATATATATTTATTTAATTGTATTTGAAAAATTAAAGATTAGCTTACAAATTATATTTAACGTGTTTGAAATTATATTAAAGTTAAATAAAGAATATAGATATTATTTAATTAAATTTGAAAAATTAATATTTGTTTACAATGAACATTTAATTAAAGAATTTAAAATTAAAAGAAATAAATATTTAATTTTCGTAATTATAAATTGAAATTAATTATTTAATTATACATATTAAAAATTAAAACAACAGGAAAATATGAAAGTTAAATAAACGATATAAAAAAATTAAAAATTAATTTACAAAGAATATTTAATTAATTTTTTTAAATTAATTAAAAAATAGGAAAAAAATAAGAATTTGCTAATTTGTTAAAAAATAATATTTCATTTTCATAATTATCAATTTAAATATTTTATTTCATTTTATTTTTAAAAAATAAAACAAAAGAAAATATTAAAATAAAAAAGAATACAAATATTATTTAATGACATTTGAAAAAATATAAGATTAATTTATTAATAATATTTAATTAAAGAATTTTAAATTAATTAAAATATTAAAAGGAGAAAAATAAGAATTTTGCTAATTTGTTAAAAAATAACATTTCATTTTCATAATTATCAATTTAAAATTGTTTATTTCATTTGATATTTAAAAATTAAAATAAAAAAGAATAAAATATTATTTAATTACACCTGAAAAATTAAAGATTAGTTTACAAATAATATTTAATTAAAGAATTTTAAATTAATTAAAATATTAAAAGGAAAAAATTAGAATTTGCTAATTTGTTAAAAAAACAATATTTAATTTTCGTAATTATCAATTTAAAATTATTTATTTCATTTTATATTTAAAAATTAAAACAAAATGATTTTTTTTTAAGTTTAACAAACAATATATATTTATTTAATTACATTTGAAAAATGAAAGATTAATTTACAAATTATATTTAATTAAAAAATTTTAAACTAATTAATGTATTAAAAGGAAAAACAATAAGAATTTTTTAACACGTTAAAAAATAATATTTTGATATGTTAGCAGACCAATAGCTATTAACAGACCAAATGCAAATGGTTTGTTAACAGACCATATTAAATAGATCATAAGGCACATAATGCACCATATTAAATAAGCCTATTTAACGCGTTAATGTGCCTTAACAGACCATTTAATATGGTCTGTTAACAGGCCATATTTAATATGGCTTGTTAACAGGCCATATTTGGTCTGTTAACAGACCATTTAATATGGCCTGTTAACAGACCATATTAAATGGTCTGTTAACAGGCTGTTAACAGACCATTTGGTGCAAATGGTCTGTTAACAGATCTTAACGGATCAAAAATAGTCTGTTAATAGAATGACTTGATTAATAAAAAAAAAAAAAAATCGTCAATTTTCTTGTGAAGATAAAATGGGGGTATTTTTGATTTTTTACTTTTCTAAAGTTCTACTTTTAAATTTTTTTTTTTTTTTTTAACATATTTACCGGTCAAAGGTCATTTTGGAATTACACATGAATAAGAAGGTCATTTCCTCCTATTTCCTCGTGGCAGAGGCGGGTCAGTTTGACCCGGATGTTTAATTGGATTGGCCCATATCAAAGTGGGGTCTTGAACAGAAGGCCCAATACCATGAATACGAGCCTAGTAAAAGTTGGGAAAATTGTACTACTGGACCCAATCTATTGTGTAATAATGAGTTAGTCCTCAACCTTTAAGAACATACAGTCTACCTCGACAATTTATTGTACTTGCAAAATCAGTACGAAACAGTCCCTGCCCGAAGAGAAACAGAACTTCTGGCTAGTATTACCCCACTTATCTCTCCAAGAATCCAGTGGAGAGACAGAGACACAGAAGGAATGGCAGGCAACGCCACCGGCCGCGGCTGCAACGCCGCCGTCATCTCACTCTCAGTACCAACACCACTGTCCCAAAAGTTCACCATAATACCTAAACAACTTGTATACACTAATAAGTACTCAACTTTATCTATATGTATTGGCCGTGCTCAAATTTCTTCACCAACTCCGATTCACACCCCATGTTATTCTTCTTCATCTTCATCTCCTGTTGTTGTAGAAGAAGAGGAAACTGGGTCTCCTCCTACGGACGATAATTTTCCTGTCCAATCAGAATCCGCACTGGATTCTCATTCTCTCTCTTCTCTCAGGTGCGTGACATTGAATTTTGAAACCCAGTTTCTACATAGCTTGTTCTATATATGATTCCTGTTCCAATAATTATTCACTGGATTGTTTTGTAATCATATGCAAATAATAAATTATGTTAATGTTACAAGCAATTTAGGTAGAAGAATTAACTACTAGTTAAAACTGGAGGCAACTCGATATGCCCAGCACACGCTTACTGGTTGTTAAAAGTTACTTCTCTTTAACTAGCATTCTACTGGTCGTCCAGTCCGCTATCCACATCAAGGTCCTTCACAATGGGCGCCTCTTATGATACAAATAATGCAATTACTTCTATTAGAACTCACGCTTTAAATTGGTTTGTAAACTCCGGTTTCAAAGCAGCTTCTGGTCCCTCGATCTGAGCAGCATCTCTTTATCGTCCGAGGGTCAACTTTGAATCCATAGCGAGATAAAGTTATCTTACCGCAATTGGTAAATGTTGTCAAATAAACATCTATCTCTCAGCAATTCTTTTCTCCGCTAATCACCCCTTCCCAACCAGCCCACCAATCAATCTTGTAAGATCAGCTAATTCAAAGGGGTTAATCTGGTCCGAAGTTGTAGGAACAAATAACAATGGAAAGGGTGATCAACGTGACTTTCACGAGCAATGTAGTATTCAGAAATTGTTGTATGACACAATATAAGATTACTTCTGCAATATTTTCTTTCCATTTCCTTTGGTTCCCTCAGCCTTTCTCTTGTCCTAGAAATGTTTTAATGACGTTACACTGAACGAAATTATATCCCTATTAGATTATGTTTTCTGGTTAAATAGTAGTACCTTTTTCTGTCCTCGAATTGATTGAGAACGTAGGTTTATGGATGTAATTCTATAAACAGCACAGTTCTATTGAGAACTCTTTTTGTAGTTTGCAGTAGATACTCATCTGTTTCTTTTGTTAATTTAGTGAAAATAATTCATTAATACTTGCAACATATACCAAAATGTGTGCCTTAATTTTTTAACTGAAACTTAGGACTATTATGCAATTGAGATCCTTTCTGTGAAGTATTTTGAATGCCTTCTCTTTTTTCTTTTCCCGTTCTTTTTATCATGAGTTATGGCCTTATTTGCTACTGTGAAATTCAGACTAAGGTTGCTAAAAAATAAAAATAGAAGTACTTTTTAGCAAATAAGAACTGAAGTCTGAAAGTCTTCAAAAAGTAACTTTTCAAAAGTTTAAACATATTTGGTAAACAAAAATCTACTTAAAAGTAATATCTAAGCTTAGAAACACATGCTCATATCCAGTGATTCGACTTGAATCATTTCATTTTAAGTAAATCAGAGTGAATGTGATGCTCCGGCAATAATGAAATCCCAGCTATTTCGTGCATGATACTAGATGAAAAAGTTGTTACCTTTTGAGATAGAGTTCAAAGCATACTTTCCAATAGAGAGAAGGAAATCACCATTTAAGGTAGGAACTAAAGAAGGTTTATTACCAGAGTTTGGCCTCTTGAGTGATTCCAATTTATTTTATTGAAAGTTCTTGCTATTTTAAAATGTACTGGCATTTGATTTGAGATAATAATACTATCTTGTCTGCATATGTAATTTTCAGCAGGGGTTGTAAGGCATGTGGAAGAGAGGAGATTGAGAGAGGCTGTAATGGTGAGGGAAGGATACAAGGTGGGATTGCAACAGTTCCAGGCTTTGGTTGGTGGCCAATAAAGGCTTATAGGCCTTGTCCAGCATTTGTGGCTTCCGGTGGGAGGTACAGACGAACTGGGCAAAGCATGGATGAGGTTACCTCGGGGAGAAGTGGGAGAGGCACATCCAAAAAAACCAGTGACGCAGCTGAATAGGTAGTTTTAAGCTACCTTTTACTTTAATTTTTGCTCCATTGATAAATAATACCACTATGATACCTGAGTGTGGTGACCCATGGAACCTCCCCTAGGTGCTTGACACGTATTAAACACCCCGAAACTTCGAGATGTGTGTCCGACATGCCATGTGACATGTTCTTTTATTCAAAATTCTAACCAACGCGAGGGATGGTTTCTCAATGTGTCTCACAACCTTTATGGTGTCTGCCGCAACATATGGTGTGTTTTTTATATTTTCTAATTTCTAACATGGGTTATCATGGGGTACCGTTCCTTCTAGTGTAGAAAGAGGCACTGTGCAGCAATAGCATGCTCTGCTAGAATACCTTCTATCTATTCTCAAATCAATTTGGGACAAAAAAACAATTAAAGAAAGCTTTGCAATAAAAGATTTTGATGTAGTGAACTTAGTATGTTCATTGATTAACAAAAGCACTAAATTACAGTTGCTCGTGTAGGGGGCGAACACTAGAAACCTTGACACTAGACTTCGAATCCAATTACCCTTATAATAGCTTAAGTAAGAAACAACTAAGTAATTGAATAGACATTTAAAAGTTGAGGAATTATAATAAATATTTACAAATATCATGGTTTGTGTGTGTGTGTGTATATATATATATATATTTTTTTTTTAACAAGTGAAAGGAAATTAAAACTTACAAAAATAATAGTTGCGGTCCTTAACACCTCAACATGTCAATTACACATGAATACTTTATTTTATTAACCACTATTAATACAAAGTACGACCTGAAGTTATCTTAATGCCAGAAAGTCACTCAAATTCAGAAATAATGCCAAAACAATGTGTTACTCTTACTAAAAAGTAAGAATTATGAAAGTAAGTATATAAAATAAAACCGTATGATTTTAGAGAATTTCATAAATTTGTTCATTGTCCTACTTGAAAAGTTATGTTTGTATTCGTGCTTCATAGCTGAAATGTTTTTCTTCTTTGTACTATCAAATCCACCCCACAGGCATACCTATCGACTTTAATATAGTATGGTGTGCCAAACACGCCACCAATGTACTGTGACAAGGACAAACTACATAACTCAGATAAAGTTTACCAGCTTTATATGTGTAATTACATCTTCATTCATTTTAAACTCCATTGATAACTAGCTCCTTTCAACTCTCTTACTGATGATTTTCCAGTTGTATTGGAATGTGTTCTGTTTACATCATTATATCATTTATTTTTATCACTTTAAACAGAGACAGCATGTCTCATATTTGAACATTGGCCTTGTTTATTTCCTTCAAGAAGGATTCAAATGAGGTCGCATGTTCAGACTTGCTTCTTCTATAAAAGAAGCAGCTTATTTCAGTTGTATGGTGTACTGCTGAAAAAGGCATTGAATTCTCTTTTGGATTTTAAGCTTTGCCATCCAGCTCATGTGAAGTATCAGTTACTTCCCAAATGACCAAAAGAAAGAAAAACTACTGCTAAGTGAAGCTATTCCGCTTCTTACTTACGATGTTGATTCTCTTCTCGGGTTGATTTTAGCCCCTGTTTGGTGGCCATTTTTTAGAAAAATATTGTTTTAAATAGTGATTTTTTGGAGAATGTGTAGTTGAAAAGTAAGAAAAAGTTTTGGGTTTACATGTAGAATATTTTATTGTGTGAATGTATGTTTGAAAATAAGTACGTAGAAAAAAGAGTTTTGAAAGAATGTGAGATAAATACGGGCTCAGTCTAGTAGGATTTCAACTTTTGATTATGCCTTCCTTTCTTTCCAAATTTTCGCCTTCATGGAGAATTGTTTAGCTTCACTAGAAATTGGGGTTTCTACATTCGAATGCACTTGTCTAGTTAGAAGATTGTCAATATTCTTATCTAGAAGCTTAAACTATCTGGAGAGGACACATTTATTTGAATTGTGTCTTCAACACCTCCCCCCTACAGCCATACCCTACAGGCTGGATTCATTTTTTCTTGAGAGGTAACATGTGCTATCTACTTAACCACCTCCTCTAAAAGCTTTAGTTATTAGAAAAGGGATACATTTTTTTGTATGAATTATGTCTTCATCCTCTCCTTCACCTGCATGACAGATTTGACTTTTTGTAGATATCTAACACGTGCACAATTTTCATTGATTGGTGTCGGCTAGACTCAAAATAATGTTTCCCTGCAATTTCAACTCAAATGAGTAGTAGTTTTTTCCCTTTGTAAAATTTTGCAGCATGAAGAAACAAAATCCCAGGAGATTCATGATATAAGTGCAGAATTTGTCATTTATTTTGCCTCTTGCTCAAAGGAGAAAATATTGTAAAAAAAAAAAATGGTGTCTCGGTTGTAATATTTGAACAGTTTCAGGCATTATATAAAGAGAAAAACAATTAGTTTCTCATCATCTTCCTGTTTCTCTTTAGCACTGTTTAATTGTTTCTATTTAATTTTAGTTGGAGTACCCTCGTATGAGATTTCATAAGCCCAAAACAAAATTTGTCTGGAGGCCTAAAGCAATCTCAAAGGCTAAATCAATTCAGAATCAATTTGGCCCTAAACCTATAGCACCGTTTCGAAGCTCTCTGGAGGGATCTGTATTGAACCCACTGTCAAGTGCTCCAGCGAAGGTCTCGGCCCTACGAACGGTCTGAAGCCGGCGTTGACTGCTGATATGGAAGCCACAGGTTTGGTCCCTTATCCCGGCGAGTGCGTGACGCGAGCGTGGGGATCGTCTTCGGACTGGGTTCTGGAGTTGCGTGATGGGCGACGACTGTCCATCCCGGTTTCTCTCCTTCGTCCGTACTTGGGTAAGTCTCAGACTTTGGAGCCTGTGATTTCAGGTGAGTTGGGGAATATGATGTGTGTAGGGGGTGGTTATGGGGTTTCGGATGGGGTTAGTGGCGATGAAGGGGATGATGAGGGAGAGTCTGTTGTAGGGGCTGATTCGGAGTTCTCTATCGGGGATGGTGTGGTTGCATGTTGGGAGGGAGGAGAAGCACCTTTGGAGGTACTTCCTTTGGCTGTTGAAGTTCCTCCAGAAGGGGACAATTTGAAAGGGGCAGTAGTTCCAAGGGATGTTGGAGTTGGTATGGAAGGGATATCTGAGATGGGTGAGGATAAATGTGGTTCTCCTCTGTCGAAATGGGTATTGGGCAAATATCATCGTTTTGGTAAATTTCTGGGGGCTTCTTATGAGGGTTGCGAGGAGGAAGTCCTCGCTCTTCTGAAATCCATTGACTCTCGCCGCATTGACTCTGCAAGTGGGGGGGAAGCCTCAGTTAAGCTGGGCAGATCAGGGAGGAAGGGTTCCAGGGAGTTAAAAGCACTGGTGAGTTCAATTAATTATGATTGGGGGGTGTCACGTAGTAGAGGATGCAACGGGGATAGGGTCTTGATGTTAACCCAATGAATGTAAAAATTCTTTCTTGGAATGTTCGTGGGCTCAATGATAGGGACAAGAGGCTCCAGGTTAGAAGTTTCATTAAGCAAGGGGGGCTGATATTATCTGCCTTCAGGAGACTAAGATTGAACTGGTGTCCAGACGACTGGTTCGTAGTTTGTGGGGCATTCACCATGTGGACTGGTTGTTTCTTGGATCTATTGGTGCCTCTGGGGGTATTTTGCTGATGTGGGATCGAAGGGTGGTGCAGAAAATTGATGAAGCTGTGGGAGATTTTTCGGTTTCGTGCAGATTTAGGGGAGTCATTGATCAGTTCGAATGGGCTTTTTCTGGTGTTTATGGACCACAAACTGACAGGGAAAGGTCTTTAATGTGGGATGAGTTGGCGGGTTTGGCTACTTGGTGGGGTATCCCGTGGTGTGTTGGAGGGGACTTTAATGTTATTCGCTTTCCTACAGAGAGATTAGGGGGGGAGGTGATCTCTTCAGCTATGCAGGATTTTTCGGACTTCATTTCTCATTTTGGGCTACGGGATAATCCTCTGGAGGGTGGCAGTTATACTTGGTCCAATAATCGAAGGGATGTCTCCATGTCCCGTCTAGATAGATTTTTGTACTCAACGGATTGGGAAGATCATTTTCCTACTATCCATCAAAAGCGTCTCTCTAGACTATTGTCTGATCATTTTCTTATTATGCTGGAGTGTGGAGACTTTTCTAGGGGTATGAGACCCTTTCGTTTTGAAAATATGTGGTTGAAATCGGACGGCTTTGTGGATCGAGTGAAAGGGTGGTGGGAGTCGTATCATTTTGAAGGCACCCCTAGCTTCATTCTGGCTAGGAAATTGAAAGCTCTCAAGCTAGACTTGAAAAAATGGAATGTGGAGGTCTTTGGTAATGTTCAGGATAGGAGGAGGCAGGCTATGTCTGAACTTAATGTGCTGGATGGGGAGGCAGAATTACGTCCTTTGTCTAGTGAAGAGAGAGCTCATAAGACTAGGCTCGTGGAGGAGATCGAAAGGTCGTTTCTGCAAGAGGAGATTAGTTGGCGCCAGAAATCTCGAGCCCTTTGGTTGCAAGAAGGTGATAAAAATACTAAGTTTTTTCATCGTATTGCTAATTCACATCGCAGGTACAATTCCATCTCTTCTCTGATGATTAATGGAGTCTTGACTACTGATCAAGAGGCAATTTCGACGGGGATCACTCAGTTCTACCAAGACTTATACCAGGAAGGAGGGGCTAGGAGACCGATGCTAGATGGCCTTGATTTTTCTATGATTTCAACGGAGGATTCGGTTTGGTTAGGGAGAAACTTTGAGGAGGAAGAAGTGTTGGGAATTATTCAAGGGTTCAATGGAGATAAAGCTTCAGGACCAGATGGTTTCTCTATGGCATTCTTTCAAGTCTGTTGGGCTGTTGTTCGTTCGGACATCATGGCTGTGTTGAGGGCTTTCCATGTGTCTGGATCCTTTGAAAAAAGTCTCAATGCCACTTTCCTCGCCCTTATTCCCAAAAAGGTGGGGGCGGTAGAGGTGAAGGATTTTCGTCCTATCAGTCTTGTAAGCGGGTTATACAAGATCTTAGCTAAAATATTGGCTAACAGGTTGAGAGTGGTGCTGCCAAAGATAATCTCAAAATCTCAGAACGCCTTTGTCCAGGGGAGACAGATTCTGGACTCGGTTCTTATAGCTAGCGAATGCCTGGATAGTAGATTGAAGAAGGGGGAGCCTGGTGTTTTATGCAAACTTGATGTGGAAAAAGCATATGATCACGTTAATTGGGAGTTCTTGCTCTACTTGCTTCGGAGATGTGGTTTTTCACAGTTATGGATTTCGTGGATTCGTTTCTGTATCTCTACGGTTCGGTTTTCCATCCTCATCAATGGTAGTCCGAGCGGTTTTTTCGCAAGTTCGAGGGGCCTAAGGCAAGGGGACCCGTTATCCCCCTTACTGTTTGTTATTGTTATGGAGGCTCTTAGTCGAATGATGGACCGTGCTGTTAGCGGAGGTCTTTTTTCAGGTTTCATGGTGGGGTCCCCTCATGATCAACAGGTATGGATCTCTCATCTGTTGTTTGCGGATGATACTTTGATTTTTTGTAATGCTAATCCGATTAAAGTGGAGCATTTGCGATCTGTTTTTCTATGGTTTGAGGCGGTTCCTGGGCTGAAGATTAATTTGGGTAAGTCTGAGATGGTTCCTGTGGGCGAGGTCCCTAATTTGGAGGACTTAGCTCACATCTTGGGTTGTCAAACGGCGTATCTCCCTATGAAATATCTGGGGATGCCTTTGGGCACTTCTTTTAAGGCCAAATCGATTTGGAATCCAATTATTGAGCGTATGGAGAAGCGCCTAGCAGGATGGAAACATCTTTATTTATCAAAAGGTGGGAAGGTGACTTTAATTAAGAGCACTCTCTCTAGTTTACCCACTTACTTCTTATCGCTCTTCCCTATTCCGGCTGGGGTGGCACATCGTTTAGAGAGGTTACAGAGGCACTTTCTTTGGTCTGGCATGGGGAAGGAGACTAAGTTTCACCTAGTCTCGTGGTCTCAGGTTTGCGAGCCTGTTCAGTATGGAGGGTTGGGGGTGAAGAACCTTCAACGTTTCAATAAGGCTCTTTTATGCAAGTGGCTGTGGCGTTTTGGTGAGGAGAGGGATGCTCTCTGGCGGCAAGTGGTGGCTGCCAAATACGGCACTAATTGGGGGGGATGGTGTACCAAGGAAGGGAGGGACCCTTATGGGGTGAGTCTTTGGAAATTAATTCACCAGGGCTGGTCTTCGTTCTCGAAAAACTTGTTTTATTTGGTAGGGGACGGATCTCGGGTGAAATTCTGGCTTGATAGGTGGTGTGGTGATATGCCATTGAAGGAGGCTTATCCGGAGCTTTTTTCTATTGCTCTAGACAGAAATGTGTCAGTGGCCGTCCTCATGTCGCACTCTAATGGTATGCTCCACTGGAATGTACTTTTCACTCGAAGTGTGCAGGATTGGGAGTTGGAATCCATATCCTCTTTTATGGATCTCCTCTACTCTATTAAGGTGCAAGGTACAGGGGGTGATTTGATTAGCTGGGGGTCTCCGGCTTCTACAGCCTTTACTGTCAAGAGTTGCTACCGTTACTTGGGTTCCCCATTTCCTACATTTTTCCCTTGGAAGTCTGTTTGGAGATCCAAGGTGCCTCCTCGAGTGACTTTCTTTTCGTGGACTGCAGCACTGGGGAAGATCTTGACTATCGATAACCTTCGTAAACGTGGCCTTATTTTGATTGATTGGTGTTGTTTATGTAAGGAAAGTGGGGAGAGTCATGACCATATTCTTCTGCATTGTAAGCTTGTTCGAGAATTGTGGGATTTGGTGTTCGGGCTGTTTGGGGTCCAATGGGTCATGCCAAGAACAGTTTTGGATCTCTTTTCTTGTTGGAAGGGGTCTAGTAGTTGTAGCAGGACTTCCAGGGTGTGGAGGGTCATTCCCCATTGTATTTTTTGGTGTATTTGGAGGGAAAGAAATGCTAGACATTTCGAGGATACTGAGACCTCTACTCCGGAGCTGAAGCGTAAATTTTTTCAATTTTTGTTTGAATGGGTTAAGGGCTTGGGTATTCTTTCCATGGAGAAAGATATATGTACAGAAAATAACTTACAGAAACCTTACAGAAAAAATTAATTTCCAAAAATACCCTCCATCCATAATTTACAACTAGAAGCCATCATAAGTATACAAAAACGCTAAATTAGCCCCAAAATATTTATGAGTGCAAAATTTATTCCGTTGACTCTGCGCACTCTTTTCTAACTGGTATCAGAGCCATGTTAGATCATGGAAATTGAAATAATTAAAAATAATTGGTACTATATACTAAGAGAAAAAGATGGTTTAAGTTATATGTTAGAACCTCTACCTAAGAAATTAAAAATATTGACATTAATTATAACAAAAGAGTTACCAATAAAAACAAGAAAACAAATATTAGAAAAACTAATATTGGGGTATATAAGAGATGAATATTTATACCAAAAGATAATGATAGAATTTGAAAAAGAAGAAGTAGAATTTTATTGCAAAGAAATGTATGAACTTGATAAATATTACGAATCTAAATATTATGAACCAAAAGTAATGATGAATATAATTGATGAAGAAGATATAATTGAAGAATTTTTGAAAAAGGTTGAAAAACATAAAAAAACCTAGTTATCCTTACCTACCTAAAATTAGTACAAATGAAAGTTTTGAGGATATACATAAAAGATTAGAAAATCTTGAATATAATTTACAAATAGGAAATGCTCTTTTAGACAAAAAACTAGAAGGAAAAGATAGGATTATAATTAATCCACCCCAAGATTTTAGAAAAGATAAAGGGAAAAATCATGAAATAAAACAATATATGATAACAGAAGTAGAAGAATTAGAACAAAAATTCTTAGAATCTACTGGTGAAGAATATGAAGAATATAAAAAACAGTTAGAAGAATTAACTGAAAAAATGGAAAATACAAAAATGAATACTAATCCATCAACTAGTCAAAATATAAAAATAGAGTTCAGTAGTGATGAAGAGTATGAAAATTATCCTTATGGTACACCAATACCAAATAAGGAAGGTATTAACCAATATAGGAAAACACAGAAAAGATACACTGGAAATATAAGAAAACAATCCATTAAAGAAATAAACCCAATGAAATCTTACAATGAACCAATCCATACAACTGGAATATGGTTAGATCTAGATTGTGTAGATAAAAATAAGGCCATTGAAACATGGATAAAGAGTCTGCACCTAGCTATACAATTTAACAAATGGGAAACATATACAAAGATTTGGATTTATAGAACATACTTTTAGAGGAATTGTATCTCGATCGGTGGAGAAAGCTACCATAAAATATAAAAAAGAATATTAAATATGGAGAAAATACAACTGAAGCAATAGATAATAGGAATGCCTTGAATGAGCAAAATATACAAGAAATTCTTAAAAGAATAGAAAGAATCCCGAGAACTAATTCTTAGGAAATAGATTCACAATAGATGAAGAAACTAGAAAACAAGAAGAATATAATGAAGGAATGATAGCTATGGAAAATTTAAAAATATGTGATATGTGTGAACTAGAAAGATACACATGCAAGTTCGAAGAAATATATTATATATTAAACCAAGGAAATTATCAAGAAAATAAACCTATATTAAGGTCTTATTTTATGAAATTACCATTTCCATGGGGAATGAAATTATTAAAAGAATATGAAAAACTGTTACCTCTTGGAGAAGAGGATGGAGTGAATAAAGATAGTTTAGGATGTAGAATTGAATTTACAAAAAGAATGATAAGCATATGGTGTAGAGAAGCTTTAGAAAATAAGAAAGCATATAAGATGAGAAGAAATTCTCTATGCTTTTATAAAGATATAGGTCAAATTGAACAATTTGGATGTTACAAGAAGAAAAATAAGCCATATAAGAAGTACAAGAGAAAGTTCAAAAAATATAAGAAATTTAAGAAAAGATTTTTTAAACCTCATAAAAAATATTTTAAGAAAAAAGATTGGACTAAGAAGCCCAAACCTAAATATATCAAAAAATGTAGATGTTTTATTTGCAATGAAGAAGGACATATTGCTCCTCAATGTCCTAAAAAGAAAGATAAACAAAATATAAAAACTCTTAGGACCTATGAAGAATTTCAAAATGATAGTGATATAGAACCAATAGAAAATTTTGAAGAATTAAGTAGTGAATGCAGTAGCATTTATGAATTAGATACATCATCTTCAGAAGAAGACTCTGAAGAGATAGTATATATGAATCAGGAAATACAAGAAATAGATCATGAAATAGAGGTAGAAACAACTGAGGAAGTTGAAGATTCAGTAGAAGGTATAAATCAAGAAATTACCTTTGATGTTAAAAAATACAAAGGAATAACAAAGAAAATATTAGATTTACAAGAAAAAGATGTATTCCACCAAGGATTCTTAGGAATATTACCAAGAATAAACAAAACAATTGTAAGTATGAATTACAAAGAAATATCTGTTAACATAGAAGATACTATGGGAAAAGCAAGAATTCCTATAATTACAAAAGAATGGGTAAGACAAAAATTATCCAAAATTCCAGAAAATGTAAGAAGCAAACTAAAATGTATTGAGATAGGAGGAATCCAAATTATGGTAAAAGGATTCTTTAGAGAAGGTATGAATATACCAATAGAAATATATTGCATGGACAATAGAATCTTACAAGATCCTGTAGATGCTCTACTAGGAACTATTGTAGGAAATCTAGTTTATCAAAAGATAATATTCACAGTAAAACCAAATTATGCGGTTTCACTGATTGATGAAAATATTGACCAAAGTTTCAATCTATATTATAGGATTGGAAACTTGAAAATGTTAAGAAAAAGTAAGGCTATAAGTATAAGCATAAAATCAATATTTGCTTTTAGTACTAGCCATCATAACAATTTAAGAAAAATAACTGATAATATTATCATACATAAAGATTTTGAGGAATTAGCCCAATATATACCTCCTAGAAAATACCAAGAACATGAAGTAATAATACTTCAACAAATAATGCTTGATTTTCATAAGCAAGCAAGAGAAATTAATTCTGAAGGAAAATTGATAAGGAGAAATAGTGTGAGTTAAGTAGGAGATGATCTTATTGCAAGATTTCCCTCCAGACAAGATCTTAAGATAAGACAAGTTAAAAAACTCAGTATTGCTGAACCAACAAATTCACAATACTATATCAAAACAAGATATATTAATCAAGAAGGATACAAGAAAAATCTTCTTGTCCTTATAGATACTGGAGCGGAACAAAGTCATGTAAATGCTAAATTTGTTAGCCATTTACTAGATTTTGAATTAACAGAACCTTATATATTTAAAGATTATTTGGGAAATAATCTTGAAATTAAAAAATATGTTAAGTTCCCTCTCATATTCGTAGGAGAGGATCAGAAAGAACATAAAAAGGAAATAATTCTATATAAAGATGAATCATATGGAATCAAACGTTCACCTATACTATTAGGAATGAACTTCCTTGAAAAATTTAGTCCCTATAAAATTTGTCAAGGATATTTAAAAATAACAATTGATGATAATCCAATCATCATATCAAGAATAGATGAAAATATGAAAACCTTGTTATCATGGAAAGAGTAATTAATAATAATCCTATGAGTCCATATATTGAAATTACACTCAATATAAAAGGAAACTGTAGAATTAAATTTCATGCTTATCTAGACACAGGAAGCACGATAAGTTTGTGTTTACCAAATGTACTACCAAATGAATACTGGAAATATGATTCAAAAAAGATTGTCACTGCTACAACAGCAGGAGGAAACAAAGTAATATATAGTAAATATGCTACACAAGTACCTTTTCTACTATCCTTTAGAGAAGTATTTGTTGACACAATATATATGTCATCTACAATTGGATGTGATATTTTATTAGGACAAAATTTCTTATTAAAATATGCACCATTTACACAATATGTAGATAGATATATGTTCACAACTCCTTGTGCACATAAAATATTTACACCTAAGATAACTAAAGCTGTTAGCATAGCACATACAAAAATTAGTCATCAGAGTTCCTCAACCCAGCGTGGTGAATGTTGGAATACAGAAAAAATTAAACCAATTACAGTTTTAAAAATGACAACAGAAAATAAGTTAGAAAAATTGAAAAAAGAAATTTCTGAAACATATTCTGAAAATCCATTAGAAAAATGGAACACAGATAAGGTAAAGGCAAAAATAGAACTAATCAATCCAGACACTATAGTTAGAGTTAAGCCAATGAAATATAGTGTGGAAGATCAAAAAGAATTTAAGAATCAGATAAAAGAATTACTAGAAGCCAAATTGATTAGGCCTAGTAAAAGCCCACATAGTAGTCCAGCCTTTATGGTAAGAAAACATAGTGAGATAAAAAGAGGAAAAGCCAGAATGGTGATAAATTATAAAAAATTAAATGAAGTTACTAAATTTGACGGATATTACTTGCCTAATAAGGACACCCTTATTAAACAAGTACAAAACAAGAAGATATTTTCAAAATTTGATTGTAAGTCAGGTTTTTGGCAAATCATGCTTACAGAAGAAAGTAAACCATTGACCGCATTTAGTACTCCTACCCTTTAGGACAATATGAATGGAATGTAATGCCATTTGGATTGAAAAATGCACCACGATATTTCAGAGAAGAATGGATGAGGTAATCAAACCAATTACTCACTTCTGTATTGCTTATGTTGATGATTTTCTGATTCATTCAAATAATATAAATGAACATATTGAGCATCTTGAGAAATTTTGTTATATTATGAAAAAACATGGTATCACACTTTCTCAAAAGAAGGCAGAAATAGCCAAAACAGAAATAGAATTCTTAGGATTATTTATTAAAGAAGGAGAATTGCAATTGCAATCTCATATTGGTGAAAAACTTCAAGAATTTCCTGAAGAAATTAGAGATAAAAAACAGTTACAAAGCTTCCTTGGTATATTAAATTATGCTGAAGGATTTATTGAAAATTGTGCCAAGTTAAAAAATTATTTTCTTCCAAAATTAAGAAAGAATGTAATGTGGTCTTGGGAAGAACAAGATTGTGAAAATATAAGAAAAGTAAAAGAGGAATTAAGAGTTTTGCCTAAACTTGTAATTCCACAAGAAGAAGATTTCTTTATCCTTGAAACTGACGCATCAGTTAATTACTGGGGTGCAGTATTAAAGATTAAAAAGAATCACAAAGAATATAAATGTACAAAGAATTGTTCTTGTCCTGAAATACTTGCAGGTTATACATCAGGAACATTCAAAGAAGTTGAAACAAGGTATGAAATGAACAGAAAAGAACTAATTGCTGTAAAGCGAGGAGTGCAGAAATATGAAGATTATCTATTACCAAAAAAGTTCTTAATTAGGACTGATAATACTCAAGTTAAAGCATTTTTGAAAAACAATGTTGATCCATCTATTGCCAATAGATATATTATTTGAATTCAAATTTGATTTTCTTATTTCAAATTTGATATTGAGCATATAAAAGGAGAGGCTAACTTTCTTCCTGATTATCTTAGCAGGGATGGAGCTAGATCAACTAAGGACGAAAGTCCAAATACTTGAGATAAAAGTTTCCTATTTGGAAGCTCAAATTCAAAATATACAAGATAGTCTTCGAGACAAAAATATAGCCCTTGAGGCAGAAGTAACTTGTACCAAGTCTAGTATCCCTTCACAGGGACTTGTGAATACTAGCGCTCTACCCGAGGATAAAGGGAAAACAAAGAAGGTAATGGGAACCCCTTCACAGGGAAAATTTGAACCTATTACTAGTATCCAAGATATCAAAAATAGCAAAGGTAGCTCTTCACAGAGCCATACTTTACCGAAGCTAGATATTGAAAAAATTGATCCAAAAGAAATTGTCAAGATATGTCATGTGACAAAAATATCCAAGAAGGATAACTATGAAGAAATAATTTTCTTTATTGTTGTTTTCAATATACTATCCGATTGGTATCTTGAAGTGGGAAAGTGGATGAAAACTCTCCACTATGGAAGATACAACAAAATAAATTTTTATCCAGAAGCTCCAGCCAACTGGGTGAAAAACTGTTTTGAATTAGGAAATATACTCTGTATATATCCTAGCAAAGATCTCAAGGAGATAGCCCAACTTCCAGCCGACGTCAAGAAGGCCATTAAAAGGTATACTGAAGTTGTCAAAACTACAAACATATACATCAGATTCTACTCTGCAACAATGGAATGGGATCCAGAACTTCAAAATATGCAGCCAGCATTCCATGTTATCAAATTAGGGCTCACAAACCAACATTATTTACCAACCAGTCAAAAGGTTGTTAAAAATGGTTATCAAGATATCATTAACATGATGCCATATAGAAGAGCCAAAGGATACAAAGAAATATTTGAACACCTAACTCAGTTAATCACTGAGAAGGAAAAGATATGGGTTTATCCATCTGAGGAACATATAATCTACTCTAATGCCAGAATAGAGACAAAAGAGGAAGATATCTGTTATCTTGATCATTTATTATCAAAAATAATCTCTAATCAAGTTAGTGGATCTGAGAAGATGGAGAAAGAACTATGCAAATTACTTTGGGATTACAGTGATCACCATTGTGTACATTGTGTAGTAGAAGATATGAGCCAAGTCTCACTCGATGATGAAGAATTCCCTGCAGAATTCTTTGAATCAAGAATGGAGAAATAATTGATATAGGAAAGTGACCCTTTATCACTACTTTAATAAAGTTTCTTTATTAAAGAAAAACTGTGGTCACTCAAAGACAAAAGATAGTGGTTGAGATAATGACTTCCTACCATCTATTGAAGAAAATAACACGAAGTTGCTGTTGAAGATAAAGAAAAGTGGGTATGATAATAACTCTCCACCTACTTACCAGCTAAAAAGGAGGACAGCATCACTACCTAACAAAAGAAGATGGCAGACAAGAAATAAGGGAAGACAGCTGTGAAGATAAGATTGCTAACCACTTGAGGAAAAATCCTCTATAAGAAGATGAAATCCAAAGACTAGAGGCATCCCTGGATCTTCCATCTCTCGAATTCTTAGCATCTCAAATCTCTCTCTAATATCTGTATACACCACTTGTATTCAGAAAAATAAATAGCTTTGAAGATAGGAAAGCTTGTAATAAGGTAATCACTTATGGAGTTCTAAACTTCATAAGGTGAGTACCAAAGGTATGTAAATATAGTAAGCAAGCATGTATTATTTTCAATCTTATGAATATCAAGATGAAGTTTTTATGGTTTAATAAAGTTTCTATGAAAGGATTTCGTTAAGTTTCTCATGATTCCTCGGCAGTACAAATAGAGATTTTAAAAGATTTTCAAAACATTGTTTTTGAATGGATGTTAGCCATGCCAAAGTACCCGTCTTTGATGTATGTTTTAGGGGAAAAAGGGCAGATTTCTAACAAAAATTTTGTAGCACCTTGTGTGTGAGTTATCTTTTAAAATCTTGTTCTAAGTAAGAACTTGTTCTGAAAAGAGTTTGAATAGAGGTGAAAACAGAGACTCTGAATTCTGTGAGATAGCGTCTGTGGCAACACGGCTAGTTCTCTAGAGTGAGAAATGCAACCTTAATTGAAAAACCTTTTGCGGAAGCAGTTGTGGACCCAAATGATTTCAAAAACATTTTAAATGTTCATCTGATTCAGAAGAATGATTGAATACATGCAAAGCCACTATAAGAACATACTGGAGGGAAAGCCTGTTTATTTCCATTGATTACTGTAAGTTATTTACATGCTTTTATTTACTTATGCTCTGATTATTATTATTAATCTTCATGAACACCCCACAAGCATCCACATCTAATGATGAATGTCTTAGATTATATTTAGATGATAAAGATATTTCATTTTTATTAAGTATAGTAGAAAAATCTGAAGATATAGTTCCTGTTGGACAAGAAAGGCTTAAAGAAATATATTCTGAAATAGATTACGCTTGTAAACATAATATAGGATTTGACCCTGTAGAAATTAGCAAAGAAATAAAGAAAATTGAAGATGTTATTGGAAAATACAAAGACATAGGAGAAGAAGTTTCAGAAGGAATAGTTTTTGGATATATAACTGAAAAAGACTAACCTAGAACTTTTGAAAAATTATCAAAATATAGAGAATATTTAGAATAATTTGAAAGATTAAAGAAATTACATATTGATTCTGATTAATTAATCAAGGAGAAAGAAAAGATATTAAAAGTTAAAAATCTCAGGATTAATAACCCAAATAAAAGAATTATAAGATATAGGGTAAAACTTGCAAATAAAGATAGGAAGGGTAAGATAGTACTTTTATAGAAATCAATTTTATATTATTTAAAAGCTTTGTGAGTATCTGGTAGACTTCTGGCAGAATTCTTCTGGTATTCTAGCATAGCCCTCTTTCCATTAGCTCGCCTGAAGAGCTGTTGGACCATTGTATTCCTTGACTCATTTGTCCTTTTGTATACTTCTAGTATACTGGGACCTTTTTTAATATATGTTTCATTAATTATCAAAAAAAAAAAAACAAATATGTTACGTTTTGATCTGTCGAGACTACAAAATCAGAGCTGAGTTACGGCTTCCAGGCATATTCGGTACGTAATAGTGAACATAACTCGACAATATAATGAACGAAATGTTTCACGTTCTTTAGTAATATTTTTAAATGCCGTTATGTGCATATTTTGGACTAAGATTGATTACTCATTCTCTCTCACCATCACAAGTCATAGATAGTAGTGTACAACTCACACTCAATCTAAAGCAAACTTTTTCAATCACAACTTAAAACTATATGTCATATAAATCACTCCAATTCTTTTAGATTACACTAATCTTAAGCAAACTTTTGCAATCAGAAGTTAAAACTATGTCAAATTGTTAGAACACTCCAATTCGTTCATAATCCGATCGGCAAAATACCGAAGCCAATCATATTTCGACATCTACATCACATCCATTCCCTACACAATATTTATCGTGACTTGGTCTACTTAAAGAACAAGTATAGACAACCAATAACATCCACCCAACTTGACAAAGGCATATACTTAAATACAAACCCGTGGTAGTTGGTTGGGGCTGGTTGGAGATAAATGTGTACATATTATAGTTGACCAATTCAAAAGACTAGAAATATTTGTCAATTATAAATTTATTCCCATAGTGAATAGGCGGTGCCACCGAACCAGACTTATAAATAATCATCAATTTTGACGACTCTTATTATTGACGTTGAACTTGTCGTCCCGTGAGGGCAAAGATAAGTGGGATAGATGACTTTCTAACCAAAATTAAATTTTTCCTACCTGCCACAATTCATGTCTATGCCTGGCCGTGTCAAACGGTTTAAATCTCCAAAGTCTAAACACCCACGTCCCGTACATTTTTTCTAGAGATTTCGACCTAACCAATGTAGAAAAATCACCAATCAGGCAACTTCAAGCAAGCACGGCGAGTTTAATAAAGAAAATGATGAGTATACAAGACGCAGAGCTAGAGTTAAGTCTTGTAATCACTAACATAAGAAAGACTAAATTTACATTACTACCCGTCCTGAACCTAAGCCATTGCCAAGCCAAACAAGAGTCAAGTAGCTCCAATCTGGGGTCGGGGGCCATCCTAGGGTTACATCAACCATCATGGAAAACAAAGCCCTCTTTTACCGCTCTATTAATCACATCTCAGTCAAATGTGTTATTAATGTAATATACGATGAATAATGATATTCATAGTCAGATACCACAATTGTAATACTTTGTGGCAGCTTGTTATTTAAAACATTAATTTCCTGTAATTTTATTGTCTCAAATAATAAGTTAATGCCTGAAATTACAACCTGTCACATAAGGATGATTATTACAAGCATTGAGTATGAATAGCTTAACTCATTATACAACCGTTCATATTTTGCTTGAATCGACTTTGGAAATTCCTATAGGTGCGATCAAATTTTTTGCGAAGTATTGAATGGTTTCTTAAGGGTAATGAATAGTTAAAAGTATACAATTCGCGTAGAACAAAAAGATATGTTTCCAAATGCCGCTATATAATTTACTACCTGCATTTGCTATCACACAACATAGGACTTTGTATAACAACCATACGAAGATACATATTCAAGCATGTTTCAAATCCTTTTTCATTATTTTCTACAGCATATGATGCCTTCCCATAATACAGTAAAGACTCCTCTTAATCATCCTATACACTAATATGTTCTTCTCCCGTGTATTGTATAGCGTTCGTCTGTACTTTCAGTGCCGTGTGTTCAAGGATCATTTTCTGCAAAAATGTCCAAAAGGGATATCGCCTGGAACATTAAATGTGCAAAATAAAACATTAGGTCGAGTTTTTGATGCTGATTCATTTTGTTCTAAGAATATTGTTGACTGATGTGAGTCTTAAAGAACAATTACCTCGGGTACATTCAGTTCAAGCCGAAACTTAGGACCATCATAGTGGTGTAGAATTGGTCTGAAAGAGTCCTCTTCCAAAGGCTCATAAACCTTCCTTGTTACCACGCGAACCTGGAAACGTTTTACATTCGTAAATCTCAAACTCATGTAATATACAAAGATCATTAACATGTTCATAGTGAAATCATATAGTAGTAATTCCTAACTAATATAATATTTATTAATCACCTAAAACGACTACACATCCCATGAAAATTATGGTTTGATATTGGGATTGAAGACTACAGATTAAAAAAAATTTACTAACAGTACACAGGAATAAGGTCCGCTAGTTAACGCACCTGAGCCGGGAAGCGCGATTCCCCAGGGTTTTTCTTGTCCTCCCAAGCTGTTGGATCAATATTTGTGCCACCAAAGCTTGCAGCCTGAAAAGATTTGTTGGCATGTAAGGTTAGTATTTATTGGATCGTGTGTTCTAGATTTTGGATGCCTATCCTTCATCTGATTGCAAGAAGTATGGATTGATAGATTTCATCTTAATAAAAACAAAAAAGGAACCTCAAAAATTCCATGGAGTTGGTGGGTTGAGTAGTTGTAGAGGAAGAGAGGCAATCCTGGAGTTATTGCTCGGACTGAATCTCTGTAGCGAGGAGGCAAACCTGAAAATTCATTATCGGAGTACATTAAGAGATGGACAAACAATGAAAGCACGACACTCAAATACCAGAAAACCCAAACTTTGAAACACAAACTAAGACAAACAAATCTCAGCTTCAAATGTATGTATTTTGCCTTCATCGTCTCATTTCATGATTAAGATCCCACAAACTAATTTCAATATCTGGAAATTCGAACGAATTTCAGATTCGCAATGACCCCTAATATTAAAACTTTCCCAAGTGAATATAACCTGGATTAATGACAAAAAACCTAAACACAACCACAGATCTAACGAATGACATCAAGCAATCTTTAAAACGCATCCACAGGTCATCAAAACGATATCGGAGACCCAACAAAATACAAAAGCCATAATCTTTAAAATGTCAAGTTCACAATATTAAACGACACAAATTAACACATCAAACAAAAAAAAAAATTCTTCACCAAAAAATGCATTTAAGCACAGTATAAAATTGCAAGAATAATAAAAGATGGCGATTGAATTCTAAAAACAGAAAGTAAAAAACTTACCAAAGAGCTGGCGATTGAGATTCTCTTGCATTGTATCATTATTGCAGACAAAAATATAGCCACCAACAGTTTCATTTCTCGGCAACGATTCGGAGGGAGGCAAAGTCTTGAATCTCTTGTCTGAAGCACTTTTGTTCTCACCAGTGTTATTATTATTAGTATTATCCTTATTGTTCTTATTTTTCTTCCCAATTTTTCCTCCGCCATGAGAGCTGTGCCCATTTTCCTCATCATTTTTGCCTCCCTTATTCACTTTCCCATTCACCACAACATTAGTATTATGAACATTCTTGCCCTTGTTGAATTTATTGAAATTCAGTGATGGGCTCGAATAAATTCCTTTATTGAACCCACCGTTCAGACCGACAGACCCTAACCCAGAGTATTTGTTACCAGTTTTCCATCCATCGTTGCTAAATCCGACATTGAAATTGTTAAAATCGGATTTCAAATCATTGTTGACTGAATTGAAACCTGGATTGATCAAATTGACTGAATTCAACTCCCCGCCGACTCTTATATCAAAGTTCTGCCGCTCCTCCACCGGCCGCTTAGAGGTGTAGTTGGTGCTCCATATCGAATCATTCAGCGACAGAGTTGCCAAATTGTTCGTCTGTAAACGCAGATTATCGCTAAATTGCCAGAACTGATTGCTACTGTCCATTCTTTTTACACCTTCCTTGCTTATTTTACAGAGATAATTGCTTATTTTTGGTGGAAAAGTTCAGGAATTGAAGAGAAGATAATGAGGGGAAGAAAGGAAAATGGGTTTGGTATATATGGGGAGAAGGATAGAAATTTCTGGGAAAAGAGAGTGAGAGATAACGTGTGTGTATGCAGATAAGTATACTGTGGAAAAGTGATTGATGACGCAAAAAACGCGGTTTTGAAAATGGAGAGAGTAGAAAGCACACTAGAGAGGTTGTGTACTATTTCCTTTTTAACTTCAATTTTTTCATTTGGGTTTGTTTGGCTAAGTTTGACTTTTTTTTTTTATTATTTTGAACATAGTTGGATAAGAACACTATTGATAAGTCTGTCGAAAATTTTCTAACCTTTTAAAAATAGCACAAAACGTCCATGTTTTAACGTGGAATACTCCTACCTATGTATTTTCTAAGTTAAAAAATATGAAATGATAAAAATATCCTTCTATTTAAATAAAATAAAAAGAAAAGGAAAAGAATAACCCCAAATGTTTTAAGAAAGTACAAACGAGTGCAAATAAATTATTAAAATATCAAAAATAAAATTTTTCCCTTCCTTCCCCCTCCTCCTCTGCCGCCGCCGTCACCACCATCGCCACCTCCTCTTCACTTTCCCTGAATCAGCTTATCCCTTCACTTTTCCAAGCACTGTTTATCTGGCCCAAATATCCCTTACAAAATAGGTTCATCCCGCATTAAGTGGTGATTTGTATCACATGTTGCTCAGCTCATTATTTTAAAATATATTTTTCACTCTTTTATTTTTAATCACACTTCTTCAATGAAATTATATTACCCATAAATTCAAAATTTTTTCTTATTTTTTAACCATATATTTTTCATTAAATACTATTGCAAAATGCATTTTGGACAAAAAAAAAATGGCCCTCAAACATGATTTTTAATTTTTTTTTTTAAGCTTAGCCAAACACGCTCCTTTGAATGGACTTGTCTAGAAGGTCATAGTTATCTAGTAGATTCTTGGGGAAGATGGTGAGTTCGCACTGAGTGGGTGGGGGAGTGGGGTTGGGTTGTTGACGGTTATATTTGCTTAGGTGTTAAAGTTATATGTGGGTTGGCAATTAAACGTCTAAGGATTTTGATTATTTTTTACCCAAGTAACTTTAAAAACCGAATGATAATAATTGTAACACTATTTTGTTCAACTTTAGAACAAATTATGTCGACAACCTCCACTATCTATTGATACTTTTTAAAAAGTTAATAAAAAGTTTTCCTTAATTCCATTTTTCGAAAGTTCATTTGGACCAAGTCCTCCTAACGTTAAGCTCCTGTTCGATGTCTATTATTTCGTCAAAATAAGTTCTGCAATAGTAAATTTTTAAAAAATTTGTAGTTAAGAAATAGGAAAAAGTTCTGAGTTTACGTACAAAATACTTTATTTTGAGAATACATGTTTGAAAAATAAATTTTGATAGAATGGGAATCTAACAAGAGTTAAAAGATGCTCGTTCGTCGCTCATAGGCTAAGGTTCTTATTAACCAAGAAAAATGGCAAAGGTTGCAGTTGATTCTTTATATTGTCAGAGAAAAGGGTAATTAATAACAAAATAATAAATATAATTCCAAAAAAAAAAGAAATATATTAAATTTTAGAAAGCGAGTCTTTAAAGAATCACGTCAAAGACGTTGTCATAAAGTCGTGTCATCTCCTTTTTATGAGGTATTTTCAGCACTATACGACTCAAAAATAAAACCCTCGAGGAAAAAATGAATTTTTATAAAATGGGGCTCAAACAAGTTCAACAGATTTTTAAACTCAAAGTGGTTATGTCAAGGAGGAATATGAGAAATCTACTAAGGAAATTTAGTGCTCTGGTATAGATTTCAAGACTTATTCTTCTTACGCAACATGCATTGATCGAGTAGTATACCTATCAATAAATATGCCACCAAACACTTTACATTCTAGAAAACCACCCCAACTGGCCGGGGCAAATTGCACACTTATGCATAATAGAGCATAATGAATCTTAAGAATAAGACTTGCCATGTTCATTTTCAATTTTATACTGAAAACTAGCAATAAACATTGAGAAATGCTAGATTTACATCAATTTTGACATTAATTTTGACAGCACTCTCACATACATTTGGACGATTAAAATAATCTTGGGCTCCACCCATGGGAGAGGGCTATCAAAATTGCTGAACAATTTTGACTGTACATTAAGCATTTTTTATAAACATTTCATAGAACAAATTATGCTCTGAAGATCTTAATTAATAAAGGTGGCTCAATTATTGAATACTTTAAACTCAATCAAGGCAATTTTTTTATAAAATAGTGCTACTTTTACATAATGTAGTTACATAATGAAATTCTTGTCAACGAGTTTCAAGATCATCTAGAACCCAAATCTGATGATAAAAATGACTGGACCATATAACTTTTGTTCTTGAATTTTACAGTACCCAAATTTCTAAAATTAATCATGAGAATAAGAAATTTTCCAATTTTAGTAGGTGGAGATCATAAAACTACCACATACACACAAATCACATCACATGATTTTTTAAGTATGGATTTCATAATTAACACAATAAAATAGTTAATTTAATTCGAAAATGAAATAATGTAAAGAAATATATTAAAGTTCAGAAAGTAAATCTTTAAAGAATCATGTTAAAGACATTCTCCTAAAGTCGACCTCCCTTTCGTACGAATATTTCTGACACCTTACAACTTCAAAATAAAATCCTCATAATTCACAGTCAATTTTTCTTCTGTGAGCACGACCATTGAAAGATAAAGAATGAAGATATTATTTCTAATTGTGTTTTCAAAGTTATGCCAAACAATATTATATCCCCTTCTTTTTATAGGGTTAAAATTCACCTCCACAATAATGAAATTTAATCCAATAAATTATAAGTTACATATAAAATTATGAATTTTTTATTTTGTATTAAAACTATGGGTGGGCATGGGTTGGGTATGGTCGATTTTTGCCTCAACCCAAACACAACCCAACATGATGAGTTTGATAATAATTTAACCAAATTCAACCCGTGTAAATGTTAAAATCTAACCCAATCAAGTATCGGTCAGATCGGGTTGGGTTGGGTAGGTCAGTTTGGGACAACTTGTCAACAAAGACTAAAGTAGGCGGATCGGGTTGGACGAATTTATAATCGACTCATGACTTAAATAATACTAGGTCTCCATAATTGCAATGAATAAAAAATCTGAATTATTTTAACACTTCATGCTCGAAAATGTTACATAAACAAATTAATATTAAATTATATGAAGCCAAGAAATATTTTTGGCAATTAAAATATTTTTGTGTTGAATGTTTATTTGGTTATACTATTTTTCGTAAAATGCAATCTATCCAAGTCTTATAATATTATTCTAAAACTTTTCAAGTAACATCATAACACTTGCAAAGTTCATAAATATAGTCGGGTTGAATTTGACGGGTTTATTCGATTTTTATGAGTTAACCCATAATCCGACCCAACACAACCCGCATATACAACCATGCCACATAACCCGTGTAAAAATAACAAAAAAATCAACCCAAACTGGTCGGGTTGTTTGGTTTGGGCCGGTTCGGCCGGATTTTGTTCACTCCTAATTAAAACTAGGGAAAAGTTTATGCATCAGGCATTTTCTTTACCAAAATTAAAAATCAGGTCCTCAAGTTTAAAATTGTAAAAATCAGGTTTTATTTTGAATTAATTAATTATATTTCATAATTATTATATTAAATTAAATATTTAACTGTAATATAATAAAATCACCCCACCCCACCCCACCCCACCCCACCACCATTGCTCCGGCTACTACTCCGACGACCGGCGACTGCTCCGATCCGGCGACTTTTCGAGGTCACAGATCAAGAAATTTATAGGTCACGGATTATTTCGAGGTCACAGATAAAAAAATTTGTAGATCGCAGATTATTTCGAGGTCACAGATTTAAAATTTTATAGGTCACAGATTATTTCGAGGTCACAGATGAAAAAAATTAAGGTCACATATTCCTTTTTTAAGTTACAAATTATCAATTTCGAAATCACAGGTCAGTAGTAAGGTCACAGATACCAAAAAGAACCACAATAGCTAGGTCACAGTCACCTAAACTTTATTTCAACGAGTCACAGACACCTACCTAGGTCACAGAGACTCGCAATCGCCACCTCCAACGCCTTCGACCCGTCACAACAACACAGAACCATCACCACAACAGTTCCAACACCACCAAAACGTAAAAATAATCACCACCTCACCATTTTCATTTCCAAAAAAATCACAATGTGCAAATCACTAACAAGATTTGAGAATGAATAAAAACCCAATATCACCATATCTCAAAAACCCAAGATCTGATAGTAGGAAGAAGAAGAAGAAAAAAAAATAAATAAATAAAGAAGACCGGCGGCAGCAGCCACAGCGTCGCGCGACGCCGCACAGCGCTGAGACGCGCTCGCCGCGATCAAGAAGAGATCGGCCGCAAATCGCAATAGCGGCGCCGTCGCCGTCGCTGCGATTTGCAAAGATCGAAACAGGGGGAGCGGGGGAGAAGGGAGGGGAGGGGAGGGGCGGCGATCTGCGGGGGAGAGGAAGGGGAGGGGGAGGGGAAGTGGGGGAAGACGAAAGGGGAGAGGAGGGGGGAGGCGGCGGCGGCGGGCGGTGGTGGCGGCGGCGGTTGAGAGAGGGAGGAGGTGTGAAATGAATTAGGGTTTGTATAGATGTTATATTTAAATGAAGTTGGTGGGGGTAGGTAGTAGGGTGGGTATATATTTAATTTAATTTAAAAATATTATTATTAATATTAATTGTAAAATTAAAACCTGATTTTTGATTAAATAAACTAAAAACCTGATTTTTTAAAAGTTAAAACTAAACACCTTGTTTATGGTAATTTTCTCTTAAAACTAAGAATTAAAAGAAATTGAAAAAATAAAATATGAAAAACTGATTTTTTTTAAAAAAAAAAATTGAATGATTAAAACTTTATACAATAGTTGAATTTGTATATCGAAGTGATCGTGCTCTTTTTTCTGATGAAAAAAAATAAAATAAAAAATAGCTTATCCAAAAAAAAAATTGAATGATTAAAACTTTATACAATAGTTGAATTTGTATATCGAAGTGATCGTGCTCTTTTTCTGATGAAAAAAAAAAAATAGCTTATCCAAAACTGAATTGTCTAATGAATTATTCTACTTATATAGGGCCACATGGCAAAGTTCTTGCCTAATAACATACATGAGCAAAAATACGGACATGATGAACAATTAAACGAAAAGGCTCCTTTTTTCCCCTCACCATTGTGGTTGATGCCTCGTAACTATTAATTTACCCAACCAATTTATTTTTGGTAGGGGATGTAAGTTTCTAGATTTCAAATTTTCAGTATTGTATGGTTCTCCTTCGTACAAAGTATAACTCCATGATGAGGAATAAAAAGAGTTTTAGATTCTGCAAGAATGGCAAAAAAAAAAAAAAATGACATTCTCGAAGCACGGAGAAACGGGTTCGGGTTACTTCACAGAAGTAGAAAGTCTCTCCACTCTCATTAACATGTGATATTCTCAAGCCCCATCAAAATTTCATTATGGGCCTTTGTTATTCCTCCCGTTTTGGGCATTTGGAGCTCCTCTTGTGCTGATGGGCTAGGTTTCTTTAATTGAGTGTACACTTGGAAGGGATTTTAATTCAATATTGTCGAAAATCCCTCCCTACAACCTTGTTAAAGTTTGAGGTTCTAACCATGTAATCTTGGTTCGAGTGAAGAAGATAGGTCATTTTTGCCTGCTTGAGATACATCTCTGGCAGGTGGTTTAACAACTCAACCGAATAGACTCTATATTACAAGTTGGAGGACTCAAAATCTTGCTGTATGGTGAAGTGATGTGATGGACTCAAAACATGACAAGGTACGGATTGATTCTTATAAGTAGTACAAACAAAGATTGATCAATATTTATTAACGTGGGATGCAACAACTTGATTCTTTAGACCATCAATATTGATTAAAATTTTCATCAATAAATTCGGTAAGAGTCAGATAATCGTGTTGGAATTTGGTTAAAAAGAGATGAAATTGGTTAGGTATAAAACCATGAAAAATGTGAAAAATGACTTTCATGTTAATTTCAATCAAATATTTGGACTTGATCCAATGGTTAAATAATGAAAATAAATAGACAAGTTGTTCTACTCGTCGAGTAGATGATAGTGGTATATTTAGAATTTTAAAATTAATTCCGAATGAATGAAAAATTGTGCTCTAAATTTGGAGGGAAAAATTCAATTTTCAGCACCTATAACTGTAGCTCGAGCGATAGCCCAATGTCGGGCGAACGACATGCTTTCCACTTTTGGCGCTCAAGCAGCACACAGGCGGCATGCGAGGGGCAGTAAAGGCTGCGACCCTTGGTAAATGTTGCTAATTTTGAGATGTGCCTTTCAATCCACAACCCTCCACTTCTATATGTTAGACCTTTCGACGTCATTTAGGCATCCCAAATCATATTCACGAGTGTTGCATCAAAATTCTTGTCAAAACTATCCAAAACTTTGCATTTAAAATCATTCTTTGCAGAGAGAAAAATCCATTCAAGTTCGTGGTTGCCTTGTAGTTTGAAGTGCTTATATTACAAGAAAGTAGTTCGTTGTATATTGTGAGACAATTGTCATTACTCCGTTAACACCGTTGAGGGACAAATTTGTCTTACGAAAAGAGTGTTATCACTTGCCTCGAATCCTTTCATCCATTTTTCTTCTTCATTTGTACTTTTGGTTTATACCAAGTTGTTAGTCTATTTAACTTCATTCTTGCGCTATTAAACTTGTCCTTTTATTATCCACATACAAAAACAACATTATACCATATCCCCCAACAATCTCCAACAAATTGCTTTCGTTGTTTTGTTGGATAAAAACTCATTTTTCATCTTTTGGAATAGGCATTTGTACTATTCCTTTCTTGAATTTTACTTGTTTTGAACTTGTGTTTACGTAATAGAAATGAATACCGTTGAAACTATTTCGAGTCAAACAACAAACGGTACAACAATGTCACTCCGCCTTTTGCTATACCACTTCAAAATACTCCAATTCCACATGGAGAAAATCGAAGAAATTTGGAGGAATGAACTTCAAGAGATGGCAACAAAAGATGTTTTATTTCGCCACTTTGAATTTGACAATGTTCTTAATCAAAACCCCTCCAGCAGTAAAAAAAGGGGAAAATGATAGTAAATCGATTATTGCGTTAAATGCCCGGAAGCACTCGAATTTCCTTTACAAGAATTACATCTTAAATGGATTAGACAATACACTTTATGGAGTGTATATTTCTATGAAATCGGCCAAGGAATTTTGGGATTCTTTGGAGAAAAAATACAAAACAGAGAACACTGGCACACAGAAGTTCATCGTCAGAAAGTTCCTTGATTATAAGATGACAGACTGCAAAACCGTCATTAGTCAAGTGTAAGAACTGCAAGTTCTACTTCATGACGTTCATGCGGAGAAAATGGAGTGGAATGAGTCTTTCCAAGTTGCTGTTATCATCGACAAACTCCACATTTATGGAGAAACTTCAAAAATTATCTTAAGTACAAATGCAAGGAGATGAATTTGGAGGAATTGATAGTCCATTTAAGGATTGAGAAAGACAATAGAAAGATCGAAAGGAAGTCTATTGTTCAACTTGGAGCAAACTTTGTGGAGTTCGGTTCAAAGATCCACAAAAAGCGTAAGGTCTCGAGTAATGCATCTAAAAGAGACAACTCCAAGAATGCTAAAAAGTTCAAAGATAACTACTACAATTGTGAAAAAGCGGGACATCGTTCTAACGAATGTCGAAAGTTTAAGAAGAACGAACAAGCAAATGTAATTGAAATTGACATCCTATCTAAAGGGGTACAAGAGATGAATATTGCGGTTGTTTCTAAATGCAACAATGTTGGTAATCTAAAGGAATGGTGGGTTAATACTGCTGCTACATGCTACATTTGTGCAGATTACAAAGAATTAAATGAAGAACAACTTTTCATGGATAATTCTACAAGTTCAAAAGTTGAGAGACAATGGAAGATTACTTTGAAGATGACTTCCGCAAAGAGCTCATCCTAAAAAATGTCCTACATGTACCGAACATTCGTAAGAACCTTGTATCCAAGCCTCTACTTTACAAAAATGGCTTTAAACATGTATTTGTATTCGACAAATTTGTACTCGCTAAAAATGATATACATATTGGCAAAGGATAATTATTTGATGAAATGTTCAAAATGTACGTTCTTACAATTGTATTGAAACAAAATATTATGAATAAGTTTGTATTATACTTTTATGCTTGAATTGTCTTGTTTATTGTATAATCGATTAGGACATGCAAATTACAAATTTATGCGTAAACTTATGAATTAAAATTTAATTCCGACGCTTAAATTTGATCATAATCATAAATGTAAGATTTGTGTTGAGGTAAAATTGGTCAAAACACTCTTTCATTCGGTTCAAAGGAACATGATACCTTTAAAATTAATTCATAGAGATATTTGAAATTTGAAATTTGTTCAAACTAAATGTGGAAAGAAATACTTTATTACTTCCATTGATAATTGTACAAAATATTGTTGTGTGTATTTGTTAGGAAGTAAAGACGAAACCTTAAATGGTTTTAAACATTATAAGATGGAAATTAAGAATCAACTTGAAAAACGAATAAAGAATATTCGTAGTGATATATGAGGAGTAATTCATTAAACAACAACACCTTATTCACCTCAATTGAATGGTGTTACCGAACTCAAAAATCGAACTTTTAAGGAAGTGATGAATGCAATGTTGATAAGTTTGAGCTTGCCCAAGAACTTGTGGGGAAAAGATATACTCTCTGCGAATAGCATTCTAAACAAGATACCTTTACAGAAAATGGATGAAACTCCATATGAATTATGGAAATGTTATCCTCCTTTTTATAAACACTTGAAAGTGTGGGGGGTGTTTGGCTAAAGTTGAAGCGTTAAAGCTGAAATAAGTGAAAATTGGTGTTAACATGATTGATTGTATATTTATCAAATACGTCAATAATAGTAGTGCATATCATTTTCTTGTTCATAAATCATATGTTCAAAACATACATAAAGGCACCATAATAGAATCGAGAAATACATCATTTTTCGAATATATCTTTCCATGCAAAGAAAAGGAAAATGTAAGTTCAAATAAAAGAACTTATAAAACTACAAATGGTACTTCAAATGATGAAGAACTTAGAATTAGTAAAAGGGTTAGAACATCTACTCGTTTGGTTTTAATTTTCTAACCTACATGATAGAAAATGATCCAAAGATATTCAATGATGCAATATCTACACGAGAAGCTCCATATTGAAAATAAGCTATCAATAGTGAGATAAATTATATACTTGGAAGTTAGTTGATTTACCACCCGAGAATAAGTTTTTAGGGTGCAAATGGATTTTCAAGAAGAAATTAAATCGGATGGGTCCATCAATAAATACAAGGCTAGATTGGTTATAAAAAAATATAGGTAAAATGAAGGACTTGACTTCTTTGACACCTACTCACCTGTGATTAAAATCACTTCGATAATGTTGCTAATTGCTACCACTACATTGCATAACTCGTTAAGTCCTTATATAATTTGAAACAAGTTCCTAAACAATGACATTAGAAGTTTGACAAAACAATGTTGTCAATAGATTTAAAATTAATGAGCGTGACAAGTGTGTATGCATAAATCATAAACCAAAGGCCTATGTAATTGTATATATGTAGACAACACATTGATTATGGGAAATAGTCATGAAATAATCATAAACACCAAGAAAATGTAACGAAACATTTTGACATAAAAGACATGGGCATGGTTGATGTGATATTAGAAGTTAAGATCTCTAAAAATCTGAATGAATAGTACTTTTCCAATCTCGTTGTGTTGAGAGTGTACTTAAGAGATTTAATTTATTTGAGGAAAGTCCTGCGAAAATCCCTATCTACTTAATAAACTTAGTAGATTCACAAGTAATCCAAACTATGATCATTGGTAGATTTTGACTAGAGTTCTTACGTATTTAAAACATATCTTACTTCTGGATTACATTCCACAAAATATCTTGCAATATTGGAATGATATTGTGACGCGAATTGAATATCTAACATGAAAGATTCCAAGTCTACTACCATGTATTATCATTGGTGGGGCTGCTGTGTCATAGAAGTTTACAAAACAAACTTGTATAGCTCGATCAACGATAAAATCGTAGTTTATAGTTTTGGATAAAGTAGGTGAAGAAGCAGAATGATTTTGTAACTTTTTGGAAGTTATTCCATGTTAGCCTAAATCGGTACCTTCAATAAGTATACATTGTTATAGTCAATCGGCTATTAGAAGAGTACAAAGCATCATGTATAATGGTAAGTATAGACTATAGACATATAGATCGTAGTCACAATACCATTAAGCAACTGATCTCAAATAGTATTATTTCCATAGATTATGTGAAATCTAAGGAGAACATTGATGATCAACTTATAAAAGGTTTACCGAAAGTTCAAATATGTTGCTTGATCATTTTGATTTCGCGCAAGCGATCGGGATCGTGAGCAAGTAATAAAGTAGTGAATAGAGTGTCGAACTCATGAGAACTACGTGTTTGATTGAGTTAAAATTAATTGCAACTTTAATAGAATAGCAACTAGATTTTGTGAATTTTTCTATACTAATACATAAATTATCAATTAAACTAATGAAAGTAAGTAAATGTGTTTTTCAAATATGTGAGATGCATTGTTAAGATATTGAATCCCCCTTATTATTCAATTTTTAGTGTAACAATTAGCCCTTGTTTTAGCCACATTATATTTTTCATTCTAATTTTTCAACCATACATTTTTCAATAAAATAATATTTATTATCACATCAATAACCTTTGCATTATTTTTCAACCACATATTCCTCGTTATACCAAACAGAGGCTTAAAGTGACAATTTGAAATCATTTATGTTGGTCAATGTTCCTAATTTAATTAAAAGCCCCTCTTGATAGCGATCAAATATATTCCTCTCATGTACTTTTCTATCTCTCGATGAAAGATGCAAACATGATAAATGCATTAACAAGTACTAGAACACATATTTAAACTATATAAAGTATAGATGTATACCTATATCCTCTATCGAACCTTACAATATTTATTATATTGTGCTTAAACCATATTGTCTCTCTCAATAATAATAAAATCAACTAACAATTCAATTGGTGATCAACCAATTGAAAAGAACGATAAAAAACTATCATAAACATCCACAAATCAAATTAAATTAAAGTCAAATTAATTAATTAACAACTAAAAATAACATAAGAAGGGTTTATCTCATCCTAACAATGTATAAAACTATAAATTTAGCCTAACATATCGAAATTACAAGAAATCATATTTAAGTGAAAATACATCACCCGACTTTTTGATAAATTGAGGAGATGAAGTGATTACGCCCAAAGAATAATGCGATAGTTGTGGTGCAGTTTCGGGGTGTCGTATTCACATGGAAATGGAAAAATTATCAAGAATTTCAAAAATGGATGAATTATCTTCTTCAATGTGTAGTAAAATTCAATGTTTGAAATGTGAAATTAAAATCAATAACTTGAGGTAGTGAAGCATCGAAATTCCCTCAATTGGATTTGATCGATCACATCAATTATTCATTTTATAACTCAATTAGAGAATTTTCATCACAACTCTCTAATCGGAGGATTTATCATGAAATCTAATTTAATTCACAAATGTAATCTTAGAATCTAGACTTATGATATATTCGCTCAATTTCAATGGAACAACATCAAAGATCGACCATATACATCAAGTATAAGGCAGTAATCAATCCACCAATAAAGTAATATTGAGATTAAAATTCAAAAATTATTTCAATCATTCAATAGAAAGAACACGACTAGATCTATAAAGGACTTGATAAAAGTTAAACAAATCTCAACAATAAGGAATTGAAATTGAAAACTCAACAAATAGCTTAATTTAACATTCAAAAAAGCATGACTGAATCCATGAAAAATCTTGTAAATGTTCAACCGATTTCAATGTAAATTAATGAAAAGAAGAATCTAAATTCTAGAATTGTTCAATAATGAAAATAACAATTACATGAATAAATTGATGCGAAATCTCGGAATCCAACAAGTTCCTTCCTTACTTCTCCTTTGTTTTTAGTTCCTCGTGAGTTTCTTGAGCAAAAAAAGATGAAAAAATGATGAATGATGAGGAATATGAGACGTTTTGGGACGTTATAGGGTCTTTTAGGATTGATAAATCGTTCCACAATAAGTTACCATAAGTGTTTGAGTCGTAGAAGGATATTTGAAAATTCGGGCTTTCTTTATAACTATGTGACCGCATAGTTATAGTTGTTGCAGTCGCATGGAAGGCTGGAATTGGCTATTGAAAATCTCTAAAAGGTATTATACGACCGCATAGTTTTAGAAGTTTTCCACCGGACAGTTTTCAATATTTTCATCATTACTTTCTCTCCCGATATCCGATTGAGGCTATTCAAATGAGTTGGAAAGCTAACTCAAAGGGCCACAACTGTTCTTTAGATACCATCTTCAAATTCGATCGATTTTCATGTCAAAAATTGGTCTCAATATGAGACTGAAAACTAGTGCAAAATTTTTCGGCTTGAAAGTTGATATGTGATAATGTCTTGGCTATATTTCATCCATTTGACTCATTTTTTCATCTAATTGACCTATAACACTCTCGAATCTTCATCACAAGGTTAGAAACAAGTTTAGAGTACTTGTACTTTTGTCTCTGAACTTTCACTTTCTTCCATTTTGGTCCCCTTTCAATTGTTTCTCCTTATTTTCTCTACATTCATCACTTTGTCAAGAAAAAAGTAAATTACATAGAATTAAGCTATATTTCAACATATTAATCAATAATTTTTCATGTTTTGTGTTTTGACAGTATGATAAGTGTGTAAGAATGCACTTATCAAACTCCCCCAAACTTGAATTATTATTTTACCTCAAACAAAAGAATTAAACTCAACTGTATATACAATATGGTCCAACAGCATGCCGTGTCTCAGGATTGGAATTCGGTAATCAAACAAATAAACAACAGTACAAAAATTAAATAAATCTCCACCTATTACATGCATATCTCAACGTGTGAGTGAAAACTCATGTCAACATATTAAAATTGTGAATGGTTCAACACCTTACCCATAGTAGTCAAATATATCCTTATTTCGCTTGAGAGATACACACACTCCCAAACTTATGTTTTTCACTCAATTTTTTCGGGGTGCATCCTAAGTTGAACTTATTTAATTCCATTCTTACCCTCTATTAGTTTGAATAAACTCCACTTTTACAAGTTCACACCTCAATAAGTCGAGATTTTCCTATATTTTTTATTGCTTCAACCCTTAAGACTAAATTAGGTTACATGCTTCTCATCAAAGGTGTAGTTTTGTCAACCAAATGCCTGGGGCTTAACCAATGTATTTGAATTTTTTCCGGGTTTTCTCCATTTTTTTGAACATCTTCTCATTTGCTTTTTATATAACCCATGTATCGAGCTTTAGACCGATGACTCCCAAATCAGATTATCATAGGACACCAAGTTTTAAATCACTCTCACAGACTTAATCACCTGAATTATATAGGCTCAAAAAGATGTTTTTATTCACTCAAAAATTAGTGCAATACTCATTTTCTTTGTGACATTCAGTTTCTAAAACTAACCTTTAACTTAAAAGTTTCACCTTGTTTTCATCTCATTAGGTTTTAGACAATCCACACAATATTTTTATGCACGGAATCCCTAATCATATCAATGTTTCATTGTAACAGTTCAATCATCTCCAAACTAACATATATTTGGATTATGGAGTAATACACTAGAGGTTACTCGGGTTTAGTTACTACGTTCAACTATCCTCTACATAATGAACCGCATCACTAACTTAATATGCCAAACATGAGTAATGTGCATAGAGAATGTCAAGTTTTACATAAACAGATTTAGATTAATCTAATAGTACACTATTTTCATTATTTACAGCTGATACTTATTCTAATACTCACATCATAGCCGGCATAGTTATCAAACACACACAAGCATACACAACTATGATTATAATCTAATGTTAAGAGATAAAAGTTAGAAATAAACGATTTTTTTTCACAAGCATGCAAATATTGCGATAAAATGACGAATGTTCCACCCCCAAACTTAATTGAAACTCGATGATACTTACGCAAATCACATGCAATTCACAACAAAATCCAACAGATCCTCCCCCCAACTAAAATTTTGCATTGTCCTCAATGCATAAACATGAAATCCAAATGAAGAGATATCACAAGAATGATGCAGTGAATCAAGATAAAGTTGAATGATAGGAAGTCTGAAAGTACTCAATGGACTGGTAATGTAAAGAAAATGACAGAAATTAACTAGAATATAAACGCAAAAGTAAACAGCAAAAGAAAGGAACGAACTCCCCTTGGGTTGCCTCCCAAGCAACGCCTTTGTTTATTGTCGTTGGTTCGACCCAAAGTTTCCTCCTTCATCCCGCATCCAGCAAGCGTAGTTTCAGTTTTTCTTGCAGTGTACTCAGCTCCTTGGATATAATCACCAGTGATATTCCTCCGCCTCCATCAAATACATGCGTGAGGTGACTAGAGGAAAGTTCAAAATCACAAAAGGTAAAGTCCTCTCGTTAAAAACTAGTAATGTAAAATAAGAACTATTATCTAACTCTTGATCCTCCATCTCAAGATGTTTATTGATGGTGACATCCAATCCATCCGGTTCTAGAATTTTCTATGCTGGTCCAAGAAATATATTATCAGCTACCTCCTGAATGAGTGCATCAATCATGTAGGTTTGATGACACTCGTCATCTTCCATTGGTTGCTTTGTGATGTGAAAAATATTGACTTCTAGAGTCATATTTCCAAATGATAGTTATAAAACCATTCATACAATTAATCAGAGCATTGGCAGTAGTAAGGAAATGTCCACCAATTATAATAGGAATTTTAAAATTAACATTCACATAAACTTTTATTTCCAAAACCAAGAAATCAACGGGGTAGTAAAATTTATCAATTTCAATAAGACATCCTCTACCACTCCCCTAGGTCTAATAGTGGACTTATCAGCTAATTGTAAAGCTATAGATGTAAGCTTCATCTCACCCAATCCTAATGACAAGTAAATTGCATAAGGTATGAGATTGACACTAGCCCCTAAATCAAGAAGAGTTTGTCCAAACTCGTGATTCTCGATGATGGAAGAAATTATAGGACAATCAGGGTCCTTATATTTTGGTGGGACTCTTTGTTCAATCAAAGTGCTTGCTTGTTTAGTCATGATGTTTCCTTTTGAAAGTGCATAAGTCCTTAAGGACTTTGGCATAAAGAGAACCCGTGAAATCACATGCAAAAGAGGGAAATTGATTTTTACTTGGTTTAGGTGTTCTAAAATCTCACTATGTTGACCAGTAGATTTTGAGGTAGATAAAGAGCTAGTGGAAAATGTACTCTTACTGGATTTTTTACTACCTTCTCATTAGGGCTACTCTCTTCAGGCTCACTAGACTTTTTTTCAGTTTGCCTAAGTTTGTGGATTGGTTCTATGACTTTTCCTAATCTAGTGGTTATGGCATTCACTTCCCTAAAATTATTTTCATTTGAACCCGAGGTTTGTGCCATGTGTTGTCCCTTAGAGTTTGGCTGATGTTGAGCTGGAAATTTTCCATGTTCCACTATCGCTAAAGCATTGGTCAATTTAGATATATGGCTTTTCATTTCTTTACCCTCATCAACAACTTGATTAATCATAGCTTCAAGCTTCTGATTAGTTTTTCCATGTGCCTCAATGAATGCATGTAAAGTATCATCTAAAGAATTCTTAAAAGTTTTAGGTTGGTATGAAGGTACATTAAAAACCCTAGGTAGCTGGGTAGGTTTTTAGATTTTTAGCTGAAGTTAGGATGATTCCGCCATCCCTAATTATAGGTATCAGAAAAAGGAGCGTATGACTTGTTATACATACCTAAATAATTGCAATGTTCTTCATAAACCCTCATCATCTCAGCTAGAGCAGAACACTTATCCACCGATGATCAATTCTACCACACATACCACATTGTCCAGAAGACTCAACACGGGCAATAGTAGGTGTAGGCTTTGAGTTTTTAGTACGTAAGGTTTCCATTTCTCTAGTTAAGGCTTTTACTTTAGTTCTAAGACTATCTTCTTCACTAAGATGATAAATACCTGTACTAGAAGGATTTCATACGGGTCGCGACCTATTAATGTTATCAGTGGCGCTAGGGCTAGTCCAGGTGTGAGATTTTTCAGCTAGGTCATCTAAATACTCTATGGCCTTATTAGGATCTTTTTGTAAGAACTCACAATTACACATTATCTCAATAAATTGACGCTCCCTGGGTGTTAATCCCTCATAAAAATAACTCACTATACGCCAACTCTCATAATCATGATGGGGGCAAAGAGCTTGCCATTCTTTGTATCTCTCTCATGCTTGGTATAAAGTTTCGCTGTCTTCTTCAGAGCACTAGTTTTCTAATGGGGAAAATATTTGTTGAAGAAAACTTTAGTTATTTCATCCCATGTTCCAATCGAACGTGGTCTCAGCCAATACATCCAGATTTTTACTCTATCTTTAAGTGAGAAAGTGAAAAATTTAAGCTTGAGTGCATCCGCTATACCATGTTGATTGTGGAAGGTTGCAGTCACCTCCTCAAATTCCGTAATATGCAAGGATGGATTTTCATTTTCAAGTCCATGAAAAATGGGAAAAAGTTGAATCATTCCGCTTTTAAGGTCCATACGAGGAATATTAGGTGGAAAAATAATGCATTATGGTATGGATATGCGTGTGGAGTGAAGATAATCATGTAAAGTCCTAAAAGGTACGTCATGCTCACTATCACTCATGGTGCTGTGTGATGAAGTGTCAGTTTTAACAGATACAAAATCAAAAGCAGGGTTAGGAAAGGAACACAGTCACCCCTTCGTAATTGAATCCCTTAATTTCTTGTACCATTTCCGCGGCAATAGCGCCAAAATTTGATTACGCACAAAGAATAATGCGATAGTTGTAGTGCAGTTTTAAGGTATCATATCTACGGGGAGATGGAAAAATTATCAAGAATTCCAAAAATGGATGAATTATCCTCTTCCATGTGTATTAAAATTCAATATTTGAAATGTGAAATTAGAATCAATAACTTGAGGTAGTGAAGCGTCAGAATTCCCTCAATTGGATTGGATCGATCACATCAATTATTTATTTTATAACTCAATTAGAGAATTTTCATCACAATTCTCTAATCGGAAGATTTATCGTGAAAGCCAATTTAATTCACAAATGTAATCCTAGAATCTAGACTTATGATATATTCGCACAATTTTATTGAAATAATATCAAAGATCGACCATATATATCAATGATAAGACAGTAATCAATCCGCCAATAAAGTAATATTGAGATTAAAATTCAACAATTCTTTCAATCATTCAATAGAAAGAGCACGACTAGATCTATAAATGACTTGACAAAAGTTAAACAAATCTCAACAATAAGTAGTTGAAATTGAAACTCAACAAATAGTTAATTTAATATTCAAAAAAGCATGGCTGAATTTATGAAAAATCTTGTAAATGTTAAACCGATTTGAATGTAAATTAATGAAAAGAAGAGTCTAAATACTATAATTGTTCAACAATGAAAATAGCAATTACATGAATAAATTGATGTGAAATCTCGAAATCCAACGAGTTCCTTCCTTATTTCTCCTTGATTTTTAGTTTCTCATGAGTTTCTTGAGCAAAAAGAGATGAAAGAATGATGAATGATGAGGAATATGAGGCATTCTGGGACGTTATTGGGTCTTTTAGGGTTGAGAAATCGTTCCACAATAAGTTACCATATATATTTGAGTTGTAGAAGGAAAGTTGAAAATTCGGGCTTTCTTTATAACTGTGTGACCACATAGTTATAGTTGTTGCGGTAGCATGAAAGGCTGGAATTGGCTACTGAAAATCTCTTAAAGGTACTATGCGACCGCATAGCTTTAGAAGTTTTCTACCGGACAGTTTTGAATATTTTCGTCATTACTTTCTCTCCCGATATCCGATTGAGGCGATTCAAGACGCGTTGGAAAGTTAACTCAAAGGGAAACAACTGTTCTTTAGATATGATATTTGAATTCGATCGTTTTCCATGTCAAAAACTGGTCTCAATATGAGACTGAAAACTAGTGCAAAACTTTTCAGCTTGAAAGTTGATATGTGATAATGTTTTGGCTATATTTTATCATTTTGACTCAATTCTTCATCCAATTGACCTCTAACACTCTTGAATCTTCATCACAAGGTTAGAAACAAGTTTAGAGTACTTGCACTTTAGTCCCTGAACTTTCACTTTTTTCCATTTTGGTCTTTTTTCACTTGTTTCTCCTTATTTCCGCTACACTCATCACTTTATCATGTGAAACGTAAATTACATAGAATTAAGCTATATTTCAACATATTAATCAATAATTTTCAATGTTTTGACAGTACGATAAGTGTGTAAAATGCACTTATCATGAAGATGAATCTTGAATCTCTTCAATGGTTTCTTGATGAATCTTCACTTGCGTCTTCTCTTATTTGTCCAAATATCAAGTTTGAATATTCAATTAATTGAATTCTTGCAAATCTCCTTCGGTTATCTTACAAAAACAATGAATTCTCATATTTTGATGATAATAATTGATGAATCTTTGAATATAATAAGTATACGAGAGGTCCCCCAATATTGTATTATGCTCTTCTGTATTTGTAGAAGTCTAAAAATAGTTAAAAATCACGTCCAGATTGACTTCCAATCGAATAAGAAAAGTTGTCTTTGAGTGAAGATTTTTTTTTATTTCTGCACAGTAGTCAGTATTTTGACCATAACTCTCTATCTCAATATTCGACCGAGGCCGTTCAAAATGTGTTAAAAAACTAATTCAAAGTTCTACAACTTTCATCGGAATAGAATATTTCCAATTCAGTCGTTTACTATGCCAAAAATGGATCTCAATATTTGACTAAAAATCTGGAATGTAACTTGTGCGATTGAAAATTGATTTTGATAATATTTTGATCATATTCCATTCCTTTTTGAATTATAATTCCATTGAATTGTCTCTTAGCAATCTTTGAAGTATCATCTTGTGGTCCGAATCAATTATTAAATATTCGCAATTTCATCCTCAAACTTTAGATTTTGCCATTTTTACCAATTTTTGCTTCTTTCTTTCGATTTCTTGTTCAACCATTGAGTTTTACCTATATAACATAAATTACAAAAAATTTAGGATATATTTTGTCAGAAGAATTATCGAATGTCTCTATTTTAGACCTCAAATAAATGTATGAAATACACTTATCAAATACCCCCAAATTTAATTATTTGTTTGTTTTCAAACAAAATTATAACCTAAATAACAACAAACATACAAGTACGCAAAAATATTTGGTTAGATAATCTAACTTTTTGTCTTAGTATTTGAAATTATAGTACTAAATCTACAAATTGTTTCAAAATCACAATTCCAAACTGATATTCACTCTTCTAATGCAAAATCCAATACACTTATCATTTCCTATAGAAAGAAATTGAATTAAAGCATACTACGTAAGAGTATTTGTAATAGTAACACACCTTATTGACTAGAGATCTCAAGATCTAGGGTGCATTTTGCAGAATGTTAAAAGGTCAATGTACACTTTTAATGATTCCTACATCTTGATTAAGTAGCATAGAGTATGGCATAATACTCTTAATATGTGGTTACTTATGTAAGTGTGAATTGAGGCCGCTTCAATGAGAATTGTTTGAAGCTAAGATTCTCTAAAAACACTTATGAAACATAAGGGTGTTTCAGAGTCAAAATGAATACAATCATGGGAACCAGAACGGTTTAGGGAAGATATTTGTGTGAGTATTGTTGTATTGGTTTACACCAATGACTGAATTTTTCAAGATGCACGTTCACTAATTAGCCAAGTGAATCCAATAGTATTTTACTAAGGAAGGTTCAATGCCGGAAACTACATCTCTTGATACAATGTTTTTCCGCTTTCTCTTTACAAGCATCTACATATCATTTGCATATCTAGAATTTCGATTCATGTGTGGAATTGTTGGAATTTTTTTTAAGAAGTGATGAAATTGGTTAAATATAAAACCATGAAAAATGTGAAAAGTAACTTTCGTGTCAAATTTGACCAAATATTCGGACTTTGTCCGATAGTCAAATTATGAAAATAAATAAATTAACTTATTCTACTTGTCGAGTTGATAATCGTGGTATATTTGATCTCAAAATCAATTTCAGATGAATGAGAAATTGTGGTCCAAAGTTGGATGAAAACTTCCATTTTTAGCACCTATAATTGTCTCTCGAGTTGCAGCCCAACGCCGGCGAGCAAAGCTTTTGGTGCTGGTTAAGTATAAAACTATGAAAAATGTGAAAAATGACTTTCTTGTCAGTTTCAACCAAATATTCAGACTTGATCTAATATTCAAATTATGAAAATAAATACATTAACTTATTTGTACTCGTGGAGTAGATGGTCGTGGTATGTTTGGAATCTCAAAATCAATTTCAGATGAATGAGAAATTGTGGTCCAAAGTTGAAGGAAAAATTTGATTTTTAGATAACTGTCGCTTAGCGACAATTTAGGGCAAGACGAGTGACACATTTTTTGCTTTTAGCGCACGGGCAGTAGGCGAGCGAAAGCAAATGCCACGACCCTTGGTAAAGTTTATTGAGTTTTGGGGCGTGTCTTTCCATCTACAAGGCCCCCACCTCATATATTGGACCCTTTGGCCTTCACTTAGGCATCCCAAATAATATTCTTGAGTCTTGCACCAAAATTCTTGTCAAAACTCTTCAAAACTTTCCATTCAAAATCAATCTTTGTAGATATAAAAATCCGTTCAAGGTCGTGGATGCCTTGTAGTTTGAAGTGTTTCTATTACAAGGAAGTAATCCGTTGTATTTTTGGAGACAATTGCCTTTACTCCGTTAGCATCTTTGCTAGACCAAATTGTTTTAAGGAAATAGTGTTATCACTTGCATCAGATCCATTCATCCATTCTTCTTCTTCTTTACTTTTGATTTATACCAAATTGGTACTCTATTTAACTTCGTTCATGCATAGTTAAATTTGTCCTTTTGTTATCCACATACAAAACAACATTATACAATATCTCCCAACAAGTTGTATGTAATATGTGGTGTCCGTCTGTTGCCACATCATGCTCGTGCCACATGGGCATTTGATATTGTGATTGATTCTCTCTTTCGTCATTCACAATATTGGTAGAATCAGATTTGATAAATATGGATAAATCTCAAATAGAGTATTAGAACGAAAAAATCAATTTGATAATGAACTTTTAATTTTTTACATGATTAAATATTTGTAGGTCTTGTGGATCTAACTCGATAAACATATTATCAAAATTTTTTTTTTCACAAAGTGGTCTTTGCTCGATAAGTAATAGAAGTTGAGGGGCAATTTCTATACCATGACCAAGTAGATTCTTTATGAGTATTGGAGATTGGATAAATCTCGGCACATTGTGACATCAATTTTTTTCTTCCCTTTCAATATACTACTATGCGAACAGGGAGAATGAAAAAAAAATCCAACATAATATAAATATCATTCAACCATTATATAGTTTCTTGCTAATTAGACGAAATGCAAGAAAGTAAACAACTAAACTAAAATTCGTGGAGTATACCTAATACCCCTGTCTTTTATAGTTTGCCTCCGCTGATTGACTTGCTTCTCTGAAGAATGAAGTTGGTGGATCTAAATGTCACTCTTGCTAAGCTCTAGTATGCCTCCCTCAACGAACCCCACAACCGCTAGAAGACTAAGAATATTCGTTTATATCAGACGAAAGTTGAACACAGGGAAGAGCACAAATCATGACAATGCTAGACGAAGCAGACCTCACATCAATGTGGGTAAAACCGTAAAAGAACATTATTAGGCTCGCCAACATACATGGGCCTCTGTTCACACTTAGGCCATTGAACGATTTTAGAATTAATGCTTTTTTATTTATAGTCGATCAAACTTTTAAATCGTCAACCAACCTAATATGATAATTGAAGACAAAATTAATCAATTTATTTCTTTTTAATCAAGTTAATGGTAATCCTCCATTACATATTAATTAATTTTCCTAATTAGAGGATATATCGTATGTCAATCTAATTGGCCAAATTAAATATAAGCATTACCAAAAGTCAATTATTCTTTTCACATGAATTAATTACTTGATTACACAAGATTCTTGTTTAGCATGCCATTGGCCAAATTTGGGATCTAAATTTGGTTCAATTGCAGGATGATAACATGGTTCTTTTCTTGATGGGAAAAATTTATGGTTCAGGCATTAACTATGAAGAAATCAATAATCAGGCATTAAGTTTCGTAGTTGCAAAACTCAGGTATTTAGTAATTAGTTAAATATTAATTCTATTATATTTACAAATCAATCTCCACCTTCCTACTGATACGGGATTTTTCTGTTACATTACTTTCCATTAATTGTGCTTGCAATTAAGATTCCCTAAAATACCAAATCACCCGCCTAAAATACAATTTTGGCTTTGTTACAACGGAATCCCTCTCATTTGATATTGACGGCAGTACAATTGGGCTTCCAGGTTGCAGTTCCAAGGTGTTAATATCCGGCCACCAATTCAAATTCTAGCCAACGGTCATAGTTCGGAGGTGGTAATCTCCGGTCACAGTACAATTCTGTTCGTATTGTTGGATTGAATTGGAGATTTAAGACACAACAGACCTGGTTTTGTAAACATAACGAGGATGCACTGGCTGTGATTGCACATACCAAAAGGGATCCTTATGACTATTCTTCTTATTATTACACAAAAGATGCATACATGAATGCATACCAGAACTTCGTGATTTCATTTTCAACTGTGACATGCCTACGTATAACTAGTATGAGATGTGACCTGTCAATGAACGAACCATTAACAGTGACCTATAAAAAGCTGACTGTGTGACCAACTTCAAATGTTTACTGTAAGGCAATGGAAATGGGTTAAGTAATGAAAATGTGACCTAAATAAATGTTAAAGAACTTGTATATGAAGCCTGTGACATCTGTATATGAACTGCAAATGTTTCCAGTGAGGAATGGGGTTTTTAGAACTCCTGATATACCAATTTGTGGCCTGATATACATATATGTGACTTAATATACCAATCTGTGACCTCGTATATCATTCTGTGACCTCATATACCAATTTGTGACCCAAGTGACCTGCTGTGACTTAACTTAACATTCTGTGACCTCATGACCCAATCTTTGATCTCGTATACAAGTATGTGGCCTCTTAAACCAAGTTGTGACATGTATTAACCCAAGTGACCTTCTGTGACTTAAAATACCAATTTGTGACCTCATATACTAGTCTGTGACCTTGTAAAACAAGCAGTGACTTGTATCTAAGCGACCTGCTGTGACTTAATATACCATTTTGTGACCATGTATACCGGACTGTGACCTCGTAAATTAAGCTGTGACCTATATTAAACCAAGTGACCTGCTGTGACTAAATATACCAATCTGTGAAATCATGTACCAGTCTATGACCTGTATTGACCCAAGTGACCTGCTTAGTGCGTGAATGATATTTTCCCAAATTCAAAGAATTATCCCCTGGTATAACAATGAACTATTGCATTAAATGTAACATGATATATTGTTATGTGACGTTTAATAACTCATGTGACTTTACTAACTGCATCCCTGTATTTCATACTGTTACATCTCAGCAACTTGAGACCAACAAGCAATGACAGAAAATCAAGAAAGTAACATATATTTGATGTAACCAATTTTCAAATTTTCATTATTCAACTAGTTCCCATCCACAGACTAAATGCAAAAAAAAAAAAAAAAAAAAAGAATAGACTTCCTCATACACTTTACAGTCTGCATTCAACATCTCAAAATAAAAATCAAAATCTATCATTCTTCCCGCACTGATTGATACTTGACCCGAGCGATTTTTGCTTTGCTTCTGGAGTTTTATTCGAACTGTCCAATGTCTTCATTTTGCAAGTCCGACCCGGCGTTTGGACCGTCTTCTTCCCATTCTTTTCATCATTTTTTTCCGGCATTCCTAATCCCTACCCAGTAGAGAGATATAATCACACTGCAAATAAAAGGGAATGCACCAGAGATTGTGTGGGATTTGGAGGTTTCTCACGGCTGATTTTGGAAACGAGATGGAGATTGGTCGCGAATAAGGTGGAGATTGTGCTAGAGAGAAAATAGGGATTTAATTAATAAAAATGGAAGTTAAGATATAAACCAATTTGAAACCCACCATTAACGGGATACACACATCCATTAATTAAATGATTTATTATTTAATTAAAATGATAAAACCTGAAAATTGAATAAATAAATTACAAACTTGATTTATAAAAATAGATCTTTAAACACCTGTTTTTATGTAATTTCCACTTTCTTGATTCATCATCTCGGTATTCTATTTTTAATGCACTCGACTAGATTGAATTAATCAAAACAATAGAAATATATTTTCCTTGTACTTACTCATTACTTTTGATAAAAATACTAAACATGTCGGACATCATCGATGTTTTGTTGAATATAAAAATGGGAATAATACATAAATAAGGTATTTAAATATCACCATTTCAAAATTAAGGTTTGAAGTTTTAAATTTCAAAAATCAAGTTTCATTAAAATTTATTTATAATTTAATTATGAAATAATAATTATTAAATTAATTTATTATTAATATTTAATTCTACTATAAAATAATTAATCCACCCCCCACAACTCCGAAGATATTCCGGCAACATTTCCGGTCACCACTCTTCTCCGGTGATCTTTTCGGCGACTTTTCCGGTGACTGATCCGATTCCAGCGAATATGTTAAAGTCACAGATCTATACAATTTGGTTACAATTCAAAATTTTTTAGGTCACAATTCAAAATTTTCATAGGTCACAATTTGTTCATCGGTCACAACTTAAAAATTTGAAAGTCACAATTTTTCATGGGTCACAAATCACAAAATTTGTAAGTCACAATACTTATTTACGGTCACAAACATCCCATTAATTGAACATATATTATATTTTAGGTCACAATTTATCAAATTATTAGTCACAAATTAATAATTTCTAGGTCACAAAGCATTTATTGGTCACCGTTTATCTACTTCATTGGTCACATATTGTTTACTGGTCACAATCTAACCAAATTCTTGGTCACAAACAACCTAATCATTTGTGACCACCCCCGAATCATTTGTGACCACCACTTCGCCACGACTACCACCGCCAACCAGATCACGGCGGTGCAACAAACTGACCACCAAAGCAAAACTCACCCAATTACTGGACTAGATCGCAACTGCACCCCACACTCCATCGTCACTGCACTCCACTGCACCCCTATCACAACACCACCACAACCGTCGACACAGTAACAACAAACCAAAAAAACCACCATAGCAGCCGACCCATCGCCGCTGCCGCCAACACCAAGATCCCGCCCCCACCAACAGCCCACTGCTAACAGCCACAGAAGAACCACCACGCCCACCACCATGTACCCACAGACGCACCACCACGCCGGCATAGACCACGCCCACCACAGACCATAGATCATAGATCGATACTAATCACAAACCATAAAACCCAAAACATTGGCTAAACAGCAGATCGAAATAGGAAGAAGATAAACGGTGGGCTAAACAGCGGATCGAAATAAAAATCACCCCAAAACATCGGCTAAACCCAATAAAAATCACCCCAAAATCACCATACAGTGCAGTGCTCGTCGCTGCAGCGTTAAACCTGAGCATCGCTACAGTGTTGCTCCGCTAATTGCTCGTGTCGTTAAACCCAGATCTTGGTGCTGCTTCACATCGGAGCGTCGTTGTGGCGGTGCTCAGATTGTCGCCTTGCTTCCTCACAGTGTTGTTGCACCGGCATGAGAGAGTGAAGAGAGAGAGAGGGGCGCTGTTGCCGACGAGAGAGTGAACAGAGAGAGAGAGGCGATGTTCTATTGCTGCTGGAAATAGAGAAAGAGATTAGGGTTTATAATAATAATATTATTAATAAAATATTAATTTATAATAATTAAATGAAAACCTGATTTCTGTATTATTAAACTTGATTCTTGATTTATGAAAATGAAAATTTAAAACCCATTCTAGCTGTAATTTCCTCTATAAAAATAGAGGTATCAAAATGAACTGGCCAGTCCGCTTTCATATGCCCCATATTTATACTCGTTACAAAGCCTAAACTACTTGCCAAAATTGTAAGACTGGATCAACTTGGGCCTTTTCAATATTGTTGGAGATTTAGTTGGTCCGCCCAACTTGAAAGCAATCAAATTTGAGATGAAAAAGGACAATTTTTGTCGACCCAAAATCAAAACAACTTCTTTAATATATATCTATATGTAATTTTTTTTATAAAAAATAAATATTTAATTCAATGGATCGAGTTAATAATCTTACAAACGTATCGAAACTCAACTTATTATAATTTGCAAACCAAATTTAAAAAAAAATTTGTTGTCCCATATCGATATTTGAACGAACTCCAATCTCTATCTCAGAAAAAGAAGGCAGACGTGGTCCAAGACCTATGTGGGGAGAGAGCTGGAAAGACATCATCTATGGTTTGCTGGATATATAAAAATAGAAGTGTCAAAATGAGCTGGTTAGCCCGCTTTAATATTACAAGCCTAAACTACTAGCTCAAAATTAACTTGTTTGGTCCAATCACTATTTTATTCGGCCTCAACTTGAAAAACGATCAATTTTGAGATGTAAATGAGAATTTTTGTCGGCCCAAAATGAAAACAAACGTATTTAATTCAATCGATTGAGTTGATATTGTTACAAACGTATCAAAATTCAACTTATTATAATATGGAAACTAAATTTAAATAAGAATTTGTCGTCTCTTATCGATTTTGAGCAAACTCCAATCTCTATCTATCTATCTATCTATCTATCTCAAGAGAGAGTCAAAAACCTAGGTGGGCAGAGCTGGAAAGAAGGGAAGAAGAGTTGATGTACTTTAAATTGGTATTTTAAGGTAGCCAAACAACAATACCCCAAATTGGTCTCCACATGGGTGTAGCAATCATATTATTACCTACTTTCCTTGTCCAAATATTATCGTGCTTTTGTTGTCATTCTTCTATTAAATATTTTCAATTTCTACCGCATTAATATCAAGCCCCTACTATTGAGACAATAATAAAACAAGCTTGTCGATTCAATGTTTCATCATGCCAATTTCATGTCTCTTCTCTCCCTCTTTACATTTCAAGTAGTTCATCCTAGTATCTCTTATACATAGAGAAATTATAAAGTCAATCGACAATCAAGAAAAAAAAGTAAGGTTTTGTTTGGTAAAGATTAAAATCGGATTAAAATTGAAAAATTATTCGTTATTATTGACTTTTATTAGACGAGTGAGACCCAGTAACGACTATATTTTCAATTTTAGTTGGATTAAAATCCCTCCCAAACAAGCTCTTATAAACGGTTTAATTGAACTCCACACATCTAAATGTTCAAGGCCTTGTTTGACATTATTTTTGAAAAGTCAAAATTTGATTTTGAAATTAAGAAGCCGCATTTAAACATGTTTGCATAATTTTCTGTAAGCGTTTTATTTAATTTTAAGAAAATTTGACCTAACGTAATTTATTCAAGAAGTTCTTCTCGAAAGCAGAAGCAAAAATGAAACCCTATCAAACATGCCGTAGATCAAAAGCAAAATGGTTTGTGACTTAACCGGCTTTTAATACCAAGTGGTGTGCATAATTAATGTAGCCGCTTGCCTGATTAAAGAATAGGGACAGACAAGCACACACATAACCTTAATGTAATTGGTTTGTCCAACGTTCTCCATTCAAAAGCAAAAAAATCATAATAGCAAATTAGCAATGATAATCCAAACTTTATAAGCTTAATCCATATAACATGGATTTATTGAATATTTTTATAAAAACATTATATCATATTTGGTATGGTCCCTTCATCTACTTTGTTTAATGTAGAGGAAGGGGATCGACTCGAGTTTTAGAGAACATATATTTGATTAAACCGATCAATTGTATTGTTGAATATTGTTCTATAACATACCAAACATAACATGGGTGACGCTACACGTACATAATGTCGTTTCCATAACGGTGTTCACCCCGTCACGTGGAGGGGGACTCACTTCTAATAAAATATAATATATTCAAAGTGGGTTCGTCTCCATGTGAGGGGGTGGACACTGTTATGGAAACGACATTATATACAAGTAGCATATTCCAACGTTGCTTGGTTCGTTAGGTATAAATTAAAATTAAACGATAATATTATTATTTAATAAATAATTACAACTTGTAAAGATGTATTCATGCTAAGGTACCTTCTTGTCTATATCTCCTTTAAGGGGGGCCATGAGTTGCTTAATAAACTAAAGATGCAAAGTAATTGTCATTAATAAATTAAAAAGCAGGCAAATAACTAATTTGATTATATTCTTTTGTCCACATTCGATTATGTCCGTAATGCTGGCCAATCCTATAGTCGAGTCGACTCGATCAAGACTTCTCCAATAAGTTAAGTTTTAAACATATAGAACTTAGAAGTCTAAAATTTCAAGAATATAAAAAAGTTCAAATAAATAATTTGATAAGCCTAAAATTTAAACAAATAGTCAAATTTCAAGAATATAAGAAAGTCACTATCTTACGTGAGTATGTAAGATTGAAAATATTGGATCACTTAAATATCTCGAACTACTTCTTGGGTGGCGATATAGAACTCCGAGACTACTTATGTTGACTCTGAATGAATTTTTTCTAATGCGTAACCTAAGACCATGTCAATTGACGATTAATATTTTCAATTGAGGAATGAATTTGTAAATAAAAGTTGGGTCAATAAGCATATTATAAGTGAATTTAGACAATGAGAAGGGTCAAGTATAGGATAAATTGGTATATTCTTAAACGATGCTATAGAAAACTTTAAATGATAAAATTAGAATATAATAAAAGTATGGTTCTATTCACACAACATTTTTTTTAATAAATACAACACATTTTAATTACCTTAAAGGTCATTAATATTGTTCATTATCACATTTATATCCTTAATTTTTTTCCCACCATATTCTTATTTTTAACATTACATTGATAAAAAAATTCCGTCCTTAATCATGATTTTCGTCCAAAAATATGTTAATGTTCTTAAAAACGATTGTCAAATATTTATTCTTATTTTTACATTATTTTTTTTTTTTTGCTTATTTAAAATTACAATAAAATAATGAATCTTACTATTAAAATAAGAATTCAGTGAAAATTTTTCGAGACATAAATATGATAATGTACAAAAATAATGAAGTTTTCATATAATTAAAATGTAGTCTAATTATTAAAATATGTGGTGTGAATATATTCAGCCTATATTAAGCCCCCTGCTTGACCTCCATTAAATTTATAATATATTTTTCTCTTTTTTTTAACAACATATTTTTTAATAAAGAAATATTACACATAAAGAAAAAAAAATTTATTTCTTTTTTAACCACACATTCTCCAAAAGATCACTATTCCAAAAATTATAATATCAAATAATGGGGGACCAAAAGAGGAGCTAAATTATTAAGAGGTTTGTATCTCACGAGAAAATCTTTTATTTATTTATTTATTTATAACAGGTCAGTTCACATTCAAAATTTTATTTTTATTTATTTAAATTTGCTACAAAATCGAGTCATTGCAAATTGAAATTAGAGTAACAACAAAAACAATGGACATGGTCACATGTTTTACATTAAACGTGTAGCACAGTAATATCTACTGGTCCAAAACCTTTGCAGACAAAAGATAAAATAGACAGGGACCAGCCTAACACGTGTCAGCCTATTACCCGTCAGATTATTCTGATGATTTGAACGGAATAAGGACCACTGCAAGCACTCGTACAGATCCAACCATAGAGTAAAAGGCTAAAAAACAGTACTCACGTGTTATGGCTGGGCCCCCCCAACAGTGGCATCTTTGTAATTAAGTTATAACCTGGAGGTCAATACTGAAGGGGAAATGCTTGATTTGATGAAAATTCTCTGCCGGGCTTACTGGAGCCAAGCCTGTTGCCTGCCCCGGAGCAGCCCAACCAATTAGACGGCGACCAGTTTTAACGGCGTTAGTTTTGTTTAGGAAATAACTATTTGAATAATTTCTCAAATATAAATGGTGCAAAATTAGATTGTTAAAAAGCAACACAAAAAATTAATCGATTCAATCTTACAACTACAAATTAAGGCTTATTTTCTCAAAGTCACTTCTTACGTGTACATGTTTGGTGGGCTGGATTAAAGTGGACATGTGAAAAAACTAAAAAGAATTAATAGTATTTGATAAATGGGTAATTGGCGCAAAACATCCCTACCCATGACAGGTTTTGTAAAAACCTTCTTACGTTTGATTTTTTTGGTGATGAACGTCCATACCTTTGCATTTTCTTGAGCGAAACGTCATTCCGTCCAATTCCCGTTAAAATGCATCGTTATATCCATTAAAAAATGATTTTTATTTTCCAAACAAAAGGGTAAAACCATTAGAACACCCTCTAACTTCCATCCCTTCTATCCCGCCTTTTTCTTCTTCAAATGTTATGCATAACTAAAAAGTGTAAGTAATATGAAAATTAATTTGGATGATATTGTAAAAATAAGAAAAATGCCGGAAATCACTGTATTTTTGGAAGCATGTTAATCGTGAGTGTCGTGAATTTGCTGTGTCAAATCTAAAATCCAAATTAACCCGTTGACTCCTTGCTTCACCAGTACCTCCATGTTCATGCTCCATCTTGTAATCAGATTCCACCAACCCTACAACTTCCTTTCCACCACTTTGTTCTTCAGTAACATCTTTAACCACAACTTCATCCATTCCCGCACTCCTATCACCCACATTTGAACATTCGCCTTGATGGTATTCGAAGCTTTCCTCATACTGTGACCACAATTGTTTAGCATGTTCCTCAAAAAAATGTTCTGCCTAAGTACCTTCATCCTCCGCTCCTTGCATCTCTTCGACAATGGGTACATAACAATCTTCAAATGATTGGTTGTCATCAACTTTATGTACATGCAACGACAATGCATACGATTGCATTGGGGCTACGACATATATTCGTAACAATGAATGGCCCTCCATGTCCCTAAGCATACCCTCAACATCCCTCAGTATCTCCAATCTCGTCAATCCCTTTCTAAACCCATCATTGATTTCTTATAATAGAACTCCAACACCATGTTATTGCCAACCACACATAAGAATTTCATCAAATTCTCTTTCGTGAACCATGCAGCCTCAAAATAATCGATGAAAAGCACAAACCCCCCTTCATTCACCAAATTGTTTGGCTTTGCAAAAAAATTGCCGCTATGATGAACTTCAACAGTGAAATATAGAGAATTACCACCTGCATGCAAATGGTTGGAAATTCAAAAACAAATATCCAGCAAGAATTTGAAACAGATAAGCATAACTCATGAACACTTTACAGAAACAACAGAAACCCCCCAATTTCACACATAATCAGAAACCAAATCATCATAAAAAAAATGTTCACTTTGGAAACTGACAACTCTCATACGGTTCCACAATAATCACACGTCAAAAAGTTCCAAAAATGTAGTTACTGCACATCACGATTAAGGTAGCCCAAACTGAAATTGGGTGAATGCAGCCCATTTTTTGGGGTTAAATGCATGTAGATGATTGGTAGATTGAGGAACATACCGTACACTGGTGGATTATCTCCGGGGTCCCTAAAAATCGATCGACGCATGTTGAGTGCAAGTCTAAGTGCTTCGAGTATATACCTGCAAAACGGTGATAAAACATTAGAAAACTAAATGAAAACGTTCGATCAAGCCAAGAATCGAAAGAACTGTCAAAAATTTGGAAACCGATTTCTTACAGTTGCTCGCTTCTCAATGGAGGATTCAACAAATCTTGGGCCGTGAATGACGAGGCGATGAACGAAGACGAGAAGGAGGTGAACGGAAAGGAGAAGGTGGTGAACCGAAGAGGAGGGTAAGGCGTGATATGGAGACACCCGCGTTCGTTTGTTTCCCTTCCAAGGCCTCCGTTTTTGCGAAATCGAAGTGAAGGGATGGAAGTTATGGGGTGTTCTGACGGTTTTACCCTTTTGTTTGGAAAATAAAAATCATTTTTTAATGGATTTAACGGTGCATTCTAACAAGAATTGGATGGAAGGACGTTTTGCGTAAGAAAATGCAAAGGTAGAGACATCCATCACCAAAAATCAAACGTAGGAACATTTTCCACAAAACATGTCATAGGTAGGGACGTTTTGCGCCAATTACCCCAAATTAATTTTCATATTACTTACACTTTTTAGTTATGCATAACATTTGAAGAAGAAAAAGGCGGGATAGAAGGGATGGAAGTTAGGGGGTGTTCTGAAGGTTTTACCCTTTTGTTTGGAAAATAAAAATCATTTTTAATGGATTTAACGGTGCATTCTAATGAGAATTGGACGGAGGGACGTTTTGCACAAGAAAATGCAAAGGTATGGACGTCCATCACCAAAAAATCAAACGTAAGGACGTTTTCCACAAAATCTGTCATAGGTAAGTACGTTTTGCGCCAATAACCCTTGATAAATTCATCAATTATTTAGTTAAATCTTGGATAATTCCGTATAAATATTTTCTAATAAATTGATACTTTTTTCTTGATACTTGAGTCCACACCGTAAGTTTTCATTGGCATAGGCTGATTAGCATTTTAAACTTCACAAAAAACATTTGAAATATAACAAAAACTCAAATAAGGTCGAAGTTAGGGTTGGGCTAAAAAGTTTTATATGTTGGGCTATTTGCATTGGGAAATTATGTTAGGCTTATCGACTGTGACTTTCATTCCAGCATGGCGAAAATTATGTAAATTGGAGTGAAGAGGTAAATTTGTTCTTGTTTCTCGCTTACTCACTTAAAAGCTTTTGACCCAATAGACCAGAGTTGACTTATCTAAATTATTTTAATTCTTCCAAAACTTTGATTTTTTTTACATCTTAAAAAAATTTTTTTATGAAGGAAAATAAATATTTGGGATTAGCTGGCATGGGGCTATCCAACACTAAATGCACCATTGGACTTCAATGAGTACTCATATTCTTGTAGCTAATCTAGTCTAGATGCGAAAATAATATAGGTTGCTGAGCATTTTCAAGGATCAAGCTCAAATTAGTGGTTTTTAAATCAATATTAATGTTAATATATTATTGTTTTGTGTGGATCTACTTATTATCAATTATATAATCGTTTTAATTACTAACTTTAAATAATATTTTGAAGTTGAATGCAACTCAATAGAATGATAAGTATAAAGGGAAATACTTTCAACATTTCTTGAACATTTGGTGGTTGTGTTGAGTATGTTAAAAGAATAATTCTACTTGTACATTATGACATCCATAATGGATGACATAATGTACAAGTGACAGTACATTATTGGAGGGTGTGCTGGTACTGTCACTTGTACATTATGTCATCCATTATGAATGCCATAATGTACAAGTAGCACAAGATGGTCAGGGATGACAATGCAACTGCCTCACTAGCTTGGGAACCACTAGTGCAATTTTCTTTTGACGATCAACAATATTTCTGGAAGTTCCCTACCTTAACCTGCCACCGTTAAAACGGAACGACCACGGCTAGGATTGACCCCACTTTTCCGTCAAGAAAATGTCGTCATAACAGCCGTCCAGTACTATACATTAGCTATAGTTAGGTAGCACCCCACCCTCCACAGTCCTCTGTAGAGCAGGAGGAGACAACCTAACCCCACGTTATATGAGAACAACACATTATCATGTACGTAGAGAGAGAGAGAGAGAGAGATGAATCAAGGCGTGTAATAAGCTGTTTCTTGGGATTCTGAGCGGTCTTCGTTTCACATCTCCCTTTGAAATATGCATACGCTCTTTACATTTTTGCTTAATAGAAGCTGGTTTTCCTGCGCCAATGTAACCGTCACAGCTTTCAATTAGCCTTTCAATTCATTTTATATGCTGGGTTTTTCCATTTGTAGTGTTTAATGCTTTTAATACTGTGTCAGAGGTGAATTCAGTTCATACATAAAGGAGTGTAGGAAGGTGTATATTATATTGTTTTTGTATTAGTCATAATCAATTATATGAACTTTGAGTGAGGATTTGAAGATCAGTTTCTTTATCAAAACAAGAGGAGCTTAAATCATGGCAAGGTCATTTTCTCAGCAGAAAATCAGTTCTCCATCTGAAGGTTAAAAATTTAAATTGATCATGATTAATTATTTTTTTGGTTCTCCCACAAGTGTTTTTGTTCCTGTTTGGGAAATGAATTTTGGGGTTTTTTTCTTCTTCTTTTGAAATTTCAGGGTATAGTGTTGAGGATGTTTTGTATCCAGAGCTATGGAAGGCTTGTGCAGGTCCGTTGGTGGATATTCCAAAAATGAGAGAAAGAGTTTACTATTTTCCACAAGGTCACATGGAACAAGTCAGTATTTTATTACTTCTAAATTTTCTTTTGTGGGTGCTTGAAAGTTCAGATCTTTGTATAGAATAATGGAGATTTATTCCTGAAATTAAGATAATCTTGAATTTCTGTATGTGGGATTTTTATGGGATTTAATTTGGAGTTGAAACTTGTGCTGTTTTTGGGGTTTGTTTAGTTGGAAGCATCAACAAATCAGGAGTTAAATGAGAGGACACCAACGTTCAATCTTCCCTCAAAGATCCTTTGCCGTGTTATGAACATTCAGCTGCTGGTATGGTCGTATCAACCCTGTTCTTCATTATACTTTTGTTAATTGTGAAATCTAGTTGAGAAAATATAGAAGTCCTCTTTTTATGCTAAAGGTGAAAAAGATCCTGGGTAAAAATGTTAAAGTAGCCTTCTTTTGGGTTCGAGGCGAGGAAGGAACTTGCAGCAGAACGACTTGGTAAGAAAAATCGTGGATTGGTTAGGGGTGAGATAGGAGTAAGGGTATATTGAAATATTGGCAAGAAAATTTCATCTTCTTAACCCAACTTGTCTTTCCCAGACCATAACCTCGATTTAGTTTAGTTTAGCTCATAAACACTTGCTGTAAATGTGCAGAAAATTTTGTTTTTATGGTTTCGCAAGCAAAAGTATTGCAGTGGTAAATTTAGTTGTAGAATGGTTAATAAATCATGATACGGATTGTTTTGTAGGCTGAACAAGAAACCGATGAGGTTTATGCACAAATTACTCTGATGCCAGAAGTAGATGTAAGAAAAAAGTCTTGCATCTTTTTTTATTGGAAAAATTGTTATATTTGCTTGCTCTCATAATTTTTAGGGATCAAGCTTGCAATTTATTAGTATGCAATCTATGAAAGTTTGAGTTACGATTGGGTGAAACTATTTGTAGCAAATCGAGCCAAAAAGTGTATATTCACGTGCTCTGGAGCCTCCTAGGCCTACTGTTCACTCGTTCTGCAAGGTTTTGACGGCTTCCGATACAAGTACTCATGGTGGATTTTCTGTCCTTCGTAAGCATGCAAATGAATGCCTTCCACCCTTGGTAAAAATTCCTCTTTTGGAGGCTCATTACTTCTGTTTTTGAGTTTCTTTTCCATATACTACTGGTTGGCGTTGAGTTTATTAACTGATTTTTAGTTTATTTTGACTATGAATGTTCTTTGATCAGGATATGACCCAGCAGACACCGACCCAGGAACTCGTGGCCAAGGATCTGCATGGGATTAAATGGCACTTTAAGCATATATATAGAGGTGATGCTTTATTTCTACCTTCCTAATGAGCTCCTTTGATTTAGCTGAGACTAAAGGGTCTGATATTGTCTAGCTAAGCTTAAAAAGATGGAAGTTACTTTAATGTTTCCCAACATCTTCGGATAACTTAATATTTTCTACTTTCAAGTAAAAAAAAAATTACTTATGTTGAAAGTAACATTTACCTTACTGTCTAAATTATCAAGTTATTTTCAACTTTAACCAATAAAAAACGTATTTACCTTTTAAATTATTTACTTGTAAGTCACAATTTAAGCTTAAACAAACATGCTCATCTCACAAATGTATTACTTGGCCATAAATGCCATTATACCAATACTGATCAAATAAATAGGCATGTAGGGAGTTGAGTATGTTGATATCAAATACTACATTTTCATGGATGGTAATTCATGTATATTATCCAAACTGAACAGGCAAACCTAGTAGGCACTTGCTTACAACGGGATGGAGTACTTTTGTCACTTGTAAGAAATTAGTTGCTGGAGATTCTTTTGTATTTTTGAGGTACTTGTACAAACTTACACACCCTTCAGTGATTATAAGTTGCATCTGACAATGAAGCCTCGGTTTTCCTTTTTCTTATATATTGTTATCGTCTTACTGGAACTCTGACTCTAGGGGAGAGAATGGGGAGTTATGTGTTGGAGTTAGACATCATGTTTGTCAACAGAGCTCCATGCCATCGTCAGTGATTTCAAGTCAGAGCATGCACCTCGGAGTGCTTGCAACTGCATCTCATGCTGTTGCAACCAAGACCCTCTTTGTTGTTTATTACAAACCGAGGTCCGATAATGTTCACTCTTTGTTCACTGGGAATGATGTCCGGATATGAGAATTTTTTTCAAATAATGTGCATATCTATTTACACATATCGTCTGTGGTAAACTTTCAGAACAAGTCAATTCATCGTAGGCCTGGACAAATATCTTGAAGCTCTAAACCACAGTTTCGGAGTTGGCATGAGATTCAAGATGCGGTTTGAGGTTGGGGATTCTCCAGAGAAAAGGTTGCCACTTGCTACATATTCACAAGTAAATCTCATTGCTGTTGGCATGGAATTGCTTTAATTTGTCCTTCTCCACATTATCAGGTTTTCAGGTACAATAACAGGAGTCGAAGATATTTCTCCTCACTGGGAAGATTCTAAATGGCGATCACTTAAGGTTAGTGTATATCCTGATGTTCTTTTGATTAAATTAGCATATGGAATTACTGAAACTCTATGCTGTTCTCATGTTTTCAGGTTCAGTGGGATGAACCTGCATCCATTCCAAGACCTGAAAGGGTTTCTCCATGGGAGATAGAACCATTTGTGGCTTCAGTTCCTGCGAACCTGGTTCAACCATTGTCAGCTAAAAATAAAAGGACTAGATTGCATGTTCAAATCCCAGTTCCTGGTTCAATCACCTTCCACATCCTTTTTTTCCCAACTTTCTGGCGTTTATATGCATTTGGACTTTAGTTAATTTTGTTGCTATTTCCTATGTGGTAGATACTCCAAGTTCAACTGCATCAGCTGTGTGGAATCCGTCCCACGAATCACATCAAATAATTGGTGCTCTTGAAGAACAAAGGAGTGAACAAATAGAAACTGGTGCCACTCTCGTTAAAAACAGAAACGACGACACTTGTGGATCTCGTTTAGAGGGAGACTTGCTATCTTTTCCCCATGTAAATTCGTCTCTGAATATGTTTTCTGAAGAAACAGGAGACAGCAAAAGTGCATCAGCTTGGTCTATTTTTTCAAACTGTTCAGCCCCAAATTCTGGAAAACGGAGTAATAGTCGCTTGTCTTGCCTGAATGATGAGAGGAAATCAGATACTTCTGCAACTTGCAGATTATTTGGTATTGATTTGAACAGCCCTTTGACGGGTGCTGCCCTTCTTAAGAAATCCTCTCTAAAATTAGTTGATAAACCAAATGATGCTTCTGAAGGATGCATCTCTAATCAACGGCAGCAGTTACAAGTACCAATAAAGGAGTTTCCTAGCAGACAGTATCACTCCACTAGAAGTCGCACGAAGGTATAAATTCACCTTCTACTTTTAACAACGAAGTATTATCTTGATTGAGCGGTCACTGAATTGAAAGAGTAATTAAAAATAACTATCTGTTCCTTTGGGGTGAAATACTTTGAGAAGGTTCAAATTCAAGGAGTTGCTGTGGGTCGTGCTGTGGACTTAACTGCATTGAAGGGGTACGATGAGCTTATAAGTGAAATTGAAGAGATGTTCGAAATAAAGGGTGAGCTTTGGCACCGACATAATTGGGAGATTGTTTTTACTGATGAAGAAGGAGATATGATGCTCATGCGTGACTATCCATGGCTGTACGTATTATTTGTATTTTTCATCTAGAAATATCATTAGACTTCGACGGTTATATGGCCCACATATTTGATGTACTATTATTTTCTTGTAGAGAATTCTGTGATAAGGTGCAGAGGATTTTCATCTATTCTAGCCAAGATGTGAAGAAAATGAGGGCAGGAAGCAAGCATCCTCTATCTTCATCAGACAACTAAATGAGATGCTTTAACTTGGAAGTTGGTGAAGATTAAAATTAACTTAAACTTCACATTTTCTTGTTCATTCCTGCTTTTTCCTTTTCTCCTGTTAATTTGTTTTTCGATGGAAAAAAGCTTCAGTTTTCTGCTGTTGTAGAGGTCTTGAGGAATTTCTTGTTTGTTTCTCTGATTTTACTGACACTGGGTCGTCAAGATAGATGGCTATAGATAGATGTAGCTTCAGGCTAACAACCAAGAAGACTAGCAGTTTGCGATTGGAAATTTTACGAGTAATACTAGGCTCTACAACAGTTACTAATCGAGGGGTGGGATTAGGGTTAGAATCTGTGTATATCAGAGGTGTTTCTGGTGAATTTGGTTGAGTTTCTTTGTTGTCCTGTATATGTAAATATAAATTTCTTGACATCTGGTTTATAAATTGCCAGCTTCTTTTGTAAATGTGTACTTCACTCAGGGCGTTTCATTTTCTTCCTTGCATGCATAGTTCAATTGAATTCAAAGTTTTGGTTCCATGGATATGTGAATTACGTTTCTGCTTCTACAAAAAGCAAAAGTTTTGCCAAACAGGACCTAAGTTGTTTATATATATATATATATAAAATATCCCATGTTCTTGTTTGAGCCTCATTATTTTCTAAGAATGCATTTTGAAATAATAGATTAATCGAGAATTTGTGTTTAAAAAATAGGGAAAATTGCAGCTGCGATTCCTAACCTTTTCGTTTTTTGCAGATTTTACCTCAACTTTCACTTTGTGCCACCACAGGTCCCAAACATTTCAAAAATATGCAGCAGCAGTCCAAATGGATGGAAACCCGTCCATTTGACCGTTAGTTGGCCAAATAAGTTGATTTTGACCAAATTTAAAATGGGTAAAATGGTAATTTTGCTATTTATCTCTTAAAATAATAAAAACAAAACAAAAATAAAAGAAAACACTGTTCATTGTCTCCCTTCCTCACCCCCAACCAAACTAAATAAGCTTTTTGGCCACCACAACTTACCACCTTGTCGTCGACGCCACTGTCGTCGCTTCCAACAACCTTCCCCACCCATTGATTCATCTTTCCCAATCCTATCTACACCTCCATCCCAAAACAAAATAAACTCAACTCATTTACCCTTTCTTGAACCCATGAACTGAGTGTTTTCCTTTTTTATTTAAAACTAAAGATTCTTAGTATCTTCACATTAAACACACTCCCAAAATATAGCAGATTCATCAGATCAGAAATTACAGAAACGCCCACAAAACTCCATTTCTTTTCTTCCACCATTCCCGGCTCCTCAGGTTTTTTGGTTTCCTCATCTGAGGTTTGTTTGATTGGGGATTCAGATTCCAATTTTTGATAAGCGATGGAGATTTCTTGAGCTACAGCTTTAGCGAGGGGCTGACGGAGCTTTTCACGCTCATCGATACTGGCAAGGACGAATGATTTGGATTTAAGGGTTTCTTGTTGCTCTTTGTTTGGGGGTTTTCCTTGGGAGATGAGTCTTCCATTTGGAGTATGCAATTCTGCTTCTTGCAGAGGAAACAGAAACGTTTGTTGATGACGCTGAGGATTGGTTCGTCAGTTGTCAACTCGGCTGATGAGGAAGATGATGCTCTGTTCAACGCCATTGTCGTTATTGGGAAGGATGTGCAAATGAAGGAAAAGGTGGATATGGTGAATCGGTGGAAGTTGGCTAGCGGTGGTGGATGTTGATTTTTAGGGGCGGGGTTGAGGGTTGTGAAGGGATATGGGGTGGGGAAGAAGATAACCTTTTTTATTTGGTTTGGTTAGGGGTGGGTGGGTGGACAATGTTTTCTTTTATTTTTGTTTTGTTTTAATTATTTTAAGAGATAAATAGCAAAATTATTATTTTAATTATTTTTGAAAGGTTTGGGACATGTGGTGACACAAAATGAATGTTGATATAAAGTTTGCAAAAAACGAAAAGATGAGGGACCGCAGCTGCAATTTTCCCTAAAAAATAAGGAGAAATTTTGAATTTGCGTGTAATATTATTTTATTAAAAAATGTATGATTGAAAAGAAAAAAGAGAAAATGTATTTTGAAGAAAATGAGAATCAAACAAAAACTATACATAAATTTGCCATCTATATAGATCCAAAATTACTGATTTATGAAAAAAGAAAGCCTTCCTTTCCCTTTTTGTGGATTTTTACCCACATATCATCGTATATGCTGCATTGTTTATGTACACGAACGAAACTCCTCAAATATTTTGTATGGGTTGTGCTATATGTACATAATAATTTACATAAGACGATGTGAAGATAATTAATTGGATCAAATCTCATGAATCAAATAACTTTCTCACCTACATTTTAACATCCGATCATTATGTAAAATATTATACAAATAGTCATGTACAATAAACATTTTCCATTTTGCATATCCACGTCACAAATTTCTACAACATAAATCAGTTCAATAATCCTTAATTTGCCTATTTTCAGCCTCCCTAACTAGATGTGATCTACTGGAATAGTTAGCTCTATCTGTAAAGAACTTAATTCTTCTTCATCAAGTCAATAAAGTACAATTCTTTACTCTGTGCTTGCATTTGCCCCATGTATGGAAGGCTCCAGGGATTATTTTCATCCAACACTAGATTAATTGGAGTTTGTGAAGGAGAAACTCGGAGTACATTTGGCCTCCATTTTTTCAAAATTCATTTTCAATTTCGTGTTCTCCTATTAAGTAATTCTATACGTAATTGAAAATGTTTTCTTTAATTTTAATCACATATTCTCCAAAATATATTCTGGCAAAAAAAAATAGGCTCAAACAAGAGCTCAATATCATCCCCTGTAATGTCTTCCCGACTGATAAGAACCTGCAAGCCCAAAGATGATAATAAGTGAAGCTACACGTGTGATAAGTGTGCTCCAAAAAATTGGCCTAAAGTCATGTTTATAAAGTGCACGTGTGATAAGTGTGACTTTTGGTTTTTGAGAGATAATACCTTTTCAGTTATGGTCCGTTTGATTGCAAATGTGGAAAATGGGTGGAAATAAAATGTTTTATAGGGAATTGATTTGCCTAAAAATTATTTTACTGGGAATTGTAATTAATTGTGTTTGATTGATATTATTTTCCACCTGAAAAATATTGAAAGTTAGGTGTCCGTTCGATTTCGTTTTTATGGAAATTGTCCATTAAAGTGATAATATTTTCTACCATTAGGTCTAGAATTTGTTCCAATTGAAAAAAAAAAATTACCGAATACCATTCGTTTGGCTTTGTTTTATATGAAAATTGTCAATAAAAGCGATTTTTTTTACTATTGTGTTTAGACTTTTTTCCAATTGCCTAAAAAAAAAAAAAGATGGAAAATCTTTTACTACAAAAAAGGCAAGAAAATCAATTCCACAATTCCAAGGAAAAAGGATGTGCGAAGCTCATCCACTCATGGAAATTTTTTGTCATCAAACAGCAAAAAAGTGGAAAATTTTCAACGCCATCAAACAGGCCTTTAGGGTTTCTTCCTTCTCTCGAAATCATCTCTCCCTTGTTTGATAGTGACTGATTCCTTGGTGAAATTTGTCGAGGGAATGATGTTCCTTTCATTGTTTAGTTCAGATTAGGGTTTGTGGTGTGATTTTGGTGGTTTTTGATGGACACTAACTTGATTTTTGTACATCTATTTAAAAAACAAGTCTTGTGTATTTTTATCTTTTTATCTTTATATTTTGAAACTGATTGTAACCTTGGTTGCCGTTTTGGCCATTTTAGTGCAAAAGGAGAATTATTCATTTTAATGGATACTCTCTAGGGGATAAGGCATTAGAATTATTAATCACTGAACCTCTGAGGTTTCGGTTGAAACAAATCTTGTGTTTTTATTTAGATTTCTATGAAGTTTTACTTTCCACGCTATTAGGTTTTGAGTTTTATTGCTTATAATTGTGTTTCTAGGTGTTCCAGATAGGAATATTGGATACCTCAGAATGTAAATGAACACAACTATATAGCATGATAAATAAAATTAAACTTAAATTAAGTCCAAGTTTAACAGACTCACTCGAATTACTGTAATTATAAAGAGATCTTTCAAAGTCGTACACAGTACCAATCTCATGAGCAAGCCGAGATGCATCCACATGGTACTCATTTGAAAAGTTCCAACGGAAAACGACCTCTTCAACAGCTCTACCTTCATGTAGGAAAAAAAACGCAATTATAAATGATAGAACCGAGAAGACAACGCAATAAACTCTTGATGTCGAAGTTCACAGCTTAAAGCGGTGTAACATTGGAGGTCAGATCTCAACGATGTAAAAGTCTTCATCAAGACTAGGGAATAAAACTCGAGACTTAGTCTGAATGTAAAATCTTCCATCAAGAACCGGGGGTTAGGGGTTGGGGGGGAGTTACCTTACTTTGGGAAAATAGCAGGATTTATTATTAACCATTAGCAAGTTGGTCTTTAACCTTTTATTATAGTAAATAGTTGCACAATTCATCTCTACAAAAACCGCCCACATCTCCATTAAATTGCCGTGCGGCCCTTATGGAACCGTGCTTTTTTCAAATGGGGCATCAACCCATGTTTGGAAACAAAATTTAGTTTCATATAGTTGGACACTCAACTATGTAATGAAGAATTGGACTCTTTGTTTGACATCCATTTTTTTTTCATTCTCATTCTCATTTTTTTTTCTTTGTCTTCATTTCAACCACACATTTTATGAATAAAATAATGTACACATAAACCCAAAAATTCAACTTACTTTTTAACCACACATTCTTTCATCAATCACTATTCTTCAAAATGAGTGTCAAACAAGGGCTTAATATCCTTGAGAAATGAAAGATTGATGACCAACTTGCTACTTAGGTAATATTGTTGGGAACCAATGATACAATTTTCTCAACAAAATAACTTAAGAAAGGAATTAATTAAAAAGACAAGGATAAAAACAAGAGAGGTTAAAAGTCGGAAAACCTTTCCATGATTAAAATAGATGTGCGTTCACAATGTGCATCTTTAGCATTCTTTAAATGCCTTAGCATATGAGCAGTAAAATCGACCCACACTTCTGTAGCAGCTCGATGAGTTTGACCTTATTGATGAATTAGAATGAGAAGATTCTAGAATTGAGGAAGAAAAGTGGCGAGAAAAATATTATTTTGCTGAATTCAATCTGAAGAATATCAGTACATGTATATATATACAAAAATGTCTAACCACCATGACAGAATGAAAGAATGTGAAATGACTTAAATATCTCTATACTAATGTGACTCAATACTTCCCCTCAGATGACAAATGCATATTTAACACTCACATGTTGCTTAATAATGATTTGAATCTAGCTCCTCCTAATGACCTGGTTAACATATCTACAGCATGCTCTTGTGAAGCCACAAGTAGCATATTTACCTCTCATGTTTGCACATTATCCCTTATAAGATGACACAATCAATTTCTATGTATTTCGTTCTTTCATGAAACACGGGGTTGCCAGCTATGTGTACAGCAGACTGATTATCACAGAACAATAAGGCTGGTCTGGTATGTACAACACTTAAATCTTAGTATATTTTTCAACCAACTAAATTCACAAACTGCCGTTGCCATGGATCGATACTCAGCTTCAACTGAAGACATTGAAATCGTATGTTGCTTTTTAGACTTCTAGTTAATTAATGAGTTTCCTAAGAATATGCAATAACCAGTAATGGATCTTCTAGTGTTCGAAAACGCCGCCCAATCTGTATCACAGAAGCCTTTGAGATGCAAATCAAATTTGCTTTCAAAGAGGAGGCCTTGTCTTGATGTACCCTTTAAATACTGTAGCACATGATAGGCTGTCTCTAAATGATGTTGTTTTGGTGATTGAAGAAATTGGCTCAAGACTTGTACTGCATTTGATAAGTCTGGTCGTGTTATTGTCAAGTAAATAAGTTTTCCTACCAATCTTCTGTATACACCAACATCTGCAATTGGTTTTCCTTCATTCTTGCTCAACTTCAAGTTGTGTGGTAAGGGGATATTTGCTGGTTTGGCTCCAAGAGAGCCTGCATCTGTTAGAATGTCCAGTGCATATTTTCTCTGACAAATGGATATCTCTGTTGAATTCCTTGCTGCTTTAAGACCTATGAAATATTTCAAAGTCCCCAAATCCTTCAATTTGAATTGTTCACTCAACTCATTTTTAAACTGCTCAATATAGGACAAATTATTTCCACCAGTGATAATGACATCCACATAGATAAGAAGCATAGTAAATGAGTAGCCATCGTGTTTACTGAATAAAGAATGATCAGATTTCGATTGCTTGAAATCTTGTGAAAGAATGTAAGAAGTTAGCTTCATATTCCATTGCCTCGAAGCCTGTTTGAGTTCATAAATGGACTTATTTAGTTTGAAAACTAACTTGTCACCATTCTTTGCCTCCTGCTCATAACCTGGAGGCATCAACATGTATATCTCCTTATTCAATTCTCCATGGAGAAAAGCATTGTTTATATCCAGCTGATGAAGGCGCCACTGCTTGTGGGATGCAATAGTAAGAAGAGTTTTTACGGTGACTAATTTGGAAACATGGAAAAATATTTCTTCATAATCTAAGCCAACTTGTTGAGTGAAACCTTTAGCTACAAGATGTGCCTTCTTCCTTTCTTCTGAACCATCTTAATTGAGCTTCACTTTGAAAACCCATTTACAAGTAACTGGAGTCTTATGTGCAGGTAATGTACTATCATCCCAAGTATTATTAGAAACAAAAGCTTGATACTCAGCATTTGTACCAGTTTGGTTCTGAGATGCTTCAGCAAAGGAGTGAGGTTCAAAAATAGTGGATAAAGCTAGTGAGTAGCATGGTTAGGCAGTAGACAACAAGATGTAACCTAAGTAGTCTGAAATAGGATATGGCTTCCTAGACTCAGAACCTTTCACCATAGAATCTGATTGAGGAATAGGCTTTTGAGGAATAGACATTTGAGGCACCAAACTACAATGATAATCTTGTAAATAGAAGTGATCTGCTAGATTTTCTTATGGGTATAACATGAGGCGATGAGGATACTTCAGATGAAGGTGGAATAAAAACAGGAGAATTATTTGAAGGTGAAGAGGAAAAAATATGTGAAGTGGGGTTTTATGTAGAAATGGATCATCAAGATATTGATGAGGTTTTGCTGGAAAAAGAAAGGAATCAAGCCGAGGAATAATATTAGACTTTGACAAAGAGGTAAGTAAGGAGGCATGATAGAAAGAAAATATAGTTTCATGAAAACAAACATCTCTTGAGACAAAGACTGTGTTGGTTTGAAGGTTGTACAACTTATAAGCTTTCATACCATAAGGATACCCAATAAAAATGCAAGGTATTGCCCTGTGATCAAATTTGGTTATATTTTTTTTTCAAAGTAGAGGCATAACATAAACATCCAAAGACCTTAAGGTGAGTATAAGATGGAGTAGTTTGATAAAGCACTTCATAAGGGGATTTGTCTGCAAGTACTTTAGTAGGTGTACGATTAATGATATGTGTGGTAGTTAGGACACAATTACCCAAAAAATGATGAGGTAAGTTGGCTATTTAATGGCTCTGGCATTGTTTAGTATATGTTGATGTTTCCTTTCAACCACGCCATTTTGTTGAGGTGTTTTAACACAACTTAACTGGTGTATAAATCCTTTGGAAAGATAGAAATCAGTATGCGAAACTCTGAACCATTATCAGATTTGAGTATTTTTCACATTATATTGAAAGCGTGTTTGAATGAGATAGTATAAGGTTTGAACAAGAGATCTGGTTTCAGATTTATTTCGCATGAGATATGTCCAGGTCATCCCGCTATAGTCATCAACAATAGTAAAAAAATATCTAGAATCATCTAAAGAATGAGCAGCGTATGGTCCCCATATATCGTAGTGAATGAGATCAAATGGTTTGGAAGCTTTTGTTTCACTGCTTGGAAAAGGCAACTTGTGTTGTTTGGCCATAGGACAAATAACATAATGTAGATGTTTGTTGACAGTAATGTTAGGAACAGATCTATGTAAAAGAAGCAATTTAGAAACAGGGACATGTCATAAGCGATAATGCCAAACATCAATATTAGTACTAATATAAGTATTGCTGATAGAATTACAAATATAATCTGATTTATTACATTTCAAATTAGAAACAGAACTATGACTGAAATTGTAAGGAACAATAGAATTTCTAATATGAGAGATATCAGAAAGTGATTGGAGTTGTTGAGATTGGTGCGAAGATTGATCATTGAGTTGGTGGTCAGAATGTTGAAAATGATGCAGTCTATCCTCAAGTCTGTCTTCCCCAATTGTCTTCCATGTTAAAAGATCCTGAATAAAACATGAATGATGTAAGAATATCAAGTAACAGTTATGATTAATTACTAAGTTGCTAGCAGATATCAAGTTAAATTTAAAACATGGCATCACTAGCACATTTGTCAAAACTAATCTGGTAGATAACTTAACTATGCCAACATGTGTTACTACAATACTGTCACCACTTGGAAACCTCACAGACACACTAACAGCAGTAGTCACAGTAGTTAAGTGTTTAATGAAGCAAACCATATGTTTTGAGGGTGAAGGAGATGACAAATCTTATGGCAGTGAATTGTTGGTTGAAATCTGTCCTTGCAACTTTGGTACCAACACAAACAGAATTTGTTGACATTGGCTTGGAGTGATTGTAAGACGTGATAATGAGTTTAGGATTCCTAACTTATCACCATGAGATGCCTGTCCAACAACATTTGCAACTGGAGTTTTCCCTTTACCAAACTTGTGACCAGGAGGATAACCTATCAAATTGTAACATTTGCCTATAAGATGTCTAAGCATGCCACAATAACCTCACATAGGCCTTTCATTCTTCTGAAATTGATTAGGTGAAATAGGCCTTTGATTGCCAAAGGATTTGTGCACCATCCTGGTAGCAAAAGCTGCAGCATCAAAATTCTGTTGAGTTTTGGCAGCCACTTCTTTCTGTTTCTTGTCTTGTAAAATTAACGTAAGCATCTTATTTAGTGAAGGCAAAGGATCCATTAATAAAATCTGACTTCTGACAGTAGAAAAATGTTCATCTAGCCCCATAAGAAATTGCATAACATGATCTTCACACTTATAATCAGTAGTGTTAATACTCGGCTTGTAATTATCCAATCCTTCCCAAAGTCCTTTGAACCGATTGAAATAAGAATTAATCAAACTATTTGACTGTGAAATCGAAGTAATCTGGTTCTTTAACTCATAGATACGAGGGCCATTACCTTGATTATAACGATCCTAGAGCTCGATCCAAACTTCTTTTGCAAAAATGCACTACACTTGGATAAAATTCTTTCGGAATGGAATTGATGATCCAAGATGAAACCACATGATTGCACCTCCGCCAAGCACTGGAAAGAGGATCATCTTGAGATGGTTTGAGAATGAATCCATCAATAAATCCTTCAAAGGGGAAATTGTTGAATATTGATGCCAATTTTGTCATTTATATTCAACTTAGGGGCAATGATGAATTGTGCCTGGCCCATTGCTGGAATATTCTGGCCATTGTCCGATAACTCGACCCAAGAAACTAGCCCACTTATCTTGCCACTTGTGTTCCTCTAGGCCGTTGATTCCATGGCTGATCAATGGCTGATTCTAATGGATATATATACTTGCTGAACCGTCTATTTGGGATGGATTTGGTCATTTCGGTTTTCTCTTCTGTGTCTGGGAAGCTTCTGGTGTTTCCTGTTCTTCGTGATTTCGCTTTGCTCTTCTCGTTTCTTTGTGATTCCGCACTCTCGAATTTGAATACCAACCAACCACTTTGATGTACAAAGTATTGATATTTCACTTTCCAAAGACCGCATATCTACAAAAGTGCTGATTTACCTGGGAAACGTCTAGCAAAATACCCCACCAAACAGAAACCCCAAGTTATTTCGACGTCGTCCACGTCTTGCTCATCCAGAATGACTTCGTCCTGAGGATCATCAAAACTTTAGAGCTTAATACCTTCATTGTGCTTCCTGTTATCTTTAAAAGGATTGACCTAAAAAGGTTTCAGCAGATCCATCTGTTTTACTTTGCCAAAATCATTATTTTGAGGTTTAACAGTCCAATATCCCAGTTCTGTATCTTTCTCAACAGATTTTGCATCATCCTCTTCAGAATTAGTCTGATTACCTTGCATATAAACATTATTTTGAGGTTGTTGAATATTGATGCCAATTTTGTCATTTATATTCAACTTAGGGGCAATGATGAATTGAGCTTGGCCTACTGCTGGAATATTCTTGCCATTGCCCGATAACTCGTTGAAACCGGCCCAAGAAACCAGCCCATTTATCTTGCCACTTGTGTTGCTCTAGGCTGTTGATTCCATGGCCGATCAATGGCTAATTCTAATGGACATATATACCAGTTGAACCGTCTATTTAGGATAGATTTGGTCATTTCGGTTTTCTCTTCTGTGTCTGGGAAGCTTCTGGTGTTTCCTATTCTTCGTGATTTCGCTTTGCTCTTCTCGTTTCTTTGTGTTTCTTGTGTATGATTAAAACCAAAGGTTTTAATCTTCAATCTTAGAGATTGTTGCCTCTGTGGTTCTTCGAGAGAGAAAGTATTTCTGGGTTGACTGTGGCTGTGTGTCTTCGGTCTATTGAGTAGCTATAGTGGAAGTAGATTAGGGGTTTTTGTGTTTTCTTGTGGCTGTTTCAATGTACAAAAGGGTACAATGTATTCTGAGCCCTATATTGAAAGAAAGAACGATTTTCTTGTTGATTCAAGTGTGTTCTATGTGAATCTCATTTTTGCTTCCATTGGTTAATTCCCTTACAAAGGTTTTGCAGTCGACTCCGCAGATGCGGTGTCTTCCTCTTTAGAATCCGTTTCTTCATTTTCAGATTCTGTGCCTTCTTCTTCATCTTCTAAGACTTCTTTCTCAGAATCCTAAGATTCTGTGTCGTCCTCTCCAAGTGTTTGAGACACACTTGAAGAAGAAACTCCATACATTTTACCATGTGCTGGACAAACGGTAGAAGGAACAGTGACTGCCTTACCAAGAGATGGAGAAACTGTTGATGTTTTGGCAGCCATAGCCAGGATTTCAGACCCGTTCTTGACTAGAACTTGTGTAGAAGATGCCCTGTTTGCCTGAACAAAAGAATGCTTCATTGGAACAAACTTCTGGCCACTTTTCTTCTTCCCCATTAAGCAGTGGCGAGAGAAAACTAGGCAAGCAAGCAGAGAATTGAAGATGAAAGAAAATATCCAGATCACTCTTTGGAAGAGCTAGAGTGGACGGATTATACAAGGAAGGCTGAGAGCAAGTTCAAAATTTTGGAGGGGAGAACAGAATTTGAAAATTACCAAAATGTTACCCGAAACAAAAAGAATCCGCTGTCTGGAATTGCCTGAAACAGCCTGCAATAACCTAAACAGGATGTGAAATTCAAATTTTCAAAATGGGTGGAAGAAAATTTGAATTCTTTACCGAATAGGTAAAAACCAGCTGCAAGAACACCCTTGAATCTTTAAGAATAATGTCAAAAACCTGCTGGCTGCTCGCCGGTTACAAATCTTTCAAGAAACTCTTGAATCTTCAATGATTTGACCCAAATTTCATATCTTCAAAGAGAGTTCAAATCTTCGAAGAGAATCACTATGAATCTGGACAAACTTAACATAAAAACTGCATGCTTGATTCGACATCACCAAAAGATGAAGGTAAAATCGAAATAAGAACGAGAAACTCGTAAGTGCAAGTGGGCGTCCAGGTGGGATTTTCTGTCAATAGGATGAGAGCTTCTCTCTCTAACTTACTTGACTTGCATTCTTAGATTTCAAGTCTTTCTTTTGCATTTGGAGGTTTAACTTTTATCTAAATGATAAACAAAAACTATAATTGGACAAATCATGTTCAAGAGAACATATGCATAAATAAGGTATATACTTTACAATCAAACCGACCTGGAAGAAGAATTGCAGGATCCAACAAATCGGTATATAACACTGTTATCTCCCTTTCTTGAGTTTGTGCATTGTTTATATGGTCCTTCTATTCATGGGATGTTCCTTGCTGCCTATATATAAAGAAAAATTAAATTAAAATTTCAAATCATTTGCATTCTCTGTTGCATATTCATTTTGCCAGAGGAATTTAACACCTTGGTTGATAGATGAGGTTGTGGTAAAAAAATTATTACATGACAGTCTTATTTTTTTTAAACAGTCCAATGAAATTCTGCCACGTGGCATTTTGCATGTCATCCAAAGTGTTAGAGTAACATGATTGGTGTTAAACAATCCAAAGAGAAAAAGAAAAGGAGGCTAGGGTTTTATTGATTCTGCATAATACAATTGAATAATAAAAATCTAGATACAAAGAGACTATATATAGTCTAAAACAAAGGAGACTTAAAAGACTATTCTACCCTTAATAAATAATAAAAACAAAATAATAATATATTTCTTAACATCTCCCCTCAAACTCACGATGCGGCAGCTACATGCATAGAGAGTTTGCCAACTAGAAAATGAAAACGAGAAATAGAATGCGACTTGGTAAAGAAATCTGCAAGCTGCAAAGAAAAAGACACAAATGGCAAAGTAATTGTGCCATGCTTGAGATGATGACGAGTAAGGTGACAATCGATCTCAATGTGCTTAGTTCGTTCATGAAAAACCGAGTTGTGAGCAATTTGAATGGAACTCTGGTTATCAGAATACATAGGAGTGGGATGTGAAAGAAAAACTCTCATATTTGCAATTAACCAACGTAACCAAACAATCTCTTTGGTAGTGGATGCCATAACACGATATTCTGCTTCGGTTGAAGATTGAGAAACAATAGATTGCTTCTTGCTCTTCCAAGAAATAAGAGAATCGTCCAAAAAGATACAGAAGCCAGTAACAGACTTACGATCTGTGGGATCACTGCCACGATCAGCATCAGAGTATGCACGCAACTCCAAGGAAGATGTTGATGGAAGTAAAAGACTCTGAAAAACTGCACCCCGAAGATACCGCAAAATACGAAGAACAGCTGCCCAATGAACTGTAGTAGGAGAAGTAACAAACTGACTAACAACATGAACATCATATGCAATATCTGGACGAGTAATAGTGAGATATATCAAGCTCCCAACAATAGTGCGATGTAAAGTAGGATCTGATAAAGGTAAACCATCAGAAGAAGAATACTTTTCGTTAACCTCAATGGGAGTATCAACAGTCTTATTATCAGTAAGTCGAGCCCGCTCAAGAATATCTGCAACAAATTTCGACTGAGAAAGAAGATAACCTCTAGGTGAGCAGGCTACCTTAATACCCAAGAAATATCGTAGAGAACCCAAATCCTTCACTTCAAACTGTCTAGCTAACTGTCTTCAAAACTGAAATACCATCAATATCATCACCAGTAATAATCATGTCATCAACATATAAAGATAGAATGATATGACCTGCATCAGTGCACTTAACAAAAAGAGCAGAATCATGACTACTAGAAGCAAATCCAAGGGAAGAGATCACAATAGAAAATTTCTCAAACCAAGTACAAGGTGCTTGTTTGAGACCATACAACGCTTTCTTGAGCTTGCAAACATACCCAAAATCATGTGGAACACTAGGAGGGGGAGCCATATAAACTTTTTCTTGTAGATCTCCATTCAAGAAGGCATTTTCAACATCAAGTTGAGAGATACGCCACTGACAAACCGAAGCTACTGCAATAAGAGTACGAATGGTAGTCATTTTTGCAACAGGAACAAATGTCTCCTCATAATCCATACCATACTGTTGAGAGTACCCTTTTGCAACCAACCTACCTTTGTATCACTCAATTGATTCATCAGAATTAGTCTTGATCCTATACACCCAACGGTAACCAACAACACTCTTACCAGGAGGTAGAGGAATCAAATCCCAAGTACCAGTCTTATGCAAAGTAGAAAGTTCCTCATTTATAGCTTGCTGCCAAAGAGGATCAAAAATTGCCTCTTTATAGGAAGAGGGCTCAAAGAGACAGTGAATAGAAGCTAAAAAGGAAGTAAAAGATGAAGAATAACAAGAATAAGCAAAATTTGGTAACTTTGTAGACTTACGAATGCGTATGGATTGACGTAGAGGTGGATCCACAGTCTCAGATGGAGCTTGAGGGACCATAGGATAAGAGGGAGCTTCAAGTGTGCCGAAGAGTAAAGTGTAACGACCTGGGTCCCACTTAACGGGCTGTCCCGACCGTTAGATCGACGATGTATTGTCCCCACTGTACCAACATGGGTCTTTTCAGCATACTTTTGTCCTCACTCGCACGCTCCCCGAGAAAACTTCCCAGGGGTCACCCATCATATAATTGCTCCAAGCCAAGCACGTTTTACTGTAGAGTTTATAACGATGGACTTCCAGAAAAGAAGGTGCACCTTATTGGTATGAGTAGTACCTATCAAATCTTTTAACCTTTTCTGGTCTGGGTATTACAATCACCCCCCGTTAGACTCACGACGTCCTCGTCGCGCTTGACCCATCTGGGGATTCGTTGCCAGGCATTGGGATTCTAGAGGTGACTCCTACGGGTTCAAGAGGTGGCTCCCGCCCTTGATGTAGCACTTTGTCCCGCATAGCACTTAGTTCCCGATTTCCGGCGGCAACCGGTCTCTGATACCATTTGTAAAAACTCGATCTCTCAAAATAAAACTCAAGTTTTTAACTAATTCAAAAAATAATTTCATCTCGAGCCAAAAACATAAAGAAGGAAATTTATTCATTCATAATAAAAAAAAAAGGATGTCTTTCAAAATCAAAGAAAATAAAAGATTGTTTAATCCAATGTTAACCCATAATTGAAAACAAAGCAAATAAATTCCCTTTTATTAAATAAATTTTCTGCAATCATCGATCGAATCACCAACTCCAAACTCACGATCTCAATTTCCTGAAAGGGGGAAAACTTAAAGGGGTGAGATTTAAGAAAAATTTCAATAAGTGTGTGCAGTGAACATGTATTTCGCATTTAAATCAAGAAAAATCAAATTTCATATCATACATACATAGGAGATACGGGAATTACTCCGAACATAGGTGGTAGTAAATCTAGTGCGTAGCGCTACTAAACTTCGGCCTTCTTATCATAACATATATGGCCCATAAACGATTTTTTTCAGAATTTAAAGTACAATATACAAATTCACATAACCACATACAACATCACTTACCTCGTAAGTTTCGAATGGAAATAATAAAATGCGTGTGGAGTAGTTGATTTATTCCAAGTCAGCCTATGAGTCTTGTGTGTGTGCAGGACAAAAGTAAGAGACTTCTTGGGTGTGGGGAAAAGTGAGGGACATGTAGGTGTGTGTGTCCGAATTTGATATTAACATATTGAAAGAATAATGGACTCTTCCTATTTTGGCTCCACATGGCATTGACTACTTTCCAAAATTCTTCCCATGATCTTTGCACATCTTCCATATATCTACACGTACAGGTTTGGTAGTAGACAAAGATTGAAGGGAAAGTTAATCCTTCCAAGCCAAGCACGCTTAACTGTGGACTTTCTAACGATGGACTTTCGGAAAAGAAGGTGCACCTTTTTGATAGGTACTACTCATACCAACAAGGTGCACCTTTTTTTCCGGAAGTCCATCGTTAGAAACTCCACAGTTAAGCGTGCTTGGCTTGAAGCAATTATATGATGGGTGACCCCCTGGGAAGTTTTCTCGGGGAGCGTGCGAGCGAGGACAAAAGTATGCTGAAAAGACCCATGTTGGTATGGTGGGGACAGTATGTCGTCGATCTAACGGCCGGGACAACCCGTTAAGTGGGACCCGGGTCATTACAAATGGTATCAGAGCGGGTCTACTTTTTTGTAGACTTAAAAAAAAAAAATTCGCAATGTCAACAGTGACCCGAGTCACAGTTCACGATGTGAACGAGTCACTGTTCACGATATGAATAGTGGCCCGAGTCACTGTTCATACTATTTGTATCAAAAAAAAAATTTTTTTTTTCTTTTTTCTGACATTGATTTTACGTGTAGGTATGGCCAAGCTTCATCATTTTTTTTTATCCTAAGTTGACTGTTATAAATCTCTTCATTTTAGTTATATAAAAAAAAAAAAACGTCAGTTACTGTTCATGACGTGAACAGTAACCGAGACTTCAAAAAAAAAAAAAAATTAAATGTGATGGGACAAATCAACTATTGTTATATGTGGTGTGTATGCTTTGACTTTGAAATTTGTTTCAACTTTGTTAATGACTTTTTGTCTCACTTTGTAGTATATGGAAATCTTATATATCATTCACACTAATAATTATTATATTTATTTATGAAATTCTTAATCATTTCACGACCTTGTTCATGATATGAGTTATTGTTTTTAAATAAGAATGCAATCACACGATCCCACGTTCCAAACTCCGATGCTCCTAAATCAGGTAGAAAAAAATATACAAGTTACATTTTATATGATGACGAATATGTTATGATCATGTTTAAATTTTTGTTTATGTTTGCAATTTTATGAAAGATTATGTGTCGATTTACGATTATGTGGACAAGTATGTATTAAACTGCAACTAAGTAAATTAGACATTGATTTAATTATGAGAAATATGCCTATGCCATAATGATTTATGTTCCGTATGTAGCCATGAAAATATGTGGTTAACCATTAGTTTTAATTGGATAGTTAAATGATTATAAATTCATTTTTTTCTAGATGGTTAATAGACGCACTCAATGGGCTAGAGACCAGGCCCGCAGACGTGAAATGTTTGCGAGGTTGCATAGGACATATGTGAGGAATCCAAACCACAACCTGTTGGAGCATTTAGACGATATAGAGCGAATTATCAGGGGGGCGGGGATTAATGGACATGAATTTCAGAGAGATGAGATTGTCTATCATCTCCATAGAACACTTAGCCCATATTGGAGGCAATTTCTTGAGATACTTGAAGAGATGTTTGAGTACCAAGACTCCCCTGCCGTATTGATTTTATGTTTGAGGGACAGATGGATAATAAACATGGAGGATACTAGGAATATCGATTGGCCATTGGGATACGAATCTAATCGTCGCCGTTCACGTAGCCCACCTAGCATTGGCCACTTTCCAAGTGTACCAGCAGTTGACAATAGGGGTTTCATTATCGGGGAAGCAGTAAGGGTAGATACCGAAGAAGACCTTGAGGAGGACCCTGAGGAGAGCCCTGAGTACCACCCTGCATCATATTCTGTGAAGAATCGTGAGCACAACCCCGGGGAGAATCTAGAGGCAAACCGAGATGAAAGCGCTGGGGGAAATTTTTAGATGACATGAAATTATTTATGCCTATTTTATTTGGAGAATTTATGTTTTAAATAAGTGGATGTATGGATACCATGAATCCCATTTAATTTATGCAAGTTATTGGAATTGAATGATTGAAATTTTTGCTATAAATTTTTTTTTTATAATGGTTAAGTAATTTTATGTTTACATTTTATTAAGATTATGGCTACTCGCTCTAGAAACTCGAACAACAAGAACGGACAAACCTAGGCCGGAGCTACTGAAATTAACAACGACAACAGCAACAACCAAAACAACCAATTTATGCAGTTTCTAGAAGCAATACGTAACATGGCACCACCCGCCGCACCACTTGTTGCACAACTGCCTACGGAGAGGAGCACGGTTGCAATAGTGGAGCAATATCGCAAGTTGCAACCTCCTAGCTTTGAAGGAGGCACAGATCCACTAGCAGCAGAGGAGTGGATTTGCAAGCAGGAACGAATTTTCGAACTTATTGAGTGCCCGGAAACTCGAAAGGTAATTTGTGCAACATTTATGCTGGATAAAGGAGCAAGACATTGGTGGGAAATGACCAACAGGTCCAGATCAGCTGGACAAAGTTTGATGTGGAATGAATTTAAGGAATTATTCCTGTAGAAATATTTCCCCACCAACATTCGAAACCAGAAGGAAGCAGAATTCCTAACGTTCAGACAGGGGAACTTAACACTGGCAGAATATGAGAGGAAGTTTGAAGAACTATCTCGCTATGCCCCACTCTTAGTCAACACGGAGGAAAAGAAAGCTAGACGATTTGAACAAGGTTTGCGCGATGACCTTCGACAAGCGGTTGTCACCTTTGAGTTGGGTACATACCACCAAGTGCTAGCGAAGGCACAACTAGCCAATTTCAAGGAAAACTCCAACAGTGCCTACAAACATCAGCAGCCTGCACTACCAGAGAAGCGTAAGTGGCAAGACAACAAGGGTAAAGAAATGTACGGATTAGTAAAAAGGAGCAATGGAGGGCCAACTTCGAACAATTTTCGAGAGCACCCTATCTGTGGAAAATGCGAGAAGCGCCATGCAGGGATATGTCGAATGGGGACTAATACGTGCTACAACTATGGCGAGTCAGGTCACATAATAAAGTTCTGCCCTAAGAAGCAGAAACCGCAGTAACAGCAGCAGAAGAAACCAGGGAACCCACCTAGAGGACAAGCAAGAGTTTATGCTCTTACTGAACATGAAGAGGATCATGACCGAAATGTCTTGGCAGGAAACATCCTTATATCCAGCACACCTGCTTATGTTTTGATAGATTCTGGCTCTACTCATTCCTTCATATCTCCAAAATTTATGCGTACACTAAATGTTATTGGAGAACGTACAACCACACCTTTAGAGGTTGCCCTTCCCTCAGGAGATATACTTGTTGCAGACCACATTGTAAGAACGGCTGAGGTAGAAATTAATGGTAGAACCTTGAAAACGAACTTGTATGTTTTGGATATACATGAATTTGACATAATCTTGGGGATGGACTGGCTTTCTAAAAATCATGCAACGATTTTATTCTTTGAGAGGGAAGTGGTCTTTAAATGTCCTGAAGGGGTAGAACTTCGCCTTTCAGTAACCAAGATAAAGTCTATAACACGGGTTGTTTCTGCATTGAAAGCCCAAAAACTCTTAAGGTCAAAGGAGTGTATAGGGTTCTTGATGTCAGTCCTAGCGAAGGAAGATGAAGCACTGACGGTGGGAGATGTAAAGGTAGTACGGGAATTCCCAGAAGTTTTTCCCGAGGAGTTGCCTGGGATGCCTCCTGAAAGGGAAGTAGAGTTCACTATTGATTTAACCCCTGGCTCCGCACCTATTTCCAAAGCTCCTTACAGGATGGCTCCAAAGGAGTTACAAGAGTTGAAATCACAAATTGAAGAATTGTTGGAAAGGGGATTCATCCAACCCAGTGTATCCCCATGGGGAGCACCAGTGTTATTCGTCAAGAAGAAAGACGGTTCGATGCGAATGTGCATTGACTACAGAGAATTGAATAAAATCACTATTAAGAATAAGTATCCACTTCCCAGGATTGAGGACTTGTTTGACCAATTACGTGGTGCAATGGTATTTTCAAAAGTCGATCTAATGGTCGGGATAGCCCGTTAAGTGGGACTCGGGTCGTTACCTAAAGTGTCAGTACATGCAGAATGATCAGTATTTGAAGTGTTAGGAACTTGAGATGACAAACTATCAGAATCAATAGAAAAAAGATCTATACGAATAAGATCAGATCTAGTCAAACTATGAGTAGTTGATGGAATAGAAAAGAAAGGTATATGCTCGAGAAACACAACATGACGAGACACGTAAAGTTTCTGAGTTATTGGATCAAAACAACGATACCAATTTTTACCTTCACCATAACCAACAAAGACACAAATAGCAGATCGAGATGACAACTTGCTGCGTTCTACATGAGGATGAAGAACGAAATAAGTGCAACCAAAAAATCTAAAAAAAGAATAATCAGGGACATACCCATACAACTTTTCGAAAGGAGAAAAACCTGAAATATGAAAAGATGAAATTGTATTAATCAAACTTACAGTAGTAAGAACATCTTCACCCCAAAACACACTAGGAACAGAAGTAAACAACAAGAGAGAGCGAGTAGTTTCAACAATGTGCCTATATTTTCTTTCAACAACACCATTTTGCTTAGGAGTATCTGTATACGAAGTTTGGTGAATAGTTCCATCTAAGGCAAGCAGTTTACAAAATTTTTTTAGAAGTGTATTCCCCACCCAAATCACACCTAAAACATTTGATAACAGTAGAATGTTGAGATCTGACAAGAGCACGAAATGCTGTGTATATCTAAAAGAATTCAAAACGATGCTTCATTAAATAAACCCAACAATTGATCCCAAAGATCTGTTGTAGCAGAATAAAACTCCTAAACACTCATATTCTTCTGCTGAAGAGCTCGTATGTCATTCTCCAATTGATACTATTTTGCAAAATTTGACTGAGTGAATAACCTTTGCAGATGATCCTAAACCTCCTTTACTGTCTCATACTTTGCCAACTCTCTACCTATGGAATGCTCAACAGAATTGTTAATCCAAATAATAATTTTTGAATTGTTTGCTTTCCAGGTATCTATCGAAGCAGCATAACCCTCATCAGTATCCTTAGGTTTCACAGAAGTTCCTCTAACATATCCCCACATCTTTTTACCCTTAAGAAAATTTCTCAACATATAATTCCAATACGAATAATTCTTTCCATCCAACCTCACACTCACAGATTGAAGCGAATCGTCTCTTTCAGTAGCCATAATAAAAAAAATAAGGAAACCCAAATCGTAAAAGAAAGGGAAACGAAATACCAGATTGCAGAAGCTGAAAGAAAACCCTAACGAAATATCAAATTGCAGAAATTGAATGAAAACCCTAACGAAATACCAGATTGCAGAAACGGAATGAAAAACCCTCTCGAAATCCCATGAAACTTAGCTCTGATACCATGTTAAACAATCCAAAGAGAAAAAGAAAAGGAGGCTAGAGTTTTATTGATTCTACATAATGCAATTGAATAATGAAAATCTAGATACAATGAGATTATATATAGTCTAAAACAAAAGAAACTTAAAAGACTATTCTACCCTTAATAAATAATTAAAAAAAATAATCATATATTTTTTAACAATTGGTTCTTGCAATTGACTCTTAAAAAAAGGCACGGGTTTGTAATAGAAAATTCAAGTTTTCCACTCTATCACGATAAGAACTTCATATGAAAATGGTCATCAAAACTATTTATGTTACAGTAGTAGTGGCAATGGGCCGAGCCGAGCCGGCTCAGCCCATGCCTGTACGAGCTCACGAGCTGAGCTCGTGGCTCGTGCTCATGACCCACGAGCCGAGCTTAAGCTTGACTCGTTGGTTTTTGGGTGAGCTCACCAAAACGGGCCACTTGACGAACGTCGGTTCGTCTTTTATTTTTTATTTTTTTACTACACTACTAAACCTAAAAAAAAAAAAAATAAAAAAAAATAAATAAATAAATAAATATATATATATATATATATTTTTTTTTTTTTTTGTAACAATTTTTTAAATATACATTTTTCAAAATATTTTTTTAAAAAGATAAACCCTCCTTCTTTATCTGGCTTTGATACCGGCTACTTCAATTTTGAGTAGGTTGAGTTAAAAATTGTACACGAACAACTTGTTACGTGTACAATTTTTTTTAGAAAATTATAAAGGTATGAAAATAAAATTTTGTGATGAATGCGGTGAAATTAAATATCACTTACTTCATTACATGCAATTTTGGCATATTTATCTTGAATTCGATAATTAGCGTCTTCCTAATCCTTCACGTACATTAATGCTTTCAAAATATCTTCTTTTAGTCGACTCCTAACCTCAGAGAGTACCGTCTTCCCCTGCACTAAAAGCAGACTCTGAAGCTACAATGCTAACTGGAGGTGTTAATAGATCTTTTGCAATTGCAGAAACTATTGGCCATCGGCGTTCGTTATTTCATCAGAATTCAATGACCTCTTCCAAACTTTTCCTAACTGCTTTGTTACTAGGCAAAGTATGATTAAAGTAATCAATCAATTCAGATGGCAATGCATTTGAACTATTACTCGAAGTTTGAGTACATGCAGTGGAAGACAAACTAATACTGCTACTAGAGGAACCACATGCATATGCAGTTGAATCATATCTATATGAGTTCATGTTTTAGAATAAATTTAAAATTTCAGCGTCGTCATTTGTTATACTAGTAAAAGGAGCATTTGCAGGTACACGAGTAATATGTGTACCCATTCATGAAGCATATAATTCATATATTTCACTTAACGTTTGTTCCAAATTCCTATAAGTAATATGTATATTAAAAATTAAAGCATTTGAAATTTGATCAATTACAAATTTAGTACCCAATAAATTATATCGGGGGTATATGACACATGCTAAAGGAAATAAAATAGGTAATTCTTCTCAATATTTTCTAAATTTTAATTCCATAGAATATATAACCGCATGAATCGGGATCATTTTGAAATCTCTTAAAAGCCCTAACAGTTATATAAAGACGTTCAAGAACCATACAACTAGTGGGATAATAAACACCAGACAATATATTTGTAGACTCATAAAAATTTGCCAAAAAATTTTTAATTTTAAAAACTATATTCCAATCAGATTCATTCAAAATAGTATCGTTTTCGTCTCTAACATGCCTATTGTTATAAAATTCAGTAATAAACGCTTCAAAACCTTCATATGATTTTAATAATAAGTAAGTTGAATTCCATCTATGGCCTACGTCAGTAATAAATGTTCTTGTATGCGTCTTCCCAGCTTCTTCACAAAATTCCTCAAATGTTTGTTTTCTATTAGGTGTAATTGTGATATATATAAGTGCATTCCTAATTCGGTTAATTTCATCCTTAACATGTTTTAAACCGTCTTATATTATTAAATTAAAAATATGACACACACATCGAATATGAAATAAATAACCATTGAAATAAGGTTGAATTATTCTATGCAATTTATTGATAATAACCTTATTTACAGTAGCGTTATCGAATGTAAAAGAACGAATTTTACTTTCGCATTTATATTCTCTAATTATTAACATAATAACATTAAGCCTCTGTTTGGTATCCATTCTTTTTTTCATTCTCATTCTTCTACTAATTTTCAACCACACATTCATCAATAAAATAATATTTTTCATCACATCAATAACTTTTCCTTCATTTTCAACCACAAAAAAGGTGTGATTTGACACAAAGAATGCATTTTTTTCTAGAATAATGGTTACCAAACGGTGCCTAAATATAGTTTGAGCGTTGTGTGGGTACTCAACAATTTTAAAATCAATAATTTTTTTATGCATGACCCAAAGTGGGTCTATATAGTATGCAGTTGTAGCTATATAACTTTTCTTATTAATCCATTCCCACATATCCGAAGTTAAAGATATCACACCCCATATTTTTCTAAATCCGTAATAAATAGTTTCTTTGAATTAAGAAAATATTAAATTGTATCAGATTGAAGAGTATTTCGATTACCCCAACGTACCTCGATTGAAGATATTGTTTGACGTAGTTTACAAAATGTTGGTTGTCCGCTATTGCTAGTGGCAACTCCACCGCGGCAACGAACTTCACCATTCTCTTTCGAGCTTCCCCATCCGAATACATCCACGTAGAAAGTGGCGTAGTAGTAGCACCGGCGCCTGGAGTACCAAACTGTAGTTGCATTTGACCAGCTGGAAGAAGCCCATATTTGGCCGCACAGTTTTTGTAGTGACGGTTGAGGTAGGTAGTTCCAATACCTTTTTGTCATGCCAATAGTTGTTGGCAGTATTTACATATTGTTTTGGTTTCTGATGTTCATCAACCACACGACCAGTGTAAACCAATTTGAAATGGTGCCTACATTTTGCATGCTTCTTCCCCTTTCTCTTCCCTCTTGCATCGGGAATATTTAATGTAGGTTCTTCATCTTGTTCCAAATCAATTGGAACACTAGAATCAACATCAACGTCATCCAAATCAATTGGATGATTACCTTCACGAACGTCGAAATCTTGAATGTTTTCTGGAATTGGTAATTCATTGAGATCGGCGGATTCATTCCCAATTTGATTTTGAGCAGGTGTTTCGCCTTCCATACCGAATAAGTTTTAAACAAATAATCGTGGATCCATTTGTTAATAATAGAAATTGAATGTTGAAGACTTGAAGTAGAATGTAGAAATGTAGAATTGAGAAGTGAATGAAGATTATGTAGTAGTGTATAAAATGAATTGTAAAAGTAAAATCAAGATAATAATGTAAAAAAAAATGTAGAAGATGATTATAGAATGAATGAATGATATTGTTGATAATTTGTAAATTGTAGAGAGTAGAGTAGAGAATGAGAGATTGGTGGGAAAAAATGTTGATTAGGGTGGGTATTTATAGAGAAAAAATGAAAAAAAGGAGACCAAACGGTCATTGAATTTAATTCAGTGACCGTTCTAAAAAAATTTTTTAAGCTCGTGGGCTAGTCTAGCTCGTGCTCGGGCTCGTCAAAATTTTTAAGCTCGTGGGCTAGTCTAGCTCGTGCTCGGGCTCGGGCTCGTCTTTTGACGAGCCCTAACGGCTCGTGGGCTGCTACAGTATGAGCCGAGTGGCCGAGCTGACGAGCTTTTCGGCTCGATTGCCACCACTATGTTACAGTTTTGTTGTGAAAATAAATTAACGGCACATGCTTATACGTACAATAAATTAACTTGTTCAAGAAACTCAGTCCATGTTTGACATACATACTTTCAAAACTTATTTTCAACCACACATTATTCAATAAAATAATATTTTACATCACATCAATAACCTTTTTTTATTTTTAACCACATATTTCTCATCATATCACTATTTAAAATATATTCTTTACTCATTAATATCCATCAAACACTCCATCAATGAATCACCCATACCTTTCACCCATAGCATCAATTTCATCAATAAAAATGACTGATAGTTTACATAACTGAAAAAAATTATAAAGAAATCATCACATATAAAAATAAGTACATTTCCTACCAAACCATATGAATCAAAAGCCTTGTTTTTCCTTCTCCACAAATGCCATTAGGTCTAGTCATGAAGACACGTTGAACCACCTCTCTAGAAGCTTAAGTTTTTAGAGATGAATAAATTTAATTATAAATTTATATTCAACGCTATCACTCAAGTAGATGGTAGATTCATTATATCTCGCCGGGATGGGTGGTGCCGAGAATTTAACCCAGGATCTTGCTCGCTATGATACCAAATTGAACCGTCAAATTCCAACCTCCACCTCACCCCTACCCACACTTAGCCCCTATTTGGTGCTCAATTTTCCCCAAGAATGCATTTTTTTATGTGATGGAGAATATGTGGTTGAAAAAGAAGGAAAAGTTATTGATATGATGAAAAATATTATTTTATTGAAAAGTGTGTGGTTGAAAATGAGTAGAAAAATGAGAATGAAAAAATGATGTGGCTCAAACAGGGGCTTAAGTATAAATAGAAGTCTGTTTACATCTTCTCAATTGGGAGTTTAGAAAGACGTTAAAAAGTATCATCATCTGCTAAATAAGGACAAAGGTTAAACTTGTCTCTCTTGAATAAATCCGTTATACGAGCAGCACCAACACCAATTAAAATTTCAATAAATTCGGGTCCAGCCATTTGGTAAAATGGAACGCTGACTTCACCTTCTATGGCCTTTAGCAACTTCTGGCAAGCATCGTATAACATTAGAAACTGTCACTCTTATAACTTAGTGTCATCCTAAAAGAAAGAACTAACATTTCCTCATCCACGAGGTCCCTCGAGAAGAACTCCATGTGGAGGCTTTATCCCCATTTTATCTAAGAGTTTTGGATCCTTCAAGTACCTTACCAACTAACAAGCAGCAAAAGATTACGAAGTTAATCTAATTCTGCATGATTTTGGTGATAATTTTCGAAACATGAAAATGACATAAAAAGGTGTTAGAATTGCAGCCAATTTTTCATTGTAAGAACTAGAATAGAATATAAAAACTGACTACATGATAAAGAATTTCAGCCAACTTGACAACAACGATCTACTGCAAAATCATCACCAGTTCAAAAAATTGGTTCACTTAAATTAAACAAAACGAGAAGTCAGTCATACATTAATGAGATGCAAATATGCAAATGCATACAAGTATATCATGGGTTTATAAATGCTACCTCTTGGAACTCTTCCACTGCTACCTCAATCAGGCCATGTTATCAGTCGAACATTGAAGGAAAATAATCTATTATACAGTGTCAAGAGTTAACATACACGTCAGATTCTAGCTCAAGCTTGAGCACCACATCAGCATCCAGCTTAATTAACAATATATCCAACCACCGACAGCTGCAATCCTTGCTGTCTCATTTTCTGTTACTCAGAAATGCTACCACTACTTTCTGTTGTAAATTGATTCCCCAACATCCTTTTGCTATTTTTTAACCTCTATTCACAAGCTATCTGAACCATTTTCCTATAAAGAAGTTATTCTAGATCTTCTTTGACAACATGCTATGACTGATGCTCTACATAAGATAAACACTTGGGAATTGGTTGCATTATCTTCAAGTAAACATGCTATTGGTTTCGTTGGGTTTATAAGATTAAAATCAAATTTGACGGTTTAGCTTAGCGTTGCAAGGCTAGGTTGGTTGCTGTTTTAATCAACAGTACGTGCTAGATTATAAGGAGACTTTTGCTCATGTTGCCAAGATGACCTCTGTTCATACACTTATAGGAGTTGCATCTGTTTGTCAGTAGAGTCTCTCTCAGTTGGATGTCAAAATTCCTTTTTGAATGGAAATCTTCAAGAGGGGATTTATATGATTCATCCTCCTGATCTTTTCTACTCTCCTATATATGTTTGCAAATTCAACAAGGCACTTTATGGCCTCAAATAAGTACCTCGTGTTTGATTTGAGAAAATTTTCACTTTCGTACCTTTCTTAGTTTTACATCCAGTTATCATGACTTTGCCATATTCTTTAGATGCACTTCGGCTGGTTGTATTTTACTTTTATTGTATGTTGACGATATGATTATTACTAGTAATGATGTTGATAGGATTGCAGATTTGAAATCAAAATTGGCTCGCCGTTTTAAAATGTAGGGCTTAGGTACATTATCTTATTTTTTGGGGGATCGAAGTTGCTTTCTCTCCCAGAGGTTTTCCTTTCTTAGTCTAAGTATACTATGGATGTTATTGAGTGTGCTCGTTTTACTGATAGTAAAATTGCTAATACATCTATTGAGTCCAATGCTCGATATTTACCCTATGTCGGTCTATCTTTAACCGATCCCACTTTGTATTGCACCAATGTTAGATGTCTGGTTTATCTTATCATTATACATACCGATATTGATTATGCTATTCACATTGTTAGTCAATTTGTTTCAAATCTTACTACTATTCATTGGGTAGTCGTTGTTCATATTTTGCGTTATCTTTACGGTATTTTCTTGCAGAGTCTTTTGTTTCCATCGACCACCTCTTTAGTGTTCCGTACCTACCCTTATGCCGATTGGGACAGTAACCCACTGATCGCAAGTCCATTACTAGTTTATTATATATTTTTGGGTGATTCCCTTATCTTTTGGAAGAGTAAGAAACATAATGTTGTTTTCCGTTCCTCTACTGAGGTCGAGTATCGAGCTATTGCATCTACTACCACTGAGATTATGTGGTTGTGTTGGTTACTTGCAGGCATGAGTATTCCTTCATCCTCTCCAATCTCTATGTATTGTGATAATCAAAGTGTTATTCAAATATCTCACAACTCTGTGTTTCATGAATGCACGAAGTATATTGAGATTGATTGTCATTTGGTTCACCATCATCTGCAGACTGGCACTATTTTCCTACCTTTTGTTTCTTCATCATTGCAGTTTGCTGACTTTTTCACGAAGTCTCATACAGATACTCATTTTCACTTATTGCTGTAGCATTGTGAGTTTGTGGCTCGGTGGGGGAGGGATGTTAGCCTTATATGGCATAATTGATTTATGAATAATTTTATTTAGTTTACTTCTAGTGTAATATATTAACATAATTACTTCATTAGAAACCTTATCTTTTTGTGGCTCAATAATATGTCTTCTTCTTATTCTTCTTCTTTATCAAATTAGTTTGTAATATTTTTAGGTCCATCTCCTCATTTCTTCCAATGCTTGAAGTTTTCCCTCAGCAATCAATGCTACTTCATCTTTGCTGTATGCGGGATAAAATTTCAGTGTCAGGTATTGGTGGCTTTGGAGCATTTGGATCCGGCAATTTACTTCATCTTTTTGTAGAATATCGATTAAGTAAGCTCTTGCTTGAATACAAAGCTTCATTACTGCTGGGATTCGCGGATGCAAAATCTCTCCACATGAGTAATATATTCAACAAATGATCATCATACAGGTGGTAGGCCCTCAACTGGAGCCAATACTTCTTCAACAATTATGTTCTTCCACTCATGAAGTCCTTTATGGATTGAAATGCACAATTTCCTACAAGACTTGAAAGGATGCCCAAAAGTTCTATTACGCTTCGCTACCGAGCCTCAAGTCAAAATGCCATGTAGCAATTGAGTGGAAAGAAAATTCAGCAAATAGTCAATTGGTCAAATTTTAAGAGATCAAATGAGTGGCTGAAGCTATTATGTCGAAGCATTGCCTAAATGGTCGAAGCACGAAAATTTGAAGCGCTTTCTGTTAAGCTAAAATGCTACCTAAAAAGGTCACAGAAGACCGCGAAGCTCCTGAAGCTGAGGCTATCTCTTAAAAGATTAATATAAAATCTTTAGAAATGATTGATAGAATGTTTGTAATAAAGAATGTCATGTGTGTCAGCCTAATGTATAAGACTATTCGTTGTCAATGTATTTATTGTAAAACAGATAGTGACGTGAAGCCTTAGTCAAGGAGATGAGGCCACGTGGTTCTGATCCAAAGGAACCACGTGGCCAAAATACTATAAATAGGAAGTCTTTGTAAATGAGAAATGATTTTTTGAAAATCTAAAAAAAATACAGAATAGCCTTGTGAGCATCTTTTCCAAAGAGGGAAAATTCTCAATATCGCATCTTGCTTGTTCCATATTTATTAACTTGATCTTTAGCAGATAATCATATGCATTTGATTGGTGATTGTTGTTAGCACAATCATCTTTGTTTCACCCGTCGGTGCTCGAACACTTGTGTCTTACGTCGTGAAGCATCTCCCGCATTCAAGTTTTCCTCACTTCCTTACGATGCTCCGAACAAAACGTGCCAGAATTTACTTAGGTTGACGTAAGTGGACCAGGCATCTGTTGTCTACGTCAGCGTCACTTTTTCGGGGTCAACAGATTGACACTGTCTGTGGAAAGCCACACATTTTAACACGAAAATCCCGTGGGAAGAAACCAGTTGGAACTAACTCGAAAGAAGTTTTCTAACCTTTGAAAAAAGAGGTGTTCTTGAAGAAAGAATCGTCGAAAAATCCAAAGAAAAAAAATTGCTTGACTTAGAGCCGATTTGATTCTTGAGCAAAGGAACATTTTGTTTGGAAAAAGTTTGTTAACATGAGTTCAAGCAATGATGAAAGTGCACCTCAAAGGATGAAGGAATACCCTGAAGAAGGGAAACCCTCATATGTCGTCCCAGTCACCCGCCCTCGACCTCATCAACAATACAAATGCGATGGGTCAAGGGACGGAGCTAGAGTAGCACCAAGACTCACTAGTTTGTGAGTTATACTTCTAATATGCCCACAATGGCCGCCCATATTAGAAGTATAACTCAGTAAAACATGGCGATGCATGAACTACTATTGAGCATGCGGGCCAACGAACACACCCAACCCCAGAAAATGCATTCTACAACCTGTCATAGGGATATTATCATGGTGAAGAAGAGGTCCAGAGCCAAATGGCTGCATACCAACATTATACTGGATGGAAGCCCATCGGGAAATGGAGGTTGAGGTTGATACATCCACCAACTATGACACTGAATGACCCAACGAGACTCCGTTCAACTTTTCTCCAAGTTATGAACGAGAAGATCAGCCTTAGAGGTCCATAAACATCTTCGATAGGCTGAACCCAGGGCTGCCTAGAGATAGACAGGCTCAACCTTCCACTGAATCTAGAAATAGGTCGGCTCAACCTCCTTCCATACCTAGAAATAGGCAATAGGAGCCTCTTCAGTTTGAGAAACAAGACCGATTTACAACAATGCGCTTCAGAATTTTCCCACTAGAAATAGACGTGAGAGGAGAGAGCAAGCTAGAAGGAAGCATGACCTTTCCATCCACCCCCAAAAACTCAGTTTATGAAAAATGAGGATTCTGATGAACCACGAAGGTCCTACGACCTTGACGAAGATGAAGACAATTCACCATTTTCATAAGTGAACCACTTCACGCTCCCCAAAATTTCCAAGTATGATGGGAGAGATGATCCTGCGAAGCATCTCAACAACTTCAAGACTCACATAAGTCTAAGAGGAACCACCCCAACCATGAAGTGCAGAGCCTTCTACTTAACCCTAAGTGGAGCGGCTGAAATATAGTAACCAGATTGCCAGAAGGAAGCATCCGGAGCTGGCCAGATTTCAAAAAGACATTCTTTAAGCGCTTTTCCATAAACAAAGAAAGTGAAGGACCTATCCAACGCCTACAGGATATGCGGCAACAACATGTCGAGTCCCTGAAATTTTTTGTCCCTCTTCACTGATGAGATGACCTATTTTGTGTAAATAACAGATCGGGAGGCTCTAACGACCCTAAGGGGAGGATTGGACATGAACTATCTCTTCTGGAGAGATTAGCTATGTCAACGAACCAAGCCCAAGCCGAAAAAAAAAGCTCGAGCCGAGCCCAGCTTTTTTGGGCCAATGACCCTACCAGCTACGATGCTTTATTGGAAATGATAATATTTGAAATCATCAATGAAGAATTGAGAGATCACAGGAACATGGCTAACCAAGGACTCCTCCCTCCTTAAATGCAAAGAAAAAGAGGCCCAACTTCACATTTGATGGATAATCGGGTCGAGTATTCGACCTCTCTCAATCCTGGACAAGCATTGGCTACAGTGACGTTAAATGTAGTGCCCACTTTATCCTATGAAGAAGTGAACCCTGGTGCTGAAACCTACCCGGACATACCTTATCAAAGAATCCCCAAATGGGGAAAGGTAGGGGACGATGCGCTGAACCTAGAAATAGGCATGAAACACCCCTCTATTGTGCATACCATCACTCCTATAGCTACAAAACTGTTAAATGTAGGGACATTGCAAGGCACCCTCAAAATACCAATCAAGGGAGATCCAGGCGCCTCCAAAGAGATGCTCCTCCTAGGCAGACCTAGCAGCCCATGAATGTTGAGCTGAGACATCCCAATAAAAACGTCGCTTTTAGAATGAGGTACTATAATGTAGAAAGACCTATAGAGGGTCAAAGGCAAAGAAGAAGACTCTCGGTAAATGTTGTCCAAGAACCCATCAGGGAAATTTACACAATTTTTAGAGGCCCATACATTGGGGAGAATCTAGGAACTCCAAAAGAAACTATGACAAGGAAGTGAAGGGACCTTCCAATGACAAGTTTCATAGTCAACAACAACCGAGCTTCTGTTGAAAGAAAGGTGCAACCCATTACCTTCACTGAAGATGATGTAGTTGGTGTTATTATCCACACTATGACGCCCTAGTGGTGAAGGTCGTTATAGCATGCAATAGCCTAAAAATAATGTTAGTGGATAATGGAAGCTCTGTCAACATCATCTTTGAGGCACCTATGATAAGATGGAGGTTGACCACAAACTGATCCCAATGAGTTCACCCTTGTATGGCTTCACAGGCAATAGCATCATCCCAATAGGTAATATTACTTTAGCAATAGAAATGGGGACCACACCCTTGACTGCTCATCATTTCATGGAATTTTTTACAGTGGACAACTACTCTGCTTATCATAGAGTTCTGGGAAGGCTAGTCCTAAAGGAACTATGGGCCATCACGTCAATCTACTATCTGTGTATGAAGTTCCCAACCAAGAATGACATAGCCATGGTTAGAGGTGATCAAAGGAACTCGAGGGACTGTTATTCGAATTTCCTTAGGAAAGTCGAACTAAGAAGTATCAACGTGATCCTCACTGATATTGACATGGACGACGTCCCTGAACAAGGGAAAACCCCTAAACAAGGGAAGGATGTCGAAATAACGAATTCCTCTGAGGAAGAGGCAATCACTCGGAGTTATAAATACCTCTGAAGAATAGGCTATCTATGAAGAACGGACACTTCCTAAAGAAGGGAGAGTTGTTGAAGAAGCTGTTAGCTTGGAGAAGCTGGACCCTCGCATCATTGATTATGAGCCTCAGACAGTCCCTATGGAGGAACTAGAGAGCTTCCAATATATACAAGGGACCTCTCCAAATACCTGCAGGTCGGAAAAAATTTGTCAGTAGAAGCCAAGAAGAAGCTGAAAAGCTTCATGCTAAAGAATTTAGACGTCTTTGCCTAAAAACACGGGGACATGGTTGGCATTGACCTAAAAGTCAATTGCCACCACTTGAAAATTGATCCAAAGGGTGCATCTCATAGGCAGAAAAAGGAGAGCTCTTAAGCTGGAGAGGACGAAGCTTTAAAGGACGAATTTAAGAAACTAATTGATAGTTGTTTCATCCGTGAGTCAATATATCCCAAGTGGGTCTCTAACCTAGTCTTGGACAGGAAGTACAATGGAAAGTGGAGAGTCTGTGTGGATTTCTCGAATTTAAATCAAGCTTGCCCAAGGACAGCTTTCCACTTCCTCGGATAGACCAACTTGTGGATTCGACATCTGAACATGAACTTCTTAGCTTCATGGATGCCTATTTTGGGTGCAATCAGATCCCAATGTTCCTAGCTAATGAAGAGCATACATCCTTCATAACAGGCAATGGTCTTTATTGCTACATGGTCATGACTTTTGGGTTGAAAAATGCCGGGGTCACCTATCAAAGACTTGTCAAAAAGATGTTTGTTAACCTCATTGAGGTATATATGGACGACATGCTGGTAAAGAGTTTGAAGGAAAATGATCATGTCAAGCACCTTGGCGAAACTTTTCAAATATCAAGGAGGTACAGGATAAGGCTCAACCCTTTATAATGCCCCTTTGGAGTTGCTCCTGGAAAGTTTCTTGGCTACATGATCAATCAGAGAGAGGCATCGAGGCCAACCCAGAAAAGATCAAGGCCTTGATTGAGATGAGGTCACCTTACGGACAAGTGTCTCCCTTTCTTCAAAGTTCTAAAAGGAGAAAATAAATTCCAATGAACAAAAGAATATGGGGGTAACCCTGTAAGAGCTAAAGAAACACTTGGCCTAGGCTCCCATCCTCTCCAAGCCAAAGGTAAACGAACTACTGCTGTTGTACTGACAGTAACCCCTGAGGCATTCAATTCGGTCCTGATAAGAGGGGAAGATGATCACCAGCTGCCTGTTTATTATGTAAGCAAAACACTTTTGACTGCTGAAACTAGCTACGTAGACATGGAAAAGATAGCACTTTCCTTTGTGACAGCCTCCCAAAAATTGAGGCCATATTTTTAGCCCCATACTATACATGTGATAACTAACTTCCCTCTTAAGCAAGTGCGGTAGAAGCCCGATACTTCGGGAAGATTATTAAAGTGGGCTGTGGAACTCAACAAGCTTGATGTTGTGTTCAATCCAAGGGTTGCTATCAAAGGACAGGCCTAAGCATATTTTGTGGCAGAGTTCACACCTATTCTAGAAATGGAAGAGGAGATGGAACCTACCAACCTCCTACATAGAACTTTTTTGTTGATAGATCGTCAAGGAAAATCGGATCAGGAACTGGAGTGGTTCTTGTTTGTTCTAAAGGACACAAGCTTACTTGTACTGTAAGATTTAGCTTCAAAACTACCAACAACGAGGCAGAATATGAGGCCCTCCTCGTTGACCTCAGATTGGCCAGGGAGAAATGCAGGCAAAAAGGCTCGTGATCAGCGAGTAGTTAGCCAGGTCCATGGAAATTTTTCCACTAGAGATAAGTCCATGGCTGCTTATTTGAAATTGGTTATAAGTTCATCCCACTTTTGAAAATTTTAGTTAGTACAAATCCCAGGCTCAGAAAATGCTCATGCCGATGCCTTTTCAAAATTAGTAAGAGGTAAAGATTCCGAGTTGCTCACTGTAGTGCTCGTAAAGCATCTTCCTTGGCCTTCCACTGCTATTGGCGAAGACATAATGTGGGTCGAATATACGCCATTATGGATGAAACCAATTACATCATTCCTCAAGGACCAGACATTACCCATCTGAAAAAGAGGAGGCACATTATCTCAGAAAGCGAGCCGCTCACTTTGTCTACTAAGACGATGTGCTATACAAATGAGAATTCTCATTACCCTTACTCCGATGCATAGGCAAAAAACAAACCAACTATGTGCTCCGAAAGATTCATGAAGGGGTATGTCACAATCATACGAGATGATGGTCCTTGGTACAAAAAATTGTTGAGGAAAGGATATTATTGGCCCACCTTGAAAAAGGACGTACAGTAGTTTGCTAAAAGATGTTACAAGTGTCAGTGCTTCGCAACAATTCAGAGGTAGCCTTATCAGGAGTTAAGCATTGTTTTCTTCCCTTGGCCATTTGCTAAATGGAGAATCAATCTTATAGGTTTGCTTCCTAAAGGGAAGGGAAATTCCAGCTTTGCGATCGTCGCCATTGATTATTTTACCAAATGGGTAGAAGTTAAACCCCTTTCAAAAATTATTGAAGCCAATACTTCCAAATTTGGGTGGAAGAACATCATTTGTAGATTCGAAATTCCCCATTCAATTGTTTTGTAAAATGGACGATAGTTCGATAATAAGAAGGTCAAAAACTTATGCGAAGAGCTGGGCATTAGGACACACTTTTCTTCCCCACATTACCCTCAACCAAATGGACAGGTAGAAGCTGTCAACAAAATAATCAAGTACACATTGAAAAGAAAGCTGAATGTTTCTAAAGAGGCATGGGTCGATGAGCTACCTCAAGTCCTATGTGCCATTCGAACTACGAACGTGACTGTTATACGAGAAACCCCTTTATCTATGGCTTACAAGGCCGAGGCCATGGGCCCGGTCGAAGTGGACCTGCATCCCCTTGTCAAATTCATTTGAATGAAATATCTAATGACGAGCTAAGGAGATACAAACTACACCTCCTTAAGGAAAGGAGGGATGACTCTCAAGAGAAATTGGCTATTTATTAGCAAAAAATAACTAGATCCTACAATTCCAAAGTGAAGAAAAAGTCATTCCTTTTGAATGAATTGGTGCTTCAAAGGGTCTTCTTATCTTTCAAAGAACATGGTGTAGGAAACCCTAGTCCCAATTCGGAAGATCCACACTGCATAAGGAAAAGGTTCAGCCCGAAACCTATAAAATTGAAAATATGGATGGAAAAAACCTCATCCAGGAATGCGGAGCATCTGTGGAAGTACTACCAGTAATAATGTAAATATCCAGTTTGTATAGTTTTTGATTCAATAAAATAAGCTTTTATTAAAGTGTTTGTAAATTAGAAATACCTCCTGAGCGAAAAAAGTCCTGGAGAAAGCCTCCGTATAGACGAACTGTCCCTATGCAGAGAAGCATTGACATCTTCGACGAAGAGTTGGATCCCTAAGTGGATCACCTCCCTATTTGCTAATTGTATCACATGCCTCTAACAACAAAAATTGTTAAGGAAGCCTCAGCGTGGACGAACCGCTCAACCCCATGTTCAAGAAAGAAAGTTCACAATCTAAATTAAATTTGCACAAGGTAAAAAAATACTAAAACACCTCCTATTGATAAAAGTCAAAGGGGAAGCCTCTACATAGACGAGCCATCCCTATACAAGGAAGTGTTTGCACTTTGATGACAAGGTGGATCCCAAAATGGGCTACCTACTTACTCGCGAAGTGCAGCATATGCCTTTAATAACCAAAGTTGTTAAGGACGCCTCATTATGGACGAACTGTTCAACCTCATACTCAGGAAAATTATACCTCATTAAATTAAATTGCTTCCTAATTCTCATTAAGTCAAGTTTCTAAAAAATAAAAAGTGCTTCTGCATATATTAGCTGTCCATATTCAGAGAGGCATTGGCACTTCGACGAAAAGTTGGATCCTAAGATGAACCACCTTTGTACTCGCGAAGTGTGGCACATGCCTTTAACAATAAATTTTTTTAAGGAAGCCTTAGCATGGGTAAACTGGTCAACACCATGCTTCTGAAAACAATGAAAGGCAAGCGAACTGCTAACTTATGCAAATTGCAACTAAGCAAGTCTTAAACAAAAAGTCTAAAGTGCTATGCATACATTCGAAAATTTCAAAAACGTAAACGACCTTCTAACACTTGTGCAAAATTATTAGTTCGAAAGTACAATTGAAATAGATTTGAATTACATTGAATGGCATTGCAATGTATGAAGTATAAAAAGTAAATAACAAATAACACAAACATATAAACAAAAAAAAAAGAATTTTATTCATTCAATAAATATTTACAATTATTAGTCGAGGTCGTTTATAGAGAAAATGCAGAAAATCTATCAGCTGTACAGGTAAAAGATGGGGAGCCACAAAGGAGACTATTGCATTAGGGGTCATGACCTCAAAAGTTTCCTCAACAGCAACATCATCTTCAATCTCGGTCACGTGGCTTCCCTCTGCTGGAGTTTGAGGCTCTTGCTCTCCTTCTTCCAAAAACTCCGACCTCAACTCAGAAGTGTTGAAAGCTTGGAAATTGACTTCAATCCACTCCACCATCTCGGTATAGGCGTATCTCCGCCAATAATTAGCAAAGATTTGGTTCCGTCAAGTGAAAGTTGGCGATGTAATGCTTTATAGCATCTTCACCGATCGATTTATCCTCCTGCCTCGTCGTCTCAACTTTCTCTATCAAATCGGAGATCTTATTGTTCAGCCCCCCACTTGCTACTATAAAACAACATTCTCTTTATTGGCCTTCTCATGGCCTCAACCGCCAACTTCTGATGGGCGTTAGAAGTCTCCACTCACTTTGTCAAAGAGTCAACCTTACTTTGAGACAAGTGGACCTCCTTTTTCAAGTTCTCATTTCTGCTAAGGCAGAAGCGAGCTTCACAGACTCTTCAGCCTGCTGCTTCTTCAACATCTCAGCCTCAGCCTTCGCTTTGCTGGCAGCCTCCTTGGCCTGAGAGACTTTATTTATGAATTCTCTATTTTTACATTAAAGGTTTTTTAAGAAGGCTTTAGTCTCTATGGCCACGCCGAAGGCCTTTCCCGTCGATTTACCATGCAGGAAAACATGTCCGCTGTGTTGCTTGTATCGACGAAAGTTTGCCCCTCTCCATCCAATACTTGTGAAAATTGGCAATTGCAGCTTGAGTTTCAGGAGGAATTCAAGCAATAGCTTCTAAAGCCAATTTAACGCTCCTCTTCTTCAGGGCGAGTTTGGTTCTTGGAGAAGCATCGAAAGCGGTGGAGTTGCTTGGAGTCCTCACCCTTGCTCCAGTTTGACGCTCCTCTTCTTCAGGGCGAGTTTGGTTCTTGGAGGAGCATCGAAAGTGGTGGAGTCGCTTGGAGTCTTCACCCTTTTAGAAAGATCCTGCAGCAAGGACTCTAGGTAGTTGGACTCTTCTGTCCCCCTGCTAATGCAGCGATGGAGGCTGCCATCAATTTCACCCTTGCGAGGAGCTCGGATCGTGGGGATGGGGTGTTCGTTGACCACATTCCCACCTTTCTCACCATCTCCAGTGGTGGAGAAACAATGTTTTCTTTTGGGGACCTCATCCATAATTTTCTTCCTTTTGTCTTTCATGGGAGGTCGTCCATCCCCTTCTTGGCTACCAGTTCATGACTGACCCTCTCCACTTGGTCCCTCACATGTTTGGCCATGATAAAGGGCTTCAACCCTTTCCCCCAGAGTTGGAAGTGGCAGCCAGTACAGTGGCCATGTCAGATGTAGGGTGCCTCTTCTTCTTAAAATGTTCTACAAAGGCAAAAGACAAGGTTAGGATGATTATGGAAACAAAATTTATTGTGAAAATGAACACTACCTTTTCGGGCCATTAGACAAAATCCTTCAAAGAATCGTCTAGAAAGGATTAGACACTTAAATTCACGAGAGGATGAGGGGTGTCAGTATATGTTCGCAAGAACCTCTCACTCTTCTTGGTTGAGTTTGAACCGTTCAACGGACCCTACAAGATATTAGAAAAAGGTTAACATCAGAATCATTAATACTTGGAAATCAAAAGCCAGATACAACACTCATGGGCTTCAGAGTAGGAGGTCGAAACTCTCACATGGGGAACTGTGTCACTCTCACATTCTTGCCACTTCACCTTTACCTTCCATTCTTTGATGGAGGAAAAAAGGCCAAGACAAAGGGAGAATGTGACCCCCACGGACATAAGGAATACCAACCATTGGAATCCCCTTTCCTTAAGACCTGGAGTTGAAAAATGGTTTGAAAGACATGGAGGGGCATTTCCTCTCCAATGGAAGTCTCCTTCAACAGAAAATAAGTTCTCAGTAGTTGGGCCCAAGCTTTGGGGATGAGTTGGGTGGGAGCCAACTCGTACAACCTCAGAACGGCTTTAAAAAATGGGTGGATGGGTAGCCGGGACAGTAATGTTTGGGGACCTCAGCTGAAAATTTTCCAATAGAAACGAAGTTAAATACTGCCCATCATATAGTCCATTTATGTCTACCACCACCATCTTCACTTTAAATCCATAACAATCACCACGTCTACTACCTACTCCACTCAAACTCACCACCACCTCCACATTCAACAAACCATCAGCATCACCATCTTCACCTCAAAAAAATACTAGACAATAAATCGTCGCTGTGTTCAACCGATTGGAAACGACGCATGAATAGAGAAAGAAGACGCAACACCACCTTCTGAATTCCTAATTTTTCGAGAAGCTTTAGTGGGGTTATCACAGAGTTCAAAGGATAGTGTGTGTGGTGGGTGACTATGACGGTGGTGGTGTAGTAATAAGCGGCATATAAAAATTGACGGTGGACGATAGTGTGTGTGTGGTAGGTGACATTGATATAAATTAAGTGTCAAGTGATAAGGATAGAAGCGAGCGATGACGACGTTGGATGGATCTAGAAAATTGGGTATGGGAAGAAATGAATGAAGTGATAGGGTAGGGTGGCGTATATCCCTTATTTTTGAAAAGATAAATTTAAATTTTGACTTTTCTGAACTGGAAAGATAGAAATTCGGGATGATTGTAATTTCCTTTTATTGAAATAAGTGAGCTCATTGCACAACCTTGCCTATTAGTATCTAGATAATTAAGATCTCTTTGGATTAGATTGTAGGATTGTAAGATCTTAGCAATTTTGAATAATCCTAGGAGATTACGATTCTAAACTTGATTGGGATCGTAAGATCTAGATGGAAATTTTAACAACCTTGATTTAAATGTTTAGATCGTACGACATGTCTTGCGTAGAGTATAGTTAGCGATAAATATGCCTACTCAAAAAGGGAAAAATGTCAATTCCTCTAGACCATGCGACATGCCTAGTAGAGAGTATTAGTCGGCCGATAAACATATCCACTTCGAATGGAAAAATTACCGATCAGTTTAGACCATGCGACATGTCCTGTAGAGAGTATTAGTCGACCGATAAATATATCCACTTTGAATGGAAAAATTACTGATCCATCTAGACCGTATAACATGTCTTGTGGAGAATATTAGTTGACCGATAATATGTCCACTTCAAATGGAAAAATTATCGATCCGTCTAGACTGTGCGACATGTCTTGTGGACAATATTAGTCGACCGATAATATGTCTACTTCAAATGGAAAAATTGCGAATTCGTCTAAACAGTATGGCATGTCTTTTGGAGTGTTAGTCGACCGGTAAATATGTCCATCCACTACACACATTTGGCTGATGATTTTGAACAATTTTGTGAATTTATATATCCAACTCGTTTAGCGTGCTAATGCTCACTATTTAAAGCTCCATCATTCATTTCTCAAGTAACTTGGGAGACTTCAAGGAGCCTTAAGGATTTTTCTCCATTCTTCAAGTTTTGCCTTATTTTTTAGTGTTCTTCAAACATTTTTTCAAGTTCTTCAGTGGTTGCATTGATTTTGATTCAGTGTTTCGGGAGTTTGATCTATCATAGAGTGAAGTTGCTACTGAGTAGTTTTTTTATGAAAAATGGATTGGAATGATTATTGTGATGTTCCGTACGGAATTTCGACAGATACTTTGCCGACCGGAGACGGGAGTAGGTCTAGCAATCCAAATGAAAACTCATTGCTAGACAAGTATACCAGTTTGGATTGTCCAGACGGGCCAACATTGGCGGGTTTGTTGGTGGTCCGGGGATTTAATCATCTAATGTTATCGATCCAGAAAGTGCAGGCATTACAATTGATCCGACCAATCTAGATCCTGATGGTGGCTATTCAAGACATAGTTTTTATGAACATAGCTGTCCAAGCGAAAGTGATATCTTGTTCACTAAGAACATACCGAGGTAGCTGACGGAGAATGACTTGATAAGAATTCGGGATGCCTATGGTATTCCAGCATCTGTTCAACTTCGTTGACCACGGCCACGCGAAAGAGTTTCATGGAATGTCCCAGGTTGTACATTTTTCTATGAGTTGCCATTTAAAAATGGCTTTCGATTTTCGATTCCTCACTTGGTTGGGATTGTGCTAGAATATTTTGATATTGTACCCAGTCAACTCATGCCTAACTCTTGGCAATTTCTCTAGGCTTTCCAAGTTCTGATTGGGCAGCACGATATCTCATTTGGTATGCCTGAGTTTTTGAATGGTTACTTTTAAGGGAGTATGATGGTGAGAAAGGGCGAATTACCTTAAATGTAAGGAAAAATATCGATCGATTGATAACTGGACTTTCCTTGAGCGATAAAGTTTGGAAAGGGTCTTATTTTATCGCGTTAGGCAATTTGCTTCGATTGGGGAATTATCGTTTGCCTTCGGCATGGTCACGCAGTAAGCTTTGTAGATCGCTTACTCTCAACGTGCTTTACTAATTCAAGGTTTTTATTTCACTTTCTTGCAGGTCTTCACATCAACACATGGTCCATTGAAGGCTTGTTTGTGAAAGAGCGAATTTCTAAGATCTTAGCAATACCTAAGGATCAAAAGGACTGCCAATTCCTTCTGTCTTCAGAGGTTCTTTTTTCTAGTGGCTTGTGGGATCATTCTTCTGCAGAACCACGAGCATTCATTCCGATTTCCCAAGATATAAAATCCCTATTATCATGATAAAGAGAGGTATGGAAATTCTTGATAGTGATCTTCCTTTGGTTGGTCCGCTTAACTTGACTGAACGTGAGATTGTAGATCGAATCATGTCACAAGTGGTAGGGTCTCGCTTAACACTTTGGAAGGAAGAAAGGCGAAAGAAAAGTCCAAGATGTTATCTCATCTTACAACGCTAGCTGACACTCCAGTCCTATCTGATGATTTATTGAGCCAGACCAAGCTATCTGATGCTCCCTCTTCGTCAATCCGCAAACGTGGACATCCAAGGCCATTGTCGGTAAACAATTATTTGATCGTGCTCACCTTTTCCTCTGATTCGTCTGCGTTCTCTAATCCAGGGGTGGTGGCACTTGTCAAAGGTATATTATTTCGTGAAGACCGAACGCGATATGAGCAACTTGGTCCAGTAAAGGTAGCAGAGAACACAATGGCTCAAATTTTCCAGGTATATTATTTTTTATATACTTCATTATGGATAACCAAATTGATTGATGCAAACTTATTTCGTTGATTCCAGGGTCTACAAGGTGCCATTTTCCAGAAAAATAAAGCTGCTGGACAGGCCAGAAAGGTACGCTTATTGCAGGACGCAAATACTTCATTACGTGGAGAAGTTGAAAGTTTGAGGGTTGGGAAGAAAGATGTTGACTTAGCTGCTAGAAAGGCGATAGATGAGCGAGCCGAGATGGTTCGTGAAAAGCTTGCGTTGGAAGAGGAGCTTGCAAACTTAAAGAAATCTTCTGGAGCTCAAATTGCTTCTCTAGAGGACCATCTAGAGAATTGCCAGCTGGAAGTTGAAATAGCCACTAGAGCCTTTCTTATGAATGATTATAAGAAAGGTAAACACGTTAGCTCGAATGTGGACAAAGAGATTGTTGATTATGCTGAATTGTGCCAGATGCTTGGTACGCCAAATATGGTAGAAGAATAGCTAGAAGTCAGGACTGCGTCCGGCGAGGGAGTTGGAATGCCGATGATGGGCAAGCCTGAACTCCTTTGGTAGCACATTTTCCAATTGCGATTCTTGGCGGCATTTCGTTCAGATTGGCATGATGGTGATGGTAGGACCAAACTTATCCAAATGACTTGAAGGCAACCGTGTGATCTTCTTCATCTAGATGGCTTGATAGAATCTACAAGGCCATCTTTATCGACTAGCTTCTAGATTCCAAATAATTTTTGGTGTCTGTACGGGATCTTCCTCCCCGACGTTCGATGCTTTCCATGTCCCTGTTGATGAGGAAATTCTTGATCTTCAATGAGTGATACACTTTTCTACTTGGTGAATCTCATGAGAGCAAAGACAAGTTAGGCTCTCCGATGCATAAGTTAGTGTTGATCCCGATGGTAGTAAAGAATTTAAAAAGGAAAATTATAAAATCATTAAGGAAATAACGAAGATGTCCCGTGATAGAAGGGTAGCATGCTTTGTTTGGTTTCGTTTGGTCCATCCGAAACTTTGTCATTGATTATCCTGAAATCATAGAAAGGTTAGGACCGTCGTGCTATCAGTTTTCCGATGCCTAAGTCAGCACGAGTTTTGAGTGTAAATGAAAATACAAGAAATGAAAAGAGTTTTAGAAGACTTAGAAATAATATTTGGGAAGATGAATGGCATCCAGCTATTGTTGATATCTCTATTGTCCAGGGTGCGTAACTTGTAGGCTCATTGTCCAACGACCTTCGTGATTAGGTATGGTCCTTCCCAATTTGCTGCAAGCTTTCCTGCACCTGCTTATTTAGTGTTTTGGAATACTCTTTATAACATTCACTCGCCTTCTTGGAGTACTCTTCGTAGCACCCACTCGCCTTCTATGTATCAATATGACTTGAGTTTTCTCCCTGTTGCCTTGTTGCTTTCCCTAATCATTCGTTTCACTCCTTGATGAGCGATTTCGTCCAAAGCGTAATCAGTAGAGTCATCCATATGATGGGTTTCGAAAGTTCCTGACATGGTGATTGATGAATAGTAATGGTAAGAGCTTCGTTCATAAAAATGATTGCTAGGGCTCCACGGTGGGCACCAAATTGTAGACGGTGGATTCTACAATTGAGAAAATCGAGTCGGTTAGGCCACCATCAATCCTGCGAAAAAGTAGAATGAGGAAGAAAGACTGCAAAAGATTTTAAGAGAACACCGGTGTGGTGCCGACCGAAGATCCTTCGACGATCAAGTCAGAAAAGCTTTTCAAGGATTATAGGAAGACTAGACCAAAAGAAAGAAGAAATAACTTAGAGTAGAGTAGTTTTTTCTTATCTACCTGAACATAGACTGACCACGAAATTAATAGCAGCGAGATAACCGTCTAGGCAGGATTGACGATGACTTTGCAAGATTTTCTAGTTGGTTGGAACTGAGTTTGATAAAGATCTATTAGGTTGAGAAACCCAAACTGTTTTCAGATAACTTCTACTTGACCTGGTCAAATCATAATGTTATTTGTCTTGAAGATAAATTATTAGGGATTTAGAGTTGACACGTAGGTCTTGGACCGTGTATTTGGCCCGATTGACATAACGAACAGGGCAAATAGATGATGCGTTTATCAAATGGGCCATGTGGGTCTTAATTTTTTTACTTAGGCCGTTTGGGTTAGTGGGACAATTTTTACCACTACAATTTTCATATCGAGAATTATTTACAGATGAAGAGATATCAAAGGGGATCCTTACTACCCAAACTAATCCTCCTATATCTATATATAAACGTTGGTTTATAAATAATATACAAAAAATGCATTTAAAATTTTCTCTCTATCCATAGTAATATTATTTTATTTGATTGAATAATATTTCTCTTTTTACTCTTGATGTTTCGTCAATGTTCATTTCTACACGTCTTTTTTTCGGGAGTTTGCTACCATTATGTGACACAAGGGTTACATCCTGTACAAAAGTTAATAATATACCACTTCCAAGAATAGCTCGTAATGTTGTCTCTTTCAAGATCAGGACCATTTATCATGACTTTTACTTGTTACATACCTTGATATACCTCTGAATTTTATTTGTTCAATAAACTGTTGTCAATAGAAATGTTGACAAAAAAATACAATGGAGAAAAAACAAAAGAAATTTCATTGAAATCATTTTCAATACTCAAAAAAAATTCAATTTAACAATGAAATAATATTTCAATTGTATTGGATTGACACTAGATATCTAATCTACATAAATATTGATTCCAAAAATAAAGGGTTAAAAACTTGAATTGAGAGTAAAAAACTAAGGTGAATAAAAAAAATATTTTTTTTTTACCGCGAACTGGCAAGTTTGAGTTGAATAGGTTGGTTATAGGCTTATAGCACTAATAATCATGCTACATATACATCTTTTTTTACATTATTTTTTACATTGTACCGCGTGACGATACATGGTTGGACAATTTTAAAGAAAAACACACTTTTCCGCCAAACATTTTTTGAATTCTCACACAATGTACACCAAAATGTAATTCATGGGATTTACACTTAGCATTATTCATAGCACTAAACATGCCGGTTCTCGTGATTTTAACAGATTTTTTAAGTTTTCAATATTTGGCCTTTAACTACACCCATTCTCAACTTTTGTAGTTGAACTGACTGATCTGGTTCGAATAACACCAGTAGATGCTAAGAATACAACACCTCACTTAAGGCCAGTGGCAAGCCAGGCCAATCCAGGACAGGTCAGGCCTGTAAACATGCCATCTTGATTCTTGAGACCTCTCTGAAACTGGCCAGGTCGACTCAATCGACACCACTAATTGGCCAATTGCATCCGAGTAAACAGACCACAGAGCTTTTCAAAGACAATCCATATATTTCTTGAAATCATGAAGAAGAGAGAGAATAGCTTTCCTAACAAATAGCTTTGAAATTTACAATGATTAAGTCGAATACAATGACAGCCAAGAGAATAAACAACAAATCACTATAATACATTGATGGCATGGAGAATATTCACACATTCAGTTGAGCACCAGTACATTTGAAACGGGAAAGATCCCTACAATGAATAATAAACCAAAAGATATCTTACTTGTAAAAATGAACTTCCGACTCAAGATTCAGATCAGGTCGCCACCACTGGTGAATACCATGAGCATCTATGAAATCTTGCGATGGAGTGCGATTAACCATCAGATTAGCTGAAGGAATAAGATGCACTGGCTCGTCTGACTCCTTACCCATTGCATTCAATAACAGACCCCCAATAGAGTGTTGGGTAGCCAACCTTTCTATACCTCCTATCCCAATTTCCTCCATCTTTTTCCGGTGTTCGAAGTACCCTATGTACTCCGAGCAAATGTGATCATCCGGGTTGATAAATAGACATGGCAACCAACAAGACAAAGAAACAAATGAGTCTCCTGACCCATTTTTTGTGTCCTTATGTTTCATAGCAAAAGCAAGTCCAGCCGTAATCACACTGCCTGCAATTCTTATGCCATGTTTCATCTTTTCATCCTTGATTCTCTCAATTGGGGCCGAAAAGAATGGCGGGTTGAACAAAAATGCTTCAAGAAAGACGCCACTCTTCGCCATATTCTTCCCGGCAAGCATTGCCATGGCTGACCCTAGTGAATGGCCAGCTAACCAAACACCGGAATTTCCAAATGTGGCCACCACGTGTCGGACAGCTTGTATGGCTATCTCGAAGCGAGATGTCACATGAAGACCATTTCGAATAATGTGGATATCCAATTCGAGGTCTCGTGAAAATGCATTCCCCTTGGTAATAGTGCCTCGAAAAGCGACAACGCATCGAGGGGCTTGTTGTGCTGAAGGGCTGTTGTCTGATGCAGTGCAACTGAGTTCATAGATTGCACCAAAGACAGAAGAATCGGCATCATCAATAAGTTGTCTGTATAGCTGAAAATTGAAGAACTTCCACCAAGGAGGGGCAAGGGCTTCGCTTCCTTCACGCTTCTCCTGACGATCCCGCTCCAAAATGTAAACGCTCTGAACCAAACTAGCTGCAACAGACCTTCGGTGACTGACATTTGTCCTGCCAAAAACAGCATACAGGATCAGGTGCATGTGTGGCTAAACTAAAAAAAGAAATTAAGAATTTAGTTATAAATAAATAAGTTTAACTAAACATGATATGTTGGTAAAAAGTTGGAAATAAGTACGTTACACATTTTGAAAGTAACCCCTACCTTACTATTTAAATAACTTCTTGTACTCGTAAGAAAAAGTAACTTGTTCAAAAATGCCTAGAAAAAAATGCCTAGAAACAAAGTTACTCAAAAGTAAGTTTAAGTAACTTTAAAGCATAACGAAACGTGCAGCAGGTCTTTAACTGTAACAATTTAATTTTCATTCTTAAAAGACTTTTCCCTGGTGAAATTTTGAAAGATCAGTATGCAGGCATAGCAGAGAATTTCCACTACAAAAAATTGATATATCTCAGACTGAAGAAAAAACGTTTCTGTAAGTTATATCAAGAATTGAATATAGGAGGAGGTCACTTTTAGATCATGTTCTTAAACGTCGTGATGCAATCATATCACATCTCAACCGATCATGTATCTTTATAGGCTTTCACAGTTTCTGTTTAAATATTTATAATGATAACATGCGCGCTTTAGGGCGTCCTCAAAATAAGTTTTCAGATACCGCTATACAATTACACTCGTTTTTGCTCTGCTGTCTCACTCAAATGGTGTCAAGCAGATTAGGAAATGGCTGCTTAAGCTTGGTGGATGTTCTTTGAATTAAATAAAATCTTCAGTGTGCCATATTTGCAGCGTAATAAGTCCCCAGATTATTTATCATTACTATTATCTTTTGTTTCATTATTCTTAAATGCAATGTCTCTATAATCCATATCCTTAACAACTCAGATACTTGCAAACATCATAAAGTGTGAATTTCATACCAGTCAACTGTTGTCAGATGCAAGGGTCCAGAATGATCGAAAATTTCCCTCTCCGAGTCCATTATTTATTATTAACTTTGTACTTTTCTCTACTCAGATCTGCACAAAATTATATGAAAAGATGTCATGAGCATTCTAATCTAGTATAGATTTAATTACAAGGTCAGGTCAATCATAAGTCAAATCATAACCAAGAGAGGATGGCATAACCATCATATTAGTACAAAGTCTATATAAAATAACAACTATCAATAAATCAAGTCTTATTTCCAATAAAAGTGAAGTTGGCCACATCAAAGTCTTTCTGACAACTTATTTCGACCAACACTATATATACTCAAAAGTTTAATGAAATCTAACATCTTGCAACCAAATCTCTCTCTTCTAACTCGTTCAACTAGACACATTGTTAAGTAGATTAGAACTTTTTTATGTGTATGCAAAACATCTAACAAACCATCATGTCGTTCCTCCCTTAATTTATCCTTAACCTGTATACCACATCAGGTCGGAGTATATCCCCATTTCTTATTTTTATCTTTTGTATTATGATTACACATTCATCTTAATATTCTACTATACTAATCTTCTGAGAATTGTCCTTCAACATCCAAACCCTCAATACCGAAGTATAATTCATCTAATAACCATAAATAAAACTTGTCTTTGAACTTTAACAATATAAGGACCTAAGCACAAACTCGACACAAACCAATAGTAATAATCATCGCCATCAGATCTTACACTTGCGACTGCTTCATCATATATATCTTTTTTTCTTACATAGTTAATAAAACTCGGTTTTCTCGTAGCACCTGACATAGCTCTTCTGTAAGTACCCTATGATTTGCCTTTCTAAACTAATAAAAATAATAAGAAATCAAACTTCTTTTCAACATGTTTTTCCATCCATCTTCAAAGTACATAGTTGATCTTCCCAACATAAAATTAAACCAATACATTTTTAATTACCTCTTAGCTATATATTCCACATCTCCGTCTCTACTAAAAGCCTCTAGAATCCTTTTTAGGAATCAAAAAGAGTAACCAAATAAAAGTTTACACTACTATGACAGGAATTTCAAAGGCCAGCATAATAACTTGATAATGGTGTTCAACTTTTAGACGTTTTGTTCAATCAAAACACTAAGTCACTAAAATTATATTCTAACTAAGAATAAGCATTGTTTTTCTGAAAGCTCATACATTCTTGCATTTTTTTTATTTTTTGAAAATATTGCACTTCAATAGCTAACATCATAGTAAGCATTTAGTTTTTTTTTTAATAACCGTGGATGTCCAGACCAGTTTGCGTGCACCTCGACTAATTCCACGGGACCCTGAAGTTTACGGCCAGATACTCACCTCAGTGGCCTTGAGGGGACTCGAACGGTGACCATTGAGGAGCAAACTTAAAGCCTCACCAATTGAGCAACCCCTCAAAGTTATAGTAAGCATTTAGTTTCCTTTGCAAAATAGCTCATGAGACAGTAATTAATATTAACCTAGTAACATGCGTCTAGGTTGAATGTCCCATTTGACTTTAACTTCCAAAATAATCCAGTTAACAAAATCAATCAAAGAATATAGGCTCCACTTTTTTCCTATGAATCACCGACCCTCCTACTGGAGCTGCGTGTCATGTCAGTCACCAACACCTGAAGGCACGTCTACAACATGCAACTTGGTGTATCATGAGTGAAAAGTTACACGACTTTCTATCTAATATTAATTATACACACGACACTACACTTATCCAACACACAATGTGGTGTATCACACACGAAAAGTTCGAGGAACTTCAAGTTGAATTTTTTAACACCTCCTATCCATTTTTCTTTTCCCAGTAGTAGTTATATATAGATTAACTCATAGTTATTCATATCTAACAAATAGATACGAATCAATTTAAAGGATTTTACCAACAAAAATCAAAAACTAAAAAGGATTGGTTGAAAATGAAATTAGAAAAATAAAGATAAAATATATAAATGAATTTAAATTAACTTTCTTTGTTGAAAAATCATGTGACTACCTATCCATGTCCGTTCTTCTTAGTTTCAATGTAAAACTTTAAGCTCAACTTTTTAATTTTTTTCCCGTTTCGACAAGAAACATTGTCCTAACAACATTTTACGAACGAGAAAACTTCAAATCAATCCCAAAATAAATGAGTTACACAGTCACTTTCCAGATGCATCACCCACTGCCATTGCCAACCACCACTGCCCCACAACAAAATCTTTTCATTACTTCAACCAAAATCGAACACGAAAAATCATTTTTCATGTAAATAATTACCACGGAAAGTATTTTTCCTTTAGACAAACCGAGTATCAAATACTACTACTAAACAATCAACGGTAAGCAACACACATACGAGTCATAATTAAAATCTGGGACCAAAGTAAATAAAATAAAAACCAAATTAACATTAATAGACAGAAGAATTTGATGTTTACATTAATAAAAAAAAACTCAATGATTTAAGAAAAATAAATAAGCACTGCATACCTTACAAAATTAATTCCAAGAAAAAATTATGAAAAAAGATTACCTTTAACAGAATGTTTATTTGCAATTGAAGGGAAGATGAGATCTGAAGAGATCAGTGTTCTCGGTTTGTTAATTTTATTTTTTTTCTTTTGCGTGTGTTTGATTTTCTTTGTTTTCTGTCTTTATCAATAAAGGGCGTTTTGGATTCCAGCGAATATTATTTATAGGGGCCCGCCATGTCCGTCGTAGTCTTGTAGATTAAGGAAATTGACACGTATTAGCACTAAAATAGGGTATTTATAGAGAGCCGCTATTTTCATCTCTTATTCTTATTTCTTATATACTAGGTGCAAGCAACGTGCAATGCACGTTTGTCTAGTTTATATTTAATAGTTTTGTTTAAGAATTAATTTGTTATTAATAAAGATGTAATTTTTTTGGTTAACTAAATAATTAATGATGTAATGTTTATGTAACTGATAAATAATTAGAAGTGTGATTTTGATGTTGTGATGTAAGTTGGTGAGATCGAAAAAAATAAGCAAAAGTTGACAAATTTGGAGAAATGGCTGAATTGTAAGGGATCCAAAGTTCGGGGACTAAAATGTAAATACTTAAAAGTTGTGCCGAACCTCACGATGAAGATTTGAGAGTGCTCGGAGTCAATTGGATAAAGGAAGACGTCAATGGAATCAAATTTAGTCAAAAGATAATCACAAATAAATTTCCAACCGAAAAGTTATGCTCTGATGTTTTAGTCTCATATTGAGACCTATTTTTGGCATAGAAAGTGATCGAATTGGAGAATGATGTCTGAATCAAAGTTGTAGCCAGATGAGTTAACTTTCTAACGCATTTTGAATCGCCTCAATCGGATATCGGAATATAAAGTTATAATAAAAATACTGAAAGAAGGTGCAGCTGCCTGTTTAAAACAAGAAATTCCGTTACATGGTCCGTTAAAACAACAAATTCCGTTAGTTTTTCCGTTAAAAACAAGAAATTCCGTTACATAGCCACTTTTAATATATATATATATATATATATATATATATATATATATATATATATATACAGGAATGAGCACCGGTGCTCATCTTATCCTAAACACTGATGAGTTGGCACATTAATTCATTGGTGGATAAAGATTTTGTGAGTTCCAATCCACCAATGAATTAATGTGCCAACTCATCGGTGCTTAGGATAAGATGAGTATATATATATATATATATATATATATATATATATATATATATATATATATATATATATATATACTATGTGCAAGCAACGTGCAATGCACGTTTGCCTAATTTATATTTAATAGTTTTGTTTAAGAATTAATTTGTTATTAATAAAGATGTAATTTTTTTTGTTAATTAAATAATTAATGATGTAATGTTTATGTAATTGATAAATAATTAGATGTATGATTTTGATGTTGTGATGTAAGTTGGTGAGATCGAAAAAAATAAGCAAAAGTTGACAAATTTGGAGAAATTGTTAAATTGTAAGGGATCCAAAATTCGGGGACTAAAATGTAAATACTTAAAAGTTGTGCCGAACCTCACGATGAAGATTTGAGAGTGCTCGGAGTCAATTGGATAAAGGAAGACGTCAATGGAATCAAATTTAGGCAAAAGATGATCACAAATCAATTTCCAACCGAAAAGTTATGCTCCGATGTTTTAGTCTCATATTGAGACCTATTTTTGGCATAGAAAGTGATCGAATTGGAGAATGATGTCTGAATCAAAGTTGTAGCTAGATGAGTTAGTTTTCCAACGCATTTTGAATCGCCTCAATTGGATATCGGAATACAAAGTTATGATAAAAATACTGAAAGAAGGTGCTGCTACATGTTTAAAACAAGAAATTCCGTTACATAGTCCGTTAAAATAACAAATTCCGTTAGTTTTTCCGTTAAAAACAAGAAATTCCGTTACATAGCCACTTTTAATATATAGAAGATATATACTAGGTGCAAGCAACGTGCAATGCACGTTTGCGTAGTTTATATTTAATAGTTTTGTTTAAAAATTAATTTGTTATTAATAAAGATGTAATTTTTTTGGTTAATTAAATAATTAATGATATAATATTTATGTAATTGATAAATAATTAGATGTGTGATTTTGATGTTGTGATGTAAGTTGGTGAGATCGAAGAAAATAAGCAAAAGTTGACAAATTTGGAGAAAGGGCTAAATTGTAAGGGATCCAAAGTTCGGGGATTAAAATGTAAATACTTAAAAGTTGTGCCGAACCTCACGATGAAGATTTGAGAGTGCTCGGAGTCAATTGAATAAAGGAAGACGTCAATGGAATCAAATTTAGGAATAAAGATGATCACAAATCAATTTCCAACCGAAAAGTTATGCTCCGATATTTTAGTCTCATATTGAGACCTATTTTTGGCATAGAAAGTGAACGAATTGGAGAATAATGTCTGAATCAAAGTTGTAGCCAGATGAGTTAGCTTTCCAATGCATTTTGAATCGCCTCAATCGGATATCGAGATACAAAATTATGATAAAAATATTGAAAGAAGGTGCAGCTACCTATTTAAAACAAGAAATTTCGTTACAGAGTCCGTTAAAACAACAAATTCCGTTAGTTTTTCCGTTAAAAACAAGAAATTCCATTACATAGCCACTTTTAATATATAGAAGATATACTAGGTTTAAGCAACGTGCATTGCACGTTTGCTTAGTTTATATATAATTTTTTTGGTTAAGAATTAAATTTTTATCAATAAAGATGTAATTTTTTTGTTAATTAAATAACTAATAATGTCATGTTTATGTAATTGATAAATAATTACACATTGTGATTTATTAAAAAAAGAGTATTAATAGAATCTATAACATCGTCCTATATATAAACATCGCTCATAGTTTTATGAAAGCTGTTTGAGATAATTTTGATTCTAAGATAACGATTCAGCATTTTCATTATCTTGCACTGCTTCAATAGAGAGGACATTAAACTGCCTATATTTTTTCTCCTTTAATTTCTCTGGATCTACATAAACTTGAATCTTCCAAATTTCTTTTGATAATTTCTCTGGAACGCTTTTAACATATGGTCGATTTTCCTACAAAATAAATTTTGAATATGTTTACATAATTAATAAAAAAAACCCAATTATTTTTAAATAACTCATTATAATAAAAATCAAGTTTTGAAGAAAAATTTAAGAAATACCTCTTCAGCATGTCCCATCAATTCAACTGTTGAACAACCAAGTACATGTTCTTCTACTTCACCAAACATAGTAGCAGCTAGTTTTTCAGTATTATCGTCCAGTAGAACATATCTCCTAGCACTTTAAATGTGTTGAATATATTAATTTTAATTTGAATAGTGTTAAATTCTAAATTAAATCAGACATCAATTTTAAATTAAAATTGTAAGATACATACCGTGATTTGTAGACCCATTGACTTTTGCAATATATACAAATGAAACTTTCATTATATTTATATCCAGTTCCTTTATTATAGTCAACGCATGACATGTAATAAAATACTTGGACAAATTCAATCACATTTATCTTCGCCCATATCCAGAATTTTGCTTTCTACATTAAATCATAATCAATTTTTACAATGAATGTTAGTGTAAAAGACAAAAAAATGTATAAGTTTTGTATTTCGTACTATTATATTATATCAAATTTTGCACTTAATCATGAACCTTTTGTACATAATAAAAAAATAGATAACATTACATTACAATACAAAACTAAATAAATAAATATTTTTTTCATTAAGTTCAATGTACCTTACCTAATAAATTATTAGTATTTTTAAACTGATAATCTTCACGTCCATTTTGTTTTTTTAGTTTAATTTTTTCCTAGTGACTAAAATGTAGTAGGTACAAAGCATTTTGCATTTCTCGTTCATTTATTATTAGATAATGGAATTCCAACAGACACAACATCAATTGCCACAAACGGTGGCTTAACTGCTATTTAATGGAAACAATAAAACTAACGGTGAAAAAAGATTTTCCGTTAAAACAACCAATTCCGTAAGATTTTCTGTTAAAACAAGAATTTCCGTTTCATATGCACTTGATATATATATATATACTAGGTGCAAGCAACGTGCAATGCACGTTTGCCTAGTTTATATTTAATAGTTTTGTTTAAGAATTAATTTGTTATTAATAAAGGTGTAATTTTTTTGGTTAATTAAATAATTAATGATGTAATGTTTATATAATTGATAAATAATTAGATGTATGATTTTGATGTTGTGATGTAAGTTGGTGAGATCGAAGAAAATAAGCAAAAGTTGACAAATTTGGAGAAATGGCTAAATTGTAAGGGATCCAAAGTTCGGGGACTAAAATGTAAATACTTAAAAGTTGTGCCGAACCTCATGATGAAGATTTGAGAGTGCTCGGAGTCAATTGGATAAAGGAAGACATCAATGGAATCAAATTTAGTCAAAAGATGATCACAAATCAATTTCCAAACGAAAAGTTATGCTCCGATGTTTTAATCTCATATTGAGACCTATTTTTGACATAGAAAGTGATAGAATTGGAGAATGATGTCTGAATCAAAGTTGTATCCAGATGAGTTAGCTTTCCAACGCATTTTGAATCGCCTCAATCGGATATCGGAATACAAAGTTATGATAATTCAAAATTTAAGTGTGTATTTTATTAATAATCAAAATTCATATTTATAGGATTTAAAATGAGAGGTACGATTGGAATGAAATAAACTCTCTAAATTAGATAAGACTTATCTATGCATGATGATAAGACTACATAATCATCAACATTTATCTTATTGTTTTACAACACTCATCTTTTGATGATTATTTGTACAATAACTATCTCATTCTAACCTTATTTGGCAAAAATTCGATGGGAAAAAATATCAACAAACGAAAAAATAGTACAAATAATTTGGAGTAATAAATTTTTGCCTCGTTAAAACCATGTCAAGAAAACTCAATGAAGTAAAACTTGATCGAAGGAAAAAGAGTGCAGCTACTTTCACTGATTTCAATTCTTGTATCAAGCGATCCATGTCTTGTATGGCAATGTCTTCAATATTGATATATTGTACGTCAATGTCTTCAAATAACACCATCTTCATATGAAATATTTATCAATCTTTGATGACTATAGTAACATAATATTCCAAAACTAGCTCTTGTTGATCTCTTCAAGAGTTTTATACATATCAAAATATTATTTTGAAGGTAAATATCTTGTATGTTATGTACATTCATCACGCAAAGAATATGACTCGTTAAAACCCTATTAGGAAAAACCTATGTGGGAAAAATCCAAATGAAGGAAAAAGAGTACATTATTCTTTTGAATACGACACAAAAATTGCCTCATTAAAAACATAGCTACGAAAACCCAATGAGACAAAACTTTGGTCAAGGAAAAAAATGTATAATGCGTATTCACTCTCCCTTATGTGATAATATTGTTTGAATTATGTTTCGGCATACCAAATCCTTCCATAATAGTATCAAAATCATACAAAATAAATTGACTATAATCACATTTATAACATGCATATCAAATTTCATGCATTGTCAGACTCATAGAATAGAGATTTGTGATTACATCCAACACATGATAATTTATCTATTATACAAGTTTTCGAGAAATTCCTCATGTCAAGAGTCGTACATTTCATATCACGACTTTACTTTTTTCCTTTTTCTTTTCACATAAGTATACACTTTTAGGTGTTCAAACTGTAGATCCAGGAACTTCAGATTTCTCTAATAAATTTAATTTGCTAGGATCGCGTCGTTTTATTTGGCGAATCATTATTTCGATCATATATTTCGACGAATTTATTTCGTTTCCTTGCTATTTATAATATGATACAGTATATCATGTACACAAGTATTGTTGATAACTTTTTCTTTTCTATTTTCGATTATATTTCTTTTCCCATAATGAGTTACATAACTTATTGAAATATCTCAATTTTCAATATATCAAATACCTGAACCTTTTTCTGGGATTTTATAATTTATTATGTCTAAATGCTCATCAATAGTATAAGCTTATTTAATATGACTATTTTTACTAATTGCTCCATTTTTGTTTGAAGGTTTTATATTAGAATTGAATATCATCACGCTTCAGGCGTGCCATTAATTTTTCAAATATTATATTAACGAATTGTCGTTCAAAGAGTCAATTCGACTTGGAGCATTTAAAGCTAGTGTGTGAGTATTGTTAATCTATTTGATCAGTAAATGCATCTAAATAAATTATCTTTCGAACTTCTTGTTTGAATGATCTTTTGCGAGAGTTTAGATAATGATACGTTTGTACATTGTTTCTAATTTCTTAATTCATCCCCTTGATACTGAAAGAATTGTCAAAACAAATTGACAATCAGCAAACTGTTTTATAAAATATCTCCCGTTAAGGCTTGGATGTTGTATAATGTTCCAACTACTCGTATATTCTTAGCATTTTTTACTTTCTTTCTCAATGCATTACGGTAGATCAATTTTACATATACTGCATTATCAAAATAATTAGATAAAAAAATTATGCTCTGACTATAAGCCAATAACAACAAGGAGATTTATGACTTTGTTCTCAATTAAATTAATTGGGCGTGTTTAACAAGTAATAGTGTTAAACTATTTATCAACATTTCAACTCACACTTAATAAAATGTTGAGATTTATGCACATTAGCATTAACAAGACATGCTGTCTTAATTGTATAATCGAAAATTATGCTTATATTTTAAAATTTGAGCAGTAATTTTGTAAACTTCAAGTTGCAAACACCATAGAATCATCTAGTATATATATCAGATCTATTAGATACAAATAATATTTAGATGGTCAACATGGAGGATGATAGGCCACATTTATCGCCCTGATTATTTTTCATAAATATAAGATATTCAATTCCTATTTAAACTAGTGATATTTAATGATATATTGTCAATAAAGAGAACAAATAATATATAGGAATTCATTAAATTGAAGAATCTTCTGGTTCTTCATTGAATATCCATTTAGATTTTTAATTTTGCATCATTATTGATCAAGTATGGTCCAACTAGTCATGCCAAATAATAAAGTCAAATTGAACATGTGGTTCAATATAAAATATAATTCAATACATTGTTCGAAATATGTGGTACTTCGAGAGTACATTGTATTATATTATTACTCCTTCAAAAGCAATATGTCAATATTTTTCAGGTTTATTGAAAATTATAATTCATGTTCTTTAAGAGCAAGTAAAATCATGGCTGGAGTTGGGACGGATAAGCGAAAAGGATTTGCAATAACTCATGATGTTACTTATGTATAAAGGCAGATTATGTGTTCTTAAAGATGAGGGATTGCGGAAAGAAATTCTCGAAGAAGCACACTCTACTCTTTATGTATCACATCCAAGCGGTATGAAAATATATCAAGAATTTTGAGATACATTTTGATGGAGAAATATGAAAAGAGGAATATGAATCTTTGTACGTATGTATGGTCTGTGAGCAAGTGAAAGTAGAACATTAGAGACCTTCAAGGTTTCTTAGACCACTAGATATACCAAAGTGGAAATGGGAACACATTACCATGGATATCGTGTTAGGATTTTCAAGATCCTAAAGGAAACAATACTATCCGGGTAATAGTGAATCGTCTTACAAAGTCAGCCCACTTTCTTCTAGTTAAGATGACATTCACCATGGAACAATATGCACAGGTTTATGTCAAATAAATAGTCAGGTTACATGGGGGTCCCGTTATATTATTTCAAATAGAGACCCAAGACTTACGTCAAAAGTTTTAGAAAAGTCTACAAAATGCTATGGGAACAAAATTGAAATTTAGTACCGTATATCACCAACAGACTGATGGACAATCCGAAAGGACAATTTAGATATAAAATAGTTTTCAAGAAACTTTAGGAATGGTACCTTATGAGGCAATATATAATAGGAAGTGCAGATCACTTATCTATTGTGATGAGGTTGAAGAAATGAGGATTCTAGGACTTGAGATCATTGATCGAACAGTATAGGCTGTGGATAAAATTCGACACAAAATTAAGGCTATTCAAAACAGGCAGAAAAGTTATGCTGATGGGAGGAGAAAAGATCTTGAGTTCCAAATCGGAGACAAAGTATGTAGCTCCAATGAAGGGAGTACTTAGATTTGGAAAGAAAGGAAAATTGAAACCAAGATTCATTGGACCATTTGATATATTAAAAAAAGTTGGAAATATGGGATACAGACTGGCTCTACCACCAGAACTTTGAGTAGTACATAATGTTTTCCATGTATCAATGTTGCGAAAATACTTATAGGATCTTAATCATGTGATCAACTATCAAACTTTAGATGTACAACATGATTTAACCTATGAAGAAATGACAATGGCGATTTTAGACAAAAAATTCATGTACTAAGGAACAAGAAAATTACTTTAATCAAGGTACTATGGCATAATCATGGAGTGGAAGAGTCAACTTGAGAAAAGGAAGATGAGATAAACGACAAGTATTCAGGACTCTTTACTGACCTAAGGTAAATTTCGAGGACGAAATTATTTTAAGGAGGGCATGTTGTAAAACCTCGAAATTTTACGAGTTGTGTAGCATATTTTCAATTGATAGAAATGCCATGTCTAGTCAAGTCGTTATGCAAGTCAATTTGTTATACCCAACAATTAATTAAATTTATATGATTTCTTAATAGTTGATGGATCAAACTAGGAAAAAAAAGTAGGAAAAAATTCATTTCTCCTACTTTTACTGTACATTATTTCAAAAATAACAAAACAACTTTCACATTTCAAAAATCAGATATTTTGACCTATACATACACATATATATAAATATATATATTTATATATAAAAAGATATATATATATATATATATATATATATATATATATATATATATATAATTAACCCACTCCCACCTCCACCACTCCTACCGCTCCGACGACCTCTCCGATGACTACTCCGACAACCGTTCCGGCGACTACTCCAATTTCAGTGACTATTCTGTTAACCGTTCCGAAGGCTGCTCCGATTTCGGCAATTGTTCCAACTACGACGAATATTCCGGCGACAACTCCACCACATTTTTTTGTACAGTTGACATGATTTTTTTTGTACGGTCACAACCCAGGTCACAAGTCACAACGCAGGTCACAAATCACAACCCAGGTCACAAGTCACAACGCAGGTCACAAGTCATAAGTCACAAGTCACAACGCATGGTTGTTTGTTTATAATGATTGATAACACGATAAGGCTTATGTCTTACATTTTTGTTGATAGTCACATGTTTATTTCAAATGGCCACAACACGGGTCACAAAATATTTTGCACATAGCTCTTTTTTTTTATATTCACAGGTTAATTTCAAATGGTCACAGCGCAGGTCACAGAGTTTTTTTGCACATGGCTCAATCAACCAAATAATTGGTCGCAGCTCACAATAGATCTTGAAAAAATTACAGGTCACAGTATTGGTCATAATTTGTTAGACTCCAAGTCCCATCTCATCCCACCCACAACCATCGCTGCTACGACCTCCACCACCACGACCACCATCACATCCAACATAACATGGTATCACCGGTCACTGCAATTTTGCAAATGTACAACACAACCTCATCGCCACCACCGTCTAACATACCCTAACCCTACTCCGTAGCCACTACCACTTCCGGCAACTCACAACAACCACTATAGCCAACGTTGTCAACAAAGCCAGCAACTCACCACAAATCAATACCACTTCACAACCACCGTGACAGTAGCAACCACCGTAGCTTACACGAGTTCGGACTGCTCCCCTGAGTTGAATAGGTCCCCTGCGATTGGGTTGCCACCGCCAACAAAAAACCCCCCCAAAAACTAAAAAAATCGATTGCCCTCCGCCAACACCAAATCCAACGCCGCCACCTCCAGTGCCACCATCACCGTCGATACCTCAGTAAAACTGCCTGCAGTACGACCACCACAACCCAAAACCACCAAAATATGGAAAAACAATTAACTTACCACAACCACCACACCTAAAATTTTTTTTTTTTGAACCATTAATCAAAGCAATCACCTCCGCCAACGTCAATGATGCCGGGATCTAGGGAAATCTGTGGGGGGAATGAAGGATCGTAGGAGACCACGCAGCTACTTATAGCATCGATGACGACGGGATCTAGGAAAATGTCGAGGATTTACTACAGCGGTGAACGATGAGAGCTGCAGCGATGATGTCACCCATCGACGCCGCGTGTAGAGACATGGTTCTGGTGGACGACACAGCGCGAAGGATGGTGCCGGCGTTGTCAGAAGGCGATGGTGCCGGCGGGCGAAGGAGTTCTGCTGAGAGAGAGAGAAAGAGGGAGATAGGGGGTGAGGGAGTTCTGCTGAAAGTAGTAATTAGGGATTTAAAATCGTGTGGGGGTGGGGTGTATATAAATTAATTTTTATAATATTATTATTAATATTTAATTAAATATAAAAAAACTTGTATCAATATATAAAATATCTGATTTTTGAATATTAAAACTTGAAATATGATTTTTGAATTTGAATCTTGAAAAGTAGGGAATTGGGTAATTTTCACAAAAAAGTATTAAATTTTATACTTTATTTTATTTGAGCCACATAGTTAATTTTTGAATCAGCTAGAATTACCCTATCAATATTAGGCTCAGTTTAAAGCCCATAATAAATTTCGAATTATGGACTCAAGGAAAAGATCATTTGAATAAGTTAAACTTGAGTTAGAGCCAATTAAGAAAACTACTTAGCTAATAATATTAGTTTTCGATTTATACTAAATTATTATAGTAATATTGGACTCGTTTAACAGCTTATAATTTATCATGTATATTATCTAAGAGAAAAAGACAATTTAGATAAAATCAAACCAAGTTAAAGTCGATCCAAGAAAATTAAGGTTAAAGAATTTTTAAAGAAACTTAATGGATTACCCTTGTTAATTTAAATACAAACCATTTATTTTATTTTATTGATATTATAACTAATTTGATATTAATCCCATCTAAAGTCAATTACTAATTAATATTAAAACTCCATCTTTACTAGGTTAGTGTATATACAGTCACGTGTGTAGATAAGTATGGCATGACAATTCGGATAATTTCAAAATTTGTTTGATATAGTTTGATCAAATACGTTTGCTTGTGATAGACACCAAATCCTAAATGAAGTGTTTAAATTCTACAAAACTATTCAATTAATTCATTTGTTTTTCCTCCTAGTAATTCTTTTGTTCCAATCTCTCTTTGCTCCTCTATAGAATATTAATTTTTGCAAAGAAAAATTAGTATATTAAATCTTTGGATTTGCAATCAATGATCTAGTTTCCTGCAATTTTGCACTACACATTCATTTTTAAAAGGTGAGGTGCTTAGTGCTATTAGTGGTTTGTCTTCATTTTTTCAAATACGTTGTTATGTATGAATTTAATTACTTTAGGTTAGGGCTCATTCAGGAGAAATCATGATACATTTGAAGGCATACATACGGGTATTAGTTAGCCTTCACGTTATTTTGCAGCTCTTGCTAGAATTATCATTTTTCATGGTGTGCTCATTCTCATTTTATGTTGGTAAGAGAATTTATGCATAATTGCATGTTTGATTTGAATGTGGAGTAGCAAGTATCTCATTTAGTATAATCCGTTATACTCATCTCTCTTTATTTACAAACTTCAAGTAAAAATTAGCATGCTCGATAGCGGTGTGCCAGTAGTCCAACGAATTCTTGTCACAAAGTACATTATTTGTTGAATTTGATTAGTTTTGGAGAAACATTATAATTTTTAATTAGTCCTAGTTTTATAACTTGTTAGAACTAGTTTATATTAATTTTTTGATGAAATATATGATTCCAAAATGTTCCGCATATTTTATTAAATCTAATTTATCTTTTATTAAAAGTCATTCAATTTTTTTTTAATACGTCATCATATTCAAATTTATTTTTTTAAGCACGTTAAGAAATTCGTGTTTTGTAATGCTTCGGGTTGCTAGAATTCAAGGCGTTACATCCATCTTCATCTTTTTAACAACATTTTTTAGTACGTTTTGAAGGGAAAAAAAGATAGTTGCGTTGTGGTTGAAGTTAGAACAATTATGCATGACTAAAAGTTTGAAAACCAAATTGCACATGAAGCAAATGTTGTATTTTCATCGTGTGGCAGAAAACGGATCATTGGAAGATTATCGACTGTGTTCGAGAAGATCATAGATGATTTGGAGACTTTAGAAGTAAAGTATGATGAAGAAGATTTGGCCTTAATCCTTTTACGTTCGCTGCCCACTTCGTTTAGAGATATGATCTTGTATAGTCGTGATACTCTCACCACTGAAGATGCATATGATGTCTTGTTCTCAAAAGAGAAGATGAAGTATCTAGTTGAATATGAGGCCAAAGATGGAGAATGCCTTATTGTTCTTGGTGATCAGAGAAGGGGTAAGTCGAGGTCAAATTTCAGTAATCAGGTTTGTTATTATTGTAAGAAGAAAAGACACGTTAAGAGAGATTACAATAAATTACATACCAAAAGTAATTTGACTGTAAATCATGGGAAGCAATCAAATACTTCAAACGAGACTAACATAGACGAAAAAAATTTGAGTGATGGAGATGTTTTGACAATTCTTGACATGGAATCCAAATCTGACGAGGAGTGAATTTTGAATACAGCTTGTGCATTTCATATGTGTCCCAATAGAGATTTGTTTGAAACATGAAACGATGATGCAAGATGTCGTTGTCATGGGTAACAATGAACCTTGTCCGATACCTGGTATTGATAGAGTCAGATTGAAGCTGGTGGATGGAACTTGTTGAACACTTGATCACATTCGACATATTTTAGACTTGAAGAAGAATCTCATTTCGTTAAGTACTCTTGATTGAAAAGGGTAACGTCCTTCGGAGGAGGTGGAGTTTTGAGGGTTCGAAAGGATGGTGTTATATTGAAGGGGCGGAAGAGGTCCCAGTTACACATCTCTCAAGGTCAGGCAATATTTTTGAAGAAAAGTCAGCACAGATTTAGTATCGTGGTGAAGATTCAGTTTGGTACTGTACCTTTGGGATTTGGTTCGAGGTCCATATTCAAGAATACTACTCAGTCGAGTTTGGAGAATATGGGTAATTTTACTTTGCCACCATTACCTTTGGTTCCATCATATTCAACTGTTATAGATAGACCCATTGGAGATAAGTACATGGATGTTGATTCGGTTGCACATGCTTTTAGCTTTTTTGAAGGTGTTGAAACTAGCCAGGCCTTCGATGAAAGTATTGGGTGTTGATTCTACTACAGGATGTGCTTCGACACTATTTTGTAATTTTTAATTCTTTGTGAATTTTGGAGAAGAAAGTTTGGCTCTTCTTGAAAAGTTCGTGTTTTTCGTTGCAGACAGATTTATTTTTCCAGATGAGAAATTTTGGAATTTCGTTCGTTGCATCAGAATTTGTGTCAAGGTGGAGATTGTTGAGTTTTTTTTACCCAAATTATGTTGGATTTTAGAGAAAATATTTTTCCTTCTTTCCACTTGTTTTTATTGAAAAAATATTATTTCCTTTATTCCACGTAATTTTTTATCTTGTTTTCATCTTTGTGGTAAGGTTTGGCATATACCCATATAAATACTAGACTCTTTTCACAAGTTTTGTATTACTGAAATATAGAATAATTGTATAGGAACGTTATTGTATTTGTTTTCTTCATATTAGTCAATTGAATAAAATACTTCATTCATCTGTCAATTAATTCTTTGTCTTTTATCTTGTTGTTCGTTCGATCATATACTTCATATCGTGTCATGTATATTACTTCGATCTGTTTTATTTCCCAACAGATCCTGCCTCCTAATTCTACGTCTCATCCTTTCCCGCCTTGTTACTGTTGGAATCGGGAAATGGTTACTTAAGATTAGAAACTGCAACTAATGAAGACTTCAGAATGAATTTACCATTATTTCGACTCTAGAAGCTCTCATGAACACTGCCTTTCGGTAAAGAATCTGTTGGGTTAGAAGGCTTGGTAGATAACTTTCTTCTCTTCTAAGGTGAACGCAAGCAAATCTTCATCATCATCAATCCTTCGTACAATATGCTCTCGTGCCCCCCTTAAACCCAGATTCTAAAAGAGTTTCATCCTCTTCTTCCAATATCCTTTCATTAGCCTCATTTTTTTGTTACGAAGTTTCGAGAATTGAATCTACACTCACACTTCCATGTCTCGAGTTCATAGACTTTATATCATCCAAAGCAACTAGAATATTCAATTCCTTCTTCAAGTCCAAATATATATTCTCCAATGATTTCATCGTATCTCCCATATCATTTATATTCCTTTTCTTTTTCTCTTCATCCTATGCACTCCATGGTTCGAAATTTCTCGTGGCTTCCCAAATAAGTCTACCCGATGGCTTCTTCTTTTCATGAATTAAACTTAGTACCCTTATACATATAATCCCACAAGTTGTACAAACGAATGCTCATGGGAAGCATATTACAGGTAGTTATTTGCTCATTCTTTGGCTATTGTGGCCGTGGAATCTTTGCCGAATTGAAGTCCATTGGATAATACTTGTTTAGTACTTTTCTTTTTCCCATTCTAATCAAAATTCAAACAAAACAATTGTTAGAAAATAATTAGTTTCAATAAATTGCAGAACTATAAAATACGGAAAGTAGAACTTATCGACTAATCGAGTCTCGTGGCATCACGATGTCCTAAAGTGAAATTGACCGTAGTTAACTACTGTGACATTTGTCGACAATCACTCCAGTATACAACAATCAAACAAATCACTTGTGCAACAATCACGAATGATTTTAGAACTCTTAAATGTACTCCAGAAAAAATGAATAAAAGAATATCAAGTATGAAGAATCAAAGTATATAAAATGATATTTCGTTTTTTGATGTGTTTTTTTTCCAAAAGCAGATCTGTGTTTATATAACCAGAAAATATAACTGTCTCCACCATGATCCAAAAATATTTACAATTTTAATGGGTTCAATGGGTTATTTTAAAAACGATCATATTATATTGGTTAGTTTGACCCATTAAATAAATTTGAAAATGATCAAAATAAATTAAAAAACATTATTTTAATCTATGCCCAATCAAAAACTTTTTAATTGTCGCCTAGAATGTGAGCTGAACTCCTGACAATAATTTGCCTAATTTCCCGTGATTTCTTTTGTCATGAAGTTTTCCGTGTTCATCTCCCTCCTTCGAATGCGATTCATGATCTACACTATAATTGGGTTCTAAAAGTAATTAGGATGTTGTGGTAGTCGACGTTGAAGAATTTTTCGGCGTTGTAGGTGATTACATAAGGTTTTAGATTTCTTATCTCTCCGTTAAAGATAGAGATAGAAAATGAGGATAAAGTTTTCGAATTTCTTCTCTCTTTAGATGATAATATGATTGATATTTTCCATAAATATAAGAATAGTTAATAAAATAGTATATATATTATTATTACATAATTATTAGCCCCGGTTAGGAATTAAAATTTAGATTTTAATTAAAATCAAAGTCAACAATTAATTTTAATCATATATTTCATGAAACCTACAACTTTTCAACCAGACATTACATCAAATTTTATCAAAATCTAATAAAAATCTAATTTTAATCCCCACTAAATAGGGATGGCAAAAAAACTCGATACATGTGGGCCCCGCCCCGAACGGGGTGGGAATTACCCGCTTAATCGGGCATTCGGGTCTTGGATGCGTAGGTAATTTTGCCTCGGGTGGGTTTGAGGCAGGTACGGGTAACAGGTGCCCCGCTTAATTTTATTAATTTTTTTTAGAATTCAATACTTTAAATAAAAATTTTCACGAAATTTCATTTGTTCTAATAGAAAATGACAACTAAGATTATCTAAAAAATATGACAAATAATAAAAGCTTTAGCTTACCAAATATATTTGAATAATTTAACTTTTAAAAATAAATAAAGTTTAAAAATATATTATTGTCTCACTCTAATGAATGTAGTCAATAAAATGAATTATCAAAAATTTTAAAAAAATAATAAAAAATTAAATGGGGTAGTAAACGGGGCAAGGGTCTCGCCTCGCCTTAAACAGTTAACGGGGCTAGGACGGGAAATTGCCGACGAGCGGGGGAGGTTGCCCCAACCTCGACCCACCCCGTTGCCATCCTTACCACCAAACACTAGCTTAATATTATATATACAGTCCTTGTTTAGTGGCCATTTTTTTGGAAAAAAATATTATTTTGAATAGTGAATTTTTGAAGAATGCATGATTAAAAAATAGGGAAAAGTTTTGAGATTACGTATAAAATATTTTATTATGTAAATATGTATTAAAAATGAGAGTGTAGAAAAAAAGAGTTTTGAAAGAATAGAAGACAAATGGAATTTTAATATAAACAAAAATAAATTACAACCCGATATTTGAAAAAAAAAAAAATCATAATTCTTATCTCTTTCCCCGAAACGATATGAGAGCGAGAAAGCTTCTCCATCCTTACAAACTTGTGTGGGTATTTATTCAGGGGATAAATAGCACAAAATTTCCATGCCTTTCATTATTATTATGCAAAGCGTCCATATATTTCATTTTTGGTATTTTCATCCTTAATTACATTTTTGATTGCGTAAAACGTCCTTCCATCCGTTTCTATCCAAATTCGTCACTAGTGAACGCATGGAGTCATTTCTTTTGCTTTTTTAAGTGGAGTTGTATTTTTGTCTTATAATATTTGGCTCTTTATTTCAGAAAAGTTGTCGTTGGAGTCCCAATAAAAAACAAAAGTTAAATAAAAAACCCCCAAAAAAAAAAGTATTGTTCACATTCTTCTCCATCCACCCACCCCCAATCAATATTCGCCGGAAGATGGAGTTCCGATGCTGAATCATCCTCAATAGCGCTCAAGCTCATTTTAGCCGCTAGAGATGGGTGAAAGCTGTGAAACTGTGATGCAGTCCCACTAGCCAATATACGGATACTGTGAATAATATTGCGAGAATGAGTAGAAATGGCAACGAAAAACGAAAGTGTAAAGGGAGAAGAAGACGAAGCAGGGAGAGTGAGTAGATATACTACCCAAGAATGTTCTTTTGTTGATGAGATGCAGATCTGATCCTATGAAAATCGATGATCTTGTTTGAATATTCTAGATTCAGTTCCATTATCATATTACCGGCTTCCACATGCTCTTCTCCAGAATTAACATAGGCTGCCTTCTTCCAGATCCTTCACCAGCACATGCCTTATTCTAGATCCTTCTTTAGTTTGTTATGTAGTTAGGAATTCACTCTATAAATAGAGCTATGTACTTCATGTTTTATTTGAGCTTGATGAATAAATAAATTCTCCTTCTATCATCAGTTCCTTCAATATGAATTTTCATATTGAATCTATCTTTCAATTTTAGTTTATGATTTCAGTTCATTTTCTACTGTAACTCTTTCAATTTCAGTTTCTGATTTCAATTTCTTAAGATGGTATCAGAGCGAATGCTCCTTCCATCTGCAATCCTATCAGTTTCTTCAGCCTTCTCAAATCTGGAATGAAGAAATCTGCTCAAATTTCATCAGATATTCAATTTTTTCCTGGTGATTTGTCCACCAAGGTGTTGAGTTGTGGAGCTGAGAAATCTGAAGTCTCAGTTAACTACTGCAAGTCAGGTGCTAGCAAGAGTATTCTGGAATACGCTGTACCTGACATTAATTTGGCTTGCTCGAAGCATTTCTTGATCTGTAGCTTTCTGGATGATGTGCTTCCCTTCAAGGTGTTCGATTAACGTTCCCACTAGCGAGATGGATTGCACTGGTGGTTTTACGCTAGAGTTTATTTAGCATTTTCAGTTCTTCTTTCATTCATCAATGGTGATGAAGTTTTCCTTCAACAAGTCCCCGACAGAGCCATGGATGCTCTTTTCTGGTTGAAGTATATTGCTGTTTTTTTTCCTCTGGAGTGCTTCTCTTTTCAACCCCAGGCTTCTTTGCTATTCCATCTACAAGTCAAGATGTTCCATCTTGAGGGGGGAGTGTTGGAACATTCTAGATTCAGTTCCAATATCAGATTACACGGCTTCCAATGCTCTTCTCCAGAATTAACACAGGCTGCCTTCTTCCAGATCCTTCACCAGGACATGCCTCATTCTAGATCCTTTTTTAGTTTGTTATGTAGTTAGGAATTCACTCTATAAATAGAGCTATGTACGTCATGTTTTATTTGAACTTGATGAATAAATAAATTCTCCTTCTATCATCAGTTCCTTCAATATGAATTTTCGTATTGAATCTATCTTTCAATTTCAGTTTATGATTTCAGTTCATTTTCTGCTGTAACTCTTTCAATTTCAGTTTCTAAACTTGAAGATATTGATGAAAGCAAAAAAGTTGCAAGCATAATAACCTCAATGGTATCTTTTCACTCTAGTGCTGAAAAGGTAATGAATCTATCGAATATAATTAAATATATATTGAAAAATGAAAAATAAAGTAATGAATGTGTCAGATATACATTCATCATAACTAAAAAGTTGACAAAATAATTAATAATAATACTATTCAAATGGTTCAAATGATATATATATATATATATATATTGAAAAGTAAGGTATTATTGAAATAATTAAATACATATTGAAAAATAAAAAAGTATAGTATTATTGAAATAATTGAATTATAGTAAGGATAAATCGTCCAAAAAACGATTTTCATATGATGTGATATTTAATATATTATAGATTACAAATTTTTTTATAGTCAATAACTTTTAAAAGTATTTTAGTAAATTTAACTTAGATATTAATGTATGTCATTAATAGATAAAGTAATCAAATGTGTCTGAAATTTTTAGTAATTATATTTATTTTCGATGAAGTTATTTACTTTAAAATATAGCCACTCAAGTTTCGCACTTTCACACTATTGGTCGGATTTAGGAAAAAAAAAAATTAAATCCTATGGATACCATGAAGTGCCAATATGTCACCAAGCAACATTATTTATTAAGTCAGGTAAGCCAAATTGATTAAAAAAATGTATTTATTTCTTCTTAAGTTGCCCAATTAATGCAATGCAATTACTGATCCCATGAAGAGCAATCCCAGATGCCAAATCAAGTGTTTACTAGAAGATAATTCTAGCTGGTTTACTTCTATCTAATATGTTTATAACACTAGTTAACATAGACCATGAACAAGTCAAAGAAAATGAATGAGCTGCAAAAGAGGAATATTGAAGTATAAGGAATTATTAGTGAGACAAAATACTTTGTAGTATTTTTAACATGATTCACAATTTTTTAATATCCAATCATAATATTTCAATTGTAAAATTGCTCTGATATTGATAAACGTTTCGTATGATTCTTCGTCATTTAAAACGTCAACTCCTATCACTTAGTTTATGTTCCGCAAGCTATTATAGGGGGTATTAGTCATTCAAAAATCTTTCAAGCTTACTAGTGTTCGCCCATTGCCAGTCATTGTAATTTTTTGCTTTCATCAATTGTAATTTTCGCTTTCATCAATCAATGATCAATTCACTTTCAATGCAAGCTTTCTACATAGTGTAATCAAATTTTCTTTCGTCCCGAAACGATCGAAAAAAGGCGGAAGGTAATCTAACGGAGCAGACTACTACCGCACGGTGTTCATTTCTATGCCAAGAAGAAAGGCTCCCCGTGAAACCAAGTCTGGGCATTCCTTCCAGGCTATGGAGTATTGTTGTGGGCTCCTTCTGTATTATGTCTTTTGGTATCCTAGGAAATATGTTATAAAAATTAATTATTGATTTTGACTAGTAATTTTAATCTAAACCAAACATGGCATAATATGCATCAGAACTCCATTGTACAATGAAGTAGAAGGCCCATTAGACTAGACTCGTGATAAATAACATTACTCCAACGAACGAAAAATTTAACTTTTTTCTTCTTCTTTAATGTTATTCATTTTTGTCAAGTCCAACAGATCATTTCGATACGGAGAAGAAAAAGATACTAAACTTGTTTATCAAGTTATCAAGTATGCGTACCTTTTGAGCTTTGTACTTCGTTTGGCATAGATTTCTTTCAAGACTGGAGAATCATATGGGATATCAATTTATAGCTTTTTGGCTATTTCAATAAGTGAAGGAAATGCTAGTTCGAACCCAATAGGCATATGCTCAGCATTTTCATCTTCAAACTTGTCCATAATACAGACAGACAGTCTAACAAGACACTGTTAATAAAAGACAGAAAAAATATGCTCTCTCCACCTTTCCTAAAATAACCCCGTCTCCTTCACCAATTTTCCGGCCAAGCCCTAGATCTACAGCCGCCGCCTCACTTGGTGGAGTTAATCTGCTAGTATAGCTGAACCTCCAGGCGATAATAAAGACTCTTCACCACCCAATTCCAAGAACAGTAGCTCCTCTCCCACTGCTCCTATCTCTTATGCAGCAGCCGTCTCTTCCTCCCTGATTCGGCACGATCTTTCCACTATCCCTGTGATGGACATAGCTGTTTCACTAAGGCAGCCACAATGGAAGGAAGGAAAACACGATGTAGTCTTTTCCCCCTTGGAGTTACAGAGATCTGAGGCCCCTTTGCAGTTTGCACTCATTGCGAAATTTTCGAAATCTCGACCTCGTATGGATGTTATTCGACATCATATTAGCACCAAATGGGGATTAACTGCAATTCCTATTGTCAGCTTCATTGATCGACGCCATATACTGATTAAATTACAGAATGCAGATGACTTCTCCAAGGCGTGGACGAGAGATTCTCATTCTATCGAAGGCTCTTTATTTCGGCTATTCAAATGGTCAAGGGATTTTAATGCCACAGTGGAGTCTCCGGTTACTCCAGTCTGGATCCGGCTGCCCTTGCTCCCACTGAATTTCTGCATTCCTTCCTACCTGCAGGCCATTGTCAAACCTCTTGGTAAGTATTTGGATACTGATCTTCCTACTATTACATTTACAAGACCCAGTTATGCTAGAGTGTGTGTTGAGATTGATATTTCGATTGCAAGGGAGGATGTGATTTGGATTGGATCTGATAATGGAGAGGAATTCTGGCAAGAAGTGGTGTATGAGAGATCCCCTAAATATTGTGTGCATTGTAGGCTACATGGACATGAGAGGTTTGACTGTAAGAGATTGCATAGGCAGAATTACAATGGGGCCGATTCTAAGCAGACAGATCCTAAAATTACTCCACCAGGGCCTACTGATAAGAGAGGTGACTTGAGTGTGGATATCCTAGCTGAGGGAGAAAAGGAGCCGGTTTTGAATGCCGATGATGGCACTGATAATGGAAAAAGTGGTAGTGTCGCATTGAATCTAAAAGAGCAGACAGATTCAACAATTAATCCCTTTATGTCAGCTGATAATAGAAGTAATCTGGGAGTGAAAACCTCAACAGAAGGAGAAAAGGAGGAGAAGGAGAATGTGATTGCTGAAACTAATGATGGAAATAATGGTAGTGTGAGCCCGAAAAATCTGGTTACACATGACCATTCGCATACACTTAGCGGCAGCCCTACAAGAGTGGAATTCCATGATGTTGGACAGGAGGATATTCTGGAAGAAAACACCCAGAATAAGGACAAGCTCATACCGGGAGAATAAGCACGAATACGTAACTGGGAAGGAAGTTATGCTTGTAGAAATAGGTTCTCCTCTTAATGGGAACTTTCATCTTGTCAAAAAGGGAGCTTTGGCTTCACCGCAAAACATGATCCCCACTAGAGAAATGGATAACATTCCTATCGGCAATTCCTTTGACGCCTTGGTTGACACTTTAAACTTAGAGGCACCATGGCAGGCTGGAGGTGATCAGACTTTAAGACCAGAGAGGGATGAGGTTTACCACTCAGACTCCGATACTCCGGATATCAGAGCCAATAATCGACGTCATAGGAAGCTCAGTTACATCTCTGACCTGCTGGTCAGAGATGCCTCTCAAAACAATTTTTAATGAGTGCATTCCTAGTATGGAATGCTAGGGGGGTGGGCAATGCTACTACAACCCGTCACCTCAAACTAATTTATAGAAAATATAATATTGCTTTTCTAGCCATTCTTGAACCTATGTTGCCTTTTAACAAAGCTTCTCATTTTGCCAGAAAGTTAGGTCTTCCCCAGGTTTTCTCCAATGACAGTGAAGGAGGAAAGGTTTGGCTTTGTCTCCCTGGCAATCATAGCTTCACAGTTCTGGGAGCTACTGATCAATTTCTTGCAGTAACTTTGGATTGGAAGGGAGTATCTGTAGTGTTGGTGGTGATTTATGCGAAATGCGATTATTTGTTGAGGAGAAATCTTTGGTCATCCCTTTCTCATATACTGTCTATTAATTTGCCTATCATGTTGATAGGGGACTTTAATATTGTGAAAACTGACGAGGAAAAACTTGGAGGTGGTCCAGTTTTGCGTGCTGCTAAACAAGATTTTGTACAATTTATTGATACGAACTCGTTATATGATGTTCCTTTCACAGGTTCTCGGTTTACTTGGCACCGTAACAGGAATGGTTCGTTATTATGGGAACGCCTTGATAGGGATCTTATCAATCATAACTGGATGGCAACTTTTCCTGACTCTATGGTGGTACATCTTGAGCGTAATCATTCCGATCATGCACCCCTTCTGCTGCGCACAGAGGAAGAGAATAACAGGGGGCCTGTGAGCTTCAGATTTCAAAGAATGTGGCCTCGGCTTTTCTCCCTATGGTAACTGAATCCTGGACAAGACCTTGCTCCCTTTCTGGTATCGCTCGGGTGTCTTATAAACTGAAGAGACTAAAGGCTGATTTAAAACTCTGGAACAAAGTTGTTTTCGGTAATGTCTTTCAGAAAATTAATGAAACCCGTGACAAAATCCTTATTATTGAAAACAGTGTTCACTCTGATCACACTGTTAATGCTAATCTCACAGCACTGAAGGGAGAATTAAACAGTCTGCTACTACAGGAAGAGATCTATAAAAGACAACAGTCACGAATTAAATGGTTATCCAGTGGAGATAAGAATACGGCCTTCTTCCATGCCTCTGCTAGGCAAAAGAGATCGAAAGCTATGATACGCAGTATTAACACTGATGCCGGTATTCTTACTGACCAAGAGGATATGCATGAAGCTGCTATTGATTACTTTAGCAACCACCTCAAGGCTGAGGATAATTCTACAATGGACTATAGGGAGATGACTTCTCTTATACCAAGATTAGTCACTGATTCTGACAATAACATGCTTTTAAACGAAGTTTCTGATGTAGAAGTTCATGAGGCAGTTAAGGATATATCTGAAGACTCTACTCCGGGGCCTGATGGCTTTACTTCATCCCTTTTTATTCATGTCTGGCCAGTGGTTGTTGAAGATGTCGTTATGGCAGTTCGAGAATTCTTTCGGGGTAAAGAATTAATTAACGCATTGGGGGCTTCAATTATTGCTTTGGTGCCTAAATCTGAAGATCCCAAGACTTTTCAAGATTATAGACCTATAAGTTTATGTCAGGTATTCTACAAAATCATATCCAAAGTGGTTGCCAATCGTTTGATTCCGATTTTACCTAAATTAATTTCTATGAATCAAGGTGGGTTTGTCACTGGTAGAATGATCTCTGAAAATGTTGCACTAGCTCAGGAGTTAGTACATAACTTGAATAAGCGTTCTCGAGGCGCCAATGTGATTATGAAAGTAGACATGGCAAAATCTTTTGACCGGGTTTCTTGGGGATACTTGTTAGCAGTGTTAAAGGCATTTGGATTTGCTGATACTTGGGTCACCCTCATTAAAAATGCTATTTCTTCACCACGGTGTTCAGTTAAAATTAACGGTGCTTTAGCTGGATTTTTCACTCCCTCTCGTGGGCTTAGGCAAGGTGATCCATTATCTCCATTATTATTCATCCTTAGCGAAGAACCTCTCAGTAGGGGCCTAACAAAACTTTTGGAAGATGGCAGAACAGCTCCTTATCAGGTTCCTGCTACATGTTCTCCTATATCCCATCTACTTTATGCGGATGATTTCTTTGTGTTTACTAATGGCACTCGACGTAGCCTTAATAATTTAATGGGTTTTCTCCGTCGTTATGAAAGTATATCTGGGCAGTTAATTAATGTGGCTAAGAGTTCTTTTATAGCTCACAAGAGAGTTGCAACGTCTAGAAAGCGCATCATTGCAACCACCACAGGATTCAAAGAAAACTCCCTCCCGTTTACTTATCTTGGTGCCCCTCTCCATTATGGAAAACCTACTTCCTCTATGTTCACTCCAGTGCTTGATAAAATAAGGAGAAAATTAGCGGGTTGGAAAGGAAAGCTTCTGTCCATGGGTGGTAAGCTCACTTTGATCAAATCAGTATTAAGTTCCATACCTATCTATTTATTTTCAGTGGTCACCCCACCCATAAAAGTTGTTAAAGAAATTCATGCTCTTTTTGCAAACTTTCTTTGGGGAGAATCTGAAGATGGTTTTAGACGTCATTGGGTTTCTTGGAAAAATTATGTTTTCCACAAGAGGAAGGAGGCTTGGTATTCGCAATCTCTCAGAGGTGATCAAGTCGCTTCAATGTAAAATGGCATGGAGAATTCTCACTTCGCACTCCCTCTGGGCTAATTTCTTGAGACAAAAATACCTCAGCCATCATTTTGACATGGCCAACATTCCTGTAAGTATTAAAGATTCATCTATATGGAAACATCTTTCCCATATATTCCCACTCATTTTAGAACACAGCAGATGGCTTATCCGAGATGGCAGTGCTCTTTTCTGGTATGACAATTGGAGAGGTTCGGGTAGTTTATCCGCACTTGGTTGGACTATCATTTCCCCAAGTTTAAGACTTCATGATGTAATCTTAAATGGCAAATGGAACTTGGACAAACTTTTTTCTCTGGGTGGTTCAGCTTTGGTGGAGGAAATCCAACGCTCGCAAGTCCATCTTCGTAAAGGTAATGATGAATTAATTTGGTCCCCTTGCAATAATGGTTTATTCTTTACAAACTCAGCTTGGTCTCTTATCAGACCTACTAGATCTTCCACTCTTCCTTACAAGATCATTTGGAACCCCACCATGCCACTAAAAATTTCTGTTTTTTGTTGGCGCCTTTGGAATAATGTGGTTACTGTCGACGAAGTGGTCCGGGGTTGTGGTATTCCAATCGTCTCCAAGTGTCAATGCTGTCCACAGGGACATGAAGAAACAATAGATCATGTCTTCGCAACCGATTCTATTGCTCTTCAAGCATGGCAATACTTTGGTAAATTATTCGGGCTTCGAGTTTCTACGAATATTTCTTGGCGGTCTGCGATATTACTTTGGCATTCACAGTTTGGCAGTTCATCACAAGAACATCTTGTTGCTCAACTTATCCCACCACTTCTTTCATGGGAGCTGTGGTTGGCCAGAAATTCTGCAAGATTTAAGGAAGAAGCTGTTAATTTGCACAAAATTTGTGCAAAAGTTACTCGTTGGCTGCACGAATTAAATGGTTTTCTTAAACCTAGAAAAAAGTCTCTCTCCTCCTTTTTCTCACAGGTATTACACATCCCTACTGTACCAATACGGGTAAAGACGCCATTCCTTGTAAAATGGTTCCCTCCACCACATGGATGTTACAAACTAAACATTGATGGGGCAAGCGCTGGTAACCCAGGCTCAGCTGGTTGTGGGGGATTACTTCGGGATAGTCAAGGTAAAGTTATTTTTGGATTTTATCATTCCCTTGGGATTGGTACTAACACTCTAGCAGAGGTATCAGCACTGAGAATAGGCCTTCAAATTTGCTATGCACTGGGCATAGATAGAATTGTAATAGAAACAGATTCTAGCGTGGTGGTCCATTGGTTTCATCATCAAGTTAACATACCTTGGTCTATCCGTCTTATTTGGGAGGATATTTTGGAATTTGCTCTTGTTATGTCTATTGATGTATCGCATATTTATCGAGAAGCTAACCAGGCAGCAGATTCATTGGCGCGTCTTGGTGCTCAAGGTATCTCAAACTTCTTAGAATCAATATCAAGTTTCCCTGTTTCTACTATTGGTTGCATCCGCTTGGATAAGTGCAACTTGCCTTGTTTTCGTTTCCCGTCGTTGTAATGAGGTTATATTGTAAGGGAAGTAGTACTTCCTTTTTTACTGCTTTACTTTATTTCTGTTGTAAGGGAAGTAGTACTTCCCCTTTTCCTTCTTCGTTTCTTTTCAGTTGTAACCACGGTATTCCTCCACCACAAAAAATGGCATATTAATAAAATTTCGGAGGTACCGCCCTCCTTCCACTAAAAAAAAAAAAAAAAAAAAGCTTGTCCATATTTTCTCTGATAAATTTTATCCCTACATATCACATGAAAATCACTTAAAAAAAAACCAATTTTTGTCCACGTATTAATTTTCATCTTTAATTTAAAAATATGTGTTGAATCTCATCCTTAATCTCTCGTAATATATTTAAGTTTCAACATTAGAGTTAAAGTTGTTTAAAAATATATACTCTTTTTTGAAAATGATAAAGATATGTTACATCGTCTGAATTTGTGAGACGCAAAGTGGTCAAAGATTAAAAAACTAGCTAGCAATGTTTGTGCCAATCTATATATTTGACAAAACTTTGAAGAGATTTGCGGAAGACTTTAGAAATATAGAGAGGATTTTTTTGTTGGAATATTGTAGAATAAAGAAGAGAGATTGAAATAATTTTGTAACTAGATGTCTCACTTAATAAGATATAAAAACTTATAATAGTTGAATAAAATTTCATAGAAACATATTTATAAAGAATAATCTACACAAAAAATATGAACTATAAAATAGAATCAATCTATATCGCCCATTTAAAGGATGCAAAATTATAAAAGGTCCAAGAGGCTTCATTTGTAACCAACCAAATTAGAAGTAGAATAATAGCTAAATACTGAGAGAGTTTTTAAAGTGCAACATAAATTTTTTGAGACTTTATATTTAAAGATGCATATTATGACCCCACTAAACCAATTTCTTGGCTTAGCCCTCGAGTACAAATTCACACTTTTTCCATAACCTGTGTATTGCAGTAGCATTTATTGACTATTGATAAATTTCTCAATTAATTCTCAGAAAAAATTATTAAAAGTAACTTTAACACTTTTTAGACTAATCGAAAGAATAATTGTTCCACGTCACATCATTCACTCTCTTCCTTCATCCGAAAACCGTACACTCTCCTTCATCTGAATATCATACATCTCTTAATATCGTGTAGTGTGTATACAAATATATCTAAAATTCACATATACACAGATCCATTTTTCAAATTCAAATCAAAGAATCCTAATGCCCACCCTCACATCACATCAAGACTCTCTCCCCCTCTCCCTACTCTTAATACCATACGCACTTTACAAATGTATGTAAATCAATAAATAAATATTTACACACTAAGAAGTCTTGTTTTTTCCTTTTTATAGAAGGATACTAATCTAAAAGGACTTTCCTTTTAATTCTATTTCAAATCAAAAAAAAAAAATTGTCCATTAAAAAATTTCTTCGAGATCATGATTGTACCTACTAACTAGATTATGTATTTCATATTGCAAATATATGATCCCCAATTATTTCATTATAATTCTCAAGAAAATATTTTACTTCTCCCTTAGACAGTGCCATCTTTCACCCCCTTCAACTCTTGAATTTAAGAAAAATCTTTTACTTCTGTCTTAGACAGTGCCTTCTTTCACCTCCTTCAACTCTTGAATTCAAGAAAATCTTTAACAACAGAAAAACATGATTCCTTCAGGACTCATCGAAGAAGTCTTATCACACTTATCAGTGGAATCCCTTATGCGATTCAGGTGTGTATCAAAAAATTGGTGCTCTATAATTGACAGTGATCAAATCATCAAAAAGCATTTGCATCAATCCATCACAGTACACTCCAATCACAGCCTCATTTGTGGAAGCATGGAGATTGGACTTTATTCTGTAGATTTGGAAAAGAAAGGGTGTTGTTTTCCCTTCAATGCTCCAGTCATCACCTCTGCTCAGATGAGACAAACAGAATAAAGAAAGGAAAACATTGACCATTGACGATGTTCTTTTATTATTGAGATACATAGAAATTTTGTCACGTCATTGATGAGAAGCATTAATAGAGAGTGGCAATCAACCCCTTACTCAGTTTATTAGATTTCTATAAGCCTAAATTTTAAGATTGTTACATTCGTAGAATATTCTGTGCCACCTAACAAAGTGATCTAAGATAAACTTCGTATAATCAGCAGAAAATCTCCAGTTATACATGAGAAAACAAAAATTATAGGATTGGCACCATCTAGCTAAGAGTTCTGAGTTCATACATAAGATGCCAATTTTGAAAAGGAAGCTGCTATTTATTTTCTTCTTGTGATGATAAAGAACATCTAGTTCAGGCACAACACTTGACTGTGTTTTGTAGGTTGTTTTAGAGATTAGAAACATCACTTGTAAAAAATCTGCAGTGCATTGATTTTTCTCTTTAATTTCCTTTGTCTTCCCTTGGTATAATGGTTCTACAATATATATCCCTGGTCTTCAATAGCATGCTCTGCCATTTTTCAATAAATAAATATATCACGTTGATCACCTCGTGGAGTAGAACGTGAATATGCTTGGTCCCGTTACAATCGGCGTACGGGTCCCACTCAATATGGGACTTAAAGTTGACACATTTCACTAAACCATTTCCAACAGTCTTTTTGATGGTCACTATGATTACTGGAGTGTGTTGATGGACTTCTTGAAATCAAATTATTACCGACAAGTTGATTATCTGGCAGTTACGAAGGCCAACATTTGAAAGATCTTAAGGCTAAGAACTATTAGTTCCAAGCCATTGAGCGATCAATCTTTGAGACTATCCTCTACAAAGAAACCTCAAAGAAGATTTGGGAGTCGATGAAAAAGAAGTATCAACGATCACCCATTCATAATTGGAGTGAAATTCGCTACTTCCACTTGACGAAAATTTCTACACGTCTTATGAAAATCAGACCACGATGTTAAATTATCGAGTTATTTAATTGAATGTTCATTAAACTTATCCTTTAGTTACACATAGCTTACTGAACAAATAAAGGTTACACATTGCTTATTAATCTACTCAAACTGTAATCCATCACTGAGATTAATGATGAGTTAAAAATTAGATTTCTATTGTTTGATTTGCAATAATATAGATACCCAAAGATTCCAATAGACGAACTCAAACTGTCCAAAATAATTTATGCTTTACTGTCAAGTTATTAATACATACGTAAACTCTTTTTTGGATGAGGATATATCATAGATTCAAAAGAACTCTTTTTTTTCCTTCTTATTTCGAGAAGGATACTAATCTAAAAGGACTTTCCTTTTAATTCGAATTCAAATAAAAAAAATTCAAATATTAATCAAACATGCATGACACGTTCCGATTTAATTAATTAATCATACTCCAATTAATAATAAATTATAACTCTTATATTTTTTTTACGGTTTTAATTTTGAAGCCATTGAAAGGACCAAATGAACCCAATTAAACTAAACTCCAATAAATTAATCTTGACATAATCAACTCTTATTAATAGAAATAATTTATTAGTTACATTCTATTTCACTAAAAAACAAGAATATACTTTGAATTTAATTGAAATTACTGAAAATAGGTAAACAATAATTATATTTTTTTGACTTATTTTTCTTGCATATTATCCTCGTTGATCATGTTAAATATTGGGAAAAGGTAAAATGACAGAAATGCCCTTTTTCATATAAGTATTAAATCCTCAGTTTCATTTTCTTTCTGACAATCTCAAGTAATCATATTATAATATTAATTCAATAGTCAATGTCGAATAATTGAGACCAAATTTTTCTGTCCATTAAAAAAATTCTTCGAGGCCATGATTGTACCTAGGGCTGTAAGCAAAAACCGACAAACCGAAAAATCGAACCGAAACCGCAATTTCGAAACCGGCGGTTTGGTGTCACGTGGACCCGTCAACGAAATGGTTTTGAACCAAACCAAACCGGTCAAAAATGGTTTGGTTTAGGTTTGAGAATTTTAATTATGGATTGAAACCAAACCGGACCGGCGAAAAATATATAAAATAAAAAATTGATTTTTTTTGAAAATTTATCCAAAATTTCAATTTTGTAAAATTGAATAATTTTGTCATTTTGTAGGTATTTTTGTCAATTTCTAATTTCCTATTAATTATTAAGATTTACGACCCGCCCAAACCTAATTATATATAAAAAAAGGCCCAAATTTGAAAGAAGTAGCACTAAACAGCTCAACCCAAGTCCATATACTCACAAGTCACAACCCTAATCTTCCAATTTCCATTACTCTCACTCGCAACTCGCTGGTCGCAGCCTCGCTCCCCGTGGCGCCTCCTGGTTTCCCCCAAATCGTCAACGCCCTCGAAATCTCGAACCTCCCAGTCGCCGGTAGTGTACGTTCATCGGTATTATTAGACTATTTCAGGTTCTTGCATATTTATTTGATCGTGAGTAAGACTTACAATTGAAATTTTGTCACTTTCTAGTTGAAATTTGTTTACGTATTTATTGATTGTGAGTAAGGCTTAAAGTTGAAATTCGGGCTATCGGGTGCGCAAAAGACATTTGTTTACATATGAGAGAATATGTATAATTCCGTGTTAAATTGCAGAAAATGAAGGTGGGTATATATAGTGGAATGGGGGAGAAAAAATATTTGCAGCTTGTCTTTTGGAAGCCATTATTAGATGGATCCGTGTCTTAATTCTTTTTTTTTCCAATTTGCTAATTATTATTTTTTTTTGTGAAGGACAAAATTGATCATGAGTTCTGTGACTTCTTGAGTATGTGAATGTTTCTTCCTTTTGCTAGTTCTGTGAGTTCTGTGACAACATTTGATCTTTCTTGAGTTCTGTGACAAAATTAATTCGTTTATTCCTTTTGCTAGTTGAAAAGGGACATTATTATGTTTTTTTGGACCTTATATTTATTTTAGTGGACTTGTATTGTATTTTTATCGTAAAGTATTATCCTAAAACGTCAAAAGGGCGAATAAAAAACTATGTTTTAGTTTATTGTGATTTTACTTTTATTTTGTTGGTATTTAAATTTATAGTAAATATATTTAGTTTGTTTTAGATTTATTTCTAGTAAGATATAAATATATATTGAATTAATAGCATAAAAGTAGATACTAGATAGGAAAAAAATATACGCGAAATCGGCGGTTTAAAACCGGACCAAACCGTTAGGTTTAGGTTTGAGTTTTTTTCAAACCGGTCAAAACGGTTTGGTTTAGGTTTTAGTTTTTCTCAAACCGGTCAAACGGTTTGGTTTGAAAATTTGTCAAAAACCGCAAAAATCGGACCGCTTACACCCCTAATTGTACCTATTAAATGGTTTATGGATTTCCTATGGTGAATATATGGTCCCCAATTATTTGATTATAATTCTCAAGGCACATAGATATTGATCAACACTCTCACTCATTGATACATCAAAGAACTTTAAGCTAGTAATCGAGTTCAATTACATGTTCAGAATTAAGGTATTATGTATAGCGGTCAAGTAAAATTGATTCATGTGGTTAACTTTATAAATTAAATGTCACATGATGCCGTCCAATACATTTCAAAATGTACACTCAATAGTATTGCCAATGTCAAGATCAACTTCAATAAAATTAGGACAATCTTATCAAAATAAAGTAATCGTCTTTACCAAGCGTGGACAATAAAATTTAAATTGAATTATAAATCAAATCTTTCCATGCTTAACAACTAAAACGCTCGATTTATAATATCAAGTCGATCCATGAATAAAATGCAATTTCAAATCAATACAAATAATTTATTGAAAAAAATTAATATTTTATTTCAAAATATCACAAGTACCAATAAATTTACTCGACTGACAACCTTTATCCAACTTCTTACTACTTAACTTAGCCCTCAAACACACTCCAAAATCCTCGAAAGAGGACAGAATCTTGTTAAAATTTGTGCAAGAAAATTGATCGTTGTCTTTAGAAAATACGTTTATATTTTTAGGTCAACAACTTGGTGCTATCTATGAGAACACTTATAAAAATTGCGAAAAGAGCACGCGTGAGTTCACAAATCGGAGTGACATGGAACTTCCGCTAAGGTGTATAGCCAACGTGGCTCCACCTTAGATTATCGTGTTACACAATTGTTTGTCAAATAATATGAAGATATCCATAGAATTTTAAAATTTAAATCCACAAGTCACATGATACGTCCTGATTTACTAATTTAATCCATTTAGATATTAAAAATTGAAACAAGTCTATTTGCAAATTTGGAGCTTGTTTGGTAGGGATTTTTTGGGGGAAAAATTGATTTTGAATAGTGATATGATGGGAAATGTGTGGTTGAAAAAGAAGAAAATATTATTGATGTGATGGAAAATATTATTTTATTGAAGAATGTGTGGTTGAAAATGAGAATTGATTTACTGTAAAAAATGAGAATCCCTATCAAACAGGCCCCAAATCTTAAAACAGTTTTGACTCCTCCAACATTGTAAAGACTTTATTTGACTCCTCCAACATTGTAAAGACCAATAGAAATTCTTAATTTCTATGTTCTATTAAAAAAAAATTGTTCAATGAAAAAAAAATTAAAAACAATCAATAAAATAATTTTATATTAGATGTTATTTTGCAGCTATTAAGTTGGGGTAGGTAGATCGACTCTATGCCTTCTTCCTTACACTGTAGTCTTATTGAAAGGTAGACATTAACTCTAGTGTTCCCACTCTACCCGCTTCAACACTACCCTAGTTTCGACATCAAGATCAAGAGAGTTGTCTCGACAGAATCAATCGGGATTAAGAGAGACAACAACGGAGGTAGTCAACCAAAAAGTGAGTGCAACCGTGCCAGGTTCGGAACAATCAGAGCCTGCGTTATTGTTTATTTTATTTTTCTTAAACACCGCGCTATTGGGCGTATAGAGCTTTTTAGAGTTGATGCAACTTCAAATTCTTTTAAGAATACATGCGTAGTTTTATTGATATCTATTACAAATGATTTTCCTTTTTGCGAGGAAGTTTCATACAAGATAATAATTTATAAATATAACAAATAAAAATATATAATTTTGTGTAAAAAATGAAAATGAATAAAATTTATGTAAATGATGCCGGGAGAGAATAATATTGTTTTAGATGCAAATGAAATAGTAATTGAATTTTTTAAGAATAAAAACCTAGTTAAAAATTGATATGTAAAGTATTACGCAATGTAATACAAATTTTGTGATTTGTTATTTTCAATTATGGATAATTTGGTCTATTTAGTTATTTTTAATGGTGTAGATGCTCAAATCTACATTCGATTTGAAAGGTGGGCACCGATTATATTTACGATCGAAAATATGAAAATAGTGTTAGTGTCGAAATGGTTGGATGATAAGGTTGTGAGTGTTGAAAGATAAAAGTGATTGTAATGGCGATAAGATATCTCGGTTGGATGAATATTGAGAAAGCTATGTAAACTTAAGAATCAATTGTTAACCCCTTGAATAGTCAGATTGCCCTTCTATATATAGGAAGACATGTGAAGGTATTTGTTCAGCAAATCGTGGAGCACATAGACACTAGAAAACTGATTAATCGGGGTGATAGTTTCGGAATCTCGAAAGAGTGATAGTTTCGGAATCTCGAAAGACTCCACCAACTTTGAATAGAGTTAGCATAACCGTTAGAAGGTGTGCTCCCTTTGTCACGCATGGCAAGATTTTGTCATACTCTTGGTTCACGACTCCTACTAGAAAAGATGGAAATAGTTGAATTGAGTTGCGCATTGAGAAGCTTATCATTTAAACTCCACGAGGTATTGTATGATAAGTAGGACGCAAAACAAGATCGATAAGTTATAAGTGGGTCAAGGATGAGCATGACTTGCATACATGAGTTTAGGTCACAGAACACACAATATACATGGATTGGGTTGAGAGCCCAATGGACGATTTGGACCACCACAAATGGAGAAGGGAAAATTTCATATTCAAGAGATAAGTATCACTCATTTCAAAAGTAAGAAATTATGTTTAAAATTTCAAAAATCAGATATTAATTAAATTTTTTATGAAATAATTAATTAAAATATATTTTATAAATTAAATATATTAAGGTCACAATTCTATACAATTTTATCACAATTATCGAATCAATTGGTCACGAATTATTTTTCAATCAGAATTCAAAAATTTTATAAGTTATAAATTATTTCACGATCACAAATCAAAAATTTTATAGGTCACAATTTGTTCATTGATTACAAATCAAAAAATTTACAGATCACAATTTATTTACCTGTCACAAATCACAAAGTTTATAAGTCACAACTCATTACATAATTATAAATTATCAAATTATTGATCACAAATTAATAAATTTTTAGGTCACACATTATTTATTGATCACGATTTATGTATTTCATTGGTCACATATTACTTATTGGTCACAGATTAACCAATTTATTGATCAACCATATAATTTATGGGATAAATCTATATGTACATAATTATTGTACATAATGGATTACATAGGTCGATGTGAAAGAAATCCGGCCGTGGATGTGAAGCGTGGAAAAGTCAAAAATTGTAGACTACCAATGGATGCGCGCCACATGTCAATTATGTAATGTATTATGTAAATGATTATGTACCTGTAGCATGATTCTAATTTATGACACCACTGCCTCCAATACCACAGCTGCCAGAACCACCACCAGCACCTCCCGGCAACAACACCGCCAACATAACCACCAGCACTGTTTCACAACCACCGCAACTGCAGTAACCATCGCCAGCACTACCACTATCGCCTGCACCATAACCACCATCAACACAGCTTAACAGCGCCATCACAATCCCGTCGACGGCAGCCTCCTTAGAACCTCCTACAAACAACTCCTGGTCAATTTCCTTGAGCCTAAAACATCAACCACACATCTCCATTCTCGGTTCAATTTCGTTCTTGACATCTTCCACCACTACCACCACCAGATCCAACAAAACATCTCGTCATCATATTCATCGCCGCCACCACGGCGTTGCCACCAACACCAACCAGCCACCACAACCATGGCACCACTACCACATCCACGCCACCAACACCAACACAAAACACAACAGCCAAACCTAATTTCTTAGGTGCATCACCTGGAACCTTTGCTGCAAAAAGCAGAGTCCCGATGCCAGGCTCTGCTGTCGCAAATGGCAGCGCAATGTTGTTGCGATAGCCTGAAAATTAGGAGAGTCAGATAGAGCACCTTCGGTAGAGAAAAGGTAACTCGTCGCTGTTGTAAAAATCGAGAGATGAGGAGAGTGCCACTGGTAGAGAGAGAATAAAGAGAGAAGACAGAGAAAAAATGAGAAAGATCTAGGTTTTGAAATTGGGGCGAGGTGGATGGTGTAGGGGTATATAAATTACTTTAATTTTGTATAAATTATTAATATTTAAAATTTTGATTATCATCTGATTTTTGAAAAAAAAAAAACTTATAATTTTTAATTGTGGTAATTACATAAAATAGTACTTTAAGTTTTTAAACTTCCAAAATCAGATTGGAAGTTTAATATTTCCAAAATCAGATGTTTTTATTAATTAATATATTATTACTAAATAAAACATATGATTAAATTAAATTAATTTATAAACCAAACCCTAACTCCCTCCACCCACCTCTCATTTCCCCAAACCCGTCTCTCTCTAAACTCTCCTCTCGCCGACCGAAGTCGTGGACTCGCCGGCGAAACCCGTCTCTCTCTTAACACTCTACCCACCGTCGTCGATCCTCCACCCACACCCTTCAGCGTCGAACGGCGGCGCAAGGCCGCGATGCTGTTGCCGGCGTCGCAGCAGCGTCGCGCTGCAAATTAGGGTAGCATCTAAGGGTGACGCTGCCCTAATTCGATTGCAGCAGCGTCGCCCTAATTCGCGACGACCGTCACTGCCATAGCCTCTGAGACCGTCGCCATCAAGATCGCGTACCGGCGTCGACAGTGATCTACCCGCCTTCTCTTTGCAGCGAACACGCCAGAGATCTGTTGCGTAGCTGCTGCGACGGCTTCGTCCTTGCAGCGATCTGAGAAGCTCCCGTGGTGGTGGCGATAGTTTAATGGTATTGGTGGCGCTGGTGTGTTGTTGCTTTGTGGGGCTTTGTTGGTGGTGGCAGCGGTGCATCTATATAGGGTGGGCTGTGTTGATGGCGGTGTGGTACGAGGTGGTGTGAGGTGGTGGTGTGCGTTGGGGTGCGAGGTGGCGGCGGCGGCGTAGATGTCTATGGGCTGAATTCAATGGATACGGTTGAGGTCAGAAAGTGCCTTTGTTGCAACGATCGCTGCGCTATCTGGGGGAAAATCGTCGGAGCTTTTGGGGTAGTTGGCGGGTGGTTTGAAATGGTGGCAATGTTTGTAGTTGGTGGTGGTACTGGCCGTCGAGGTGGTGGTGGTGGTGGTGGTAGTCCTCTCTTCTCTCTCTTCTGTACTGTCTTTTCTCTTCTCACTCTCTCTTCTCTCTAGCAGTGGACGGTGGCGGAGGGTTTGGTGTTTGTGTTGGACTATCTGTGACCTTAAAATTCTACAATTTGTGACTAAAAATTAATCTGTGACCTTAAAATTCGACAATTTGTCACTAAAAATTAATCTGTGACCTGTAATTTTTTAATCTGTGACCAATAAAGTAATCTGTGACCTTTAAAATTATTGATTTGAAACCATGAAATAATCTGTGACCTCCAAAAATTTTGATCTGTGACCGATATACAAATTGTGACCTATAAAAGTTTTGGACTGTAACCTGAGTTGTGACATGGGATGTGACTTGTGAATTGGACTGTGACCTGTGCTGTGACTCGTGACCTGAGTCGTCGGAATTGGAGCAGTCGTCGGAATCGGAGCAGTCGTCGAAAACGGTCACCGGAATCGGAGCAGTCGCCGGAATAGTCACCGGAGCGGTCACCGGAATCGGAGTAGTTGCCGGAACGGTCATCGGAAGTTCGCCGGAGTAGGGCGGTGATCGGAACGGTCGCCGGAGCGGTAGGGTGGTGAAGGTGGGATGGGTTAATTATATTATATTAGAATTAAATATTTAATAATAAATTAATTTATTTCATAAATAAAAATTTAAAATTTTTTAATAAAAATCTGATTTTGGAAATTTCAAACTTGTTTTCTTATTTTTGAAATAGGCTAAACTTATTCTCTTGAAAATGAAATTTTCCCTTTTTAATTTTGAAGTGAGAAGTTTAAAAGCCTGGTATGTTGTAATTTCCACGATGGAGAATTTTGAAGTTTTTTAGCAAAATTTATTTTTTGGTACAATACTGTAGAATTTATAGTATAAATTACTAAATTTAGAATATATGAGACGTAAAGTGTAAATAGACCCTGAACATAGAGTGTATATTGTAAATTTCCAAATTCTTTTCAGAATTAACTTAAACACTACAGTATGGAACCAAAAAATAACTTTTGCTAAAAAAAAAAAAAATTCAAATTCTCCATTAAAAAATAACTAAATAGACCAAGATATCCATAATTGGAAATAACAAATCACAAAATTTGTATCACATTGCATAATACTTTACATATCAAATTTTGACTAATTTTGTATTCTTAAAAAAATTCAATTACTATTTCATTTCATCTAAAACAATATTATTTCATCTTTCTCTCACGGCATTATTTACATAAATCAATCTTGTTAAAAAAATCAATTCTATTCCAAGGATTGTATTTTATCATAATCGTTAACTCTTTCATTAAATTCCTTTGTTGTCGTGAAACATGGATTCTATATCCATTAATTTGCATTTTCTTTGGTAGAAAACATAGCAGATAGAAATCATCAATATGCATATAATATTCACTTTAAAAGCTTTTATTAAGAAATTTAATTAACCACAAATAAAACATCATATCAGATAGTCACACACACCAAAAATTCGAAAGTTAGTCTTCACCAATTAAGTGAAATATATCAATTCAATATTCAAGGACATGGAAAAAATCTTGTTCTATTAGAAGAACATGAGAAAAGTGAAAATGGTATGTTCTTTAAATTTTATGCAGTAATCAAAGTTGTAAATTGTAATTAAGAGATTTATTGATTTGATTATAATCTAATACTTTATGAGGTTTTTCAAGAGTAAAAGTAAAAAAAAAAAGGAGGAAAAATACAAAATAGAAAAAGTCTTAGATTTTGATTGTTAGGTTTGGGGACTTTCCTTTTTCTTAGCCCCTATTAGGTAGTCAAAATCAATAACTAATTTTAACTACATATTTTATGGGATTCGCAACTTTCCAATCAGCTATGCTTTCGGGAGGCACCAAGATAAAAGATAAACTATTTCTTCCAAAAAACAATTTAAGATCAAGTTGACAAATAGACTCGTTTCTATTTCTAATATTTAGAATGGACTAAATTAGTAAATTAGGATGAATCAAGTGATTTGTGGGTTTAAATTTTAAAATTCGGGTTCATGGATATCTTCTTATTATTTGGCAAACAATTTTGTAACACAACAATGTAAGGTGGAGCCACATTGGATATCCACCTTAGCGAAGTTCCTTGTGACTCCGATTTGTAAACTCTCGTATGTTCTTCTCGTAGGTTTTATAATTGTTCTCCAAGACAGCACCAAGTTATTGACCTAAAAAAATAAAAATATTTTCTAAAGACAACAATCAATTTTCCTGTCGAAATTTTAACGGGATTTTTCCCTCTTTCGGGGATTTTGGAGTGTGTTTGAGGGCTAAGTTGAGTAGTAAGAAGTTTGATAAAGGTTTTGTCTGTCGAGTAAATAAATTCGTACTCGTGATATTTTGTAATAAAATATTAATTTATTTTTCAATAAATTATTTGTATTAATTTGAGCTTGCATTTTGTTCATGGATTGAATTGATATTATAAATCGAGTGTTTTAGTTTTTAAGCATGGAAAGATTTGATTTATAATCCAATCTAAATTTTATTGTCACAACTGGTAAAAATGAACACTTTATTTTGTTAATATTGTCCTAATTGATTGAAGTTGATCTTGACATTGGTAATACTATTGAGTATATATTTTGAAATGTATTGGATTGTTTCATGTGAAATTTAATTTCACTTGACTGTTGTTGACATCGAAAATTGTATTCACAAAATTCAAGCCAACTTAAGATATAAATAAGGACTTTATTGATAATGATTTGCAAATTACAGTAGTAACTATGTGTGTTTGCTCTTTCTTTCAAGGAGATATTTGAAATATGAGGTGTTTCTAGCCCCCTTTTTTTCCAAAGCCTCAATTCTCCCTTTTATAGGGAAAGATTTTTATGTATTCTTCATTTCCTTGTCCTTTCAGCTATAGTACCAAACTGAGAAAGTAAAACATTGGCACATTTGGATTGGTTAGTGAGCTCAACTTGTCAGGTCATCATGAATTAGCCTTACATGTTGTCCTCAACAATTAATGAACTATTTAGGGAAATGAGCTAAGTCATGTGATTGGTAGAATTAGCGGGCGCTGACGTAAGGCCTTCCAAATGTTACTTGTCAAGTCACCGTTTGTACAATATGTAAGAAATCTTCAATCATTATCTCTCTTCTGACCTCAATAATCACTTAATATGAGTTGAAGTCAAATATCTGAGCTCGCATTAACACGAGATTAATGCATGCAATCAACGGTATTTTACAACTTTATAGGTCGGATGTCAACAACTATTGTAGATAATACCTTAATCTTGAGCATGCAATAAAACTCGATTACCAACTTGAAGTTTGTGTGAGTGTTCAATATCTTGATATCTTGAGAATTAAAGTGAAATAATTGATGACCATATATTTACAATATGAAATTTATGATCCATTTAATATGTACAATCATGACCTGGAAGAATTTTTTTAATAGACAGAAAAATTTGTGCTCAATAATTCAATTGAATAAATATCGTAATGTGATCACGGGAGACTGTCAAATAGAAAATGAAACTGAGGATTTAATGCATATTTGAAAAATAGCATTTTAATCATCTTACATTGTTCCCAATATTCAATGTGATCAATGTGGATAATCCGTAAGAAAAATAAGTCGAAGAACATAATTATTGTTTACATAGTTTCAGTAATTTCAATTGGATTAATCTACTTGTACATTACAGTATACATAAGCGCGTACATAATGTGAGTGTGGTGGAGCCCACGACACTGTAGCGTAGGCCCCACCTCCACTCACATTATGTACACCCTTATGTACATGCTAATGTACAAGTAGCATTCCTCATTTCAATTGGACTAAAAATGCAATCTCATCCTTTATTGAAATAGAATGCGATTAATAAATTATCTCGATCAATTGAGAGTTGATTATGTCAAGATTAATTTATTGGAGCATAGTTTAATTGGGTCCATTTGGTCCCTTCGATGGCCTCAAAATAAGAACCATAAAAAATTATAAGAGTTATAATTTATTATTAATTGTAGAATGATTAATTAATTAAATTGAAATATATCACGAGTGTCATTAATATTTGAATTAGAATTAAAAGGAAAGGTAAATTGTGACCATATTCAAATATGGTAATTGTGGTAAATTATTCATTGGTCACAATAAAAAAATTGAAACGTCACAACTTATTCATCGGTCACAAACCACAAACATTATAAGTCACTACTGAGTAGACGATTACAAATTATCAAATCATCGATCACAAATTAACAATTTTTTAGATTAAAAAATATTTATTAGTCACAATTTACCTTTTAATTCTAATTCAAATATGGTAACTCAATTCTAATTCTAATATGGTAACTGAATTCTAATTCTAATTCAAATATGGTAAATTCTAATTCTAATTACAATTTTCTCTACAATTTTCCCATAAATAAATAACAAATTTCAATAACATCTAAACCTATTCAGTCAAAACCCAAAAATTGTTCTCTTCGTATTTCTACTAGAATGGGAGAGAGAAAAGTGCTAAACAAGTATTATCCACCGGACTTCGATCCGGCAAAGATTCCACGGCCGCAGCAGCCAAAGAAAAAGCAATTCTCTATCCGCAATATGCTTCCCATGAGCATTCGTTGTACAACTTGTGGGAATTACATGTATAAGGGTACTAAGTTTAATTCGCGCAAAGAAGAAGCCATCGGGGAGACTTATTTGGGAATTCGAGTTTTTAGGTTCTATATCAAATGCAGCAAGTGCTCAGCGGAAATAACATTCAAGACGGATCCACAGAATTCGGATTATGCTCTTGAGTGCGGTGCCACGAGAAATTTCGAACCTTGGCGTGCAGAGAAAAAGAATATAGATGATATGGGAGATGCGATGAAATCATTGGAGAATAGATATTTGGACTCGAGGAGGGAACTGGATATCCTAGTTGCTTTGGATGATATCAAGTCTATGAACTCGAGACATGGAAGGGTGAGTATAGATTCAACGCTCGAAGCTTTGCAACGGAAAAATGAGGGGAATGAAAGGAAATTGGAAGAAGAGGATGAAGCTCTTATAGAATCCGTGTTTAAGGGGGCGCAAAGGATTGATGATGAAGAAGGTTTAAATGTGTTTTCACCTGAGAAGAGAAGAAAGCTATCCACCGAGCCAACAGATTCTTTACCGAAAGGCGGTGTTCGTGAAAGCTTCAAGAGTCGAAATAATGGTAAATTCATTCTGAAGTCTTCGTCAGTCACAGTTTCTATAGTTAAGAAACCACTTCCCGATTTCAACAGTAACAAGGCAGGAAAGGAGGAGCCGAAGAATCAGGAGGCAGAATCCATTGCAAGCAGTGGATTACAATCATTATGCCAACAATATGGAAGTAATGAAGACGATTGATAGCGAAGAACCATCCCACTTGTGTCACATTGGCAGCGTAATTGTAATTGTATTTAGTTTGGTGTGAGGCATGTTTCATATTTAGATCTTGACTGATACTTACACTATATTGTTTAAAGCATCCAATTTTTCATGAACTAGTAGATTCTTGCTGTTTTTATTATACAATTTCGTGTTTCTTGAAGTTAAATAAGTTACTTTCATATGCAGTGTGTTAGTAAAAAGGGAAGATGGAATATGGAAATAACAAAGCATCGATCCTTCCCTCCCATGGTTGTGGTTCTTCTATTGAGAAGGAGGTGGTTGCATTCTACCCATCTTCACCCTTTTTTCTGCCTTAATAATGTAAACTGCATATTTTCCACCGGGTATTAATGTTGCGTAAAAGTAAGATTGTCATTCATCATTAGTGGTGAGTAGTGTTTTTTTTTTTATTTACGTGTAAAATATTTTATTGTGTGAATGTGTGAAAGAGTTTTAAAAGAATGAGAATCAAACATGGGCAATCTCTAAATACAAATGACTTTTTGAGCTTAATCAACCTTAATAGGGTGAATCGATTTGATTAAAGAACTCCCAAAAGTTTCTCCATTCAATGAGTAGGAAAGTTGTTCCAAAGTTCTTTCCCTATTTATTGGTGGGCATCAATGAAAAAGTTATAACCTTTGGCTCAAAGCGAGATATGATTTCCGAAATCTGACACCCATGGAAACTTTATCAGAGATCGTGCAAAGATAGAACACGTTAATACAAATATGTTGCCAACTCAGCCACAAGACCAAAAGTAAAGAAGAGGGGAGGGCATCCAAGACTAGATTATATAACTGAATGCAGAAACATTGTCATAAAATTTGCATGTTATCAAGCTTGTCATTATGGTATCTGCAGAAAGGAACCTTCCATGTAATAATAAAATAAGCTGGGCAGAATAATACCAGTCCTCTCTGCACTCCATCTGGCTTGATGGCAATAAAAGTGCGTTCCATCTTCACAAACAACAAAAATTGCATTGTCAGCCAACAGAGAAGAATGGACAACGTCTCGCATGCAAAAGTTAGGCGGGGCAAACTGAAGTACCTCAGCAGCATGTGCCTCTTTCTCCTGAAGCATGTAAGCTAAGATTCAAACAAAAGATCAAGTCAGAATTCTAGTTGAAAGAAGCTGTGGGAAGGGCAAGGCTAGGAAGATTTTAAGCTATTGGTAATTTGGTAGTGATCACTCAGATTCTCAAAACCTGAGTTACTTTTTGTCATTTCACCAGTTAAAGAAAAAAAAAACCTTGCACAACAAAAAAAATGTCTGAATTTGTACAGGGGAGAAGTTACCTGGGAAATATACAAAAAGAAACTTGTTTAAAAGCATTGAGAGAGAGGAGTTTTGGGATAAGACCTGCTGCAGTAAGAGTAAGAACTCCAGAAACCCAGCCCCTATGTGCATTTCCTGATTCAGATGCACCATATGATGATAGAGCCGACACTCTTCCTCTACACGTAAGAGCTGCAGCCGCTGCTCCTGCTCGTCCTCCTTCCATTACAAAGATGGATAACTTTTCCTTTTAAGGTTTTTGATGTACAATTTTAAGCTTATTTATTTTTTGTTAGAAACTCCAGTAGGATTATAACATACCATAAAGATTAGTCAAATTTAGTTTAATAAAAAGTCACAGAGCACTTCAGAAAATGTGTACAAAAGATCATTCTGGACAATCTTAGAAAGTTGTTCCAAAAGATCATTCTCACCAATGAAATGGTTTCTTTTCCTTATTCTGTTTGCTCAGAGCAGAGATGATGACTGGAGCATTGAAGGGAAAAACAACACCCTTTCTTTTCCATCATACTATATTGATGAAAATGTAAGTTTTATGGAGTTCCATGATGCTTGTGAAATTGCAATTGTATTCTACAATATGGCACCTGGCCTACTGTTGCATCATTCTACTTAAGCCAAACAAGGCTTTGAATACAAAGTTCAGGACAAAATGAAATGTGAAAAACATCAACAAAGACATTTCTACGTAAATCATACCAAACAAGCACATGCCCTGCTGTTGCATCGTTCTACTGTATTTTCTTAGGCCAAACAAGGCTTTGAATACAAAGTTCAGGACAAAATGAAATGGGAAAAATATCAACAAAGACATTTCTACGTATATCAAACCAAACAGGCACCTGCCCTACTGTTGCATCATTCTACTGTAAACATCAACAAAGACATCTTTCCTACTGTTGCATCATTCTACTGTATTTCCTTAGGCCAAACAAGGCTTCGAATACAAATTTCAGGACAAAATGAAATGGGTAAAATATCAACAAAGACATTTCTACGAAAATCATACCAAACAAGCACCTGCCCTACTGTTGCATCCTTCTACTGTATTTCATTAGGCCAAACAAGGCTTCGAATACAAAATTCAGGACAAAATGAAATGGGAAAAATATCAACAAAGACATTTCTACGTAAATCATACCAAACAGCACCCGGCCTGCTCCTGCATCATTCTACTGTATTTCCTTAGGCCAAACAAGGCTTTGAATACAAAGTTCAAGACAAAATGAAATGGAAAAAACTTTAACAAAGACATTTCTACGTAAATCATACCAAACAAGCACATGCCCCCGCCGTTGCATCGTTCTCTTGTATTTCCTTAGGCCAAACAAGGCTTTGAATACAAAGTTCGGGACAAAATGAAATGGGAAAAATATCAACAAAGACATTTCTACATAAATTAGAACAAACAGGCACCCGCCTCATTGTCGCATCATTCTACTGTAAACATCAACAAAGACATTTCTACGTAAATCATACCAAACAGGCACCCTGCCTGCTCTTGCATCATTCTACTATATTTCCTTAGGCCAAACAAGACTTTGAATACAAAGTTCAGGACAAAATGAAATTGGAAAAACATCAACAAAGACATTTCGACGTAAATCATACCAAACAGGCACCTGCCCTGCTGTTGCATCATTCTACTCTAAACATCAACAAAGACATCCGCCTCATCGTTGCATCATTCTACTGTATTTCCTTAGGCCAAACAAGGCTTCGAATACAAATTTCAGGACAAAATGAAATGGAAAAAACATCAACAAAGACATTTCTACGTAAATCATACCAAACAAGCACATGCACTGCTGTTGCATCGTTCTACTGTATTTCCTTAGGCCAAAGAAGGTTTCGAATACAAAGTTCAGGACAAAATGAAATGGGAAAAATATCAACAAAGACATTTCTACGTAAATCATATCAAACAGGCACCTGCCTTGCTGTTGCATCATTCTACTGTAAACATCAACAAAGACATTTCTACGTAAATCATACCAAACAGGCACCCGACATGCTCTTGCATCATTCTACTGTATTTCCTTAGGCCAAACAAGGCTTTGAATACAAAGTTCAAGACAAAATGAAATGGCAAAAACTTCAACAAAGACATTTCTACGTAAACCATACCAAACAAGCACATGCCCTGCTATTGCATCGTTCTACTGTATTTCTTTAGGCCAAACAAGGTTTCGAATACAAAGTTCAGGACAAAATGAAATGGGAAAAATATCAACAAAGACATTTCTACGTAAATCATACCAAACAGGCACCGCCTTGCCGTTGCATCATTCTACCGTAAACATCAACAAAGACATTTCTACGTAAATCCTACCAAACGGGCACCGGCTGCTCTTGCATCATTCTACTGTATTTCCTTAGGCCAAACAAGGCTTTGAATACAAAATTCGGGACAAAATGAAATGGGAAAAACATCAACAAAGAAATTTCTACGTAAATCATACCAAATAGGCACACGCTTACCTTTGTTGCATCATTCTACTATACACATCAACAAAGACATCCGCCCATCTTGTTGCATCATTCTCATCGTATTTCCTTAGGCCAAACAAGGCTTCGAATACAAATTTCGGGACAAAATGAAAAGGAAAAAATCAACAAAGACATTTCTACGTAAATCATACCAAACAAGCACCTGCATTCTTTGTTGCATCGTTCTCTTGTATTTCCTTAGGGCAAACAAGGTTTCGAATACAAAGTTCAGGACAAAATGAAATGGGAAAAATATCAACAAAGACATTTCTACGTAAATCATACCAAACAGGCACCCGGCATGCTCTTGCATCATTCTACTGTATTTCCTTAGGCCAAACAAGGCTTTGAATACAAAGTTCAAGACAAAATGAAATGGCAAAAACTTCAACAAAGACATTTCTACGTAAATCATACCAAACAAGCACATGCCCTGCTGTTGCATCGTTCTACTTTATTTCCTTAGGCCAAACAAGGTTTCGAATACAAAGTTCAGGACAAAATGAAATGGGAAAAATATCAACAAGGACATTTTTACGTAAATCATACCAAACAGGCACACCTGCCTTTGTTGCATCATTCTACTGTAAACATCAACAAAGACATTTCGACGTAAATCATACCAAACAGGCACCCGGCATGCTCTTGCATCATTTTACTGTATTTCCTTAGGCCAAACAAGGCTTTGAATACAAAGTTCAAGACAAAATGAAATGGCAAAAACTTCAACAAAGACATTTCTACGTAAATCATACCAAACAAGCACATGCCCTGCTGTTGCATCGTTCTACTGTATTTCCTTAGGCCAAACAAGGCTTTGAATACAAAGTTCAGGACAAAATGAAATGGGAAAAATATCAACAAATACATTTCTACGTAAATCAGACCAAACAAGCACCTGCCCTGCTGTTGCATCATTCTACTGTAAACATCAACAAAGACATTTCTACGTAAATCATACCAAACAAGCACCTGCACTGCTGTTGTATCGTTCTACTGTATTTCCTTAGACCAAACAAGGTTTCGAATACAAAGTTCACGACAAAATGAAATTGGAAAAATATCAACAAAGACATTTCTACGTAAATTATACCAAACAGGCACCTGCCCTGCTGTTGCATCATCCTACTGTAAACATCAACAAAGACATTTCTACGTAAATGATACCAAACAAGCACATGCCCTGCTGTTGCATCGTTCTACTGTATTTTCTTAGGCCAAACAAGGCTTTGAATACAAAGTTCAGGACAAAATGAAATGGGAAAAATATCAACAAAGACATTTCTACGTATATCAAACCAAACAGGCACCTGCCCTACTGTTGCATCATTCTACTGTAAACATCAACAAAGACATCTTTCCTACTGTTGCATCATTCTACTGTATTTCCTTAGGCCAAACAAGGCTTCGAATACAAATTTCAGGACAAAATGAAATGGGTAAAATATCAACAAAGACATTTCTACGAAAATCATACCAAACAAGCACCTGCCCTACTGTTGCATCCTTCTACTGTATTTCATTAGGCCAAACAAGGCTTCGAATACAAAATTCAGGACAAAATGAAATGGGAAAAATATCAACAAAGACATTTCTACGTAAATCATACCAAACAGGCACCCGGCCTGCTCCTGCATCATTCTACTGTATTTCCTTAGGCCAAACAAGGCTTTGAATACAAAGTTCAAGACAAAATGAAATGGAAAAAACTTTAACAAAGACATTTCTACGTAAATCATACCAATCAAGCACATGCCCTGCTGTTGCATCGTTCTACTGTATTTCCTTAGGCCAAACAAGGCTTTGAATACAAAGTTCAGGACAAAATGAAATGGGAAAAATATCAACAAAGACATTTCTACATAAATTAGAACAAACAGGCACACCGCTCATTGTCGCATCATTCTACTGTAAACATCAACAAAGACATTTCTACGTAAATCATACCAAACAGGCACCCTGCCTGCTCTTGCATCATTCTACTATATTTCCTTAGGCCAAACAAGACTTTGAATACAAAGTTCAGGACAAAATGAAATGGGAAAAACATCAACAAAGACATTTCGACGTAAATCATACCAAATGTGCACACCGCCCGCCGTTGCATCATTCTACTCTAAACATCAACAAAGACATATGTCCTACTGTTGCATCATTCTACTGTATTTTCTTAGGCCAAACAAGGCTTCGAATACAAATTTCAGGACAAAATGAAATGGAAAAAACATCAACAAAGACATTTCTACGTAAATCATACCAAACAAGCACCTGCACTGCTGTTGCATCGTTCTACTGTATTTCCTTAGGCCAAAGAAGGTTTCGAATACAAAGTTCAGGACAAAATGAAATGGGAAAAATATCAACAAAGACATTTCTACGTAAATCATATCAAACAGGCACCTGCCTTGCTGTTGCATCATTCTACTGTAAACATCAACAAAGACATTTCTACGTAAATCATACCAAACAGGCACCCAACATGCTCTTGCATCATTCTACTGTATTTCCTTAGGCCAAACAAGGCTTTGAATACAAAGTTCAAGACAAAATGAAATGGCAAAAACTTCAACAAAGACATTTCTACGTAAACCATACCAAACAAGCACATGCCCTGCTATTGCATCGTTCTACTGTATTTCTTTAGGCCAAACAAGGTTTCGAATACAAAGTTCAGGACAAAATGAAATGGGAAAAATATCAACAAAGACATTTCTACGTAAATCATACCAAACAGGCACCTGCCCTGCTGTTGCATCATTCTACTGTAAACATCAACAAAGACATTTCTACGTAAATCCTACCAAACAGGCACCCGGCCTGCTCTTGCATCATTCTACTGTATTTCCTTAGGCCAAACAAGGCTTTGAATACAAAATTCAGGACAAAATGAAATGGGAAAAACATCAACAAAGAAATTTCTACGTAAATCATACCAAATAGGCACCTGCCCTGCTGTTGCATCATTCTACTGTACACATCAACAAAGACATCTGCCCTACTGTTGCATCATTCTACTGTATTTCCTTAGGCCAAAGAAGGCTTCGAATACAAATTTCAGGACAAAATGAAAAGGAAAAAAGTCAACAAAGACATTTCTACGTAAATCATACCAAACAAGCACCTGCATTGCTGTTGCATCGTTCTACTGTATTTCCTTAGGGCAAACAAGGTTTCGAATACAAAGTTCAGGACAAAATGAAATGGGAAAAATATCAACAAAGACATTTCTACGTAAATCATACCAAACAGGCACCCGGCATGCTCTTGCATCATTCTACTGTATTTCCTTAGGCCAAACAAGGCTTTGAATACAAAGTTCAAGACAAAATGAAATGGCAAAAACTTCAACAAAGACATTTCTACGTAAATCATACCAAACAAGCACATGCCCTGCTGTTGCATCGTTCTACTTTATTTCCTTAGGCCAAACAAGGTTTCGAATACAAAGTTCAGGACAAAATGAAATGGGAAAAATATCAACAAGGACATTTTTACGTAAATCATACCAAACGAGGCACACCTTTCTTGTTGCATCATTCTACCGTAAACATCAACAAAGACATTTCAACGTAAATCATACCAAACGGGCACCGGCATGCTCTTGCATCATTTCTTTGTATTTCCTTAGGCCAAACAAGGCTTTGAATACAAAGTTCAAGACAAAATGAAATGGCAAAAACTTCAACAAAGACATTTCTACGTAAATCATACCAAACAAGCACATGCCCTGTTGTTGCATCGTTCTACTGTATTTCCTTAGGCCAAACAAGGCTTTGAATACAAAGTTCAGGACAAAATGAAATGGGAAAAATATCAACAAATACATTTCTACGTAAATCGGACCAAACAAGCACCCGCCTTTTCTTTGTTGCATCATTCTACTGTAAACATCAACAAAGACATTTCTACGTAAATCATACCACACAAGCACACTTCTTTGTTGTATCGTTCTCTTGTATTTCCTTAGACCAAACAAGGTTTCGAATACAAAGTTCACGACAAAATGAAATTGGAAAAATATCAACAAAGACATTTCTACGTAAATTATACCAAACAGGCACCTGCCTTGCTGTTGCATCATCCTACTGTAAACATCAACAAAGACATTTCCACGTAAATGATACCAAACAGGCACCCGGCCTGCTCTTACATCATTCTACTGTATTTTCTTAGGCCAAACAAGGCTTTGAATACAAAGTTCATGACAAAATGAAATTGGAAAAATATCAACAAACACATTTCTACGTAAATCAGACCAAACAGGCACACCGCCCATACATTTGCATCATTCTACTGTAAACATCAACAAAGACATCTGCCCTACTTTTGCATCATTCTTCTGTATTTCCTTAGGCCAAACAAGGCTTTGAATACAAATTTCAGGACAAAATGAAATGGGAAAAACATTAACAAAGACATTTCTACGTAAATCATACCAAACACGCACCAGCCCTGCTGTTGCATCGTTCTACTGTATTTCCTTAGGCCAAACAAGGCTTCGAATACAAAGTTCACGACAAAATGAAATTGGAAAAATATCAACAAAGACATTTCTACGTAAATTATACCAAACAGGCACACCTTTCTTTGTTGCATCATTCTACGTCAAACATCAACAAAGACATTTCTACTTAAATCATACCAAACAGGCACCCAGCCTGCACTTGCATCATTCTACTGTATTTCCTTAGGCCAAACAAGGCTTTGAATACAAAGTTCAGGACAAAATGAAATGGGAAAAACATCAACAAAGACATTTCTACGTAAATCATACCAAACAGGCACATACCCTGCTGTCGCATTATTCTACTGTAGACATCAACAAAGACATGTGCCCTACTGTTGCATCATTCTACTGTATTTCCTTAGGCCAAACAAGGTTTCGAATACAAATTTCAGAACAAAATGAAATGGGAAAAATATCAACAAAGACATTTCTACGTAAATCATACCAAACAAGCACATGCACTGCTGTTGCATCGTTCTACTATATTTCCTTAGCCCAAACAAGACTTCGAATACAAAGTTCAGGACAAAATGAAATGGGAAAAATATCAACAAAGACATTTCTACGTAAATCATACCAAACAGGCACATACCCTGCTGTCGCATCATTCTACTGTAAACATCAACAAAGACATCTGCCCTACTATTGCATCATTCTACTGTATTTCCTTAGGTCAAACAAGGCTTCGAATACAAATTTCAGAACAAAATGAAATGGGAAAAATATCAACAAAGACATTTCTACGTAAATCATACCAAACAAGCACCTGCACTGCTGTTGCATCGTTATACTGTATTTCCTTAGGCCAAACAAGACTTCGAATACAAAGTTCAGGACAAAATGAAATGGGAAAAATATCAACAAAGACATTTCTACGTAAATCCTACCAAACAGGCACATACCCTGCTGTCGCATCATTCTACTGTAAACATCAACAAAGACATCTACCCTACTGTTGCATCATTCTACTTTATTTTCTTAGGCCAAACAAGGCTTCGAATACAAATTTCAGAACAAAATGAAATGCGAAAAATATCAACAAAGACATTTCTACGTAAATCATACCAAACAAGCACCTGCATTTAACAGCCGTGCATCGTTCTACTGTATTTCCTTAGGCCAAACAAGACTTCGAATACAAAGTTCAGGACAAAATGAAATGGGAAAAATATCAACAAAGACATTTCTACGTAAATCATACCAAACAGGCACCTGCCCTGTTGTTGCATGATTCTACTATAAACATCAACAAAGACATTTCCACGTAAATCATACCGAACAGGCACCCGGCATGCTCTTGCATCATTCTACTGTATATTCTTAGGCCAAACAAGGCTTTGAATACAAAGTTCAGGACAAAATGAAATGGGAAAAAGATCAACAAACACATTTCTACGTAAATCATACCAAACAGGCACCTGCCCTGCTGTTGCATCATTCTACTGTAAACATCAACAAAGACATCTCTACGTAAATCATACCAAACAGGCACCCGGCCTGCTCTTGCATCATTCTACTGTATTTCCTTAGGCCAAACAAGGCTTTGAATACAAAGTTCAGGACAAAATGAAATGGGAAAAACATCAACAAAGACATTTCTACGTAAATCATACCAAACAGGCACCTGCCCTGCTGATGCATCATTCTACTGTAAACATCAACAAAGACATACCGCCCTCTTTATTTGCATCATTCTACTGTATTTCCTTGGGCCAAACAAGGCTTTGAACACAAATTTTAGGACAAAATGAAATGGGAAAAATATCAACAAAGACATTTCTACGTAAATCATACCAAACAAGCACTTGCCCTGCTGTTGCATCATTCTACTGTATTTCCTTAGGCCAAACAAGGCTTCGAATACAAAGTTCAGGACAAAATGAAATTGGAAAAATATCAACAAAGACATTTCTACGTAAATCATACCAAACAGGCACCTGCCCTGCTGTTGCATCATTCTACTGTAAACATCAACAAAGACATCTCTACGTAAATCATACCAAACAGGCACCCGGCCTGCTCTTGCATCATTCTACTGTATTTCCTTAGGCCAAACAAGTATTTGAATACAAAGTTCAGGACAAAATGAAATGGGAAAAACATCAACAAAGACATTTCTACGTATATCAAACCAAACAGGCACCTGCCCTACTGTTGCATCATTCTACTGTAAACATCAACAAAGACATCTTTCCTACTGTTGCATCATTCTACTGTATTTCCTTAGGCCAAACAAGGCTTCGAATACAAATTTCAGGACAAAATCAAATGGGTAAAATATCAACAAAGACATTTCTACGAAAATCATACCAAACAAGCACCTGCCCTACTGTTGCATCCTTCTACTGTATTTCATTAGGCCAAACAAGGCTTCGAATACAAAATTCAGGACAAAATGAAATGGGAAAAATATCAACAAAGACATTTCTACGTAAATCATACGAAACAAGCACCTGCACTGCTGTTGTATCGTTCTACTGTATTTCCTTAGACCAAACAAGGTTTCGAATACAAAGTTCACGACAAAATGAAATTGGAAAAATATCAACAAAGACATTTCTACGTAAATTATACCAAACAGGCACACCTTTTCTTTGTTGCATCATTCTACTGTAAACATCAACAAAGACATCTCTACGTAAATCATACCAAACAGGCACCCGGCCTGCTCTTGCATTATTCTACTGTATTTCCTTAGGCCAAACAAGGCTTTGAATACAAAGTTCAGGACAAAATGAAATGGGAAAAACATCAACAAATACATTTCTACGTATATCAAACCAAACAGGCACCTGCCCTACTGTTGCATCATTCTACTGTAAACATCAACAAAGACATCTTTCCTACTGTTGCATCATTCTACTGTATTTCCTTAGGCCAAACAAGGCTTCGAATACAAATTTCAGGACAAAATGAAATGGGTAAAATATCAACAAAGACATTTCTACGAAAATCATACCAAACAAGCACCTGCCCTACTGTTGCATCCTTCTACTGTATTTCATTAGGCCAAACAAGGCTTCGAATACAAAATTCAGGACAAAATGAAATGGGAAAAATATCAACAAAGACATTTCTACGTAAATCATACCAAACAGGCACCCGGCCTGCTCCTGCATCATTCTACTGTATTTCCTTAGGCCAAACAAGGCTTTGAATACAAAGTTCAAGACAAAATGAAATGGAAAAAACTTCAACAAAGACATTTCTACGTAAATCATACCAATCAAGCACATGCCCTTCTGTTGCATCGTTCTACTGTATTTCCTTAGGCCAAACAAGGCTTTGAATACAAAGTTCAGGACAAAATGAAATGGGAAAAATATCAACAAAGACATTTCTACATAAATTAGAACAAACAGGGCACCCGCTTACTGTTTGTCGCATCATTCTACTGTAAACATCAACAAAGACATTTCTACGTAAATCATACCAAACAGGCACCCTGCCTGCTCTTGCATCATTCTACTATATTTCCTTAGGCCAAACAAGACTTTGAATACAAAGTTCAGGACAAAATGAAATGGGAAAAACATCAACAAAGACATTTCGACGTAAATCATACCAAACAGGCACCTGCCCTGCTGTTGCATCATTCTACTCTAAACATCAACAAAGACATATGCCCTACTGTTGCATCATTCTACTGTATTTCCTTAGGCCAAACAAGGCTTCGAATACAAATTTCAGGACAAAATGAAATGGAAAAAACATCAACAAAGACATTTCTACGTAAATCATACCAAACAAGCACCTGCACTGCTGTTGCATCGTTCTACTGTATTTCCTTAGGCCAAAGAAGGTTTCGAATACAAAGTTCAGGACAAAATGAAATGGGAAAAATATCAACAAAGACATTTCTACGTAAATCATATCAAACAGGCACCTGCCTTGCTGTTGCATCATTCTACTGTAAACATCAACAAAGACATTTCTACGTAAATCATACCAAACAGGCACCCAACATGCTCTTGCATCATTCTACTGTATTTCCTTAGGCCAAACAAGGCTTTGAATACAAAGTTCAAGACAAAATGAAATGGCAAAAACTTCAACAAAGACATTTCTACGTAAACCATACCAAACAAGCACATGCCCTGCTATTGCATCGTTCTACTGTATTTCTTTAGGCCAAACAAGGTTTCGAATACAAAGTTCAGGACAAAATGAAATGGGAAAAATATCAACAAAGACATTTCTACGTAAATCATACCAAACAGGCACCTGCCCTGCTGTTGCATCATTCTACTGTAAACATCAACAAAGACATTTCTACGTAAATCCTACCAAACAGGCACCCGGCCTGCTCTTGCATCATTCTACTGTATTTCCTTAGGCCAAACAAGGCTTTGAATACAAAATTCAGGACAAAATGAAATGGGAAAAACAGCAACAAAGAAATTTCTACGTAAATCATACCAAATAGGCACCTGCCCTGCTGTTGCATCATTCTACTGTACACATCAACAAAGACATCTGCCCTACTGTTGCATCATTCTACTGTATTTCCTTAGGCCAAACAAGGCTTCGAATACAAATTTCAGGACAAAATGAAAAGGAAAAAAATCAACAAAGACATTTCTACGTAAATCATACCAAACAAGCACCTGCATTGCTGTTGCATCGTTCTACTGTATTTCCTTAGGGCAAACAAGGTTTCGAATACAAAGTTCAGGACAAAATGAAATGGGAAAAATATCAACAAAGACATTTCTACGTAAATCATACCAAACAGGCACCCGGCATGCTCTTGCATCATTCTACTGTATTTCCTTAGGCCAAACAAGGCTTTGAATACAAAATTCAAGACAAAATGAAATGGCAAAAACTTCAACAAAGACATTTCTACGTAAATCATACCAAACAAGCACATGCCCTGCTGTTGCATCGTTCTACTTTATTTCCTTAGGCCAAACAAGGTTTCGAATACAAAGTTCAGGACAAAATGAAATGGGAAAAATATCAACAAGGACATTTTTACGTAAATCATACCAAACAGGCACCGCCTATTTGTTGCATCATTCTGCTGTAAACATCAACAAAGACATTTCAACGTAAATCATACCAAACAGGCACCCGGCATGCTCTTGCATCATTTTACTGTATTTCCTTAGGCCAAACAAGGCTTTGAATACAAAGTTCAAGACAAAATGAAATGGCAAAAACTTCAACAAAGACATTTCTACGTAAATCATACCAAACAAGCACATGCCCTGTTGTTGCATCGTTCTACTGTATTTCCTTAGGCCAAACAAGGCTTTGAATACAAAGTTCAGGACAAAATGAAATGGGAAAAATATCAACAAATACATTTCTACGTAAATCAGACCAAACAGGCACCTGCCCTGCTGTTGCATCATTCTACTGTAAACATCAACAAAGACATTTCTACGTAAATCATACCAAACAAGCACCTGCACTGCTGTTGTATCGTTCTACTGTATTTCCTTAGACCAAACAAGGTTTCGAATACAAAGTTCACGACAAAATGAAATTGGAAAAATATCAACAAAGACATTTCTACGTAAATTATACCAAACAGGCACACCTTACTTTGTTGCATCATCCTACTGTAAACATCAACAAAGACATTTCTACGTAAATGATACCAAACAGGCACCCGGCCTGCTCTTACATCATTCTACTGTATTTTCTTAGGCCAAACAAGGCTTTGAATACAAAGTTCATGACAAAATGAAATGGGAAAAATATCAACAAATACATTTCTACGTAAATCAGACCAAACAGGCACCTGCCCTGCTGTTGCATCATTCTACTGTAAACATCAACAAAGACATTTCTACGTAAATCATACCAAACAAGCACATGCCCTGCTATTGCATCGTTCTACTGTATTTCTTTAGGCCAAACAAGGTTTCGAATACAAAGTTCAGGACAAAATGAAATGGGAAAAATATCAACAAAGACATTTCTACGTAAATCATACCAAACAGGCACCTGCCCTGCTGTTGCATCATTCTACTGTAAACATCAACAAAGACATTTCTACGTAAATCCTACCAAACAGTCAACAGTCCTGCTCTTGCATCATTCTACTGTATTTCCTTAGGCCAAACAAGGCTTTGAATACAAAATTCAGGACAAAATGAAATGGGAAAAACATCAACAAAGAAATTTCTACGTAAATCATACCAAATAGGCACCTGCCCTGCTGTTGCATCATTCTACTGTACACATCAACAAAGACATCTGCCCTACTGTTGCATCATTCAACTGTATTTCCTTAGGCCAAACAAGGCTTCGAATACAAATTTCAGGACAAAATGAAAAGGAAAAAAATCAACAAAGACATTTCTACGTAAATCATACCAAACAAGCACCTGCATTGCTGTTGCATCGTTCTACTGTATTTCCTTAGGGCAAACAAGGTTTCGAATACAAAGTTCAGGACAAAATGAAATGGGAAAAATATCAACAAAGACATTTCTACGTAAATCATACCAAACAGGCACCCGGCATGCTCTTGCATCATTCTACTGTATTTCCTTAGGCCAAACAAGGCTTTGAATACAAAGTTCAAGACAAAATGAAATGGCAAAAACTTCAACAAAGACATTTCTACGTAAATCATACCAAACAAGCACATGCCCTGCTGTTGCATCGTTCTACTTTATTTCCTTAGGCCAAACAAGGTTTCGAATACAAAGTTCAGGACAAAATGAAATGGGAAAAATATCAACAAGGACATTTTTACGTAAATCATACCAAACAGGCACCTGCCCTGCTGTTGCATCATTCTACTGTAAACATCAACAAAGACATTTCAACGTAAATCATACCAAACAGGCACCCGGCATGCTCTTGCATCATTTTACTGTATTTCCTTAGGCCAAACAAGGCTTTGAATACAAAGTTCAAGACAAAATGAAATGGCAAAAACTTCAACAAAGACATTTCTACGTAAATCATACCAAACAAGCACATGCCCTGTTGTTGCATCGTTCTACTGTATTTCCTTAGGCCAAACAAGGCTTTGAATACAAAGTTCAGGACAAAATGAAATGGGAAAAATATCAACAAATACATTTCTACGTAAATCAGACCAAACAGGCACCTGACCTGCTGTTGCATCATTCTACTGTAAACATCAACAAAGACATTTCTACGTAAATCATACCAAACAAGCTCCTGCACTGCTGTTGTGTCGTTCTACTGTATTTCCTTAGACCAAACAAGGTTTCGAATACAAAGTTCACGACAAAATGAAATTGGAAAAATATCAACAAAGACATTTCTACGTAAATGATACCAAACAGGCACCCGGCCTGCTCTTACATCATTCTACTGTATTTTCTTAGGCCAAACAAGGCTTTGAATACAAAGTTCATGACAAAATGAAATGGGAAAAATATCAACAAACACATTTCTACGTAAATCAGACCAAACAGGCACCTGCCCTTCTGTTGCATCATTCTACTGTAAACATCAACAAAGACATCTGCCCTACTTTTGCATCATTCTTCTGTATTTCCTTAGGCCAAACAAGGCTTTGAATACAAATTTCAGGACAAAATGAAATGGGAAAAACATTAACAAAGACATTTCTACGTAAATCATACCAAACACGCACCAGCCCTGCTGTTGCATCGTTCTACTGTATTTCCTTAGGCCAAACAAGGCTTCGAATACACAGTTCACGACAAAATGAAATTGGAAAAATATCAACAAAGACATTTCTACGTAAATTATACCAAACAGGCACCTGCCCTGCTGTTGCATCATTCTACTGTAAACATCAACAAAGACATTTCTACTTAAATCATACCAAACAGGCACCCAGCCTGCACTTGCATCATTCTACTGTATTTCCTTAGGCCAAACAAGGCTTTGAATACAAAGTTCAGGACAAAATGAAATGGGATAAACATCAACAAAGACATTTCTACGTAAATCATACCAAACAGGCACATACCCTGCTGTCGCATTATTCTACTGTAGACATCAACAAAGACATGTGCCCTACTGTTGCATCATTCTACTGTATTTCCTTAGGCCAAACAAGGTTTCGAATACAAATTTCAGAACAAAATGAAATGGGAAAAATATCAACAAAGACATTTCTACGTAAATCATACCAAACAAGCACATGCACTGCTGTTGCATCGTTCTACTATATTTCCTTAGCCCAAACAAGACTTCGAATACAAAGTTCAGGACAAAATGAAATGGGAAAAATATCAACAAAGACATTTCTACGTAAATCATACCAAACAGGCACATACCACTGTTTGTCGCATCATTCTACTGTAAACATCAACAAAGACATCTGCCCTACTGTTGCATCATTCTACTGTATTTCCTTAGGTCAAACAAGGCTTCGAATACAAATTTCAGAACAAAATGAAATGGGAAAAATATCAACAAAGACATTTCTACGTAAATCATACCAAACAAGCACCTGCACTGCTGTTGCATCGTTCTACTGTATTTCCTTAGGCCAAACAAGACTTCGAATACAAAGTTCAGGACAAAATGAAATGGGAAAAATATCAACAAAGACATTTCTACGTAAATCCTACCAAACAGGCACATACCCTGGTGTCGCATCATTCTACTGTAAACATCAACAAAGACATCTACCCTACTGTTGCATCATTCTACTTTATTTTCTTAGGCCAAACAAGGCTTCGAATACAAATTTCAGAACAAAATGAAATGGGAAAAATATCAACAAAGACATTTCTACGTAAATCATACCAAACAAGCACCTGCACCGCTGCTGCATCGTTCTACTGTATTTCCTTAGGCCAAACAAGACTTCGAATACAAAGTTCAGGACAAAATGAAATGGGAAAAATATCAACAAAGACATTTCTACGTAAATCATACCAAACATGCACCTGCCCTGTTGTTGCATGATTCTACTATAAACATCAACAAAGACATTTCCACGTAAATCATACCGAACAGGCACCCGGCATGCTCTTGCATCATTCTACTGTATTTTCTTAGGCCAAACAAGGCTTTGAATACAAAGTTCAGGACAAAATGAAATGGGAAAAAGATCAACAAACACATTTCTACGTAAATCATACCAAACAGGCACCTGCCCTGCTGTTGCATCATTCTACTGTAAACATCAACAAAGACATCTCTACGTAAATCATACCAAACAGGCACCCGGCCTGCTCTTGCATCATTCTACTGTATTTCCTTAGGCCACACAAGGCTTTGAATACAAAGTTCAGGACAAAATGAAATGGGAAAAACATCAACAAAGACATTTCTACGTAAATCATACCAAACAGGCACCTGCCCTGCTGATGCATCATTCTACTGTAAACATCAACAAAGACATCTGCCCTACTGTTGCATCATTCTACTGTATTTCCTTGGGCCAAACAAGGCTTTGAACACAAATTTTAGGACAAAATGAAATGGGAAAAATATCAACAAAGACATTTCTACGTAAATCATACCAAACAAGCACTTGCCCTGCTGTTGCATCATTCTACTGTATTTCCTTAGGCCAAACAAGGATTCGAATACAAAGTTCAGGACAAAATGAAATTGGAAAAATATCAACAAAGACATTTCTACGTAAATCATACCAAACTGGCACCTGCCCTGCTGTTGCACCATTCTACTGCAAATATCAACAAATACATTTCTACGTAAATCATACCAAACAGGCACCCGGCCTACTCTTGCATCATTCTACTGTATTTCCTTAGGCCAAACAAGGCTTTGAATACAAAGTTCAAGACAAAATGAAATGGCAAAAATTTCAACAAAGACATTTCTACGTAAATCATACCAAACAAGCACATGCCCTGCTGTTGCATCGTTCTACTTTATTTCCTTAGGCCAAACAAGGTTTCGAATACAAAGTTCAGGACAAAATGAAATAGGAAAAATATCAACAAGGACATTTTTACGTAAATCATATCAAACAGGCACCTGCCCGCTGTTGCATCATTCTACTGTAAACATCAACAAAGACATTTCAACGTAAATCATACCAAACAGGCACCCGGCATGCTCTTGCATCATTTTACTGTATTTCCTTAGGCCAAACAAGGCTTTGAATACAAAGTTCAAGACAAAATGAAATGGCAAAAACTTCAACAAAGACATTTCTACGTAAATCATACCAAACAAGCACATGCCCTCCTGTTGCATCGTTCTACTGTATTTCCTTAGGCCAAACAAGGCTTTGAATACAAAGTTCAGGACAAAATGAAATGGGAAAAATATCAACAAAGACATTTCTACATAAATTAGAACAAACAGGCACCTGCCCTGCTGTCGCATCATTCTACTGTAAACATCAACAAAGACATTTCTACGTAAATCATACCAAACAGGCACCCTGCCTGCTCTTGCATCATTCTACTATATTTCCTTAGGCCAAACAAGACTTTGAATACAAAGTTCAGGACAAAATGAAATGGGAAAAACATCAACAAAGACATTTCGACGTAAATCATACCAAACAGGCACCTGCCCTGCTGTTGCATCATTCTACTGTAAACATCAACAAAGACATTTCTACGTAAATCATACCAAACACGCACATGCCCTGCTGTTGCATCGTTCTACTGTATTTCCTTAGGCCAAACAAGGCTTTGAATACAAAATTCACGACAAAATGAAATTGGAAAAATATCAACAAGGACATTTCTACGTAAGTTATACCAAACAGGCACCTGCCCTGCTGTTGCATCATTCTACTGTAAACATCAACAAAGACATCTGCCCTACTTTTGCATCATTCTACTGTATTTCCTTAGGCCAAACAAGGCTTTGAATACAAATTTCAGGACAAAATGAAATGGGAAAAACATTAACAAAGACATTTCTACGTAAATCATACCAAACACGCACCAGCCCTGCTGTTGCATCGTTCTACTGTATTTCCTTAGGCCAAACAAGGCTTCGAATACAAAGTTCACGACAAAATGAAATTGGAAAAATATCAACAAAGACATTTCTACGTAAATTATACCAAACATGCACCTGCCCTGCTGTTGTATCATTCTACTGTAAACATCAACAAAGACATTTCTACGTAAATCATACCAAACAGGCACCCAGCCTGCACTTGCATCATTCTACTGTATTTCCTTAGGCCAAACAAGGCTTTGAATACAAAGTTCAGGACAAAATGAAATGGGAAAAACATCAACAAAGACATTTCTACGTAAATCATACCAAACAGGCACATACCCTGCTGTCGCATCATTCTACTGTAGACATCAACAAAGACATATGCCCTACTGTTGCATCATTCTACTGTATTTCCTTAGGCCAAACAAGGCTTCGAATACAAATTTCAGAACAAAATGAAATGTGAAAAATATCAACAAAGACATTTCTACGTAAATCATACCAAACAAGCACATGCACTGCTGTTGCATCGTTCTACTATATTTCCTTAGCCCAAACAAGACTTCGAATACAAAGTTCAGGACAAAATGAAATGGGAAAAATATCAATAAAGACATTTCTACGTAAATCATACCAAACAGGCACATACCCTGCTGTCGCATCATTCTACTGTAAACATCAACAAAGACATCTGCCCTACTGCTGCATCATTCTACTGTATTTCCTTAGGTCAAACAAGGCTTCGAATACAAATTTCAGAACAAAATGAAATGGGAAAAATATCAACAAAGACATTTCTACGTAAATCATACCAAACAAGCACCTGCACTGCTGTTGCATCGTTCTACTGTATTTCCTTAGGCCAAACAAGATTTCGAATACAAAGTTCAGGACAAAATGAAATGGGAAAAATATCAACAAAGACATTTCTACGTAAATCCTACCAAACAGGCACGTACCCTGCTGTCGCATCATTCTACTGTAAACATCAACAAAGACTTCTGCCCTACTGTTGCATCATTTTATTTTATTTTCTTAGGCCAAACAAGGCTTCGAATACAAATTTCAGAACAAAATGAAATGGGAAAAATATCAACAAAGACATTTCTACGTAAATCATACGAAACAAGCACCTGCACTGCTGTTGCATCGTTCTACTGTATTTCCTTAGGCCAAACAAGACTTCGAATACAAAGTTCAGGACAAAATGAAAAGGAAAAATATCAACAAAGACATTTCTACGTAAATCATACCAAACAGGCACCGCCCTGTTGTTGCATGATTCTACTATAAACATCAACAAAGACATTTCCACGTAAATCATACCGAACAGGCACCCGGCATGCTCTTGCATCATTCTACTGTATTTTCTTAGGCCAAACAAGGCTTTGAATACAAAGTTCAGGACAAAATGAAATGGGAAAAAGATCAACAAACACATTTCTACGTAAATCATACTCAAAACGAGGCACACCGCCCGCTTTATTGCATCATTCTACTGTAAACATCAACAAAGACATCTCTACGTAAATCATACCAAACAGGCACCCGGCCTGCTCTTGCATCATTCTACTGTATTTCCTTAGGCCAAACAAGGCTTTGAATACAAAGTTCAGGACAAAATGAAATGGGAAAAACATCAACAAAGACATTTCTACGTAAATCATACCAAACAGCACTCCGCCCCCGTCGATGCATCATTCTACTGTAAACATCAACAAAGACATCTGCCCTACTGTTGCATCATTCTACTGTATTTCCTTGGGCCAAACAAGGCTTTGAACACAAATTTTAGGACAAAATGAAATGGGAAAAACATCAACAAAGACATTTCTACGTAAATCATACCAAACAAGCACTTGCCCTGCTGTTGCATCATTCTACTGTATTTCCTTAGGCCAAACAAGGCTTCGAATACAAAGTTCACGACAAAATGAAATTGGAAAAATATCAACAAAGACATTTCTACGTAAATCATACCAAACAGGCACCTGCCCTGCTGTTGCATCAATCTACTGTAAACATCAACAAAGACATTTCTACGTAAATCATACCAAACAGGTACCCGGCATGATCTTGCATCATTCTACTGTATTTCCTTAGGCCAAACAAGGCTTTGAATACAAAGTTCAAGACAAAATGAAATGGCAAAAACTTCAACAAAGACATTTCTACGTAAATCATACCAAACAAGCACATGCCCTGCTGTTGCATCGTTCTACTTTATTTCCTTAGGCCAAACAAGGTTTCGAATACAAAGTTCAGGACAAAATGAAATGGGAAAAATGTCAACAAGGACATTTTTACGTAAGTCATACCAAACAGGCACCTCTTCGTTGCATCATTCCCATCAGAACAAAGAACAAAGACATTTCTACGTAAATCATACCAAACAGGCACCCGGCATGCTCTTGCATCATTCTACTGTATTTCCTTAGGCCAAACAAGGCTTTGAATACAAAGTTCAAGACAAAATGAAATGGCAAAAACTTCAACAAAGACATTTCTACGTAAATCATACCATAAAAGCACATGCCCTGCTGTTGCATCGTTCTACTGTATTTCCTTAGACCAAACAAGGCTTTGAATACAAAGTTCAGGACAAAATGAAATGGGAAAAATATTAACAAATACATTTCTACGTAAATCAGACCAAACAGGCACCTGCCCTGCTGTTGCATCATTCTACTGTAAACATCAACAAAGACATTTCTACGTAAATCATACCAAACAGGCACCTGCCCTGCTGTTGCATCATTCTACTGTAAACATCAACAAAGACATTTCTACGTAAATCATACCAAACAGGCACCCGGCCTACTCTTGCATCATTCTACTGTATTTCCTTAGGCCAAACAAGGCTTTGAATACAAAGTTCAGGACAAAATGAAATGGGAAAAACATCAACAAAGACATTTCGACGTAAATCATACCAAACAGGCACCTGCCCTGCTGTTGCATCATTCTACTGTAAACATCAACAAAGACATTTGCCCTATTGTTGCATCATTCTACTGTATTTCCTTAGGCCAAACAAGGATTCGAATACAAATTTCAGGACAAAATGAAAAGGAAAAAACATCAACAAAGACATTTCTACGTAAATCATACCAAACAAGCACCTGCATTGCTGTTGCATCGTTCTACTGTATTTCCTTAGGGCAAACAAAGTTTCGAATACAAAGTTCAGGACAAAATGAAATGGGAGAAATATCAACAAAGACATTTCTACGTAAATCATACCAAACAGGCACCTGCCCTGCTGTTGCACCATTATACTGTAAACATCAACAAAGCCATTTCTACGTAAATCATACCAAACAGGTACCCGGCATGATCTTGCATCATTCTACTGTATTTCCTTAGGCCAAACAAGGCTTTGAATACAAAGTTCAAGACAAAATGAAATGGCAAAAACTTCAACAAAGACATTTCTACGTAAATCATACCAAACAAGCACATGCCTTGCTGTTGCATCGTTCTACTTTATTTCCTTAGGCCAAACAAGGTTTCGAATACAAAGTTCAGGACAAAATGAAATGGGAAAAATGTCAACAAGGACATTTTTACGTAAATCATACCAAACAGGCACCTGCCCTGCTGTTGCATCATTCTACTGTAAACATCAACAAAGACATTTCTACGTAAATCATACCAAACACGCACATGCCCTGCTGTTGCATCGTTCTACTGTATTTCCTTAGGCCAAACAATGTTTCGAATACAAAGTTCACGACAAAATGAAATTGGAAAAATATGAACAAAGACATTTCTACGTATATTATACCAAACAGGCAACTGCCCTGCTGTTGCATCATTCTACTGTAAACATTAACAAAGACATTTCTACGTAAATCATACCAAACATGCACCCGGCCTGCTCTTGCATCATTCTACTGTATTTTCTTAGGCCAAACAAGGCTTTGAATACAAAGTTCAGGACAAAAAGAAATGGGAAAAACATCAACAAAGACATTTCTACGTAAATCATACCAAACAGGCACATGCCCTGCTGTTGCATCATTCTACTGTAAACATCAACAAAGACATCTGCCCTACTGTAGCATCATTCTACTGTATTTCCTTAGGTCAAACATGAGTTCGAATACAAATTTCAGGACAAAATGAAATGGGAAAAACATCAACAAAGACATTTCTACGTAAATCATACCAAACAAGCACCTGCACTGCTGTTGTATCGTTCTACTGTATTTCCTTAGACCAAACAAGGTTTCGAATACAAAGTTCAGGACAAAATGAAATGGGAAAAATATCAACAAAAACATTTCTACGTAAATCATATTAAACTGGCACCTGCCTTGCTGTTGCATCATTCTACTGTAAACATCAACAAAGACATTTCTACGTAAATCATACCAAACAGGCACCCGGCCTGCTCTTGCATCATTCTACTGTATTTCCTTAGGCCAAACAAAGCTTTGAATACAAAGTTCAGGACAAAATGAAATGGGAAAAATATCAACAAACACATTTCTACGTAAATCATACCAAACAGGCACATGCCCTGCTGTTGCATCATTCTACTGTAAACATCAACAAAGACATCTGCCCTACTGTTGCATCATTCTACTTTATTTCCTTAGGCCAAACAAGGCTTTGAAAACAAAGTTCAGGACAAAATGAAATGTGAAAAACATGAACAAAGACATTTCTACGTAAAACATACCAAACAGGCACATGCCCTGCTGTTGCGTCGTTCTACTGTATTTCCTTAGGCCAAACAAGGCTTCGAATACAAAGTTAAGGACAAAATGAAAAGGGAAAAACATCAACAGAGACATTTCTACGTAAATCACAACAAACAGGCACCTGCCCTACTGTTGCATCGTTCTACTGTAAATATCAACAAAGACATTTCTACGTAAATCATACCAAACAGGCACTTGCCCTGCTGTTGCATCATTCTACTGTATTTCCTTAGGCCAAAGAAGGCTTTGAATACAAATTTCAGGACAAAATGAAATGGGAAAAATATCAACAAAGACATTTCTACGTAAATCATACTAAACAAGCACCTGCCATGTTGTTGCATCGTTCTACTGTATTTCTACGTAAATCATACCAAACAGGCACCTGCCCAACTGTTGCATCATTCTACTGGATTTCCTTAGGCCAAACAAGGTTTTGAATACAAAGTTTAGGACAAAATAAAATGGGATAAATATCTACAAAGACATTTCTACACCTGCCCTGCTGTTGCATCATTCTACTGTATTTCCTTAGGCCAAATAAGGCTTTGAATACAGAGTTCAGGACAAAATGAAATAGGAAAACATCAACAAAGACATTTCTACGTAAATCATACCAAACAGGCACCTGCCCAACTGTTGCATCATTCTACTGTATTTCCTTAGGCCAAACAAGGCTTTGAATACAAAGTTTAGGACAAAATAAAATGGGAAAAACATCGACAAAGACATTTCTACACCTGCCCTGCTGTTGCATCATTCTACTGTATTTCCTTAGGCCAAATAAGGCTTTGAATACAGAGTTCAGGACAAAATGAAATAGGAAAACATCAACGAAGACATTTCTCGTAAATCATACCAAACAATCCTTTCTTCATTGACATATAGAAGAACCTTCTCACCGCTCTTGGAATAAGACAATGGCCTCAAAGCAGACAAATTATCATTCGAATTAATCGTTATCTGACCAACTGATACGAATTGACTCCAAGATTTCTGAACTCCATACTTCTTCATCACCCATGTAACAACATGAAACTTGCTAGCCGTTGCTAAAGAAAGACACCCTCCTAGAACATTCAAATTCATGCTAACATTCTCGATCGGAATATCTTTTGGCAGCATCAACTCATAATGATTCTCATTCACAACACTAAAACCCATAATTCTAAATGTTTTGTCCGAATACACATGGGAAATATCCTCAAGAAGCGAATGCAATGCCCCATTGATTTGTACTTCCCAGCGATGATCTAGCAACGGCAATGGATAAGGAAAACGCTCTACCTTGTTCCAAGAATTCGATCTCAAGCTTAAAATCTCAGTTTCAGAGAATGTCCACTGCCCCGTTGAGTTATGAAATTCAACAACCCGAACAACTTTATAGCATCCTTTCTTGAATCGTAACACAGCTCATAATGCTCTATGGCATATAATGATGAATAATCAGTTGGGAATTCAATCGGGAAGGTGCCGGGTAATTTCTTGCGTCTGCTTGAAAAAGGGTTCCACAGTACAAGGGATTCAGCTACTACCAGAAATAAACCATTGCAATAGTTGGACATGCATTGAAAATCTGTGGAATTAACAGGGGGTTGTATGACATGGGCTGTGTCAAGTGAATCCAAATCTACAGAATAAAGCCCCATCTCCATGCTTCCACAAATGAGGCTGTGATTGGAGCGTGCTGTGATGGATTGATGCAAATGTCTTTTCATGAAATGATCACAATCAATTGTAGAACACCAATTTTTTGATACACGCCTGAATCGCACAAGGGATTCCACTGATAATTGTGATAAGACTTCTTCAATGAGTGCTGAAGGAATCATGTTTCTCTGTTGTTGTTGTTTTTTTTTTTTTTTTTTTTTTTTTTTTTTGAATCTTTCTCTGTTGTTAAAGACTTTCTTGAATTCAAAGGGGAGTTTTGGGGTGTGTTCGAGGGATAAGTTGAATGGGAGATTTTTCAAATTAGCCTTGGTCAACGAGAATTTTTATAAAAACGTAAAAAAGTCAATTTTACCCTTAATGAAATAGATTTTGATTTATTGCAAAATATATCATTTCTTTATGAATAGTTTTAAATCATTGTATCAATTAGCTACATTTTCTTTAAACATTACTAATAAATATTCAGTTTTATTTTTATTATCGGTATTACTACGGTTATAATTAAAGTGTGCCATCATATTAGTAATTCATTTATTTATAGCTTCTCAAACATTTCCAAATTGCGTAAAAATGAAGTCAAATAATTACATAACTAAAAATAAATAAAAAAGGGGGGTTAAACATTTAAGAAAGATTCAATTAATAAAAAGCAAACTGAAAATATTGAAAGAAACTAAAAAATTTCATATTTCGCCTGTCAAACATTTCCAAAGAATACTCGCACATTAAAAATACAACTAACTTTAATCTTGGCTAGTACAATTAAAAAGCTTAAATTACATGAAAATGAAACCAATTATGTACTTATTAATAAATAATAAAAATGTGGAAAGCATCTAATAAAGGTTCAAAAAACAAAAAATGAAATAAAATAAATGAAAGGGAAAGCTTCTTTTTTTATTTTATTTCCCAAATCCAACATTGCCAAAGATACAAGTACTGATTTTTATCTTGGGTAGTATATAAAAAAGCTCAAATTACATCAAATAAAATCAATTAATTACTTAATTAGAAAGTAATGAAAATGCAGTATACATCAACAATTCAATTTTAGGAAAGAATCTATAAATATTTCGGGATCAAATATTTCAAAATGTACTTTCATATTCAAATTTCAAAATACAATTCACTCGATAAAACTTTGAAATTGCATGAAACTGAAATCACTTAATTACATAATTAATAAACAACGAAAATGAAGTAAATAAATTACTTAATTTATAAATAATGAAAATGCAGTAAACATCAAAGAAAATTAAGCCCTTGTGTGAAATTAATTTTTGAGAAGTGATTTTGTGAAAAAAAAATGCTTTTTTTAGAATGTGCATTAAAAAGTAGAAAAAGTTATGAATCGACGTGCAAACGTATTTTATTCGAAGAATGAGCGATTGAAACTGAGTTTTAAATAATCAACATAATAAAAGAGCTAAAAAAATAAAAAGCAAACTAAAAAAATATAAGGAAATCGATTTTATCATATTTTAGGAATTTAACAAATGCAAAGAAAAGATTCGAAATGCAGTTCACCGTACTTTTCAAAAAAAAAAAATTGAAATTACCAAAAAAGATCCTGCTAAAAGGTAGTAGAGAGAATATTTCACAATTTAAGTCGCACATTATTTATTTATCACAATTTATCTATTTCATTGGTCACATATTGCTTATTGATCACACGTTAACCAGTTTATTGGTCGCAATCAACCATATAATTTGTGACACCACTGCCTCCAATGCCACAGCTTCCAGAACCACCACCAGCACCTCCCGAAAACAACACCGCCAACATAACAACCGCCATTGTTTCACAACCACCGCGACTGTAATGACCACCGCCAGCACTACCACTATCGTCGCACCACCACCATAACCACTGTCAATACAATCATGTCGGCGACAGCATCCTTAGAACCTCCTACAAACAATTCCCGATCAATTTTCTTGAGCCTGAAACATCAACCACACATCTCCATTCTCGGTTCAATTTCGTTCTTGACATCTCAACCACTACCACCACCAGAACCAACAAAAACTCGTCGTCGTCGTCGCCACCACCACGGTGCTGCCACCAACACCAACCAGCCAACTTGCGCATGCAATAAAACTCGATTACCAACTTGAAGTTTGAGAGAGTGTTCAATATCTTGATGTCTTGAGAATTAAAGTGAGATAATTGATGACCATATATTCACAATATGAAGTTTATGACCCATTTAATATGTACAATCATGACTTCGAAGAATTTTTTTTAATGGAAAACAAAATTTGTGCTCAATAATTCAATTGAATAAATATTGTAATGTGATCACTGGAGACTGTCAGGTCGAAAATGAAACTAAGGATTTAATGCATATTTGAAAAATAGCATTTTAATCATCTTACATTGTTCCCAACTAGTCTTTCACCCGTGCGATGCACGGTGGATGCACAAATTATAAATTTCATAACTCACACGGATAAATTTCATAACTCACACGGACAGTTATAGTGTAAACTGTACAAATATTTAATTGGGTAGAAACTGTAAAAACATATCGTACTGTGGATGCACAAATAATAAATTTCATAACTCACATGAACAGTTATAGTATAAAGTGTACAAAAATTTAATTGGGTACAAACTGTAAAAAATTTAATTGGGAGTTAGGAAATATTCATTAAAAGCAACATCTTAATTGGGTACAAACTGTAAAAATATTTAACTGAGAGTTAGAAAATATTCATTAAAAGCAACATCGACTAAAAGTTTTCGTCTGTATCCACACATCTTGTCGGACGAAATTGATTCAATTGGTTGTCCTAAAATGAAGGATTCTATGTACTTCAGCAAAAAAACTCCAGAATTAGGCCTGAAACAACATAGTATTAGAATATATTAGTATTGTTAATACGAAAGTAAATTGGAAAATAAATTTACCAGGGAAAAGCCAAGGAACTTTCAAATCGTATGTAAATGCTTACCCACTATTTGTGCAAGGAGCCATAATTTGCATCTTCATATCTTTTTTCGAAAATTTTCTTAACTCATCTCTGACAGACAACATCCCAGAAGAGACCACTAACCCCTGCACTAATTTGAATGTTGATTTTGCATGTAGTTTTAATTGGTCTGGTGTGTGGATGTTGTGGCTACAATCATATATTTGAAATTTCCACCCACGTATATCCACGAGATAAAGATACCAATTGTTGACTGGGGTTGAAGATGGTATGAGTAGATAATTGCATTTCATCCATGGGATTCCACCTACAGGTAATACACCACTTACGTACTGATGGAGAACCTGATAGTTTGGCTGACTGTCACTTGCAATTCCTTGTGTCATACTGTCTTGCCATATCATATGACGATCACATTCACCTTCGAACGAAAAATCTAGAATTGCATACTCTTTAGAGACACCAGGAAATCCATTATGAATAAGTCTTCTCAACAACATTAACTCTGTGTTAAGAATCTAAAGAAATAGATAGAGTAAATTAGATACGTTAACTATGGATCGTAATTATTGTTATCAATCGTAAATTTAACTAACCGCAACATGGATATTTTTGGATGTATCATGTATATCTTGTAATATATCTCGTCCGTACACGTTTCCACTTCTATCTTTCCAAAGCTCACTGCAAGGCGACATGTGAATTAATTTGAATACAATGGAATGAAAATTGTAATATGTGAATGAATAAAGTGGAAATGGATTTCTTACTCAGATTGATGCTTCTGTATCCAATCTGTAATAGCTATGTATCTATCCATGGGATAGTCTTCTAAAGGATCTTTGGACGATGACGAAGATTCGCTGTTTTTCCTTTTATTTTCTTTGTATGTGGTTAATTGTTGAACTTGATGAACTTGTTGAGAGCTTGAAGGATGAATAGGTTGGTCACCAGGAACTGGACTCTTATGGATATGAACATCTTGTTGTAGAGAGTTTATAATAACTTCCATATTGGATTTCCAACCAGAAAATTGATCCAGCACGTTCTTGTTCTGTTCATGACTATAAGATTTGATTGAATCTATGCTGGTATCTACATAGGATCGCATGGATTGAATGTGTCCATGGTGATCATGTTGCAATTGTCGCTGTTGTTGAAATAGTTGTTGTTGGTTTTCGAGAATTGTTTGGTATCGAGCTTCGTGTTTTTCAGATTCTCCAACCATGTGTGCTTTGAAATTATCGAACAAAGTGGACACATCCGATACTAACTGCTGCTTATAGGTGCTAAAAAGTTCATCTATGTGTTCTTTAGTGATATAATCAGACTGAGAAGAAGAAGATCCTGCTTGAAATTCAAACGAAGTACCTGGAACATTTGTCTGGTGTTCATGCGTGGTATCAGGTGGGATTTCTGTTGCTATATTGTGAATTCCCCACTGATAATAGAATCTAACACATGATGTTCATTATCCGGAGGCAGCGAGAGTGTTGTGTACCACATTGTTTCTAATTCTTCTTCTGTTGGCGTTAGGGTTGCAACTACTTCAATCTATAATGACAAAGAAATATTGGAATTATATACTGTTATTTTTCTTAACAAACAATTTAATAAATACATATTATTGAATAACTAAATGTATATTGGACTGTAAAATACCTCTTGAGTGGTCAAAAATGCTAAAAACTCTCTAACTGTTTTTTTAGTTAAGAATTTATTTGGTTTCCACTTATACATTCTTGGGCATTGTAACGTTCTGTGTCTACGACGCCCAAATTGTTGTCCAATCATTGGAAATGCTTCATATATCCAACACTGCAAGATAATTGAGAATAAATATTAGATGAAAAAAATATTTAGTAGATAAATAGAATTAAAATATATAAATTAAATACCTGGAATGCAAGCGGAAAGCCATGCAATGAATACTTTCGTTCTGTTTGTTGGTTTTGCTGCATTCTGTGCGGTCGTTGCAACGAATTCAACAGAACAAAATATGATACGCGGCCCCATGGATACATGAGAAATTGTTCAAGATGTTCAACCATACCCAGTGTTTTGTGATCAATGTACCTTCCAACTGGTTTTAAAATACACTCCACCAACATGACCAATCCTAGTTTAAATTTATCATCCGCATTTTCACACATATGAAATGCTTCGGAAAGCATTACCATAGTGATTCTTCTCATTCCGTTAAAATAAACCCTTCTAAGTCGGTCGTCACTGGAGTCAAGTTCGACAGACACTTCATGACAGGGTAATCCAGTGATGAGACAGAATTCTTGCATACCAAATCTGGCAAATTGATCACCTAATCTTATCCATATTTCGTTTGTTTTTCCAGAGTCAACAATTCTCAATATAAATTCGTGTATCAATCTGCTACAGAATTGTTGTTGCTCCGCTCTATAGATAGCTCCATAAATAAATCCAAAGAAACTGCTATTACTGGACAATAGTAAAGCTTGTTTATCTTCATCAATAAGTTCTATAAAATCTTTAATATACTGGTGGATCAGAAATTGGGTGATGGTAGCAGAGAACCATCGATTTGGTGGAAGGATATATTCAAGAGACATCTGCACAAATTAATAATAAATTCTTTATATAAATATTTATATAAATATAAATATAGAAAAAAAAAAAGAAAGTTACTATTATATCCAAATTTAACACCATTTTAATAAATTTAACTACCGTTGAACAACATCAAATAAATCAAATCACAGATAAAATAAATCACAGTAAAAAAAAAAAAAAAGAGGAATGCCCCTCTTCCACCTCCGCACGCGGAGGCTGCTTCCTCTGCTTGTGGAGGCTGCTAGCCTCCGCGTGCGGAGGACGCAGCCTCTGCACGCGGAGGCAAGCTCGAGCCTCCGCTTGCGGAGCCGGCTGCCTCCGCGTGCTAGCAACCTCCGCTTGAGGAGGCTAGCCTCCGCACGCGGAGGCGACGGCGGCAGCTAGCCTCCGCATGCGTAGGTATCTTGCCTCTAATTTAAAAATTCATACCTTTGTGTGCTGTGCTGCGATCTGTGATTTGCAAATGGGTGCTGTGTGATTTGTGATATGCAATCATGTGATATTTTGGCACAAGGAAGAAGATAATATATATTTATGTTAATTTCACAAATAGTCCTTATTTAATTGTCGTAAGTACAAAATGGTATTAACTATTTACATTTTTTTTTCTTTTTTTCCCTTCTCCTTGGGCAAGAAAATGTGGTCACATTTGCAGTTACACATGGTGCGATACAGTGATGAGTAAAGTGTTGAGTAACATATGCTAATTGATTTTCCAATCCGCAAAACTTCATTAAATTAACTTCGAATTATATATACACCACATAACTAATTCAAATTTTGAAAAATTTCTTTGAAAACAACATTTGTTGTTGAATTGGATGGTACTCCATCTCGATCGCAATAAAGAATTTTCAATCCCGAACGGTTTGTAACTCTAGACACTGCAACATAAAGTTGGCCATGACTGAAAACGGGCTTTTTCAAATAAAGTCCTACATGCGATAGTGATTGACCTTGACTTTTGTTAATAGTCATAGCATATGACACTATCAAAGGATATTGCCTTCTTTGAAACTATCCAGGACGGTGCTAAGCTCATCAGCCTGCTCACCCCAGATGGTGCAGGACAACCGATTATTCCTATTGCATAAGAAGCGGTAAATGTTAGTAAGCGTTAATCATCTACTTAGATAACAACTATACACGCTGCCAATGAAGAACATACTCAATATCCTGTAGTAAAATATCAATCATTCTTGTACTTCTCCCAGATATTTCCTTTGAGTGGACTGTATCCTTGCCAACAACTTCTCCAATTACATCTACAAAATGAAATATTGATCTATTGTTGTTAACATTAAAAATCATGAATCTATTTATCTTCAAATTGAAACTCCAAAAAATATGACATGACATATTAAAATAAACATTACCAATCAACTTGTTTTCATCTATTTCAGAAGCTGACAACAGATCACCAAACGGAATAAAATCATAAATATGGTATGAAAAGCTACTATCTTCAACTTCATTGACGTATGTCTTCATCATGAAATTTAGCTTGTATCCGTGACTCGAAGCTTTGTACTTTGAATTGTTGTAACCAATGACGAAGTCACGCATAAGATATAAGAGTCCTTCACGGATGATGGGCTTGAATGTCTTGATCAAGTTGAGTTTAACCGATGCATGAATTTTAGTGCCCTGGTATTACACATTCCACATCGAAATCATTATGAATAATCTACATAACTTGCTATTAAACAGTTAATATTAGGTTGAAAGCTCCGTTAATATTATTACGTAAACAAAGTGGTTACTATTCAATAGAAACCCGTTAATAAGTTCATAACAACTGTTTCTCGGAGCATTGTTATCAAACACTGGAGGTACTGAAGCATCGCTGTCAAACACGTAAAGAAGGAAGTACAGTTTTGTATAACAAAAGTACTTGCACTGTTTTCATTTCAAATGCAGGTTTTATGGTTTCTTTTTTCTTTTTCTCTTCAAATGCAATTTCTTTTCAAATGCAAGTACAAATTACTTTCAGAATCAAGAATAATTGTAGGTTTATATACTTACATCTCTGTCGATCAATATCATCTCCAAGCTGTAAATGTCATCGATTTTTCCAAATGTAGGATTTTCCCAGAGTCGAACAACGCGAACACGGAATGTCCACTTGGTTTTGGTAGGAACGATGTCTGTGAGCATATCTATTATGGGAGCCATCTTACTGCACATACAAATAAAAAGGTTAATCTTGCACATACAAATAAAAAAGCTAAGGTTTAACTTAGATTGCAAAAACAAAAATTGAAGCAGATACCGGTAAAAACAAAAAAACTGGGACGGTCGCTTACATGAGAGAAGAGCCTGATGATGAACGAAAATATATGAGAAACGCTGACAGAGTTTAAAACGCTGATACACAACACTTTTTGCGAGGATAAAATTGGATTTCAAATGTGTTAGGGGTTGGGTGGGAGGGGTGGAGTAAAGTACAGTGGTCAAGTTGAAAAATTGAAAGATGGAGATGTGAAAAAGCCTGCAAATATCCTGACACGGTGAGTTGAAAAATTGAAAAATGGAGATTATGATGAAAAGTACATGTGTTAGGGATTGGGTGGGAGGGGACGTGTGGAATGAAGTACAGTGGGCGAGTTGAAAAATTGAAAAATGGAAATGTGAAAAAGCCTGCAAGTATCCTGCAAATATCCTGATATGGGGAACTGAAAAATTAAAAAATGGAGATGTGAAAAAGCGTGCAAATATCCGAATAAAAAAATTTGAGACGATATATTCTCATCACCATTTCTTTTGTGACAGCAAATTATAATGAGACAACATATTCTCATCAACATTTCTTTTGTGACAGTAAATTATAATGAGACAACAGTTTGCTTACTCCAAATCAAAGAAATACTTTTAACCCATGCGTGCTAATAATAGTTATAGTTAGAATAAACAAAGTAAAAAAAATGGAAAATTATTGTAAATTTTTTTTAAAAAAAGATTAAATAGTTGTTCTGAAATGGAAAAATATAAAATATTCTCAAGAAGCTTGTTGCAGTGGAAATATTCTAAAAAATTTGAAAGAAATAGTTCTTGCATTTAATGTTTTCACATGTGTGATAATGTGATGCAGTGGTTGCGTGGCCGCCGTAATACTGCAGCATTTATTAGTGTTATTTAAAAAAATTGAAAAGTTATTGAGAAAGTGAAATGAATAAAAAAAAATGCGTCTGGGCTTGGGCGGGAAAAATGTGCAGTTCAGTGGCGCGGAAAAACGTTGCTACTATCCTCCTTTAATATAGCATAAGATATTCAATGTGATCAATGTGGATAATCCGTAAGAAAAATAAGTCAAAGAATATAATTATTGTTTACATAGTTTCAGTAATTTCAATTGGACTAAAAATGCAATGAAAGGAATGTGATAAATAAATTATCTCAATCAATTGAGAGTTGATTGTGTCAAGATTAATTTATTGGAGCTTAGTTTAATTGGGTCTGTTTGGTCCCTTCGATGGCCTGAAAATAAGAACCATAAAAAATTATAAGAGTTATAATTTATTATTAATTGTAGAACGATTAATTAATTAATTAAATTGAAATGTATCACGTGTGTCATTAATATTTGAATTAGAATTAAAAGGAAAGTCCTTTTAGATTAGTATCCTTCTGCAAATATAAAGAAAAAAAAAAGGGAAAATTGTGGCCGTGGTCCCAAACCTTTCATTTTGTTACAGATTACACACAAACCTTTTATTTTTGCGGCCGAAGTCCCAAACCTTTATATGTAGTTGCAGCGTCGGTCCCAAACCTTTAATTCCGTCCATAAAACCGTCAGTCAACGTTTCAACAGTAATTTTGACTTGAAAAAATTACAGCGCTGATCCCAAACCTTTCATTTTGTTGCAGATTACACCTAAACCTTTAATTTTTGCGATCGAAGTCCCAAACCTTTATATAAAATTACAGCGTTGGTCCATTTCACGCATTTCGTCCATAAAATCATCAGTCAATGTTGAAACAGTAATTTTAACTCAAATGACATCTTAATTGATGAGTAAAATTGTCAAAACAAGTTATCCAAAAAAAAAAAAATGTTTGTTTTCTTCAAATCCTTCAATCTTTTCACAGACATCACATTCTCATCATCGATAACCATCTGATCAGATAACAATATGATCCGATTTGTTATAATAATTGAATCGATAAATTATTTTTACGGCATGTTATTTGTCACTAAAATAAATAAATGAGAAAATAAAAATAAACAAACTGCATTTGGTACTATAATTTGTATGTATTATTAAATAATTCTTAAATTGATTAAAAATAAAAAATAATATTAAAATAAGAAAATATTTTTTTAATAATATCTATGCTTAGACTTTGTCTAAACATGCCGGTTTGGGATTAGCGTTGCAATTTTTCATTTTTTATGGCATGTTATTTGTCACTAAAATAAATACATGAGAAAATAAAAAAGTTTAGTACTAAATAAAAATTTTTAATAAAAAAATCTATTTTTTATTTGAATATTATTTTTAATTTTTAATCAATCTAAAAATTATTTAATAATACATACAAATTATAGTACCAAATGTAGTTTATTTATTTTTATTTTCTCATTTATTTATTTTAGTGACAAATAACATGTCATAAAAATAATTTATCGATTCGATTATTATAACAAATCGGATCGAATTGTTATTTGATCAGATAGTATCGATGATGAGAATGTGATGTCTGTGAAAAGATTGAAGGATTTGAAGAAAACAAACATTTTTTTTTTTGGATAACTCGTTTTGACAATTTTACTTATCAATTAAGATGTCATTTGAGTTAAAATTACTGTTTGAACGTTGACTGACAATTTTATGGATGGAATGCGTGAAATGGACCAACGCTGTAATTATATATAAAGGTTTGGGACTTCGAAAGCAAAAATTAAAAGTTTGGGTGTAATCTGCAACAAAATAAAAGGTTTGGGACCAGCGTTGCAATTTTTTCGAGTCAAAATTACTGTTGAAACGTTGACTGACGATTTTATGGACGGAATTAAAGGCTTGGGACCGACGCTGCAACTACATATAAAGGTTTGGGACTTCGGCCGCAAAAATAAAAGGTTTGGGTGTAATCTGCAACAAAATGAAAGGTTTGGGACCACGGTCGCAATTTTCCCCAAAAAAAAAAAGAGTTCTTTTGAAAATCAATTCCATTCCAAAACGAGAGTTCTTTTGACCAATAATGCTGCATTTTTCTCTGCCTTATAATGTAAACTGCATCTTTTCCACCGGGTATTAATATTGCGTAAAAGTAAGATTGTCATTCAACATTAATGGTGAATAGCGTTTTAGGAAAATGTGTGGTAAAAAGTAGGAAAAAAATTGGATTTACCTGTAGAATATTTTATTGTGTGAATGTGTGAAAGAGTTTGAAAAGAATGAGAATCAAACAGGGACAATCTCGAAATGTAAATGACTTGTTGAGCTCAGTTAACTTAAGTAAGGTGAATCGACCCGATCCTTGAAGAACTCCCAAAAGTTTCTCCATTCAAAGAGTACGAACTAGAGTACAAAAGATCATTCTGGACAATATTAGAAAATTGTTCCAAAGTTCTTTCCCTATTGGTGGGCATCAATGAAAAAAATTCAAGTAATGTACTTATCTCAAATCCTAACCTCTATTGCTTTTGTTTGTCTGAGAACAAACAATATCATAACATGTTTTCTAATGATCAAAATGAATAAAAATAAACATTCTTAGAACTTGCAGAAAAAGTACAATTAGTTATAGACTGATTCTAATGTATTGTTGGCTTATTTGACATAATTTTTGCTTTTGTTTACTGTATAAAAATTTTGGAAGGAAACTAACTGTCTTAATTTTTGTTTGGAAACTAATTTTTAAAAGAGTTTCCTATTTCGAAAATCATTTTAGAAGAAACCATATTGGATCAGTTTCATCTTCAAGCTTTTCTAACTAGAAGAAATATTTTTGAATCGAGCTTGGTGTACTGGGTGGGGGTTGATCAAACCCCCACCGGCACCTCACAATTGGGTTGGGGGGGGGGGTGTTGGGTGAGATTTTTTGGGCAATTTTTTATTACATGCGGGACCTACCCATGTGAGTTATATGTATAAATTCTGTCAACCTACTTCGGTACAAGTGGCTAATTCCAATATTTTTAGGCCCGTTTGATATGGCAAATTTTCCATAGAACTTGGAAATGAAATTCTATCTTCCACCAAAAGTCATTTTATTGGAAAAATTTCCTTGACAATTCACCTCACACAGTTCCAATTCCGTGGTTTTGAGGATTTGGTTTTCCAGTCTACTTTTTTTTTTTTTTTTTTGCAATGAAAACAAATTATATCCCAAATTGTAACAAATTTTATCCCTTTAATAGACAATTTTCATGTAAAACAAAGTCAAACGAACACCAAAAAATCTAAAATTTCAATATTTTTCACGTGAAAAATTATACTAATCAAACACGGTTAATTGACAATTCCAATGAAAACAATTCTATGCAATCAATTCCCTGAAATTCATTTTCTTTTCACCCAAATTTCACTCTTACAATCAAACGAACCCTTATAAAATTAACCTAACGAGTTCAGAAGCAGATTTTGGATCTCAAAATCTCCTTTTGACTTTCCTAAAGTCATGCTACACGAGCACTAAAATGCATTGTTAAATAGAGAAAGTTAACCACATTATTACAAAGGGGAAAATGCCATAATCAAGAGTCACACGTGTGTAGTACATTATTCAAGTGATTAAGCAGGTGGTTGCCCATGGAATAATGTTGTTAATCGACGAAAGAAACTGACATTATTCTGATAATTTTGATTCTAAGTAGAAAGTACCCACTCTTTACGTGGGATATATGTTTGTTATGAGAAGTTTTAGAGGGGAAAAAAAAGGGGAAAAAATGTCGTCAATTGACTCCATAGATCCACTTCTCAGCAGTGTTCGTGTAACTAACCAACTCCTCGGGTTTAAACCATAGTTTGATTTCATCCTTGGCTGTCTCTGGGCCATCACTACCATGGATTATATTTCTGGAAGCAGAGAATTATCATACAGATAAGATATCCATTTACGTTGAACAAGCAGAGAAAATATAACTGTAGCACATAACGATTAAAACACAAAATACTTCTTAAGACATTTTTTTTCTTATGATTCATCAAGATAAGAGATTCAAGGTTAAGATTAGAAGCTTTATGGTCTGATTGTGGCTTTGTTCTCAACTGTTGCATATTTGGAAGGTATTATATGCACTCGCACTCACTCAACTTTTGTCATGTTGGCGCTTGAACTTTTACTTTTTTCCTTTTTATTTGGAGCAGGTCATTGAACTTAGACGTTCCTTACAATGTGGTCATTTCCTTCATATCCATTAGTTCGACTACATAAAAGCAAAGGTAAATTACTAATGTGCTACATCAACTTTTCCATTAGTCAACTAATGGAAATGGCCCGAGCAATCAAATTGTAATAAAGTTTTTAAGTTCAATGAAACTAAATGAAGTTTAATATCACGAACATTTTGCAGGATGTTCAATGATCACGTCTATTTGACACTATTCTGAAGGGAAGAACTCACCTTCCAACCACAACAGCCAAATCCCCTCGGATGGTTCCGGGTTCTGATTTCTGGGGATCAGTAGCTCCGATAAGTTTGCGACCATATTTTATTACTCCTTCACCTTCCCAAACCTGAAGAAGTAAAAAATTAAGCTCAGTTCCCTAAAGAAAAGTGTGAAGCAAGGAGATACAGTTGAACTCTTCTAACCATTGCAATGACTGGTCCAGAGCTAAGAAAATCACACAAGCCATTAAAGAATGGTCTCTCCTTCAGATCATGATAATGCTTCTGGGCAAAATCCTTTGAAGGAACCAAAATTTTGATGGCAACAAGCTTATAACCTTTGCGCTCAAAGCGAGATATGATTTCCGAAATCTGACACCCATGGATATTTTATCAGAGATCGTGCAAAGATAGAACACATTAATACAAATATGTTGCCGACTCAGCCACAAGACCAAAAGTAACGAAGGGGGGAGGGAATCCAAGACTAGATTATATAACCGAATGCAGAAACATTGTCATAAAATTTGTGATGTTATCAAGCTTGTCATTATGGTATCTGCAGAAAGGAACCTTCCATGTAATAATAAAATAAGCTGGGCAGAATAATACCAGTCCTCTTTGCACTCCATCTGGCTTTATGGCAATAAAAGTGCGCTCCATCTTTTCAAACAACAAAAATTGCATTGTCAGCCAACAGAGAAAAGAATGGACAACAATTTCTCACATGCAAAAGTTAGGCCGGGCAAGCTGAAGTACCTCAGCAGCATGTGCCTCTTTCTCCTGAAGCATGTAAGCTAAGATTCAAACAAAAGATCAAGTCAGAATTCTAGTTGAAAGAAGCTGTGGGACGGGCAAGGCTAGGAAGATTTTAAGCTATTGGTAATTTGGTAGTGCAGGGGCTACTATGATCAACAAAAGGTACTTGTTTGAGATTGCATAGCACTGTGGGGAGAAACACAGGAATATTCTCAAATGAGAGCTATAATTTTAGTAAACTATTTTACCCCGTTACTATGCAGAAGCATGAAATAATAGAAGAGGTACCGAAAGCACAATGCAAAACTTAAGCAAGGGACAAGGCACCTCTTCTATTAGCACCCTTGTAATCACTCAGATTCTCAAAACCTGAGTTACTTTTTGCCATTTCACCAGTTAAAAAAAAACTTGCACAACAAATAAAATGTATGAATTTGTACAGGGGACAAGTTACCTAGGAAATATACAAAAAGAAACTTGTTTAAAAGCATTGAGAGGGAATAGTTTTGGGATAAGACCTGCTGCAGTAAGAGTAAGAACTCCAGAAACCCAGCCCCTATATGCATTTCCTGATTCAGATGCACCATATGAAGATAGAGCCAACACTCTTCCTCTACACAGAAGAGCTGCTGCCGCTGCTCGTCCTCCTTCCATTACAAAGATAGATAATTAAGGCTTTTGAATTTTAAGCTTATTTATTTCTTGTTAGAAACTCCAGTAGGATTATAACATACCATAAAGATTAGTCAAATTCAGTTAAATAAAAAGTCACCAAAGCACTTCAGAAAATGTGTTTATTAGCACATTAGTCACTATGATGCAAGGCGGAAAAGAAAAAACTAAACAGATAAAAATTTATATCATCTAGCATAATGAAAAGCTCAAATTGCGTATAAATAAAGTCAATTAATTACATAACTAAAAATAAATAAAAAGGGTTAAACATTTAAGAAAGATTCAATTAATAAAAAGCAAACTAAAAAATATTGGAAGAAACTAAAAAAATTTCATATTTCGCTGATCAAACATTTCCAAAGAATACTTGCACATTAAAAATACAACTAACTTTAATCTTGGCTAGTACAATTAAAAAGCTTAGATTACATGAAAATGAAACCAAATAATTACTTATTAATAAATAATAAAAATTTGGAAAGCATCTAATAAAGGTTCAAAAAACAAAAAATGAAATAAAATAAATGAAAGGGAAAGATTTTTTTTTTTTTTTTTATATTTCCTGTGGGCTTAAGTGGTTCTCCTAACACTTTATTGGGCCGGTGCATTTCTATTTGATACTTACACATTACTATTGTTGCTTAAGTGGCACTCACTTATTGGTGGCATTAGTATGACCCGGATTGTGTGCTTGTTTGGAACCATTTTCGACCCTTAGATTTAATCCACGGTTGGGATTAAATCTTAGCTTTGATATTTTTACTTGGGCCTTGGCAATTGAAATCTTCTTCTCCTTCTCCCAGAAGCTGCCCCATTTTTCCTCTCTCTCTGTCAAAAGCCGTTCTTCTTTCTTCTAACCTCAAATTGACCTTGGTAGCCTATTGTTGAGGGAATACCAGTGTGATGCTTAGACCTGAAATAGGGTTGAGTTATTTGGTTTATTCTCGAGGGTTTAGGATAGATTTTAAGGGTTCCTGGCTTCTTTGGTAGATTCCTTTGGATCGATGACCTTAGCCAAGTTGTTGGAGACTTTGGTTGGTTCTTTTCTCTCTCTAGACGGTGAATTGCATAGCGTGGAATGCTGTTCCTGAGCGTAGGCATTTCAGCCGAAAATAGGAGCCAGCCGGTAGAAGGGAAGTAGATTTCTGCCCCCTTTTTGTCTCGTTTTATGCTTTCAGTTTTCAGCTTCTATGTATTCTTATGACTTCTGCAATATATATGTTAATGTATGCTGGAGATTTTAGTTTATGTTGAATCTGTTGGTTATTGAATTCGGTTATTGGTTATTGAACTGGGTTTGCCTCTATTGATGAGTGTATATGCTGCTGTAATTCCTAACATTTCCCAAATCCAACATTGCCAAAGATACTTGCATATTCAAAATGCAAGTACTGATTTCTATCTTGGGTAGTATATAAAAAAGCTCAAATTACATCAAATAAAATCAACTAATTACTTAATTAGAAAGCAATGAAAATGCAGTAAACATCGAAATTTCAATTTTAGGAAAGAAACCATAAATATTTAGGGATCAAATATTTCAAAATGTACTTTCATATTCAAATTTCAAAATACAATTCACTCGATAAAACTTTGAAATTGCATGAAACTGAAGTCACTTAATTACATAATTAATAAACAATGAAAATGAAGTAAATAAATTACTTAATTTATAAATAATGAAAATGCAGTAAACATCAAAGAAAATTAAGCCCTTGTGTAAAGTTAATTTTTGAGAAGTGATTTTTTTAGAATGTGCCATTAAAAAGTAGAAAACCTTATGAATCCACGTGCAAACGTATTTTATTTGAAAAATGAGCGATTGAAAATGATTTTTAAATAATCAACATAATACAAGAGCTGAAAAGTAAAAAAGCAAACTAAAAAATATAGGAAATCGTTTTTATCATATTTTAGGAATTTAACAAAAGGCAATTCACCGTACTTTTCAAAAAAGAAAATTGAAATTACCAGAAAAGATCCTGCTAAAAGGTAGCAGAGAGAATATTTCACAGAAAATTTGAAATATAAATATAATATACCATAAAGATTAGTCAAATTCAGTTTTAAGTAAAAAAATTCATCCAAACCTCTTTTAAAAATTTATTATAAAGAGAAAAGAACAACTACGCAAATGTTTGAAATTGCATAAAAATTAATTGCTGAATTAAAACAAGATGAAAATGCAGTAAACAACTAAAAAGGATTCAATTATAAAAAGGAAACTACAAAATATACGGAAAGCAAACTTTTTTCATATTTAATAATTAACATATCAGGCATTACCAATTACATATCAAAATTGCAAATCACGTTAATTTTCAGAAAATTGAAATTACCGGAAAAGGAACGAGAAGCCTGCTTAGAAGCAGCAGAGGTAATAGTCCTCGCAGATCTGCAAATCTGAAACCTCATTTTTCGAAAATAAAATCTCTTCTACTTATCCAGATATTAGAGTGGCATATAAAAGGAGATTACACTATTGTACCTCAGGCTGTTATTTTTGTACTCCTGCTGTGTTCTGGTGACTCGCTAAACTGTGCCAATAATTACGTACGCAAATCTGATTTTACGGGTCGTTATGGAAGCTTTTACGATGTCGTTTCGGATTTGACTTGAAACACGTGACAGTTTAAGCCCCCAGCCTATTTTTGGGATAATATATTTTGGAATAATAATTTTTTAAATATATATATGACTAAAAAATAAAAATAAAAATTTGAATTTACATATAAAATTATTTTATGGAAAGATGTGTTGTTAAAAAAATGTGTTTTGAAAAAATAATTTTTTTTTAAAATGCAGGCCAAACATAGAGCATGTTTATTGAACTCAAACTCGGGCTTAGATTTATGGGAAAAGTTTATGGCTCAGGTGTTTAGTTTGTCATTTTAAAAGATCAGGTGCTAAACTTTAAAATTGTATAAATTAGGTTTCTACTTTTTATTAATTAATTAAATATTTAATTGTGTAATCTGATAGCGTATATCTTATTAATTAGTTAAAAATTAATTTCAGGTCACAGCTTATCAAATTAATTGGTCTCGGATTATTTCGAGGTTACAGATGAAAAAATTTATATGTCACAGTTAACTTCGTTGGTCACAAATCAAGAATTTTAAGGTCACGTGTAATTTTTTATAGGTCACAGATTAAAAAAAATTCAAAACTTTTACAGGTCACGGCTCTATTTCAGCGAGTCACAGTTCCAATTTCTAGGTCACGGACACTCACACAGGTCACAGATTGAAAAAAAATAAAAACGTTTACTTGTCGCAACTCTATTTCAGTGAGTCACAGTTACAATTCTTAGGTCACAGACACCACAAAATGTTTTGATTTTTCTGGTCGAACAAAAAGGTAACAAAAAGGTAGGGTTGGCTCAAACATATATGTCTCACTATAGATATAATTTTTCTGGATTCTGTTCTTTTTATTCCTGAGGCAAACCTAAGGTTGGGTGAAGGCACAGGTGAAATTAATTTAAATTTCACAAGAAGATTTAGGTACTGATACTTGTTAAAACATAGTTTTGGCTGAAGCAGTGTATTTTTTGCACCCTGACCTCTTCCAAGGATTTCATTTAGCTTTTGAGCTTCCCCATGATCACGATGTTTGATTGCTCTTAGACCTGCAATTGATTTAGCTTGATTCCTTGCACCGGCAGTCCGCGACGTTGCTGTGGATTGGGGGGAGGGGAGGAAAGGGGAGGCGATGGGAATGGGGGGAGAAATTAGGTTAAGAATTAGGTTTTAATATAATACCTGATTTTTACAAAAATAAACTTAAAACCTGACTTTTAAAAATGACAAACTAAACCTCTGATTTTATATAACTTTCCCTATATTTATCATTTTATCCTAGAGGCCTTAAGGTCGAACTCAAACCATATTATATGTAAACTTTTCTTTATTTTTTAATCACACAATTTTTATCAAAATACATTTAAAAAAAAAAAAATGGGGCTCGACCACATTCAAATTTATTCAATCAATAATCTATAAAAGTCTTATAATAGTCAATCAAGACGTTTTTAAACTTTTTAAAAGTACGCAAAAATTACGGGTGTTAAATCAATATTTTTAAAAGTTAAAAAATAAAAGAGCATATGAATTAACTTTTATAATATCTGTCGATTAATAATATTTTTATTTCTTCAATATTTCTCTTCTCTCTCATTGTCTGAAATCTAGAGCTATAATACAAAAAAGAAAAATTAATGTTTTTTTCTATTTTCAACTTATTATTAATAATAATATTCTCTTTTTTTAAATTACCATTTATTTTTTCTATCTCTTCTTTTTAATCATATTCTCCTTTCTTTGTGAAAAATATCAATTGTAAATTCTTATAAGATTTTTCTCTCTTCTTTTTCATTGTTTCCTCCAAATTTTCTATGAAAACGATTAAAATTTAACAAAAAAAAAAATCGATTGCTTTGTAATTCAATTTTTATATGTTAGTTTCTTATTTAATTTAATAACTTTCTACATGTTTGAGAGTATTGAAATGATATAATTTTTTTATATTTTTAAAATCACGGTGAATTATGTTTTATATTATTTTAACTATATTTTTTATTGACATGATATATAAATTTTGTTATTTTAAGTTCTCATGCAAGTAACGGTTCAAAATTTTGTTTACATTATAGTGTGTAAATAAATAATTCAATAAAACAAGAATATGCAACAAGTTATATAGGCATATAACTTTATATACAAGATTGTTTCTAGAATGAAAGTTTATAAAAGCAAAAGTCATTAATACACCCTCTAAATGTTCGAATAATAATTTATAACAGATCGAGAAGAAAATTAATGATATCACCTTACACGTAATAAATAAAATTAAATCACGTATTTTTCTTCTTTAATAATTTCAAATTCAAACACTTCTTAAATTTACCAATAAAAGGTTGGTAGATCCACAATGCTTAAGAGAGTGATTGACACACTAATCCTCGTACAAGTACATCCTCAATGTGTAATAAGAACAAATCCTAAAAATCAAAAGCAATTGGTAAAAGATCCTTTAGTGCAATTTTTCTTCGCAATCAAGAATATGGTCATAATATCACGTTCCAGGTTGTATAGGATCCAGTAAAATTATTTTTTGTTGTTTGATCCAAATTTCATTGAATATTTGTAAATTAGTTGAAGTGTGCCGTACAGATGTGAAAATATGGACTAAGAAGTGATTTAGCAGCACTCCTATTAGCTGCACGTCAAGCTCTCGCTCGAGCAGGCATAATAGGGAGCTGGCACTCGCTTGCGCCAGTCTGTCGCTCGAGAGGCGCCTCCACCGCTCACTTCCCATTAGGGTGGCACTCGAACGATGGTGGCATCCGATCCACGATCCGTTTCTAGTTTTGATGCTTTTTTTATGCTATTTCCATCTTTAAAACTACTGTTTGGGTTTTGAAATATAACCTATATATAGTTGGATCTTCTCTTACAAATTAAAAAAATTGCACAATATTGTAAACACAATATTTTTGTATTATTTCTCCATATTATAGTGAATTCACCTTTCCTCTGCCAAATTTTTGTGTTGTGATATTTACTTCATATTGTGTCACATAATCTCTTCCATAATTCCAAAAAAGTTTCAATTATGAAAAGAAGGGGAGAAGGAAAATAAGTGAGAAGTGGAGAAGTCAAACTAATCGAATCACTATTCGCGACCCACAATTCTATTACACCATCAATTCAATCACCGTTCACCTTTTTTCCCACGTCGGTTGTATAGGATCCACTCACTTTAATTTCCAAGTGTGGAAAGAAGGGAGAAGGAAAATAAGTGAGAAGTGCATAAGACAAACTCTCATCCTAAAATAGTATAGAAAACAAATGAAAAGATAGAATCTTACCTTAAAGATAAAGCAAAGAAGTAAAATAAAAGTAAGTTTGTGGGTTTTATAGTTTGAACAATGCAATGTTTAATTCTGCAATTTTCTTTGATTCTCTCATTTTTTATTGTGTTCTGAACAATCGTTCTGCCACAGTTAGACTCTGTTTACTAACTATACGTTGGTAAGATATTTTTTATTTTTTTTAGTTTGATGATATTTAGCCATTGTTTGGTCCTCGTTATTTCTAAAATGTATTTTTCTCTTATTTTCAATAATACATTTTTCAATAAAATAATATTACAAGTAAATTTCAAAAACTATTCCTATTTTTTTAACCACACATTTTTCATTAAAATACTATTTCAAAATACATTTTGGACAAAAAAATGGGCTCAAACATACTCTTAGTTATGTCAATCGGCTTATATTGAAAGATCTATCTCCAAAGATATTACTTCTACAAGTAGAAATTATTTTGATAGAATAGAAAGACTATTTGAATTAACAAAATTCTACTGTTGCCGAAAAAGAAAAAATCTTATATGAATTAGAATAGAAAACTGGCGATTGTCCAATATTGTTCGAAATTCTATAAAGAAATCACTGGTACAGCAGATAATCAATTTTTCTCAAATTCTCAGCTACGGCCACAATAAGAATTGATATTTTCTTAAATATGGCCCCAAACACGATTCATCCATTAAAAATTCAGGATGTTCTTAAGCACAATTATCTTACAATTTCATTTGATTATATAATCTTTGAAGAAGAAGACATGTTTTATTCAGTCTTACAATTTGACATGATAGACATTATATATGTTCTAAACAGATCTTTCATATTCTTTCTCCTAAACTTAAAAAAACTCTTGATCAGTTAAAAGATCACATTTTAATGATCAAATTCACTTTCAAACCACCTCTTGTAATTTGTAAATAATAGTATAGTAATACCAGTTTATCATTATATTATAATATTTGAAGAAGCCAAAAGATTTAGACCATCTTCAAAGACAAAAACCAAAATAAAAACTAGGCAGATTGATTACAAAAGACGGATCTTTGAGATAGCGGCAATGACATAAATTCAAAATAATGATTTCAGACTTGTAGTGCAATGGAACAATGAAATTACTTTCTGTCAATAACATCTTGCTATAAAAGTTAAAATAGAAAAAATTCCAACACTAATTATTCAACATAAATAATTATATCTAATGGCCTTTCAAGAAACAAATGGTGAATTATCATAAAGCTGATTAGATACAGAGGAAGAAGAATACATATCCAATGGAAAAACTAATGAAATGGACGCGAGCCTAGAAGAAGCTTACATAGAGATGATGAAAAAATAGTACAATAATTCAAAAAGAAGAAAAGACATAAAGACAAAGAAATGACCATTATTAAAAAGCAAGGATAAACAACACTCAAAGGACAATTATCAACACAGAAAGTCAAAAAGGAGCGTGAAGACGAATGATCTTGATTATGTCCATACAGTTATAAAGTTAATATGTATACCTTTAATAGTAAATCATACACCCGTAAAGATATACAATATTGTTTACTTTTTTGTAAGAAGTTGATATGTGATGTACCAATATCTATTTCTCTATAAGAACCAAAGCCATTTCACAAGAGCACACACGGTATTAAAAAAAAAAAGAAAAGAGCATACTATAATACTTGTACTCAAAAAATCTCTCGCAGTCGTTCTAAACTCAAAGACTTCAAATTAAGGTAAGCTATTTTATACTTCCTTTTGCTTTATAATTCTCTTTTACTTTAATTATTTTTCGGGCAAGATCTAAAAGAGGAAACACCAAGTAAGCAATTAATTTATTCAGAACCAATATTATAATATTTTATTCTCTCGTCAAACATATTTTAGCACTCTTAGCCTTTTTATTCTGGATTTCATGGTCAAAATATAAAGTAATTCTCTTAGTTAAGTTGGTTATGTTTTATCTCGATTAAGAGAGTTTGTTTAAATCTTTTAAACATGATGAAATTATTATTTTTAGTTATAGTCTTAAACCTTTTTAAGAATCACTACTCTATTAAAAGAGGGGATAGCAAAGTTACTGTTCATTTTTGCACTCTTGTTTTCACACTTAAACTGGTTTCAGGTTATCATTTGTGGCCGACTTTATTAACCGACTTACTTTCATTTGTAGCCGACTTACATTTCCCGCCGTTTTTTCTGTTGATATTTTATGACCGACTAACATATTATTAGTCAATAAAAAACACACAAAATCCAAAAAATCCGCCATTCACTATTCATTTGTGAAGCATTTTACTTTTCCATTTTATCCCCACCAAGTAATTTTTTTTCCATTATTTACTATTCATTTGTGAAACAATTTTCATCCTCATCTTATCAAAAAAGGATAATATAGAGTTTTAACTTACCCACAATTGTTGACTAAGAAAAAAAGCGAAAAAAATAAGAAATAAAAAAAAGGAAAGGGATATCCCCGTGCGCGCACGGGAATACACCATCTCCCCGTGCGAGCACGGGAGAATTCAACTCCCCGTGTGTGCACGGGGAAATGTGATCTCCCCGTGCGCACACGGGGAGAAACTCCCCTCTCTTCACTCCACCGCCTCAGACACATATATCCTAATCCTTCCACCGCTCCCATGTCTCGTTTTGAACAATTCGTATTTCCAATTCCATTCTCACTCAAAATTTCCCCCAAATCAACCCTACTTCATCTTCTCCCCGTTCACTTCCTCTCCTTGCGCCGTTTCGCCTCCGCCTTAGGCTTCAGCCTAAGCCATTCCCTTCACTGCTCCGCCAGTCCGCCTCCACGCGACCACGCATCCACCTTCAGCCCTTCCCTGTGAGAGTGTGCATTTAAGAACCAGTCGAGCTAGGGCTTTGTAAATCTCTTTCGCTAACGCTAGAAAATCTTACAAAATTTCTCCAATTTTTCTTTATAGCTTTGTTGAATTTTAATTAGGTAACTGAAGATTGAATCGCTCAATTCCCAATTTCAGTAAGCTTCATCTAATCAACTTCTATACGTGCATCTATATATATAAATAATACTTGCGTCCTTAAGGGGTTTCCTGCGTCCCTATGATTCTGTAATTTTGCATTGTTTGAACTGGAGATACTGTTCCTGGAGAAAATGTGGGATATTTATGAATTGGATACTAGGAAGCGAATGCTAAAGCAGGAGAAGGGGGAACGTGTTCACTGTTCATCACCCCCTCGGTACCAAATTGTCTTGTATTGCGGTGGTTTCTGCAAAGGCAAGTCAATCTGGAAGGTTAGTATCAGATTTATTTGTATGAAACCGGGGTTTATGTTGAATTCACACTCATTTCGTCACCCTTTATCGCCATTCTCATCTTCTAGCTTTTTAGAATTTATTTGTATTGTTTTTTTTGCTGGAAAATTGTTGTGTCTTTGTGGTGATTTTCTTCTAGCGACAATGATTTTCTTGATTCTAATTATACAAATAATTTATTTATTTTTTACTTTTCTAAATTGTTGATTTTTGATGTGGCTATTTATGGTTGCTCTAAAGTATAATCCATGAATAATCACGATTAAATAACATTTTATATCTTTGAAATTTAATAAAAGTTTATTGATAGAAACATGAGCCTCATAAATCAATTTTATTCTACTCTACATCTTCTGTAAGATTGTCAGCAATTTTAATGTAATGCTTGCTCCCATTATTTTGTACTTGCACACGTATACGTCTGCATGGACCTATTTCATTGTGTATAACATTCCAATTGGCATTCGATGTAGGTGAAACTAAAGCAAGGCTTGAAGATTGCTATTCTCTATCTGGAGAAGGAAATGCTTATTTACAAGTATGCCCCTTTTTTGGAATTTCATACGCTACTCTATTTATTGATTATCTAAGATATAGTAGCTTATTACCTGTTAAACCAAATAAGAAGTTCATTTAAATTCCGCCATCATTAGACATTCTTCTGCTCGGTCATCTAAGCAAAATACTTGCTGAACTCATATTTAACCATGTAGGAAAGCCAATTTCGGAAGCTTCACAAGGAGGATCGACCTTCCTGTTCCGTGGTTATGAAAACATCAGTTGGAATAGTGTATCTTCTCACATGTCTCTTAGAGCCTTTTATGCCATCATTTTCCCTTGAGGTAATGAAAAAAAAGTAGCTCAGTGCAGCAATTTATGTATAAGTGCGAGATCAGAAACTAGCTCATCGATTCTGAATGACATGTAGGTACTTAAACAGCTAAACTTGCCCCTTGAAACTCAAATTTCACTTTCTGATGAAAAATGTGATGTTGAAAGGGCGAAAAGACCTTGGGAGATCATAACTGCAGATCATAAATTGGAACTCCAGCACCACTCTTCAGAGAACTGGTACGTGCTTTGACTTATTCTTTGTCTCTTTATTGGCATCTTGTTTTTCTTTTCTGATCATCACCGAGGTGATTCCTTTTTGTTGCTTGCTCAATCAAATAAATAATTTGTAGGGAAATGTAGAAGTTGAGTTCTTCAAAGAGAAATTTGTGGGAAGTCAAGCTGATAGGATTGTAAAGGCAGAAGCTGAAGCAAAGAAACTTGCCTTTCCATCACGTGCAGAAATCTGTAATTCTATTTTTTCTTCTCTTGCAAATTATGTCTTCACTAAACTTGAGGTTCTGCTTTTCTCCCTTCTTTAGGTTATGAATATTAAGCCTGCCCTTTGTGGTTGTATCAATTTTAAGTAGGAAAAAAATTATCTGTGTTTTAGACGGTTACTTTATTTTTTATAAATTGAGAACTTACTATCTTGCCCAGTTTGTTTTGGGTTAAGGTAAAGTGTTGGTTTCTTATGCTAGGGACATCTTAATTACGTGAAATAGTGCAGCCGAGAGAAGGAAATCTCAATGAAGACAAGAAATCTTTACATATTATGGATTCTATTGCCTGAGGTTGAAATCACTTATAGGAATCCTTATGGTCGTGTCATTCGTTTCTTTGGTGGTCTTTAAGGGAGAACCTTTCAACTATAGACTGTCATTGCATGGAACTCCGTCTTTGCTCCAATTCGTCTTCCTTGTGTTTCATCGAACTTGATATAATCCCTCATTAAAATGTAGTTTGGAAAATGTTTAGGGCAATATTACATACATATATAATATGCAACTTGTAAGATGATCATATAGTGGACAGTAAATCAACTCAGAAATGCAAGTATGGTTAGAAAACATGGAACTAAGTGATCTTTGAATGACGGGTAAAGAAAGGGAAGTGTGGGGAGTCGGTTATTTCTAATATATTATGCCTATAAACTGTAGAGAAGACTTCCGATTTAGGTTCAAGGATCTAAGGTTATGTTGTATGGATCATTTTCTTTTATTGCGTTTTTTGGTTATTTTTTCTTTTTTTTTTTGATTTGGTTCAATTTTTTGAGAGTATTCTTCTCTTGCAGGGCTGTGATTGAAGAGGGATATGGTATGCTGTGCCTGGGGAAGTGGCTATTGCATTTGAGGAGGTGTAATAGGTGAAAGGTTATAGTAAAGAGATAAATCATCTTGGTGATTTAGTAATAAATTTTTAAAGCAGATCTAATCTCTGGCCCTAAGCTGTTGTGGTCTTTTCAAAACGCTCTATAACCTGAATTAACACATGAAAGAAAAATGAACGAGGAAAAAAAAAATTCTACTTTGCAGCTGATTTTTTCCAAGTTGTGGTCTGAATGTTGGAGAAGAAGCCAATGGAAGTACCTGTGATTCTTTGTTATGCCTCTTATTTATAAATGACAGAAAATAACCATTCTTTTCTTTCACTCAAATTTGAAACCCCGGCCCTTTTTTTCTTAGGTTCTTCTATTAGCAATCTTCTAAATAGCTTATCTTCTGCATCTTTCAAGAACTTCAATTTTGGAGGAGGTGAAGATCTTAATCTATAAACTTCAGCCTCCAATAATGATTCAAAAAGAGGATTAAATTCATGATTATAACAAGAATCAAAATCCTTAACACACAGGGCGAAGAAATAGGGGTTAAATTATGCCCTGCACTGTTCATTCCTGAAGTATTTTTGTTTCCCCATTGTACCCTTATATCTGACCTCACCTTTCCTTCATCTCGTGCGTCTTTCTCACACCTGAACTGGTTCCGCAAACACACCGCCTTCTTCTTCTTATCTTCTCTCTTATTTTACATCCTACCTCTTTTGCTTTTGTCTTCTACCATTTCCCTTTCTTCTACGATCAAACCCTAGCAGTCAAAAATTTCTACACACCTCGAAATTTCAGCAGATAAATCCCTCTTTTGAGGTAACTTCGAAGCTTCGATTTAGGTTTTATTCAGATTTATTTGATTAATTTTTGGGATTTTATTTCCAAATTGAGGTTGGATTCTTCATTTGGATCTCCAAACTCAAGCTTCTTCATCCTTTCTGCTACTGCTTGGTGCTCTAGACAATCTCTTGACTCAATTTTTTTTTTTTTTTTGATATTACCGACAAGATCTTCGTCGATGGCGCCGATTAGATCGAATTCCCTATGAACCTAATGTTCTGTGTTTACGGTAAGATCTATACTTGGTGAGTTTTGAATGTTTTTAATCTCGGTTGCCATTTTTTCCTTCCTGTTGGGTTTATTTATTTATTGTGTTCCTTCTTTCAATAACATTAGTACTGCCACAATTTTTTTCATGGCCCCCATTTTACGTTCCTCAACAGTTTAGCTTTGGAGCTGGGCAGACTCGAAAGAGCACGAAAGCACATTCAGCGCAAACACAAACATCAGTAATGGTAATGATATTCCCACGGATGGTACTTGATGCTTTTCAGTTTCCAATTCATATCTGTTAAACAGTAATAATTACTTGAAGTGGGGATGTGAATTTTCTGGAGTATTGTGAGATTTCGAGAGTAGTATGACGTATGTGTTAGGTTGAACAATTTCAGTGTTTATTTGTCTAAATTATGATTTTTCATTTTCTGATTTCTGTTAAAAACCATGTGATTTATGTTAATGTTTTTATAAAATGTTAAAACTACTGAATGCGTAAAGTCTTTTCCTTTTGAGTAGATGTCAGCATTGTGTTATTGTAAGTTCTTCTTCCAGTCCATCGTGTTTAACATTTGGTCAAGCTCTTATAAAAAAAATGCATGTTGTAAAATGAATATAACAAAAGATTTTATTCTTTTCAAAAACGCCATATTGAGCAATTTTTATGTTTTTATTCATCAATATTTTATCAACAGATCCCTGTTTTGAAAGAGTTTATAGTCTTAATCCTTTGTACCTCTGGCCTGCTTCAACCCATGGGTCCAAGGTAAATTTCATGCACGTGTGCTCGTTCTTGTTGATATTTTCTATTATTCTGAGATTGTGTATTACTCAATCACTAATTATATGTCTTGAATATTGGCTTTAAGCATGACCACAGGTCTCAATATGGCTGAACTGTAGCTCAGGAGCCTCCTCGCACTCGGATTACTCCTTAGGTAGGTTCAATTCTCCATTTCTTTGGGGATAACATAGAAAGTTTATTTGGGTAGTTAACTGCTGGAACTTAAGAGGTTTGAAGAACTTGAAAAAATCTAAATAATTGATTCCCGTGATACTATCATTGCCAAAAGCATTGGTAAGCGAGCAACACTTCTTTATTTTATTGTTTTTGATATTTAGTTGCTTTATGCTCAATTCTTTATGATGTTTTCATAAATTTGCATTTTCCTTTAGTTGCCTTCTTTATGCTTAATCTTTCTTGGTTTGTGTGATTTTATTTTTTGAAATGGAAAGAGTTTTATATTTTCATTTCTTCTATGCAAAGTGGCAGATCTTGTTATGGAATTACTTGTTGAGTTGATTTTTTTTATTAATTTTAAGCTGCATTAGCGTGTATATTGAGCTTCGTATCTTTCATTAATTGTCGATTAGGCTAACTGGGATGTGAATCTTATATATTTCGTGTGATGTAGACTATAAAAGCTCCCAGGTTTACTACCCAAATGATGTAAAATATCTAGCCAATGCTTGAACTATGGCAGCTGAAAGGAAGATTGCCTATCATAGCATCAAGCGCCAAGAAAATTTTAATTATGCGAGGCACCCGATTTATTAGTGTATTTTTGTCCAGACTTCTTGTTAGAAAGGGCCATTATGTTTAATATAATTTGGTTCTTCTTACTTTCGTAGTTGTTAATAAGTAAAATATTTGCTCGAGCCTTGCTTTCCTAAAAATAAAAAACATATGAATGCATAGTTAATCCTATCTTCGTAGATATATATTCTGTCTAGATTTGATAACGTAGAGGATATTTACCCCTTAGGCTGGTGGGTTTTTTCAAAATGCTTTAAGCAGCGATGAAGTTCATCAAATAGAATATGCATCAAATTAATGTGGTGAAGAATGATTGGAGAGACCACTACCATCAAAGCAGGTACAAGGTTTTGAATTTAATCTTTTGGTGAGCACGCATCTCCCATCGTTTCAAATAACATTCCGCACACTAATATTACCTTACAAATAACACAGCCCGTGCATTGCACGGGCAATCGACTAGTGTCAAGAAAAAAGCTAAAAGGGAGTTTAAAAAAGAAAGAAATTAGCCCAATATATATTGCCCCTCCGCCCCTACTTATCTGTATCTTCAAAATAATATATAATCTTGTGGATATGAATTGATGAGTTATGTACGTAATGTTGCAAAATATATATATTGACATTAGGACGACAGATCAACGAAAATCTTTGCAAGAATTTGGCGATTGTTCACTTACAATTTTCTTATGAATAAATCATTGGAATTGAAGAACAATAAGTCATGAACTTGCTATCTAAATTTCATGATGATAGAACCAAGGGATGTTGAGATATCAATGTTTTGTTACAGTTTTGCAAGCTGTCCAAATTTTACGAATTTTCTAAGCTTTTGATTTCGACTTTTTCTCTCTATTTCGGTGAGCTCCTTCGTACTGATAACAAATTATAAAACTAAAGACATAAGAGAAGAATAAAATGAGTCAATGGACCCTATATATAGGGTTCAAAAGGAAAGTCACAATTTGATTAAAATAAACTCTTTTAGAGTATATATGACTTATCTAAGAATTTGATAAGACTAATATGATAATAATTATTATTATTTCATAATTTTACAACATTAAAAACAAAAGCTAAACAATGCGTGATTGGCCTTCATAATTAACCTACTACTCCAAGGTAATTTCAGTCATTTACGCTCTAGTGTCTACAATATCGAAAATGATTATTATATTTACATCACATTTTAATTATATTAAATTTATTTATTCACGATGAATGATCTAATGAGTATCAGTATTCATCTTACCGATGACATGCCATATTAATTCAATGGTGAATAAAGATTTGGTGGATCTCAATAATTGAATTAAATTTATTATCCACCAATAAATTATTATAACATGTCACTGGTTCTTAGTATAAGATGAGCACCGATACTCATTATATCATTCTTCATTTATGCATTATTACACTTATATCTTTAACTTTTTTCTTCCTCACATTTTTATGTTTAACATTTCATTAATCAGAAAATTTTGTCAATAATCATGTTTTTATTCAAAAATATTATTAATGTGTTTTAAAATGGGGGTCAAATATTTAATCTCGTTTTTACGATATTACTTATTTTGTTTATTAAAAATACAATAAGAAATTGAGTCTTTTTTGCTTTATTTCAATGAAAATTTAGGAGATAAACAATAATCATGAATAATTTATGTTACATCGAGAATAATAATGCAATAAAAAAAGTTTAAGACACAAATATAATAACGTGTAAATGTTGACCTATGGTTGATCATGACCTTAATGTTTTGATTATAACAAACAAATCCATCTTGTTTACTAACAAATTGAATTGAGTGTTTAAACCTTCAAAATTAAAGATTATTATTCACACTCAAATGAAGTACAAGTGAAGGTTAAACGAGTATTCAAGACAAATCATTCGAGACAATAGTGATTTTCATACGACAATCAAATTGGAACTTAACATAATTGCAAATCAAGATACAAGTCAAAGAGAGGCTCGAAGAGATCAAGAACATTGAAGATAGAGTTATTTATCGAACCTCATTTTTATATGTAAATGTATAACTCGTCAATGTTTAGCAAGTACATAAAGCTCAAATATTTCTCATAAATTCATCACTTGTATAAATTGTTTTGACATGAAAATGATTTTGAAAAATGAAAATTTGTAATATATCAAAAACCTTGAAAAATCATTTTCAAACGTCCCTTAAAAGATCACACTTCAACTTTCAATCAAAAAGTTATACTCCGATTTTCAATCTCATATTGGGACAGATTTTGACATGGAAGATGATCTAATTTGAAGATGATTTCTGAAGCAAAGTTGTAGCCCTTTGAGTTAGCTTTCCAACCCATTTTAAATCACTTTAATCGGATATTGGGAGAGAAAGATATGATCAAAATATTGAAAGTTATCCGACATAAGACTGTCGTACCGGACGTCCAGTACGTTATACCGGACGTCCGGTAAGGCATATTTTTGGCCAACAGTCATATTTTAAACGGTCCAATTTCCTGACAAAAAATAACGGCTATCGACAGTCCGATATTTTACCAGATGTCCGGTACTGGTTGTCCGATAAGGCAGAGTTTTGACAGATTTTCATCTATAAATACCCAACTCTCTTCCATTCAATTTCAACACTTATTAGAGATATTTTGAGAGAGTTTTTGGTTGAAAATCTATTGAGCTTACATTGATTTATCTTTCACTTCATCTATTACAAGAATTTCTTGATTGATCCAAAACTTGATTTATTTATTTCATCAAGAAATCAACTTTACAAGAAAACTTTAGAACTCATCTATTTTCTATCTTGATAAAGGTTTTCTTTGCCAACACTTATTGAAGTGTAAATCTCTCTTTATACTTAACTTGTTATTATTTGTTAAGAGAGATTAATTGGTTGAAAATTTTGATATATTGAGCCAAACTATTTCATTATCATTCATTCATCAAAGTTTTCCAACATAACACTCGAGCTTTATCATTTGCTATCTATTGAAGTGTTTGCCTTCTTCTCTTCTTGTTCTCAACTTTAAATTTATTATTCATTAAGAAGAGAAGATTTCAATTGTAAAATTCATTTTGAATTGTGGGTCGTGTTGAAGTCCCTTAAAGATCAATATTGTATAAGGATTAGTGCGCCTTGTTATAAGTCACCGTGTGGGTCATATTGAGGTCCCGTAAAGCTCAATAGTGTGGGTCGTGTTGAGGTCCTGGAAAGCTCAATATTGTAAAGGATCGGTACTCCTTGTTGTAAGTTACAATTATAGTAAAATTGGTCTTGCTCGTGATGGAGATTTTGGTAACGGGGGACGTAGATCATTGCATTGGATCGAACCTCCATAACATATCGTTTGCACTTTCTATCCCTTTTACTTATCGCTTTTATATTTGTGCTTATTATTTGAATTAATCTATTTAGTCTTTACTTGATTGAATTTAGATTAATTTTTCGAAAAAGTTTCAATAACCAATTCACCCCCCCTCTTGGTTAGTTATTCTTGGGCTAACAGTAAAGATTATGAACTTTTATGCAATTAAAAAGTAGTCTGGTTATTAAAAATTGTGGTATGAATATATTTAGAGTTTATTTGTTTTGGATTAAAATTTGATTTTAATCTAAGTTAAAGTCAAACAATCAATATTAACCACGTCTGTTATGGGTCCCATAACTTTTCAACCACACATTTCAAAAATTTATATTAAAATTTACTAAAAATCTAATTTAAATCCCCACCAAACACCATATTACTCTATTGATGAGTTAATTGTCTCATTGGTTACTGAACTTATGTTTCTATCTTTGATTGCTCACCAAAGTTTAAGATGTCGAGTTTTGACCACTAAATTTATCTAAATGTTAGACGTTACTTACTGGGATATCATTCATTTGAAACCATTAATGAAATTAGTGACGTGGATAACGATATGCAGATGTGGTACCTCGCTACGCTGTTAATATATTGTTACATAAGAAAGTATCTATCATTGTTTAACTCTCGAAAACGTATTCAATTGCTCAATAAATTTTGAAAAGAAAAATGTCTTTCATTGCTCACTGAACTTTGAAGTGGTAAAAATTTAAAGCGTCTTTCATTGCTCACTAAACTTTAGAAATGTCTTCAATTCCCGACTAAACTTTGAAAAACGTCCTCGATTGTTCATTTGAATTTTGAGGTGGTCGAATTTTGGCCACTAAACTTATTAAAATGACATCGGCATATTGTTCATTAAAAAAATGGACCACAAGCTATAAGTCATGTAAAAGTAATAAAGTGGACAAACGAATATGGGTTGTCTATCCCACGAGAAATCATTATTCAATTATACAACAGTTAAATTTAATTTTAACATAGTTTCGTAGGATTTTAAGTTGTTTTCATCATTTGAAAAATTCAAATTTATTGTGTTTCGTTGTTAAAATTAAATTAAAATAAAATCTGAATATTGCAACGAAACACGTAATAAATTTAATTAAATGAATTTTGCAACGAAATAGACAATAAATTTAAGGATAATTATATTACAACTACAAATTTTTTAGTGCACTACAATTTTTAGTATTTTACTTATTTGCTTATATAGCCCTAAGTAAAATTAAATAATTGAGGTTTTAATAAATTTTAAGAGTATCTACAAGAGACTCTTTAAACATAAAATGCTCTCCATTTTAAATAATCAACATTTAAAATTATGTTCTAAGAGACTCTTTAAATAAATATTTTAATTTAGAGAGTGGGTTTGACTCTCAAACTTTGGAGAGCCAAACTCACTCTCTATAATTAAATGCATTCAAACAGTTTCAATTTTCAATATAGGAAAACAATAAAATAATCTAAAGAAAAATTAATTAAAATAAAAAATAAAGAAAAATAATAAATATTTTTTGAGAATAGTAAAATCAAGTGTTAAATATAAAAAGCTTGTTGGAGTAGTTCAAAATTTTAACTCACTAAATTTATAAATGCTCTCCAAATAATATAATATGCTCTTTGAAAATAGAGAGCCTATTTAAGATGCTCTAATAAAAGTAATTATTGTTCCATCACAAATATAAACCTAATTTTTCTTTCTTCATTCTCAACATCCGACTGGCGACTACACGCATAGCTTCTCCATGGACAACGGCTTTTGCTTGTAGGTAAACTCTGAACAGTTAACCAAATTAAAAGAAGTAATAGACAAATTGCAAGTGAAAAAAGAAAATATTGTGATGAAAGATAAAATTGACGTCTTTGAAGCCGGGGCCTGTGTCGAACACAGTGTCCTTAAAGCAATATTCGCCCCCTCACCGAAGTAATGCGAGCGGTTGCTTCCCAGGATACAGCGGCGTGAACTGTAGTTTGTATAGTCGAACTGAACGAGTGTGCCGGAACGGAATCACCAAGTGACTGTAAGACGACAGGAATTTGAAAAGGGAGCAGAAAGATTTCGTGCTGTTGTGTTGTTTCTGAACTGAAGAGATTGTTCGGGATATATAGGCAAGGAGGAGCCTTTGCCTCTTAAGAGAGTCATAACTCCAGGTCGTGGCTTGCACTTGGTGGCCAATTTTTGACTAATTCGGGTCCGACATTCGTGTACGCAGATCGCGCCCGCACACAAGTTCAAGGCTCGAAGGCCAAGTCGGTCCAAGATTTGCACCCCCCTGCGGGCGCGTAGGCCACAGAGGAGTCTCTATGCAACAAATGGTTACACCTTACAAATTATTAACCATGTATAAATTGGTCCAAAAACTTATTCTTATCCTATGTGGGATAACTATTTAAGTTTTCTCACTTGCCACTTTCTTTTTTCTTTTTCCAATGTGGGATGGTACTATTTATAGTCCCCATATATTCCCACTTTTCCATTTCTAACCAATGTGGGATTGTTAATTCCTTTTAAGGCTCCTCTTCAAATCCCAACTTTCAATCAATGTGGGATTAATTTCACATACACAAGTGAAAATTCATTTGCCAAATAATATATTTTCCAACATTGCTTTCTTCCACGGCGGTGAGAATTTCCTCTTGAGTTACCTTGGCTGGTGATGCAGCCTCTTCTTTTTTCTCCTCGGTAACCATAAATGTCTAGACTTGCTCTAACACAAAGAAAATCAAACCTCGTAGATACGCAGTCCCGACTTTGGAAGCTGCTTCACACTCTGGTTTCGTTCCCGAAAATTCTTTCCAGGATAAGGAAAAAAACACGTTTATTAATCATGATAAAATGTACAGTTGCACTAATTCATTATTGTTTTGATGTTGGATTATAAATGTCATCTCAAATTCCTTAAATATTTATTATACTTCCATGTTGTCCAAAAATGAACAAATGACAGATTCTACCTTGCTAAACAAAGGTTCAACACTATTAAAAAGGCTACGATTCTTCCTTGGTGAAGCTTCTATAGAATATCAGCTCATCATAAAGTATTACGAAATTGTCCTTTATAGAAGCCATAATATGTGACTCACAGTTACGTAACTGCATCAGATTGTCCAGAAGAGAATCAATCACCACCACTTTATGCAAATCGAATGGAAGAGTTTCAAAATTTATGGGCTCAAACAGGAATTATCATGACAATACTCACAGTTGTAGTGTATACCTTGTTAGAGGATTGAGCGATGGGGGCGGGGCGCTAACACTTGTGGATGACGAATAAGAATGGTGGGAGAGAAGAAATAAGAAAGGGCACGAATGTGGCGTACTGTCTCTTTATTTCTTAACTTGAATAGGATTGTATTCGTAAAATACTTATAGTGTGTGCGTCAAAAATATGTTTTAATCAGAGTGTATCTATAATGTGATGTAAGAAGCAAATGTGGTGGCAATATATTCACTTAATTAAAAATTTGGATTTTTGCGATGAGAAATTTATTGTGTGTTTCATTGCAAAATTCAAATTTTGATTTAAAATAAATTTGAATTTTTCAAATGATGGAAATAGCTTAAAATTCTACAAAAATAAGTTAAAATTAAATTTAATTATTGTGTAATTGGATAAGCATTTTTGGTGAGATCGATAATCCGACTCGTTTGTCCACTGTTACTTTTTCGGGACCTGTGTGCTTACGGTACACATTTTTAAACAACGGGCCGACATTATTTTTTATAAGTTTAGTGGCCAAAATTCGACCACTTTAAAGTTCAGTTAGCAATCGAAAATGATTTTCAAAATTTAGTGAACAATCGAAGACGTGACAATTTATTATAAGTGTGAATGAATGTCACATGTACATTCCATTAGTCACATCGTTAATTCCATTAAAAAATTGAAACAAATGTTACGCAATGAGTAAAGTTCAATATTTGGATAAATTTAAACTCGACATCTTGAACTTCAACAAACAATCGAAAATACAAACATAAGTTTAGTGATCAGGATAAATAACTCCTCTATTTAGAGAACCATGTTTTTATTTTTTTTCAAACAACAAAAATCAAACCCCCAACTCACCTACCTCCGTCAACTCTCTCGCTCTCTCTCTCAATTCACTGTTCCTCATCATTTTTCTCTCCTATATATATATATATCGAGAATTATATGCACGCTCCATTCATGCATTTATACTTTCTTATGTCTACCTATATATTTAAACGTATCTTTATATGATATACAGCGGCGTAAAAATAGGTTCTGTGTTTTTTTCTTACGCTGCCAGCGAGCGATCTGATTAGTAAAAGTCGTCGGATTGTCAACGGTTGTTTTTCCGGCACCAAATTTTTTGGAATCCGATTAGTGTTTCGCTGGAGACATGTTATTCCGATTGATTTCTATTTGTTTCTGAAAGATTGATGTGGAACCGTTCTACTTAGGGTTTGGAGATTTTGAAATTTTAGGGCTTTTTTGCTTGCCTTGGCAAATTATCTTGCATTGATAATTTTGAATTTTTGTTAGACGGCGTTATTTGGAGAGTTAAGGTTTGGGCTTGTGTCGAGTTAGAGAATTGAAACTACAGTTATGCCGCAGAGTTCGAGGCACAAATCACATAAACATGGCAAATACAGTTCGAAGGAGGCTAAGGATAAGGATTGTTCGGATTCTGAAGAAGATGTAAAGATGAAGGAGAAAAGTAGCAAAGGTGATTCGACAAGGGCTTATCGGGATTCTGCCAGTGGTGAGAAGCATAAAATTTCATTGCAGGTCCGGAAAGGCAAGGATGGTAAAGATCTGAGTTGTGATGGGAACGGTGAGGCTTCAGAGGAGTACGTGTCTTCAAAGAGGAGAAAAGAGAAAGCTCACCTCAACAAGGAGAGGGCTGACGTAAGTGGAAGAGTTAGTGGTGATAGGTGGGATGGCGCTGGGGAGGAGAGAGGGCGTAGTGATAGGAATCTGGAGAAGGAAATAAATAAAGGGGGAAGTTCAAAAACTGACTTGAAGTTAAAGGAAAGTAATAATAAAGGGGAAAGTTTGAGATTTGAGTCTAAGAGTAAGAGTAAGAAGCATGAGATTGGAACTGGGGGTGAGAGCAAGGAGAATGTGGAATCGTTGGTGGTGGAGAAAGATGAAAGTAAGAGTAAAAGGGAATCAAAGAGGAAATCTGAGAGGATTGCTTTGGAATGGAGTGAAGGGAAGGAATTGAAGGATAAGGAACGCAGGATAGACAAAGACAAAAAGGGTGGTCAGGAGAGTAAGCATGGTGATGCTGAGGCGAAGGCTATGGATGGGAATCTTGAGAACAATCAAAGCTCACAGTTGGGGGATTTAAGTGGAGATAGACAGCGCAAACGTGGTAGAGAAAATACTGGTAAGGTTATTGTTGTGGTATTCATGGGAATGATTTATGGCCTTTGTTTTGATGTGCCAATTCTTGTTTACTGTCATGGTTGATACTAGTAGTGGTAGCAATATTGTTTTAAAGACTTCGACATTTTTGTGATCTTCTAACATGCCAGTAAAGTTCTGATCGTAATTTTGCAATTGCTAAATTAAAAAATATTGTACAAGGCACTTCTTGGATATTTCGAATCCAAAAAGCTATATGAGTTGGTTTGAATTCTTTATTCTTATAGTCTCCATTTGGGAATAATTTATAAATGGTTTAATTTATTAATAGATAGAATTGAGTGTGGATAAGTGGGTAGTACTTGTGGGTCCATTGGAATGTGTAATTAAAAATGAAATTTGACCGGTTATAAATTTTGCCGAACGGAGGCATAATTGATTTGTGGTCAGCGCTTGCGGAATTATGCCTTCACGTCATATTCAGTTGCAATTTACTATAAATAACTATCTAAAATTGATATTACTCTGTCATGTATCCGTAGGGCCTGGCACTAAAGGCCATTTTGAAAAACACTAAATCTCCTATAAATGTTTCATTGTTTCAAACAGAAACTAAAGTTGGGTTTGCAAGAATACTCAGCCTGTTAAATAAGTGAATTCGTTGATGGTGATCTTGTTAATTATTAGACCTTCTCTGGCTTACACTCTGGCCTAGGCATTCTTCACTGTAGATCTCCTTTATGGTCTCCACTGTTTTAGTACTCATTGTATCTCTGACATATAATAGGATTACTTTAAGTGTATCTCTGAATTTATTGAAGCCAAAAGAAGTTTAATGGAGAACTCAAGCAGAAGCCATCAAATACTCCATGCATTAATCTCCAAAATATCCAATATATATGGTTGATACATGGACATGACTGGTTGGGAACTTGGGATGGGATCCTAGGTTGACCATTAGAATTAGAATTATGGTCTTATTGAGCTCCAATATTAGAGGAAAGTGGTGACAGTTATATAATTTGTTTTTTATTCTCTCCAAGTGCGGACTGGAACAATTTCTTTTCCAAAAGATAATTTGAGCAAATGATGTAAAAAGTCGCTCATTAAACTTTTGAGGTACAAATGGACAACATTGGATCAATTCCTTTTTAGTTATTGACTAACTGTGGGATTACGCATGATTTTTAGAAGAGATTTCCATTTTTGTACAAACATATATTATTATTATTATTATTATTATTATTATTATTATTATTATTATTATTATTATTATTATTATTATTATTATTATTATTATTATTATTATTATTATTATTATTATTATTATTATTATTATTATTATTATTATTATTACCACCACCTTTCAGTGCATTGATTGTTCTTCTATGTTTGCATGTCTGAAAATTTGTACTCTCTAGACATGATATATGGTGTTGACTGTAGCATATTTAAATGTATACTTGTGATTTGCTGAATTTTTAAAGTTTACTTTGAATTATAGGCATATTTTCTAATTGGTACACATTAAAATGGCCTTTTTGTTTTTAGTAGAGTAAGAGTGAGAAAAGAAAGAGGAAGAAGAGAAGAGAGAAGGAAGGGGAGGGAATCTAGAAGAAATTGATGGAGAAAGTATTAGATTGTTTCATAATCAAAGTGTACCTTGGGAACTCTAACAAATAATAACACCTTAAAATGATGAAGTTTAGATAATTGAAACTGCTAAAATATCAATTAATATCTATGTTCAAATCCCATCCCATCCCATCCCATCTCTTCAAATTTATATCTTTAATCCATATCTTCATTCCCCATCAGTAGTCCTTATTTTTATAAAGCTTTTCTTGAAAGTGGAATTTTTTTCTTGCTATTTGTATTTGTTGCTTGTAATGCTTTGAAGGGCAACAAAATCTGGTTTAGAGTTATTAATCACGACGTTAGCAGTGACCCTTTGTGTTCGGCTAGATAACTCGGACAGATTTTGTATTTATCGATTTTGCAGAAGTGTAGCTATATATAGGATATATCAGCAAGATATCCCTTTCCAAAGTTTGATTCCTAATGTATGGAAAAGATGGGCTGCTGATGCTCTGTGGTGTTATTTTTGTTTGGTTGCTGGATTTCTGCTTGCATAAACTTGGAGTAGCTAGTACTTTCAGTTTATCAATTTTTATTTTCTTTTTGCAGCGTGGCACGTGCAAGATGGTTTACGAAATCCTGAATTAGGGAAGGAACTTGAGAAAGGGGTACGAAGGACAAGAGAAGGTTTTACCGATAGAGAAAATGATGACAAGGGATTGTCCACAAGGGATGACTGCAGTAAGGATGTAAAAATCAGAGACGAAAGGCATATGGGTGGAAGTTATGGAGACAGGTATGAGGATGTTGGTAACAGAGATGGTAGACACAGAAGCGACAAGCACTGGGAAGATGCTGACAAAAACATCAAACATCGGGATACTAAGCATCGAGAGAATAGTGATAAAGAAGCGAGACATATTGATGATACATTTCGAGAAGATGGTAATAGAGACAGTAGATGCAGGGTTGAAAAGTATCGTGAAGATGGGGAGCGAGAAAACAGATGCAGGGAAGACAAACATCGGGAAGCTCCTGAAAGGGATGGCCGACGCAGGAGTGGTAAGTACAACGAAGATGCTGAGAGAGAGAGTAGTTATAGAGAAGGCAGTGATAGAGATAAAAGATATAAGGAAAATAAACATTTGGATGATACTGAAAAATACAGTCGGCATAAGGATAGAAATCTAGGGGATGATTGTGACAGAGAGAAGAAACACATAGAGAGTAAGTACAGGGATGAGCGTGTTTCTAGAGATCTGGTTGGTGACAAGTCTGACACTAAGCATTCAAGGGATGGTTATGCTGGTGATCGCCATTCTAGAAAATCAATCATGTATGATGATTGTGTAAGCCAGGATGATCGGATTGTCAGGTATAGAGATGATCAAGGTAGGAGAAGAAGTGATGACGTAGAGGATTGCATTAATATTAGACCCCGATGTACCCAGGATCAAAGATCTGATGCAGAAAAGAAATCTGCAAGCAGCGCAAGAATGGACGGACTTTCTGATAGAGGGAGGTCTACCCCTAGAAATGCTCATGTAGAGATTTCTTCTAGCCACAGTAGGCGATGCAATTCTCCCAGCTCAAGTTCTCATGCTTCAAGGGAGCACCACAGGTACCCATCTACGTTCTGTTTTTATCACTAATTTCTTTTTAACGCATTGTTGCATTTTTAAGGAATAAGGATAGATATCTTGGATACAGTAAGCATATTTTGATCATATGTTGGCATTGCAATATGCATTTATTTTCTTCCAAATATTAGATTATTGTCTGTAATGTACTACCAGTTTGAATAAAATAGGATACACTGCACCTGTAAGCAACAAGGAGAGAGGGCGGGGGGGGGCGAATGGAGGCAATTAATTTATGTTCATGCTACAAAGCATGAAAGTAAAACGAGGATTTTGTGAATTTTTTTTCTAAAAAACCTCAAGCTCTCATAATTCTTTGGTGTATGAAACTTGGATATGTAAAGCAGCTGTCTGCATATATATTGAATGCTGTATCTCATTTAGTGTGATTGTTGCGTTAGATTAGGGTGTTAAAATGTCAAGGACTAGCAAAGAAGTAAATGTCTTGTTTGTAGAAATGCTACTTCTAGCACGTTATAGAACTACTTTACACAGACAACATCCCATTTATTTGTTCGAATGTTTGATTTAGGAAACATGGGAATTACGTTTTTATTGACCGGGTTATTATTTACCAATTGTAGCAGTTCCTCCTTTTCTTTGCTAGTCAATTTCATTAATGTTAGGTGTTTAGTTATTCTATTACCCTGATATCTTTCTTTCCTTTAATCCCATGATGAATTGTCCTCTTGCGCATTCCATATGTGGAATTTTCTTCTTTTCAAAGCAATATTTATCGAGTTGAACTAAATGTGGGATATTATTTTTCTTTCTTTTTTTGGGGTAGGTTGGGCTTTAGCTATGGCGAAATGGATTGCTGTACTTAGGGAGTTTAGTGGGTGAATAATTTATAAGAATTGAGGAGGATTGTTTGGTTTGTACTTTTGCTGTCTTGATCAAATACATAAACATCATAGAGTCTTCCCATTCTTGTTCTACTGCCTCCATACTATACTTGAATTTGGTTTGCTATATAATTCTTCTGCTACTCAATTGGATTTGCAACATTTAAGAAAGTTCTCACTTCTCAATATTTGAGCTGCCTCAAATAGATTTATCCCGACGTTCATATGCAGCATCCTTAGATTTCTTCATGAGTTTATTATAACAGATATTTACATGCCTTTATTTTTTTCAGACTTTATAATGAAACCAAATATAGCGATTATGCTCATGAAGAGAAAATTCAGTACAAGATAACTTCTACTAGAGATTATGCTAGTTCTTCTGGAGGGGCTGAGAAGATATCTTCGTCTCGATCCCTGGAGAAACTTGGTCAAAATGACAGCCATCTCGGAGAGTTGTCAGCTGAAAGGCATCTGAAATCAGATATTCTCACCTCACCCCTGCAACCGATATATAAGTCCCCTTCTTCTAGCACTGATCGGAGACACTTGAGTAAATCTAATGTAAGACAGAGTCTTGACATTGAAGACTCAGCACTGGGTAATAGTGGTTCTAGGGATGTAAAGGATTGCTTTGGTAAGGGTGGCAGGGTAAATAGTGAGCTGGCCATGGACGCTTTTCCTGGAGATGAACTTTCACAACCTGATGGAGATACCTTATCTGCTTCTTCACCTTTTAGTAGAAATAGCCGTTTATCTCGCAGTTCCAAGCCATTGCTACCTCCTCCCTTTAGGACAGGGATGGATAGCCGTCGTAGGAGGATTGGTGATCCCAACGTCGGAAGGGTTCAAGGAAATGCATGGGGAGGTGTTCCAAACTGGCCTTCACCTGTGGCAAATGGTTTCATTCCTTTTCCACATGGTCCACCTCCTGTGGGTTTTCATTCCATGATGCAACCGTTTCCAGTTCCATCAATATTTGGTGTTAGACCTTCAGTGGATTTAAACCATTCTCAGGGTCCTTACCATATGCCTGATGCTGACAGATTCTCTGGCCATGGGCCCTCCATGGGATGGCACAACGCAGTGGATGATTCACGTCGTCTGCCATTACATGGTTGGAATGCAAGTAATGCTGTGTTTAGTGATGAACCTCACATATATGAGAGGCCGGACTGGGACCCTTCTAGGACCTTTCCAGGTGATCAGGGCTGGGAGACAAGTGGAAATTTGTGGAATGGCCCAAACGGAACGGCAAGCATGGAGAGGCCATCTTCTTCCGAGAAACAGAATAATTTCGTTCAAGGCGATGAAGTTTCAGCTGGCCAGAATGAGCAAACTCAACGTGATCAGAAGGCTGATAGTGCTGACATTAGTCAATTGAGTGATAGCTCTGAGAAGAATGCTGGTGCTGAAGCTCCCCATGTTAGTCAAGAAGAGACTATTGACCTTGCTAAAATGTCAAGAAAGGATGATGTACAGTTTTGCCATGTGTACCTTTCCAAGCTTGACATTTCTGCAGATCTTACCGAACCCGAGTTATTTAAGCAGTGGGCAAGCATAATTGATACAGATCAAAACATAATTTCTGACTTAGAAGATTCTGAAATTCTATACATGGAGGTGAAGATGACAACTCTGTACTTTGTCTTAGTGCCTTATTGTTTTATCTATCCCAATTAAGTCTAATCCATTGTTCTTTTCCCATGGCAGCAAGCTGCGGAAACTCAAGTGGGATCTCCTGGGAAAACCTCAAGTGTTTCACTTTTTGCTGTAAAAAATGATTCTGTCTTCCAGGTACACACAGTTGTCCTGAATGGTATTATGCGCATTTGTGGTTAAAAGAAATGCTTTTTAATGTAAAACACTGCCATGCATTGGACAGCACATATTTAGATTCCATTTGTCACTTTTTTCGTGAGGTAATATTAGTGCATATGCAAACTAGTCTTTTAGATGCCTTTTTATCATAGTAGAAGTAGATTGAAATGATAGTTTGTGGACACCTGTCACGTGTGCAGTTCGGTCGAGGCCTTTTGGAAATGCCCTAGTTCTTCTGTTAGGTATTCTGAATAATTGTCATTGATTTTAGCGCATCATCTTGCGCCAAGTTTTGAGGTAGCTAAAGGGGCTCAAAGTAATAGAAGTCACTTTCTGTGCTTGGTATGCAGGAGGACCAGACACAATTGGACAATACAATAGATGATTTTATGGTTATTTTTGTTCCTTAATGCAAAGTAGCTTTTATGAATCACATAATTGAAACTGTAATTTGATCACGCACAACTCAATAAATGGTGAACTAATCCTTAATCGTTGTTCCCTTGTGATTGCAGAAAGCAATGTCCCATTATAAGAGGCAGCCGGAAGTCTTTAGAGTAATAAATGAAGAGAAGCAATCACTTTTGAGCTCGAAGATTGAGTCCATTCCTAAATTGAGTTGGGAAGAATTGAATGTAGAGAATGATAAAGTTGAGGAGCTGTCTCCAGCTGGTGATATGCAAGACGCTGAAGATGATCTTCCAAACTCTAACGAGGTGGTCGAGCATCCAAATTGCTCTCCGATGATGGAAAGGAGTTCTAGGAACCTGCACCAGAAGATCGGTGTACCTGTTATTATGAACATAATGGAGAAATCGGAAGAGTTGATTCCTGCCTTGGACCATGTCAACGGGGATGTGGACAAGGATTCAAACCTGGACCCGTGGGAGCATATTGCTGAGAAGAACGACTTGTATATGGATAATGAAGGATCTGATGCTCATTTGCTTGCTGGGATCAAAGAGGTGCCTACAGAATCTGCAGGTAATGTTCAGGAATTGAAGTCGGTCTCTACTAATTGTGGTAACTTACTTAATTCTGATGTGTCGTGTGAGGCATGCGAGGGAAAAATGCCAGAGTCGGAGTACGGGTTAGTAAATTTAAGTCGGATACATAATTCTCCTGAAAGTACACGTTGAAACAATTTATTTTGCTCGAAGTTATTGGAATGCCATATCGTATTTCTAATCTCCATCATCTATGTTTGCTGTTCGGTGCTGTTCATTGATAAGATTTGTGTTTTTTCAGTTCACTTTACTCCAATTTTGTGCCCAGATGAGAAATTTTGTCCTCCTTTATTAGGGATTTTCGTAGTGGTTGCGACTTATTTTTTTGGTCTTTTAACATAAAAATAAGTCAATTTGTTTTAGCCCGACCTACTTTTAAAATAAAGCTTAGCTTAGCTTGTAAGTCGAATTCGGCATCCTATGTTTTTTATCACCTCGTCATGCATTACCTTAACATTTTTTATCTCCTTGAATAGAAAAAATAAATTAGGAACTGTCTCTCAACGCAGTTAATTTGGTTATTTTCTCCTCCTTTGCTTGTTTATTGAAATAAACATTCTGTATTATGTACAAATTTGCATTAAATTAATTGTTCAAATCTAGTAGAGAACTATTACTTCTTTTTTAATCGCTCAATTTTATGAATCTCAAAATATTTTGATTCTCCTCTTCGGAAAAATTCAAAATTGTCGATTTATAGTTTGCCCGTGTTTAATAATCATTATTTTGACAAAATAAAATTTGAATAGTGATTTTTTGGAGAATATGGTTAAAAAGTAGGGAAAAAGATTTGGGTTTCTGTACAGAATATTTTATTGAGTGAATGTGTAGTTGAAAATGAGTATGTAGAAAAAAAATGATTTTCAAATAATGGTTGTCAAATAGGGGCTCAAATAATAAACACTATTAATTAGGAAATGAATATTCATGGCTTTTAATTTACTAATTGGATTTGATTGCGAATTTTAATGGTGAAATCTTAAACTCCATTTAAGAATTGTTTACTCAAATTAATTTTTATGTTTTAGCATAAAAATATTTCCTTCTGATCCCGGAAAATGTACTCAAATTTTCAGAATGAACTTGGATCTTTAATTTGAAAACTTGATTAATTTGAGCCTCTGTTTATTTAATGGAGTAATATTGTATAATTAAGTCAACAATTAACTTTAGCTACAAAATTTATGTGATCGATAACGTTTATGAACTTTCAATCACACATTTAATCAAATTTATCAGAATACAAGGTTTAAGCACTCAGAATACAAGGTTTAAGCAACCTGCAATGCACGTTTGCTTAGTTTATATATAATTTTTTTGGTTAAGAATTAAATTTTTATTAATGAAGATGTGATTTTTTTTGGTTAATTAAATAACTAATGATGTAATGTTTATGTAATTGATAAATAATTACACATTGTGATATATTAAAAAAGAGGCATTAATAGAATCTATAGCATGATCCTATAAATAAACATCGCTTATAGTTTTATGAAAACTGTTTGAGATAATTTTAATTCTAAGATAACGATTCACCATTTTCCTCATCTTGCATTACTTCAATAGAGAGGACATTAAACTGTGTATATTTTTTCTCCTTTAATTTCTCTGGATCTACATAAACTTGAATCTTCCAAATTTTTTTTGATAATTTCTCTGCAACACTTTTAACATATGGTCGATTTTCCTACAAAATAAATTTTGAATAGGTTTACATAATTAATAAAAAAATCCAATTATTTTTTAAATAACTCATTATAATAAAAATCAAGTTTTGAAGAAAAATTTAAGAAATACCTCTCCAACATGTCCCATCAATTCAACTGTTAAACAACCAAGTACCTATTTTGCTACTTCACCAAACATAGTAGCGGCTAGTTTTCCAGTATTATCGTCAAGTTCAACATATCCCCTAACAATTTAAATACGTTGAATATATTAATTTTAATTTTAATAGTGTTAAATTCTAAATTAAATCAGACATCAATTTTAAATTAAAATTGTAAGATACATACCGTGGTTTGCAGACCCCTTGACTTTTGCAATATATACAAACGAAGCTTTCATTGCATTTATATCCAGTTCCTTTATTACAGTCAACGCATGACATGTAATAAAATATTTGGGCAAACTCAATCATATTTATCTTCGCTTATATCCAGAATTTTACTTTCTACATTAAATCATAATAAATTTTTAGAATAAATGTTAGTGTAAAGACAAAAAAATGTATAAGTTTGTGTTTCGTACTATTATATTATATCAAATTTTGCACTTAATCATAAACCTTTTGTACATAATAAAATAATAGATAATATTACAATACAAAACTAAATAAATAAATATTTTTTCTTCATTAAGTTCAATTTACTTTATCAAATAAATTATTAGCATTTTTAAATTGATAATCTCCACGTCCATTTTTTTTTTAGTTTAATTTTTTCCTAATAACTAAAATGTAGTAGCACAAAGCCTTTTATATTTCTCATTCATTTATTATTAGATAATGGAATTGCAACAGACACAACATCAATGGCCACAAACGGTGATTTAATTGCTATTTAATGGAAACAATAAAACTAACGGTGAAAAAAGATTTTTCGTTAAAACAACCAATTTCGATAGATTTTCCGTTAAAATAAGAATTTCCGTTTCATAAGCACTTTTTATATATAGAAGATATTGAAAATCTAATTTTAACCCAAGTAAGCTAAAGAAATAAAAGATAATCTAATATTGCTGCCGGTTTCCCTCCAACTTTAATGCTTTCTTAGCCTCTTATAAATTAATAATAGGATACAATTTTGAAGCTGAGATGTTGCAATTTGATCTGTCCAATATGAACATAACACGGTGATCAGATTTCTTTCCTGAGGCAAATGCTTTCTTTGATCAGTACAATCTTCATCTCACATAATTTTGGTCTCTTCATGGTGACAAATCCTGCTGCAACGAATGTGAGGAATGGTAAACAAATAACGTAAAGAGTATTTTCATTAAAGAAAGAGTTTCTTACAAATTATCGTATCGGAAGAATACGGCCAGCCCCAAAATATCGTTTTCTTGCCTATGGATAATGGATATAACAATGAGTTGATTAATTGGTGAGCAACGAGAATATTGGATATGGCACAGATTTATTTGTGGCCAGAACAACAAATATTTCTACTCTTCTCTACCTCAGTTGAGAATTCATGGCTTCTTTCCATATCCCAAACCTTCAAGGTCCTCTTCTTCATAAACCCCACGTTCTTGGTCAACCCAAATTCTCGAAATTCAGTCATAAATCAATCTTGATAATTCCAAAACAACCCTCAGCTTTCGAATCTACTCCCACATCCAAATTCAACCTCCATGAGATATTGGAAGGTAGAGGCCTCTGCAATGGAGGAGGCCTCCAACAAGAACTAAAAAATTTCCCACCATCCTGGAGGTGGCGGCCCCGCCAGTGTACACCCCTCAAGATCAAGAAAAGTCACCAGCAGCAGCATCAGAAATATCAGAAGATGGATTTGAAACGGAGTTACTAGGCTTAACTGGTGGATTTCCGGGCAGCCAACATGGACTTAAAAAGTTCATTGAACAAAATCCACCCCCTAAAAAGGGAGGATCAGCCATTGTCGAGTCTACTTCAAGCTCTTCAAAGCTAAAAGCACCAGAATAGCCTGGAATGATAGCCATTGTCAAGAACCCTAGTTATCCCTTCTATATGTATTTTGGTATTGTCCAAAGAATTACTGATGGCAAGGCTGGGGTTCTGTCTGAAGGTGGAAATTGGGATAGACTCAAGCAAAACCGGTGGTTTCTGCGTCACGACTAGTTACAGCTAAAGTTCCTCCTCGTTGTAAAACCTTCTCAAGGAATATAAGGTTTTCAAGAGGCTAATCTTGAGCTGCCATCCAAGCAAGAATACCTTTGTCTAATAGAATATTTTTGGCGTAGAGTTTGTTTCTAGCTTGACGAACTAGAATGTCACGAAAATGGACCACCGATGGTGAACCCTAGGTCTGCTATCCTCGAGAGCATGGTAGAGTAGAACAGTGCATGATGTAAATTTATATTCACCTATTATGAGAACTAGCTTTCGCAGTACTTTTAGTACAACAACAACAATAATAATCAGCAATTTAACTGGGGTTTTTAGATTTCTCTAAAAGGAGGGCGTGTTTGATATTCAATACCGAATAAAAATGAAATGTAATGTGATCGGTGTCCAGCAAAAATTCATTTGCTTACATAATCTCCAACTTAGTCCAAATCTGGACAAGAATAGATAACTAATGCACGTATCTTATTTCCTCTCCTTTTGTGTGCAAACAATCAATGAAAGACATTAATTAGCAGGCTCATAAAGTTTCAAGAAAAAGGACTCAAGTCGAAGATATGAAAGCCAAGAACTAGTTAAAATGTTGTTCCTCAATGCAAGATTCCACGAGATGTTCAGATACAGCCGCCCAACTGTCAGACGAGAAAATGATCAACAAATAGTAATAGAAAAAAGAAGCTAATAAATGCCAAAGCAAAGATTTGAGAGCCAAAAACGAAGACCAATTATCACTAAGATTTGGATTCTAAATGGTGGGGATATAGGTACATGTGCAATCCAGTCCCATAGAAATTGCTAAAAAAATCCTCAATGGATAGCAGTAATATTCCTACCAACCGCCAAAAATTCAAATTTTTAATATCACAACTGAAATACAATGATAATTCCTGGATATTTAAAAACTTCAACGGAAAGCCACCAGCACATTGATAATAAAATAATTAAAAGTGGATTATGGCAAAAATCCCCATTAAACCCGATACTCGCGGGGACCCGCCCCGAACGGGGAGGAAATTACCCGCTTAATCGGGTATGGGGGCGGGGATGGGGCGGGGAGTTTCAACCCGGGGCGGGGTCGGGGCGGGGTCGGGGGAAGGGGTCCCCGCCCCGCCCCGTATAGATTAATAGTTTAATTTTTTTTTTTTTTTTTTTTTGAATTTGTTGATTTCCTATGTAATGGACTGGACCAAAGTCACCAAACCAATTGCCCAAGCCCAAGCCCAAAATCTATTATCCTAAACTCAAATTTCCCGAGCCCCAATCCCGTCCGTATTCCGTAAGTGAGAAGGAGAGGAGAAGAAGCAACCCTAAATGGCGAAATCGGAAATCCCTATTCCCTAATCCATTCAATTTCGAGGCGTGACTGCGTGAGGCGTGAGCTGAGGAAGAGAACCGAGAGATTACTTTCAATTTCCACCCAAACAACATTGTGCAATCGTCGTCTCTAGCCGCCATAGATTTAGTTTTGGTAAACAATAACACAGTTTCGACTTTCGATTTCTAATTTTTCGCAGCTTTCTGCATTCTCGTCATTTCAGCTTGCTAATTTTTGTTCTTTCGTGTTAATTTTTTCATTTTCGCTTGTGCTAATTTTCTCAGTGCAATCGCTGCCGCCTCACGCCTCGTTCGTTGTTTGGAGGTACTACATTTTCATTTTCGCTTGCAGCTTTTTAATTGTTTGGAGGTACTACATGAGTCGTAGTCCCTAATTCGGTAATTCCCTATTGTTCCAAACATCATCAGTTGCAGTTTCCCTGTTGTTGCCTGGGTTGTCGATTTGGTAGTCAATGTAGAAATTGAGGAACAAATAGTAATTAAAAGTGAGTTTATTTGGTAGTATACTTTTTTTTTTCATGTCAGATGCTTGTTCACTTGATTGGAGATGCTTGTTCACTTTCATGAATAACAGAGAGTTTGCATATGGGTTTAATTTTAGAGTTATTGCCTGGGTTGTAGATTTGGTAGTATACAATGTAGTCAATGTAGAAATTGAGGAACAAATAGTAATTAAAAGTGAGTTTATTTGGTAGTATACTTTTTTTTTTCATGTCAGATGCTTGTTCACTTTCATGAATAACAGAGAGTTTGCATATGGGTTTAATTTTAGAGTTATTGCCTGGGTTGTAGATTTGGTAGTATATAATGTAGTCAATGTAGAAATTGAAGACCAAATAGTAATTAAAAGTGAGTTTATTTAGTAGTATACTTTTTTTTTTCCATGTCAGATGTTTGGATCACATGATTCACATCATTGTACACCAGTACCGAGTATTGGAAGTACTCCAGTATGATCAAGTAATAATCCATCGTTGGAAGACTTACCTAGTCAGGCAAACACACAACAAGATCCAATAGATTTGTGTGAGGAAGAGGAGGAGAGCAGTGGACTAGGTAAGAAAAGGAAATTAACTTCGGTAGTGTGGAATCACTTCAAAAAAAAGTCATTAATGGGAACGAGAAGGCAATTTGTAACTATTGTGATAGAAAATTGGGGGGTAAAAGTAAGAATGGGACAAAACATTTGCATGATCATATGAAAACATGTCCACGCCCGAAATCAAAAGGACATTAGGCAGACATATTGAATCCAAAGAAAGGGAGCTTGTGGAAAGGTTTCATTGGGTACTTATTCCTTTGATCAGACATTGCCTCTAAGGAACTTGGAAGTATGATAATCTTGCATGAGTATTAACTTTCAATGGTTGAACACATTGGATTTAGAAGATTTACGAATGCTTTGCAACCGTTGTTTAAGAACATTTCTCTTAATACTATAAAAAATGATATTTTGAAAATTTATGATTACAAGAAATTGAAAGTGATGCGCTTATTGGATAAGAACAATGGCAAAATTGCAATTACTACAGACATGTGGACTTCTAATCAGGAAAAATGATTCATGACTATCACTGCGCATTTTATAGATGATGCTTGGACACTTCAAAGTCGGAGTTGGAGGTCATTTGTTCTTCACATTATTATTTAGCTTATCTATATGTACTATTTAAAATTATTTTTGTCATAATTATGTTGTTTTTATTTTAATATAGGTTTATATATGTGCTCTGTCCACACACATCTGAGGCATTGAGTACATCACTGATGGACTTTTTATTCGATTGGAATATCAATCGTAAGTTGTCTACTTTAACTGTCGATAATTGTACTACAAATGATGGCATGATCAACATTTTCTTAGATAAGCTTTCTAGTAATACGCTTTTGTTAAATGGTGAATTTTTCCATATGCACTGTTGTGCGCACATATTGAACTTGATAGTTAAAGATGGTTTGGAGATCATTAACTCGAGTGTTGAGAAAATTCGTGACAGTGTTGCATATTGGACATCAACTCCTAAACGAGTAGAAAATTTGAGAGTTCTGCACGTCAATTGAAAATCTCTTGTTCCAAAAAGTTAGCACTTGATTGCAAAACTAGGTAGAACTCTACGTACTTAATGTTTCATAGTCTTTATGGTATAGGCATGATTTTCCTCGACTAAAGCAACGTGAGTCACAATATATATATTTGCTTAGTGATGAAGATTGGAAATTGGCGAAAGAGATATGTGAAAGGTTGGAGGTTTTTTTTTGAAGTGACTGAAATATATTCTGGGACTAAGTACTCAACATCAAATCTTTATTTTTCTAATATTTGTGAGATAAAGTTATCAATTACGATTGGATGAAATCGCCTTATGAGGAAATCAAAATGATGGCTTAAGGTATGAATGATAAGTTTGAAAAATATTGGAGCGAGATTCATGGAATTTTGACAATAGTTAGTGTGTTGGATCCAAGATTTAAAATTAAGTTGGTTGAATATTATTTTCTAATGATTTATAGAAATGAAATTTCGGATCTTGAAATTGAAAGGATTAGGAAATTTTGTTTCAAATTTCTAAATGAGTACAAAAGAAGACATGGATCAAGTGGGAATGTAACTCGATCTTCAAACCAAATCGAGGCATCTACTTCTATGAGTAAAAAAGGTCAATTGGTGCAATTTGATTTATTTGTTTCTAATATCACTAGTACTGATAGTACGAAGTCAGAGCTTAATATTTTCTTGGACGAGCCGCTATTACCTTGATCTAATGATTTTGACATATTGGCATGGTGGAATGCAAATTCAACAATATATCATTCTTTGCAAAAAGTTGCAAGAGCCGTTTTAGCTATTCCAAAGATCTACTGCATCGTAGTCTGCATTCAAGATTAGTGGTAGATTTATTAGTCCACATAGAAATAAGCTTCATCCAAACAATTTGGAGGTTCTGATGTGTTCTAGAGATTGGTTATGGGCTGAAATTCATGGTACACGAAATATAAATTCCTTTGATTTTCATAATTGTGTTTTTAATTATTTCTTTACTACTAACTAGTTTTGTTTTTTTTGTTAGAACATTCACCACCTTCATCGTACTTTGGATGTTGTAGTACGCAGTTGAGTGACACTGATATTGAAAATGAGGTAATTTGATTTTTCTTTAAATGGACTTGTATATAAATAGTTAAATACATCATTTATCTAACTAATAATCACTTTTTGCGCTCATCAATTTTTAAGGAGCCCGATATAGATATTCTAGAAGAAGATGACAGCACTTGAAGATCTACAACATGAAATGTTGCATTATGTTATGTTTGCGCGCTATGATAAAATATTTTGGATCTAACGTTTATTTCATTTTTAAGAGTTTTATATTATATTTATTGTATTATGGAAATGTCATATACTTTGCTAATTGCTTTTATGGGTTTTGTAATCATATAACATGACTTTGGAGTTTGGATCTAGCATTTATTTCATTTTTAAGGGAGTTATATTTATTGTATTATGGAAATATCTTCAAATACATATATTAAAAGTTGAATTTATAGAGGAAGAAGCAAAAAAAAAGAAAAAAAAAAAAAAAAAAAAAACGGCTCATAACCTGGGTCGCCGCTTCTCGCCCCCGCCCCGCCTTAAACGGGGCGGGGGCGGGATGGGGGACGGAAGCGGCGATGGGCGGGGGACGGGGGAGCACTCCCCGCCCCCGCCCCGCCCCGTTGCCATCCCTAGATTTTCACTATCAAGCATAGTTATTAAAATTGGACTGGGAACCGCCGTACTGGATAGTGGTCCAGTCCTAGTTCATTAATTGGATAAATAAACAAAGGAACCGGTTGAACCACTCAAAACCCACCTGAACCGGACGGGTTTAAGAGGAACGGGATCCGATTCAATGTGTGAACCGGATGGTCACCAAAGTATACTGCATATTTGAATTTACGAAGTACAATGTAGAATTTTTGTTTTCAATTTGCAAAGAGGATGATTCAAACCTTGGCTTCCTATCAGAAATTTTAGGTCATTGAGAAAGCTGGTGAAACTCTGATGTAATATGTGAGCCAAACATATATATCTGGATTTAGCAAAATGGTTTTCTTTTTGTTTCAAAAATATATTTTAATTAAAATTACGATCTAACAATGACCCATAGGTTCAACCACCGATTCACCGATTCAACCACTAACCTGGTGACTCGATGATTTTCCAGGTCATCCATCGGGTCGGGTCTAATAACTATGCTATCAAGTATTAACTAAATCAAATCGAGGCTAGCTTAGTTCACCTAACATCCGCTTATTGAAACATCGACTTCTTTAATATATCTTTCCGAAGTAGAAATGAATGAAAAATATATAGCAAAAGTGGAACCAAAGTTTCCAAGGTGTGCTTTGATACCAACAAATGGAAGAATTGAAGAGACGGGCGAAACTTTCAAGCAAAACAGGGTCTGAAGGACCTAAGAGGTGATAATAAATTAATAAACCCATAATATTCCTATAATTATATGTACTCAGTGGTTCTTACATACCAAGATAGCCTCGATCTCTTCTTGAGACACCGGTGTCCTTTTGGGTTGGTCAGAAGCTTTTCCTCCCACGGACATGCTGGATGGAGACCTTGAGAAAAATGTTCGAGAAGCATCCCCTAAGGCAGATGTTTCTTGATGCTGAGATGCAGCACCTGAAGAGGAATCATCTTGAATTAGGTAGATGCAGAAGAAATTTTTAACAGTAATCCATGTCAGGGGCGAAACTCAAAACATTTGATGCATAATTAATGCACAGAATTCAATTTCAACATATTAAGGCTCGTAAGTTCAACCACTATTTTGTTCTCCCCTTCTTAATAACGAAAGCCAACAATAAGCATGATAAAACTGTACTGTAAACAATAAATTTCAATACTTCCCAAATGGTTTCAAGGAACTATACCTCTGTGTGTGTGTGTGTGTGAGAGAGAGAAAGAGAGAGAGAGAGAGAGAGAGAGAGAGAGAGAGAGAGAGAGAGAGAGAGAGAGATCATGCAGCAACAATTCTCAAATGAAATTTCAAACTTGTGTAGAACCAATCCCTGACACTTTACTATAGTTAAAATGGAAACAATTACAAGTCCAGGTCTCTACCTGGAGTAGTTGCTCCTTTATACACGAATGTCCAACATACAACCAATTCATCAACCATACTAGCACTCACTGATTTAATTAATTGATTACGGTTTATTTTCCTCAATAACTACACAAGGAATGGAGAAACAGTTTTGACCGAAGAATAGAAACATCTAGTACAAGATATTTGCTCAAGCTGGGATCATCTTCACACCCTCCAAAAAAGAAAAAATAGCCAAAGCAAAATCTTTTCGTACATCTTAAAAGTATTAAGACTTGCTAGCAAATTGCAATCCGGTTTTCCTTGCCAATATTTCCCATCACGCAAGAGTCCAAAAATATGCATCCATAAATAAATTTTCATTTTCTATACAATTGAATTAAGTATCCAACAAGGACACTCTAAAGTAAACTAACAAAATTCAATATTATAATCATACGAAACTCATTCTGCAGTTAAAACTTGAACATGGACTTATGATATATATCTAACATTCAACTTGCTTTTTTTTTTCTTGGTACAACGTATTCAGTTTCTAAGATCATGTGTTAATCCAGAAGCATACACTCTTGTACTATTACACAAGTCAGAGAGTAGGCCAATCATTTCTTCCAGTTGACAGAAAAAAGGTCTACCTCTGTTCCATCTGTTATTAAGTCCTGTGGTGGGAGTTCACTTAGCAGAACATCAATGAAAGCTTTTTTCAAAAGCAGAAAATATGCGAATATGCCCAATGCCCCTTCAACAAAAAATTGTTCATTCAATGCCCAATCATTTCTATAACTCAGAACTAGCTTCTCATTTTGTGCTACCTCGATTTACACAGTTACACTCACATAGATAACTTTGTGGGCATCCAATTCTGTATATTGATGCTTGATAAACTTCTCAAGAAAACAAATAAAGGCATTTTGAGTTAGAAATTTTCATGTATCTAATATCAAGGTTCTAAAATGCATAATCCGTGATAATGCGTTTCGGTCGAGCATCAAGCATTAGAAGATGTGTGCTTATACGAAGCATATGCATAATTATGTGTTTTCCAATTTTTAATAGTATAAACTGATAAATAAATAAAATAATGCATTCTTTGATCTTTACACATATTCTTTAAATTTTCAAAAAAAAAAATTATATATTGTTCGAAATCATAAATATTACAATTACTTGAACTTTATAAATATTCTTCAAATTCTCAACAAAAAGATATTACTCAAAATCATAAATATTAAAATTACTTGGTAATCAATTCATACGATTAGATTAGACACCAACACCAAATTAAAAAATCCTATCTTGTGTAGCTCTTTATTGGATTCCAATTTAATCTTCTCTTCTTCATCCAAGTCATCTTACATACGATTAGATTAGACACCAACACCAAATTAAAAAATCCTATCTTGTGTAGCTCTTTATTGGATTCCAATTTAATCTTCTCTTCTTCATCCAAGTCATCTTACATGTTATCCGATGCAAAATCATCTTCATCGGGCTCTTTTATTTGAACTTGAGAATTTCTATTCTCTCTTGTAGGAGATAAGATATCATTATCAACCTCCTCCTCCTCATAACCATCAACCATCCAAGATTGTGCATTATTAACATTACTTACTAGTAAAACTAGAGAAAGACCGAATAAGGATGAGGTTTGGGCTTGATATGAATAGTTTGCAACTCTACAAAAAATTTATTTTGATTTTTAATTTTTTAAACGACAAAATCCTATAGATTGCTGTATATAATTCATGGGCTTGGGTGATGCGGGGCCAATTTGATGTTGTTGGGTTCAATTTACATTTTTAAGTTATAAAAATGAGCAGTACTTTGTTAGACCAATTTTAACCAATGTTTTAAAAACCGGACTGGGCATTGACCCGGAAAAAGGAAAGGGTCTAGAGTTTAAGGGTCGAATCGGGGTCGAACCGGTGATATAAACTTTTTATATTAATTATATCATAAAAAATTAAAATATATGTTTAAATAAATATACAACAAACCTTTACCGATTTGATTAGCTAATGTACATCTGTAAAATACTAAATTTTACACTTAAGATATAAAAATTGAAATATTGTACAATATTTATTTCGTAAATATATTAATTCTATTAAAATTTGTAAATTACAGCAAAGTGAGTCATATAGGCATTTTAAATTAGAATAATTCTTTAAAATTTAACCTTTAAAGGCTAATTGGTTGTAGAAACCTATCCCACATCGGAAGATTCAAAAGGCAAGAGAGATGGGAAAGTCTATATTAAATGCACTATTGGGCCATATCAGAAATCAAAGTAAGGTTTTTTCTATACAAAAAAATTGAACTTTTAAATACTATAAAACTGGGACCGATTCAACGGTTCTTTGTAAACCGGCCGGGTTACAGGGTTTTTGTACGGTTTTTTAGTTTATGGGTTTTTCCACTTAACCGAACCGGATTTTGGACCGGTTCCCGATTTTTCCAGTTGAACCAGTCCGGTCCGGTTTTCAAAACACTGATTTTAACATAATTTTTAATGCAAATAAACGAGCATTTTAGCCTTCAAGTGTGCATATGAGGTCAACGAAATAGATTGACCACATTATCATGTGCATATCCCATATGCGAGGCTTTTCGAAAACGCATCAAGCATATACGGACATTTTCGAACACTATCTAATATATCCAAGACAAAAGAACTCTAAAGGCAACAATATAATGATTTACAAGTTGTGGAGCCAACCATATGAAAAAGATCTAGAATTTCCTGTTCAAGTCTGCATAAATCACAATTCACTACATGTGATGCCTAGAACAATGAATAATAAGACAAACTGTCCTCAAACAGATGAATCAGAAAGTGGATCCCAACCATTGGCATTTTTATTAAGCCCTTGTTTGACATCCATTTTATTTCTCATTTTTTTTCTCTTTCTTCATTTCAACCACACATTCTATCAATAAAATAATATTACAAATAAACCTAAAAATTCTCCTTACTTTTTAACCACACAATCTTCCATCAATCACTATTCCAAAATCTATTCTTTCCCCAAAATGGGTGTCAAACACTATCTAAAAAAGACTGCAGTAGTGAATGGGAGAAGCTAAAAGGACCAAATTTAGGCGGAAAATGGCAACCATAAAGTAATAAAAACACATCTTTACTTCGGAGAAACCCAGTGATGCAGCCACATATGCACCTGTGGGTGCACCACTGGAGGAGCTGCCGAGAAGGGGACTCATAGCCTGCTTGGGTGGGACTCACTTAAGTTCTTCTAACTTAAGCGCCAAGCTACCTAATTAATTAAGTTTCCTAAGGACTTTATGCTAACTAATTTCTATTGTTTTAGTAGTTGTTAGTTGGGTTCTTGAAGGATTCCTAATTCTTAAAGGATCCCTATATCAATTAGGATTTTATAGTTGGGACTTATTTAAAGGATTGCTCTCCTTTCATTATTATTTTTTATGTTTTAATTAAAAAAGCTGAAGATTTTTTCTTGAAAAGTTGCATATTGGCTTTAATTTGAGTGCAAATTATTGTTCAAGAAAGTGCCATTCTTGATTATGCTTCCTGCTATGTTACCGAGTATCCAAGCATGACTACATCTAACTTAACTGTTGTTGAGTACTAATCACAGGTAGTTCGATGAAAACATTGTCAAGTTTTGTTGGCTGAACTTTTCAACTTAACCCTTTAGGATCGAGATGCTTTATATAGGGGTGGGCGCGGGTCGGTTCGGTTCGGTTCGGTTCGGTTTTTTTCGGTTCCAGAAATTTTCGGGTATTTAGTAAATGGAACCGTCGGTTCCAAATATAATTTTGGAACCATTCGGTTTCGGTTCGGTTCGGTTCTATTCGGTTCCGTTCGGTTCCGTACTATAATTAAATTTTTTAACATTTAAAATAATACTACATAAATATACCTTAAAGTGGATACCAATATTAATAACAAAAAGTAGATACAAATACCAAGTTCAATCTTAACTTTTACAAATTAACGTAATCTAATTTAATAACATATAAATAATAAGTTGTCAAATACAAATACCAAAAAGTAAATATTACTAATAAAATTTCGATATTCATATCAATAATTCATTTGCTTCAAACCTTCAAATCTACATAAAAGTGAAATATAAATTAGAAGTCACAAATATAAAATATTTTAAAGTATTGATAATACTTACCAACTATTTAATGTAATTATTAGTTTGTTGACTTTCCATACTAACTATTAAGAAACCATATAAGAAAAAATTGAAAAAAACACAACTAATAAACATAAATAAACTCTAAATTGTTCAACTAATAAGATTTAATAAGAAAAAAATTATTAATTTGTTTAGAAAAAATAAAAGAAATTAATTTATCCAATATAAAAAAAAAAAGTTCGGTTCTTATTCGGTTCTTCGGTTCTTGGTCGAGAACCGAGAACCGAACCAAACCATTCGGTTCTCGATTCGGATACCCGTTCGGGTATTTCATTTTAAAAAACCCCCTCGGTTCGGTTCGGTTCGGGTTCGGTTCCGGTTCGGTTCGGTTCGGGTTCGGTTCCGGTTCGATTCGGTTCGGACATTTTGCCCAGCCCTAGCTTTATATATGAGCACCTCAATCCAATATCTAACAGTCTTTACTAGAGTGGCAGTCCCTGTCTTACTTGGAATGACATCTTGAAAGATAATAATGAACAACTAAAGTTGATTTAGCAAACACTTCGAAAAAGTTACCAGACACGTGTGCAGTGTTCTACACCTATCACAATATATGTCCTTGACCTGCATTCTTGTTTGAATATTTTATACAGAATAATACCTAATTCTTACTAATTAACAGTAATTTAAAAGAAAAAACTGTAATCTGCACATAGATGTTAGATAACCTTATGGTCCAATAAATCCGTCCCCAGCACCTGATACGTATCATAACAGATTATATTCATAAACATATTTTACATTCTACGCGCAGATAAAAGGAATCTATTAAGTAATAATTGAAAAGGTAATTACACTTGCAATATCACAAACATAAGTCACTTCCCTAACCATCAGAAATTGAGATAACCAACCACCAGTACAATATATTAATCAGAAGATACAATTCCTCAGAGACAAAACTCTTTGACAGGATTTTATTCTTTGAGATATTATATTTATCGAGACTTTGACTTTCCTACAAAATTGATATATTTGAGCATGATTTCCACAGTAAATTAACAATTCAATTTAAGAAAGCAGAATCAAACAAGAAAAACTATAAATTTATTACATGCACTTTATGGTATCAAAAGTAGGTATTACTTCCCAGACCATTAGAAACTGAGATAACCAACCTATACAACATCATATTAAACGGAAGATAAAATTCTTCATAGCCAACACTCTGCAACAGGATTCTGATTATACCAGATATCATAATTATCAAGTCTTTGATTGTTTTGAAAATTTGAGATCGAGAAACATTATTTTCCATAAAAAATTAAAAATTCCATTATAAAAAAAATAAATATACCAATTTACTATGTGTGGACATAAACACAGAGACATCAACTCTAGTTTATGTAAACATATGCATACGTGTATACGTGGTAAAAGGAATTACCGGAGGAGGATTTGGGATGTCTTTGAGGAAATTTGATGCGAGGGATTCTCTTCATCTCCGCTTGCAACTCTCTCTCCCTCTCTCTCTCTCTCTCTCTCTTTTCTGTCCTCTATATAAAGAATGTTTCAATTTGTTTTAGGCCCGTTTGATACTGTATACTTTATATGGAAGTTGTAAATTACTTCCCAAGTTATTGCATTAACCAAAATTCCATAAAATTGGTTTTCCTTCTTAAGCCCCGACCCCGACCCCGACGCCAACCCCGCTCCCCCCTCCTTGAATTGGTTTTCCCTCCATTTTATTGGGAAAATGGTTTTCTAAGTTGCCTTTTTTTTTTTTTTTTAAACAATTGAAACAAATTATATCCTCAATGGTAACAAATCATATCCCTTTACTGGACTCTTTTCATGGAAAACAAAATCAAGCGAACACTAAAAAATTCAAAATTTCAACATTTTCCAAGTGAAAAATGATATCAATCAAACACGATTAATTGACTATTCTCAGTAAAACAAGTTTTCGACAATTCAATTTCCTAAAATTTATTTTCTTTTCACCCAAATTCCATTCTTGCAATCAAATAGACCATTAACGAAAATTTTAAATGGGATGAGTTAGTTAAGTTGACTGGTAATTAAAATCTAAATTTTAAATTTAATCAAAGTTAACAATTAATTTTAATCACAGTACATTTCAACAACTTCTATCTATTATGAAAAGAAAGAATATAAGTCAATAAACTTATGTATATTATAATGAAAACCAAAATCATATATTTATAGAGAAGGATTATTGATACAATGATAATAAATTATAGGGTTGCAGGGATACAATTGTTATTCACTAATAAATTTAACATATACGACACTCCCCCTTAAATGACACATTACAAAATATATATCTCATTGAAACCTTGTTAGAAAAAACGTGGTAGGACGAAGTGTCAACAAATGAAAAAAGAGTAAAAATAATTTAGAATAGTAAAGTGCTGCCTCGTTAAAACATTGTTAAGAAAATTTAATGGGACAAAACTTAATCGAAGGAAAGAGAGTATGCCCCCCTCCCCCAATTTCAATTCTTGTATCAAGCGATCCATTCTTATCGTCAACGTCTTCAAAAAAATTCAGTGAGACAAAACTTGATAATTGCAGTAATATAATGATTTAAAAAATAGCTCTTGTCAATCTCTTCAGAAGTCTTGTATATATCAGAGTATGTCTTGTATGTCATGAACATTCATCACACAAAGAATGTGTCACAAAAGTTAACTCTTTAAAAACCTTATCAAGAAAATCCAATTGGACAAAACCTCGATCAAGAGAAAAATAGTACAGCGCGAATTTACTACCCCTCATGATAATGTTGCTTGCTAATAAATTAGAGAATCGTGATTACATCTACCACGTGATAATTTATCTATTTACACAAGTTTTCGTGAAATTCATTATATAGAGTCGTATATTTCATATTACAACTTTACTTTTTTTTTATATTTATTTCGCATAAGTATATACCTTTAGGTGTTCAAATTGTAGATCCAAAAAATTTAGGTTTCTCTAATAAATTCAATTTTACTAGGATCGTGTCTAGATGTTTTAAATTTTTCTAGTAAATTCAATTGTAATATGATCGCGTCATTTTATTTAGCCAATTATTACTTCGATTGATATATTTCAATAAATTTATTTCAATTTCCTCTCTATTTATAATATGAAGCGGTACATTATGTACAAGGGTACTGTCGACAACATTTTCTTTTCAATTCTATTTTTTGTAATGACATAACTTATTGAAATATCTCAATTTTCAATATATCAAGTTCCTAGACCTCTTCTGGATTTTATAATTTGTTATATCTAAATACTCATCAAGAGTATATGCCTCCTTAATGGGAATATCTTTGTTAATTGATCCATTTTCGTTTAGAGATTTTCATATTAGAATCGAATGTATTCACGTTTCAAACGCATCATAGATATATCAAATATAATATTAACGAATTGTCATTCAAGATGCTAATTCAAGTTGAAGCATTTAAAATTAATGTATGAGATATTGTTAATCTCCTTAATCAGTATATGCATATTTCCAACTTCTTAATTCCTACCCCTAATGTTGAGAGAATTTTCCATTCAATTGACAATATTCAACAAACTATTTTATAAAATATCATTCATCTAAGATAAAGATTCAAACTATTCAATTATTCTCAAAATTCTTTACTTTTCATCTCAATGTAATATGGTGAATTAATTGCACTATCAAATAATCTGATGAAGAAATTAAGCTCCTACCATAAACAAATAACAATATGGAAAACTATGATATTGACATGATGCGTAATAGCATTCTTTAAACAGAAATGGAAAGCACTTTGTTCTCAACTATTTGGAGGCGTTTAACAAGCAACCATGTTAAATCATTTATCGACATCTTAACTAATACTTATAAAAAAGGTTGATATTTAGGATCATTAGTATTAACAAGACATATCATCTTAATTGTATAATCTGAAAATTATACTCATAATTTAAAATTTGAACAATAATTTCGCAGACTTCAATTTGCGAACATTGTGCAATCATCTAGTACATATATCAAATTTATTGGATACAAATAATATTTTGAAGATCAACGTGAAGGATGATGTTGCCCCATTTATCACCCTAATTAATTTTCAAAAATATAGAAAAGCATCTTCCTATTTTAGTCAGTGATATTTAATGATCAATTGTCGATAAAGGGAACAAATAATATATAGAAATTCATTGGATTTAAGAATTTTTTGGTTGTTCGTTGAATATCTATTTTAATTTTTTTTCCTGCATCATTATTAATCTAATGATAGTCCAACTAATCATGTTAAACAATAAAATCAAATTGAATTTATGGTTCAATATAATGTTTGTTTTAATTGTACCACACTTTTTAGAAATTTAGCAGGTTTCCTTTTAATTTAGAAGAGAATAAATTACTACCAACGGCAAATTTTTTTCACTCACATAACGCATTATTGACTCTTCTATAATATTAAAACATTATTCTTCTACAATATTGATATATCCCTTATTATAATTATTCACAAATAATAGAACAATATTTTTCAAGAATATTGAAATTAATTATAATAATCTTCTAAAATATTAGTCTGTATAAATTTGTGCTTCCTCAGGATCACAATTTATATTTTTCAAGAATACTAATATGTTTTATTTTTGTTGGAGCAATATATCTATTGAAATTCAAATTAGAATATCACACTCTCCAGGAGTAGATAATATTCTTTCTAAAACATTTATACAAGGTTGATTGTGTTTCTTCTGAAACATCAACACCATATTATTCATTCAGTACAAATATAATTTCTAGTTGTGCTTCTTCAGGAGCACCAAGTTAAATCAAAATATTTAACTAATATAATATATCGTATTAACATTATTTTTTGCTAATATTAAATTATAGGTACTTTTATCTCGAAAAATTGTGTACATAATTGCACTATCTGTTAAACGGACATCTTGATAATTCATCTTAAATCTTATTAGTATTTCAAGATTTATGTTTTTCAAAAGCACTAATGTAACGACCCGAATTTTCAAATGTAAATTTTATAATTTAAGTTGTGTCGCTACGACATCTCCGTTAAATTTTAAAAATTATTTTATGTCCGTCGGGTCGTCTAGCAAAAACGTTTAATATAAGAATTCAAAACGTTTTTAAACTTAAAAATTCAATATTTCCTTATTGGGTCGAATTTTACACCACATCGATTTTAAATTTCTCTTGGTCCAGTATTTCTCTTTGGCCCAAGTCTAAGCCCATTATCAGCCCAAATCAACTAACCAAATTCTGGAGCCTACGTTTATATGGCTCAATTGTGTCAACCTAGAAATTCAATCAATTCCATCTCCAAATATTCACTCACGGCTGTCAAAATTTCTGGACATTCAACTAGGTAATTCCTTCAGCATTGAAACAATTATTTTCCATTGATTTCACTACCACCGTCGTCTAATATACTGACTCTGTGCACAGTTCTTCCAAACTTCAAGTTACAATCTAGAACAAGTAAATCACTAACGGCAAATTTGTACAGGTAATTCGAAATTAACCTTTGTTTTCTTTGGAATTCTATAACATGTTTCTTACATACTCATAAATGGAAAAAAAGGAGGAAAAATTACAGAAAAGAGAATCTGAAATTTAACCTCATACTCCTTCCGGTTCAATTGCAATTCCAATCCTTGATCTCCAATCACGGCTCTCCAATCTTGCTCTTGCAGAGAACTCGAAAAAAAACCCGAAGTCGCCAATAATTTTTCTTGCCAAACGAGACATAGCACGGCCTCTTCTCTCCCTCTATTGTCTGGAATACTGTAGCACGAACAACCTTTTGCATTAGGTTTCATTCCCTGGCATCAATTTTTGTTTGAAAACCATTAATATGTGAAACCCATTTTGGAATTAATTGGGATCTCGAAACAAGGAGCCATCTGTGACGTGAAAAGGGATTTGGGGATGGGGGGTTGGTTTTAAATGTGAGAATTTCATTTTAAATCCCCAAGTTTTGCTAAAAGTGTAAGTTAGTCCCCTATTTAATTTTAATTCTTTCTTCACCCCTAAAGTTTATGTATTCTTCAAATTAAAGATAAAATATTTTCTAATTTTATTTTATTGCCCCTAAACATTTTAATTTTCATCATTAGACCCTTAATATTTAAAGAATTTTAAAATTACTCATTTTCTTTACTTTCAAAAATTCCAATCAAGTCCCTAAAAGTTTTAAAGCATTAATTAGGATTTAGTATCCTAAATTATATTAATTTTGTTCTTGCTAGACGAGGTCGCGGGAAAAGTTTAAAGCACGGTAACATCACATCAGTTCAATTTCAAGAAAATTTTCAAGACTTTAAGGTCGGGTTTACATTTAAGCAATTGTGATTATTTTTGTCCATGTTAATTCTTGATGTGCGATTTTAATTGTGATAAAATGCTTATACATACGAAAAGGTTGTCAGGGATCGTAAATAGGTCCGGGATCGAAAGTGGGTCCTTGGGGGTGTCCCACAGTGCAAAATTGTTATGCGCTTATAACATGTTGTCGGGACCGTAAATAAGTTCGGGATCGAAATTGGGTCCTTGGGGGTGTCCCACAGTACATATTTCTACAGTATGTTGTATTGGTATTATATTCATAATTTAATTTCATGTTTAGATTTAATTTGGACTGATTGCTGTTTCCCCACTGAGTATAATTCGTTATGCACACCCCCAATATTTATCCACCATTTCAGGTTAAGGAGCTCGGCAAGGCAAGGCAATGAGCGGGGCAATATTGATTAAATAATAGACAATTTAATTTATAGATTTTTGAAACAAGTTTTTAATAGTTGGTTTCCATTTTGTCAATTAAATCTCAGGTTTTAGTATTTTTACAAATTTTGACACTTTGCTTATTTTATTTGGTATTGACACTTGGATGTGAGCAAATTATTCAAATGACGTTTCCGCATTTATTTCTAATTTAATATAGTTGAAAAAAAAATATATTTACGCATTTTGGCGTTTATTGAGAATACTTATTTACAGGATATTTTGACTTTAGTAGCACCTTGTGTTTATTGAAAATTGGGGCGTTACAACTAATATGATATTCTTTGAGAATATTAGAACACTAAATTGTATGCTCTTCTAAAACGATAAATTAATATTCTTCTTGAATATTAATAAAATAAAAAATTGTTTTCGTTTAAAAATTACAATCAATATTGAATTGTTTCATTTATGGTCTTTAGGAACATAACGAGATAAAATTTTTCGAAGCGCGTGCTACTTCGAGAGCACATTGTATTTTATTAGTACTCTTTCAAAAACAATATGTTAATATTGTTCTGAATATTGAAAATTATCCTTAATGTTCTTCAGAAACAATCAAATATTATTATAATAAAAAATAAATTTTATAATATTTTACTTTTCAAGAGTAAAAATATAATTTATGTTAGATCGTATGTAATATGCTCTTTGAGAGCAGGTAGAATCTAGCTAGAATAATAATGAAAATTATAAAATGTTACTTTATGAGCAACAATATTTTATAGTAGACAGATATACAAATACTAAATCCATGAACTATACGACGTTTTAAAAAGAATAAGAATGTGATAATTAATTAAATGATAAACAAAACAAAAAAAAATATATTACCTTCCATCCATTTTGTTTGTGATACGAAAATGAATTGGAATTGGAATTTCTATTGGATACAGATGAAGTAATGTCACCTCTTTTTTTTTGCAGAAATTATTTTTCCAATATTATGCTAAGTTAACTTGGCTTCTTCCTTAACGCCGTGTCTCCAATCCTCCAAGAGTTGGAAGAATTCCGTAGCAGCACTTGCGGGTATTACAGAAAGCTTGAAGAAAAGTGCTTTAAAAAAAGGATGAGCTCAAAGAGAGTTCAAGAACACCAATTCTTGCAAAATAAAAGATTCCTTGTAAATTGGTAAGTCCACCCGGGGGCAGAGCCAGAGAATTTGTCCAGTGCGGGCACAATTGTAATCATCCAAAGAAATCTTGGTCCAAGAAGCTTATGTTGGTTAAGAATTCTATAGTTGGTTCTAAGTTAAAGGCATATCTGAAATCTTTGTTTAGTAAATCTGATAAGTCTTCCTGTGCTAAGGCTGCCGCCTGCAATGTAGAACCTGAAAATTTGTCCAAAAATAAGATGTCATTTGGACATATTGAAGGAGCTGCAGCATAGCTAAGCCTAGCTACAACTACTGAAATGAAGAGCATAGGGAAAGAGGGGATTCATGAGGATAATGATGTACATAGGAAGTCCTCATTCTCAGGAGCAATAAACAATAAGGGCTCATCTTCATCTTCATCTTCATCTAATTCTTCATCTGGTGCTTCTTCTTTATCCTCGTCTTGCTCGTTTAATTCAAATGCTTTTCATGAGTTTCACTTCCTCAAGAGGAGTAGCAGTGCAACAGAAATTGAGGGTTCAATTGAAGCAGCCATTGCTCACTAAAAAAAGTCCCAACTGCTCTTTGGTTCAAGAAATACACATAGATTCTCTTCTTCTTTCTTCCCTCTTCTTCTTCTCTTCTTGGTCCAGCAGACACACTTTTTCTCCCTTCTTTCTTCCCTTTTCTCCTCCTCCTGGTCCATTGCAGGCACACAGGAGCTTCCTGTGTCATGCCCAAAGTCGAGTGCGGGCATTGGCCTGCACTGGACTCTATGTAGCTCCGCCCCTGAGTCCACCAGCCCCCAAGAAGCCAAAAGCAAGTCCAGAATTTCATGCTTTTGCCGCAGAGTGAACAAGAGTATGACCGGATTGTGAGAGAGAGAGAGAGAGAGAGAGAGAGTGAGTGAGTGAGTGATTTAGCGCGTATGATTCGAGATTGAATAATTCCTCAAGTACAGGCATTTTTTTACAGATTTTTTACAGAATTTTAAATTTTATCTCACATGATGTGGCCCCACATGAATAATATATTGATAAAAATCACACCCCACCCCACCCATGCTGTGCCTTGCCTGGCAAGTACAGGATTTTTAAAATCCTGTACTTGTAGCATTGCTCTTCGAGATTGGATGTACCGTCAAACTAATTTGTCATAATCTTTCTGAGTATGAATAGAAAGAAAAAGAGGAGGGAGAATATAAGTTAATAGAGTTATATGTATTGTAATGAAAATTAAATTTATATATTTATAGGAAATGATTTGAAATACAATGATAATAAATTCTATGATTATAGGAGTACTATTGTTATTTACTAATAAATTTACAGTTTACAACACTATCAAAATTTATTAAAAAATTGATTTAAATCTCCATCAAATAGAGACTAAAAAAATGTATGGGTGCTTTGACCAGGTTGCTTGCACTAACCTTGTCTGAAATTAGGATTTTTTGCTTTTCAAAATTTTGTTAGAATTTTCATTTTCTTTATTATAACTTGTGAAGTTAAAGATGAGCTATGTATCATCTCGAACCCTACATAGCTAGTAGTGCATTCTCAAACCCAACATAGCTAATAGTGCTTACAAAGTATCACATCAACGCACTACTCACCTCACACCTTGTGAACCAAGGACGAACATAGATATTTTGATTTAGGGGGAACAATCAAACCTTATACAAATCAAATACTTAGTTTTTAATTTTTGAATGATTCATACTTGACTAGAAAAAATACAGGTTCACATCTAAAAAATATTTTTTCACTAAAATTTTGCTAATCATTTTTATCCGTTTGATTTCGAAGAGTCATTTTATTAATATTTTGTTTATCATAAGAAAATACATATTTACGTTTAAAATTCTTATAATGTGTTTCATACAAACAATCAATTCAAGCAATCGAAAGGAAAAATATATAACTAATATTTAATATTAATAATCAATCAAATAAACACAATTCGTTAAATATAAGTCAAATTGAATATAATGAGTTTAGACACATTCTATATACACAATTTAATAAGACAAAATGCAAATTTAGGTTCTAATTACTTGATAATTTGATTAGAAAGTAAAAATTTGTAGTAAATGTGAAAATTTATAGAGAAATTATGTACAAATTTTAAAAGTTAGAAGGGTTAAAATTTTGTTAAAAGGCGTAAGGAAAAAGTAAAAGAGAGCAAGAGAAAAGAGAAAAATTTAAATTTATCGTGATTTTGCCAATATTTGGTGGAGATTAAAATAAAATTTTGATAAAAGTTAAACAATTATAGATTCTGTTGCGTTTTTATATCACAAGTGTATGATATCGTAACAAATAATATAGTGGACCTTTGAGTCCGGTCCGGATTATCGTTCCCACGAGAATTATACTTTAGACATTAATTAAAATTTTCTAACTCCTATTTGATGGAAGTAAACAAAAATTTGTGCGTTGATGTGATTTTTTTATTTAAACAGTTTAACTTAATTAAAATGCGCAAAAAAATTGGTTGAGATTTCAAATAATGGATGGAAATTAGGGACGAACAATTTCACCTATTGATAACATTTAAGTCTTAATTCAAGATTCAAGAGCCTAATGTAGCATTCGATCGAATTCTTCTCTGGTATTCAATTTGCCCCTCTCGAGTTCTCATCGAGCCTATTTAACTATTTCAATCTCATATCTTTATGTGAATCCACCTTAGTTAAATGAAATATTAGTTTTAAGAATTCATATATGATTGCAAGATTCAGTATAGGTATCTCTACACATTATACTAAATTACTGAATTTTACTATATGGTCTAAATCTCAAACTCAGCTCTCGATTCGTAAAAAATTCACAAAGTCATCAAATTAGTGATCAAGTAACTTAATGCATTAAACCCATAGTAAAATCAACACATGAACAATAAAATACCAAGAATCTTGAATAAAAGACATAAATGTTTTCAAATCGATTACATCGTTCGCCCTAATATAAAGTTTAGCTATTCGTACTAAATGAAAAAGAAAAAACTAAAAGTTGATATTGAGTACATCACCGGATTTTGAATATAGATGTAGAAAAAGAAATAAAGCTTGCACCAAGATCGTCTTCTTCTTCTTTCAATCAATGTTTCAAAGCTAGAATTTCGTGATGTTTTCCTCCCTTGAATTGTGCTCTTAGTCTTTCGTTGTATCTTTGTTTTTTAATGTGTGGAACCCTTAACATTTCCTCATTTCTTCTATTATACTCCCCCTATACGATTTTCCAAAAATTGGAGTCTTTCTAGACTTTTCGCGGCCCAAAACAACAAAACCTTACGCTGGTTGCAGCGCTTGGGCGCTAGCGTTGGATTACTGAAAATAAGCAGCTCTGTAGCGCTTGGGCGCTGAGTCGCTATTCCAAATTCTGCATCTATTTCAGTATATTTGTCATAACTTTTTTCCCCGATATACGATTAAGGCGATTCAAAATGCGTTGAAAATGTAACTTAAAGGGATACAACTTTACTAGAAATAGCTATTTTCCAATTCGAATGTGTACTAGACCAGAAATGGTTCTCAATCTCCAGCTGAAAATCTAGAATATCCTTGTGCGGTTGAAAATTGATTTGTGAAACTATGTTGGTCACATTTCACTCCCTTTGACTTCTAATTGCCTCCATTTGACCCCTAACATTCTCGAATTTTTATCGTGAGTTTCGGTACAACTTCTGAGTATTTACACTTTAGTCCCTAAATTTTGAATCTTGCCATTTTTCGCTAATTTTCACTTCTTTTCTCCATTTTTTTAACAAACATAATTTTTTATCTACAAAGATGCAATATAACATAAATTAGATAGAAATTTACCGAAAGGATAATAAAATATCATCATTTAGGATATCAAATAAGTGTAGAAACTACACTTATCAGATTCGATGAAATATGCTATTAAAATTAATTGTTAACTTTGATTTAGATTAAAATTTAGTTTTCACTTGACACCAAACATGATTTTACCAAAAAAAAAAAATCTCAAAAATGGGTGGGGAGGGGGGGGGGTTGCGTGACCCCCTGGGTCCCCCAGTATCGTGAACTACAGAAGAGGACGACCTATCCCAACAGCTCGACTCCTTCTAGAGGTAAATGCTTCGCATATAATGTCTCGTCTTAATAGCGATAGGATGTCACAAAGCAAGCTTTGGGACCCAAAATAGAATTAATAAATCATATGGGAATGGTGCAGACCACTCCTCCTAGACTATTCATAGAAGGTAGGTTCGGCAAAAAATGTTAAATCACAAAATTGAATCGAAATTGTTGACTTGATTCATTGTACAAATGTGCTTCACGGACGAAAATTCAGTGACTAAAGTGATCTCTCTTAAAGTTAAATGCTCATGATAAAATTTTGCTGAAAGTTGTGTGATCTAAATGAAATCCCGCTTAAATATTTTTAAATGATAATAAAATAAAATAATCATATCTTTCGATTCCTGCCCAGTCACCCCTACCTAGTTTCGATTAATTCATAGGAATGAACACGATTTGATTTGGACGGTTTGAGACAAATTTTCAAACAAAATCAATTAAAACGATTTGAAATTTTTCCAAACCAAATCAAACCATTACGATTTCTAAACCAAACCAATCCAAACAAATTTTTTTTTCCGATTTGGTAAAATCACGATTTTACAAAGAATAAATTAATATATATCAAATAAGTTAAATTATAAATATTAGTCTAAAATTTATCGTTAAAACATAAATTGTATCATTAAAAAAAATTACAAATCAAAGTTACATAATTATAATCATTATAATGCAACAACATGATATAAATATTTTAAACTCTTAGTCGATACTAATGGTGTGCATCTGCAATTGTAATACATGATTCATTTTCCCCATAAAGATAAAAACATAGTACATGAATTCATTTATTATATTTAAATGATATAAAATAACTAATAAAAGAAAATGAATAAAAAGATCAAATACGATAATACCTAGCTACTATAACTTTTTGTGAATCATCCAATGATTCTATTTCATCCAAATATTGACGAATTACTATAGTTTTCTTGTTATTATACAACCAATTTTAGGGCAAAACACTGTCTCAACCTTATTTGCACTCAACAAACTCCTAAAGAAATCAAGAATTCAACCACTAATATGGAATGTAGATTTAGAAATAATTGTGAATATTTGAATAGCTAACGTATCTTTAGCAATTTGAAGGACAATCTTGTACTTATTTGAATTCAATTTCCACTAAAGTAATAGCTCGAAAAGTTCATTGGTCAATTTTTCAAAACTGTCCCACCCAAATCATTATACCAATTAACAATAAAATTTAGAAACTAAATTAAAACATAAAAACATAGCAAACAATTATCACCAAAAAAAAAAAAAAGGATAATCTGACTTGAAAATTTAGGCAAAATCCGAGCAAATTATTAGTATAAGGAAATGAAATGTGTAAATTTGAATTAAAATCTAGATTTAATTGTCTACTTAATTGTAATGGAGGGTCGATGAATATGATTTAGGCCTTGTATGGGAGGGATTAAAATCGGATTAAAATTGAAAATATAGCCGTTATTGTTGACTTTTATTAGACGAGTGGGACCCAATAACGGTCATATTTTCAATTTTAATTGGCTTTTAATCCCTCCCGAACAGGGCCTTAGCAACAGTTATTCAACACTTTACCCAATTTGAGGATTTTACATTTACAGTTGTGATGACTGATGGGTATTTGGATATGATTTAATTAATTAATTGAGATATATAACTGTCTAATTATGTTTAACAGGATTGTGTTTAATATGGATGTATTTTTTTAACCGAAATGTGTTTAGTTTTAATTAGGTTAAATAATTTAGACTAAGGTTGTGTTTGATACACAACCACTTCCATGCAAAAGTGATGTTTGATGGGAGAAATTTGGCTAAGAAAAACTTTTCCACCCCTACCCCCACGCACCTTATTTCCTTGTTTTGTGGGTGCTGTCATTTTTTTTCTTTTGCCAATAAAAACAAATTTCATAATTAGTTATAAAAAAAATTCACTTTAATAGACAATGTTCATGTAAAATAAATCTAAACGAATAATAAAATTTGATTAAAAATGATTTTTTTAGAAAAAAATTTCGTTTCTTTTTTAACTTTTTGACAATGGAAACAAATTTTATAACCAATTGTGGAAAAAAAATCACTTTAATGGACAATTTTCATGTAAAACTAAGCCAAACGGACACAAAATTTAAAAATTTTCCACCAAGAAAATTAGAGCCTTGCTACTTATACATAATTTGGTGTATATCAAGGTATCAATCCCCTCACATGGGGGTGGGGCCCACTTGGAGAAAATATTTTTTATTCAAGTGGGTCCCACCCTCATGTGAGAGAGTGGATACCTTGATGTACACCAAATTATGTACAAGTAGATAAACTCAGAAAATTATATCAATCAAACACAATTAATTAACAATTCCTTGTAAAATAATTTCTAGACAATTACTTTCTCTGGAATTCATTTTATTTCCACCTATTTTCCACACTTACAATCAAACGGACCCTAATTTTTATTGAGATTTTTAGTTTGATGGTTTGCAAAGATTGAAATCTAAATCAAACCATTTTGGAGCGATTTGGTTCTGTTCATATCAAAATATTGATAGATCCACGTGAAATCAAACCAACGGTTTCAAAAAAGCAGTTTCAGTTCGATTTTACGGTTGACAGTTTCGTTGTTCATCCTATTAGCTCGTATGCCTCCGTTAACCATTTTCTATTCTCTAAGGACGGAGGGACATGAAAAAAATAATACTAAATTCTCTTTTATATATTTATAAAATATATAAAGAAGATTAAAATGTCAGTTTGCTCATGGTAAGTGTTTTATTTTTGGGAAGCATTCGAATCCTAGAACCATAATATTAATTTTTCTTTGGAAAATTTGCACAATTAATCCTTAACTTTTAGCCTATATAACAAATACATCTTCAATCATTAAATTTAATTTTTCAAGCCCCAACCTTTAGTTTCTATGGTTTTGCTATTTGTACACACCCCCCCTTCACAATAAGGGGGCCAGAATTTTTTTATTGGTTGTGAGCCCCCCGGGTACATCGGGATGTATACATATCAAAATCCTAATTTCTATTAGCATTATGTGTCCTTTTTACATAATTCCATCAACTTCTTTCCTCCCCCAACCTCAAACCTCTTGCTCGCCCATGTAGCCTTTGCGTCCCACCTCCAACCTATCATATGTATGTACGTGGGTAAAAAGAAAAATATATTAGTAAAATGATCTATTACGCTATCAGTATTTTAGAGTGATTTATCTTCAAAATTTTCTTCATATTTACAATAGTTGTGAAATAGATCGTAATGCTATTACAAGTCTCTAACAAAATAAAGACATTTCATTTGATTGTAACTACGTGTAATTTTAACAAAACATTAATAATATGATCAGGTCCGACTAGGAGAATATGTTGATAAATGATAATGTTGATATTTTTTTATACCAGTCTTTTTTCAAGTGTTCAAAGAATTATAAAATTATAATAGATATCGTAGGTGAACGGAATTGTGGTGGATAATATTCTTCGATTTTTAGCCACAAAAATATCATTTATACCAGTTATATTTATCAGTCTAAAACTTTATGCTCTCTTCACAGTATGCTATACAATTGATATAGAACGAATGCCATTTTTTTTTACTAAAAGATTAAAAAAAAAATAAAAAATTGTTCACCTACTACTACCCATTCTACGGTACACGCTGAATCTAGCCTTAGAGCCCCCCACAAACTTATTTATTTATTTATTTATTGTTTTTTAAATCCTATCAAGAACATGAGAAAATTCCTATTACATATCAATTGGTACTCAAAACTCTCAAACATGGATAAATAATATACATATCAATTTAATAGTGACACATAGTATTAGAATTTTTTTTTTTTCAAGAACACGCAACTTTACGTGTACAAGTTATACAAATTCAAAATATCTAACTATTTTAAAATCACTTTGAAACATATATCATTAGAAAATTGTAGCGACCGAAGAAAATGACAATTTTTTATATATAAATCGTAACTTAAGTGGACAAACACTACAGATAAATCAATCTATACTCACGAATAGGAGTTCAATATATATGGATAAAAAAACTACTAATGGACAGTGATAGGTGAATGTTACTACGACGAATTCAGATGGATAATATAATTTTCATTTTTTAGTCAATAATTTAAAAAAAATTAATTTGATTAAAGGTAATGGTAATTATTGTCCTTCATTAATCCTTCTCAAGTAAATTCATATTTTTTATGAAAATTTAATAGATGGAAGCATTCCCTTGATTATTAATGGGTAATTGGCGCAAAACGTCCCTACCTTTAGCTGTTCTTATGGAAAACGTCCCTACATTTCGTTTTTTGGTGCAGAACGTCCTTACCTTTCACTTTTCTTGAGCAAAACGTCATTTTCCCTAATTTTTGACATAAAATGACCGATATACCCTCCAATTTAAATAAAACAAAAAATGAAAAGAAAAGAACCATAAAGAATAAATTGCAATCTTAAACCTAGACTTTTTAAAAGTGAAATTGAGTCCAAAACTTATGAAAATATTAAAAATAAAAAACTGTCTCTTGTCCCTCGGCCTCCTCCATCTCTGTAGTTCTTCCTTGCTTCCAGTTCATCAACGCTTATAAACCCATCACCATTTTGATCAAACACATCGAATGCATCGCTCATATATTCATCCTCATCCTTCTCGTTCATTATTGTTTGGTACAAAGAATCAAATTCATCAATATCCACACATCCATCTTCATTAACATCGATTTTCTCTATCATTTGAATCAACTCCATGTCAAGTTTGAAAATACACATTTTCTCTAAGGAATCGTTGAGCTCCTTTTTGGTGATCCGTCCATCTCCGATTTGATTAAACGTTTCAAAAGCCCTTTTGAGTTCAGCGGCATCCATTCGACGGCGAAGTCGAGGAGAAGGTGAAATGGGTTCTTCGAGGAGATTGTTGGGATTGGGTACTAAGTAAAGAAGAATCCTGCTGAGGAGATTGTATGCAAGCAAAATCCTCAATAAAATGGTTGGCATTGTTTGAATTTGATAATGAATTGCTGTGGGGTAATTGGCAGAAAATACCCATTTTCTCTAAGGAATCGTTGAGCTCCTTCCCCTCTCTCTCTCTCTCTCGGAAACAACGGCAGGAATGGTCTGCAAACATTTGGTTTTGTAACACACAATCTGGACGAGAGATGCGAATTTAGGGGAGACACTAGCTATCTTTACAGGGGTTCAGTGGGAGCAGAATCGAACAAGACTGCAGGGAAAATGCAGATTAGATCGATAGAGGGGATTAAGGATTTCGAAAAGGATCGAGGGGTACAGCAACAGCAATGGTTAGCGTGGTCGGAATTTGTTTGCGGGAAACATGTTGTAAAGCTTTGGGATTTGGGATAGTTTAGATTTAGGTTTGAATTTTGTTGAAGATAATGATAATCATAACACTAAAGCATAGTTTCTTTGTGAGATTTTGATCATGAAGAGAAAAACGGCAATGTTGTTGGCCGAAGTTGGAATATCCCGGCGATGGCAGGTAATGAAGAGGGGGACAACGGATGTTGGTGGGTTATTTTTAATATTTTTATAAGTTTTGGACTCATTTTCATTTTAAAAAAAGTCTAGGTTTAAGATTGTAATTTATTCTTTATGGTTCTTTTCTTTTCCTTTTTGGTTTTATTTAAATTGGGGGGTATATCGATCATTTTATATCAAAAATTGGGGAAAATGACATTTTGGGCAAGAAAAGTGAAAGGTAAGGACGTTCAGAACCAAAAAATGAAAGGTAAGGACGTTTTCCACAAGAACGGGCAAAGGTAGGAACGTTTTGCGCCAATTACCCATTATATTAAGTTATCAGTTAACGAGATTTGTGTTCAATAAGTTATTATATTATTATTTTTAATTAATATGACAAATATTGATTTAATTAACCAAATAAAAAATTACTGAAAAAATTACATAAGCATGATCTTAGGTGACGTGTCAAGTAAACGTATTGGAATAATCAAGAGAGACAAACTTGTATACTCGTTATTTTGATCGACGGCTGTGGATAATCTGTCTTGTTTGAAGTATGGCCAATTGCTAGTCAAGCAAAGAAAAAACTTATTTTAGATAATTAAGTTTATTTATTTATTTAATGTGCCGTTGCTAGCTTAAACAAGTAAGAATCTTTTATATATAATTTTTTTAAAAAAAAATAATATTCTATTCATACAAATATTAATTATTTTGTTTTATACATCCATATATAGAAATGTTTATTTGACGGTCTATTTAATATAGTTGGAAGTCTGCCTTTGAATATCTTTAATTTAATTTAAAATTGACCCATTTTTAAATTTTGAATGCCTTTTTTAAGCGTTAGAGTTCATTACACACTGTGACAACTTGATTATCAGATAAACAACTCGATACAACTAACTATTTCTACATTAGCATTGTTTTGTTTATCCAAATTAATCTAATGTTCGAGTATGACGATCATTTTTGCTAATTTCAATATATTTCATATTCAAGTATGTTGATATCGAAGACCAAACAAATCCCGATGTTCACAAAAAACGTAGTTTTTACATTGCCTTGTACCCAACAACTATCATCTTAAATCCTCCCAGAATACGATTATAATACAATATATTAATTACAATTAGTTTTGCCAGTTTCATGAAATGCCAAAAAATAAAAAAATATTATATATTAAAAGTTACAAATGCGCATCCGGGGAATCGAACCCCGGTCAGTACCGTGGGAGGGTACTATGATACCACTACACTAGATGCGCTTTAGTTAGAAGTATGCTAAACACTATTTTTAATCTATTAATTTGTGTTGTATGTTTGAAGATAATTGAAATTATACAAAATAGTTTATTGGGCTCTTCAAAGAATTTTAAAACAAAATTGAAAATCTTAAATTTTTACTCTTAGTTGGATTTTTCTACTTGTACACAAAAATGTATATAATGGATTACATAGACCTGTTTTGGTCAGATTTTAATCTGATTTTAATCTAAGTCAAAGTCAAACAATCAATATCAACCACATCTTTCATGGACCCCACATATTTTCGACCACTCATTTTAAAAATTTCTATCACAATCCACTTAAAATCTGATTTAATCTACACCAAACACCATCCTATATTGAAGGAAAATAGTGGATGAAAAAGCTAATTATATTTTCAATTGGCAAATAATAGAGTATCATATGACATTATATTATGTAAATTTTGATATATATGTACCAAAATCCTTCTTATTTTTCTCTGTGGAGAAAGTGGAAAATCCAATCATGCTATATGAACATCAAGATTAACATAAAATTTTCCATCATTGGACAATTTAAAATGCTTTTCTATCTAATCATATCTTGTCATATGCAAGTATATTGAATTTTTTTGGTTAAATCCAACATATTAGCTCTATCCAAATTTTACTGACAAACTAATTATGTTTGGACACGTCAGATGTTGAAACTTGGAAATGGTCTTATTTGTTTTTCAGTCAAATTATCTTGAATGTTTATTGATGTGGAAAATAAAAAATCAAATATAACCTTCAAGGGAAATCAAAAATCAAATATAGAGCCTGTCTGCTAAAATTTTTTTTCCACCTTATAATCAATTTTTGTACCCTTTTTACTCAAATTTGCGGGGCCCATATCTCACAACTAAGGTCAATATTTGCTGCTCAACGGTAGAATTTGTGCTAAAAGTTTATACCAGACAACTTCATAACCTTCAAGAACACGTTGTTTGACTTTGTCTAGTCATGTAATAAAGAGTTATGCTACTTTGACAGAAAAATATTGACAAATGCTTTGACATAATAAGTGTTGGCAATATATGAATCAGTCCAATGATAAAATGTCTTGTGACAATATGACAAGAATATATATAAAAATATCATGTGAATCAAAATATGTTTTCTTGATTTTCTGCTATTATATTCATACCTCAACTTGGAACAAGAATTAGAAAATATTCAAAATTCAACTTGCACGGTTCAAAATTTTAGATGAATCGATTCAACTCTTGACATATATACACTATTTATTTTCACGCATTAAAGTTGAATTCTTTGAACCCTATCAATCAATTTCATCAAGTATTTTCTGGTTTTCTGATATTTTTTCTTGGCCAGAAAATGATGTCTACTTGTCTAGAAATTCAAAGTACCAAGTAGCCTAATCTGATTGGCACAATTTTTCTTGGCACTGTTAAACTTTAGATACACTGTGCCAAATCAAAGTCCCCCACCCCCACGGCCACTCCCAAATAATCTGTGATTCACTAGGAGTCTGTCATAAGGCGTTTGTTTTTATTCCAAGAGAACTTTGATAGCAGAAAACTGTTTAGGATTCTGTTTGTTAAACCATATGGAAACCTTAGCACTGTTCTTCTTGTTCTTGCTCTTTTCCTTTACACAACCAATTTTATGTGATGATAGTTGCAGCTCTGCATCTTGTGATAGTGTTCATGGGCCGAGAATCCGCTTCCCGTTCCGGCTGATAGACCGGCAACCGGAGCGTTGTGGCTATTCGGGCTTCGATCTTTCGTGCAACAACCAAAGCCAAACAATTCTTAGCCTTCCACTGTCTGGTGAATTTGTAGTAGACTACATAGACTACATTCAGCAGGCAATTCTTATCAATGATCCTGATCGTTGTAATCCAAAAAAAATTCTGAATTTCAGTCTTTCGGGTTCTCCATTCGAGGTTACTCGTACAAGGAAATACACTTTCCTTAACTGCTCCACGGACGGGATAGCATATGATCTTGAACTTTTCCCATTTTATTGCCTTAGTGGCGAAAACTACACTGTAATGGCTACGCCTTCTTATTCGTCAGCTCAACAAATTCCACCGTCCTGTATCAAGATATCTAGTCCTTCATTTCCCCCACTACGCTACGTTTCTCAGTACTGGTCATCAATGGAACTCAAGGAGGATTTTCAGTTGACATGGAATGAACCTCGATGCAGATCTTGTGAAGCTAATGGTCGGATTTGTGGGTTCAAAGGCAATACAGTTCTTGAAGTTGGTTGCTCAAGACCTCCTAATCGTGGTAAGTTTGGTTCTATTTAACATGGGGTTCTGAAATTTTTCCACACTTTGCATCAGAATTATATCCGACAAGAAAAAGAAACCTAAGCCATGTCCCAATAAATTTGAGATCAGATGCATCCCTTTTTTGCACTTGTCTGGTTTATTGCTAATTATAGTAGAAATAGTTCTGATCAATGGGACTAAAAGAAATCCTTATAAAGTTTGCTTCGATATTTCAAAGATTCTAATTCCATGCCCCCAATAGGTTCTGAAATTTACATGTGAACTCTCCTAGGGGAGGACTGTTAGAATTCATTGAGAACAATAAGTTTGTTTTGCACAACAGGGCAGGTGTTAGGGAATTATTGAGAACAATTACCCAAGGCCCAAGCCCACTCCACCAGGCCCAAGTGAGGTTCCATCCCAAAACCAATTGGTAATGGGTGGAGTAGCCCACTTAGGTTATATGGTGAATTTATTTTCGGGAACAATACATAAATAAGGTATTTAAGTATCACCATTTCAAAATTAAGGTTTGAGGTTTTAAATTTCAAAAATCAGGTTTTCATTAAAATTTATTTATAATTTAATTCATTAATTATATATTTTATTAATAAATATATAAAGGTCACAGATCTATGCAATTTGGTCACAATTCAAAAATTTTAAGGTCACAATTCAAAATTTTTATAGGTCACGGTTCGTTCATCGATCACAAATTAAAATTTTAAAAGTTACAATTGGTTCATCGGTCACAAACCACAAAATTTATAAATCACACAACTTATTTTATGGTCACAGAATATCAAATTATAGGTCACATATTATTTTTATTGGTCACAAATTATTTTTAGGTCACAAATTAAAAGTTTTATTCGTTACAATTTAAATCATTGGTCACGAATAAAAAAATTATAGATCACAGTTTATCGATAGGTCACATATTTTAAAATTTCTTGGTCACAAATTATCAAAAAATTATAGATCACAGTGGATCTGCCCCCTGTCACAACAAAAAACCACCACAACCATCGCCACCTGCACCACCAAACCAAAAAAACCACCACAGCAGCCAGACCCACCGCCGCTGCAGCCAGACAACCCAAAATCCCCCAACAACACCAAAACCACCACAAACTACCACTACACATAAGCACCACTATCTCCACCACAAATCCACTATATCTGTAAACCAACACAGCACAAGCTGCCTCGCACACCAACATAGCACACACCGCCTCGTACACCAACACAGTACACGCCAACGCCGACACAGTTCCAGTCATCACCACCACCTCGCACCCCAACACAGCCCACACCGCCATCAACATAGCCCGCCATCAACGCACACCACCACCTCGCACCAAATCCAACCACAACCACACACATAACCAAAACAGACGCTGCTAGAACAACCACCACAACCACACATCACCAACACCTCACCTGATCTAAAAGGCAGGAGAAAGTGCAGCAACAAGTATTCATGGTGAGGGGTCTAGGAAAGTAGAAAGCCGATGTTAACCGCTAAATGCTAGTGTTTCAGGGTAATAATCCGACCGATTCCTTTTTTAGAGAGGGGACGATTCTGCAGTGGTGATGATGCGGCAGTGTCGGTGGGATGGTGGCGGCGGCGGCGGCGGGATATTGGAGAGAAAACGGGTTGGCAGGAGAGAGAGATGGGGGAGTGGAAATGAATTAATTAGGGTTGAAATTGTGTATGATTAATTTAAATAAAAATTGATTTAAAAATTATTAATTAAAACCTGATTTATGTATTATTAAAGATGATTTTGGATTTTTGAAAATGGTAATTTAAAAGTAGGGGTGGGTGTAATTTCCTCTTTATTTTCTTCCCACAACCGATGTGGGACTTGTTTGCCCCAACAATCCTCCCCTCAAACGAAGGACCACATCATTGTGGCCTCCCCTCAAACGATAATCTATTCGCCAATCATCTTGTACCGCCGTTATTACCGTCGCCCTCGACCAAACGGGACCCGCCGCCTGACCACCAATGTCAGGAAGACTTTCGACACAAGGCACCTCAAACGCGAATGATTTTTAGCCCGATCGCCACCACGCTTTCTACTGCGTTCCTCCGACCCTGGGCTCTGATACCACTTTTAGGGAATTATTGAGAACAATTACCCAAGGCCCAAGCCCACTCCACCAGGCCCAAGTGAGGTTCCATCCCAAAACCAATTGGTAATGGGTGGAGTAGCCCACTTAGGTTATATGGTGGATTTATTTTCTTCCCACAACCGATGTGGGACTTGTTTGCCCCAACAGCAGGCTCACAGCTTGTTGTGTTTTAGTCCAATTAAACTATTTTTTTCTTCTCATTTTCGGTTTTTCAATCAAAATAAAATAGGTATTCATTGACAAACTATTCCTCAGAATTCAAGTTTGACAGACACATCTCCCACGAATCACGCAGTCGGCAATGTTGAATGTGTTAAATTAGGCTTGGTAGATAAACGAACAGTGGTAAAGTGATCAGACAGTTCTGCTGAACAGAGAGCAATCTTTCATTATAAATCAAAAAACATATATTAGTATACATTTCAATGTCATTCACTGTCCAATCTGGTTTTGATACACATTAATTAAGATTATTCTTATTCTGATCCAACAAATGGACTGTAAGTGAAAAATGTTTATGCTGTTCTTCACCTTTTTGTCCTAGCATGTTCAAGGCCATTCTTTAACTCTCAATAACATAGTCTTTTGGTCACGACTGCCCTTGTTACAAAAACCCTGTATGTAAGCTAGGAACCTGTCAAAAGTCTTGTAAGAGATTAATCTAGACGATCTAAGAGAGTGCTAACGGTATGTGTGGTACCACATTGAATTCGATTCGACAGGACATATGCACGCGACACATTGACTGGATTGTGAAGACTGTAACAGTGGCTGTTAGAATGAGTCAAAAATGGTGTCCAGATAAATATAATTGATTCATGACATTATATATCTAGCATGGAATAAAATCCTGCACAGAAACTAAGATGTTGACTTCAGTTTGGATTGTAGTTTGATGATTCAAGGAAGATTATTCCACTTGTTATACGCCTTTATCAATAGATTAACCAAAATGATGAAACAATAGAGCATAAGGCCGTGTTGTTGTATTCATTAGGAAACTGTTATTTTTATAGCTTGGTACTTTTACTCACAGCATCTGTTGTTAAATTTATATTTCAGGTCTTCCCAGAAGTGCCAAATATGGGATTATCATTGGCGTTGGAATACCAGGACTATTGTGCTTAATTGGACTTGCGTGTTTCGCATTTGCTAGGATCAGGGCTTTCAGTCACCGCGGTCGTTTAAACTCTAGCGAGCTCCCTACCATCACAATCTCTCAGCAGCCGGTGGTCAGAGCTGCTGGCCTTGATGGGCCAACCATTGCTTCTTATCCGAAGACAGTGCTTGGCGAGAGCAGGAGGCTTCCGAAGCCTAGTGATGGCACTTGTCCGATATGCCTATCCGATTACGAGCCCAAGGAGACATTGAGGTCCATTCCAGAGTGCAATCACTATTTTCATGCCAATTGCATAGATGAATGGCTTAAGCTCAACGGCTCATGCCCCGTATGCCGCAATTCACCGGAGAGTTCAATTGGGACGCCTTGCTCGTCATTTTCATTTTCATCGTCGGACCATCGTTAGTCTAGCATTTTTCGTTAGCGTTACACTCACATTGATATATGCATATAATGAAGTTAATCGAGTTAAAGTGCCCTTTTTGCTATGTTGTCAATTCATAGTTGGATTAACAAATCTCTAAATTTTGTCGAAGTTGTGGGCGTGGTGGGAGCGGGAATGAAGTTATGGGTCATGTTTAGTATAGAGTACTTAATTATGGAAACTGCTTTTAAGTCTTATGCAAATCTTGAGAGGCCATCTTGGTACTTAGAAATAAATTGGATACCCTCCTTAAAATCAATTTTAAGGGCGACTTCTACCAAATGTAATTGTAAGAATACTATTAGGGCAGATGCCACTCTTTGGGGGAACTTTGCAAAACAGAGACCTGGGGAATGTTATCTAGATGACTACTTTCGCGAATTCATTTAGCTCGAAAAATGGGCACTCATGACATCGACTCTAAAGAAACGTGGACTGTTTCAAGTACCTTCCAGTTCCATATAGCTCATGAAAAACATATTCTATGAGTTTATAGACATGCGCGCACCCTCACTTCCCTTTACAAATTGCTTTTAAAAGTAAGTTATATTAAAGAAGACTGCAGCAATACTGTAAGGATAACAAATAAGATCACGAACAACTTGACATGAAAGTTTTGTACACAAGTAGAGGGCTATGTATATTTCTATGTTTTATACTAATTAAAGCACTTCTATTATAACTCTACTTAATATTAATTTTACAATACTTTTTTAATTGCTTTATATTACTCAAGTTTTCTTTAAAATTTCGTTGTCGCGCCACATTAGCATTAGAGTGAATGTTCGACTTTGACCGATGGTTAATATTGGCAATAATATAAGTGTTAAGTCGAAATTCTAATTCACAATTTCTAAATTTGTAATTGACAATTTCTTTAGTCAAAATCTTCTCATAATTGAATTGTATTAGGAGTTTATTAAGTTGAAATCAAAGTCAAAATAAAAGCTATTGAGTCCTAATTATAGCAAAGTAGTTGGAATTAATAGTATAGATCTTGAAGGAGTTCAAAATATCCAAGATGTCCAAGAAAATCACATATGATCATTGGAATACAATTAGAAATCTAAAGAATGTCAAAGAGCGGCACAACTTATGCTCCAAATGCTCAGTCGTAACTTGCAACACATTTTTCACTTAGAAAAAATTGGAATATGGACAATGCTGCTTTTAAAAGAATTGTAGCCTTTTGAATTAGTTTTCCAATATATTTTGAATCACCTCAATTGGATATCGGGAGATAAAGTTATGATAAAAATACTACTGTTCAAGTGTCATTCACCCGTAGTTGTCTTGGTGCCAAGTGACTTTGTTATCAAAGGAATAATAATATTTGATTTTCAAGATGATTTTGAGTTCTTTTTCATCCCAAACACTGTCCATTATAAATATACACTATATGGGACATTCAAAAGTGTGTTGAATCATATTTTTCCATAGAGATCATTCATTTGAAAATCCAAAACACATTCTTCGATTCAAAGATTCAACCACCAAATTATTTTAGTCATAAATTCATCCAAACTTTAATTTGATGATCTAGTCATATTGTTTCATGTTAAATCACAGATTAAAACACACAAGATTTTTTGATCAAATACCAACCCGAAGAACGAGAAGTTCTTGATTTAATCTACCGGAGATAAATCGATATCAGGGATCGAGAGCTGTTGCAGAAGCACAAATCCAGGAGGACTAAGGTGAGGTACCAGGAGTTAGGATCTGTCGTCATGAGCACTCAATCTAGGAACGCTAAGGTATAAACCAAGAGTCGGGATTTGTTTTGAAGGAGTACACCTCCAGTAGGATGAAGTGAGACAGTAGGAATTGATGTTAGAAGTTTTACGGGGTAGACGGGTCAGGACTTTACTGTAAGTTTGCTTCGATTTATAGTGGATTACTGAACGATAAAGTGCCCGAAGTTTTTAATCAATTAAGATTTTGATGAGTGTTCCACACTCATGATATTTATGTTACTTAATGCATTATTTTGTTACCCTTGAGAAAGTTTTAGAGTGTTTTTAAGTGTGTTTTGATGTTGTGAAGTAGGTTGGTGAGATTGAAGAAAATAAGCAAACGTTGACAAATTTGGAGAAATAGCTAAATTGTAAGAGATCCAAAGTTCAGGGACTAAAGTGTAATACTCAAAAGTTGTGCTAATCCTCATGATGAAGATTTGAGACTGTTAAGGGCCAATTAGATGAGGAAAGATGTCAAAGGGATCAGATTTAGTCAAAATATGATCACAAATCAATTTCCAACCGAAAAGTTATGCTCCGAAATTTTTAGTCTAATATTGAGACCCATTTTTGGCACAGGAAATGATCGAATTAGAGAAAGTTTTAGTCCTTTGAGTTAGATTTCCAACACATCTTGAATCATCTCAATCGGATATCGGGAGAAAAAGTTATGATAAAAATATTGAAGGACCTGTAGAAAAGAAAAATGGGACAGAGAGGGTGGCGCCGCAGCGCCAGCGACAGAAAGGGTGGGGCCGCGGCGCAGCCGGGTGCAGGAAAAGCTTTTTTATATTTTTGAAATCTTTTCTTGTCCCAATTCAACCTTAATTCGTCCCTAAACTCAAAAACACTAAAAATACAAGTGAGCAGACCTAATTTGAGAGGCGAGAAGAAGGACGACTTGGAAGACAACACAAAGGAGAATTGATCTAGAGCAAAAACAACAAGGATTTGGAGGAGGATTCAAGCGGCAAAAGAGTTTTTCTTATTCTTTTCTTCTCCATGTTCTTTAATTCAGATTTTATTATGTTGTCTTTAGGAGTTATAAACTAATTTTTATATCTAGGGTTTGATGTAACCAAACTTGATATTATGATTTAATTTTGTCATAATTATTCTGTTTGATTTTTCATATATGTTTGATTGTGTCATAAAATTAATGCTTTCAATTAATTGGTCACTAATTGAATGAATAGATGCTAGTCAATTTCAGCTCTCGAGAAAGTGGAATTTAGGTGCGATCATAGGATTGACACAACGTAAATTTTATGGGTTTCGAAAGAAAGTATAGGATTTATGAAGCTTACTCCATAAAAGAATCACGAACTCGATAAATCTTTGATTTTAATTCAGAATAGAGATATTGGAATTGAATTCTAAAATTAATTTCTAGCCGGCACTTGAGAGAGGGGAGAGAAATACATTAGGATTCTTGCTTTCAAACATGGGAAAATTGATTAGAATAACTAGGTATAGTTGAGTCGTAATTGATAGTAAGGTGAAATCAATCCCTAGACTTTCTTGCATTAACATTCTCCTATAAATTGTTTTCATTTTATTTGCATATTACACATTCATATTAGTTTAGGATAAAAAATCTTGAATTGATATTTTGTTCATCTAGATAAAGTAAAAGCTGAAACAATTATGGTACTTGGTAGAAATTGAATTGCAATCCATGTGGGTTCGACACTCTTAATTCAATCATTATATTACAAAACTTGACACCGTACACTTGTGGCATAAATTCACGTTGTAGAAAACGTGTGACAGATTTCTCCGTGATCAATTTGGTATTCTTTATTGCTTTCATATTATAAATTGTAATAATTTAAAATATGATAAATTGATGTGATTGATTAACCATTTATAAAAAATAAAAAGTGACTTGTTACTTTTAATTGTATAATTTCGCACGTTGGATCTAAATAATTCGATAATTAAAACTTTTAATAAGGATTGAAGTGCAAGTACCGTTCCAAAACATGAAGTAGGAATTTATTAGACGAAAAGACGTAATTTGATATACTTGATTGCATACATTTAAGGTATTGACAAGTACATGACACATTAACAACTCAAAATTTGCCTCGAGGTCCAACTGCGTTCGAAGATTAGCAATACGATTACCTACACTAACACTATCGCATACTCTAACACGATTTTCACAAATCCCACCACCTCAATTAACACTACAATTCATAATGACACACTTTAGCATGACAAGTAATAAAAAAATGACTTATTATGGTGTATTTGATGGTTGATACTTTAACACGACGATTTTAATAAGTTGCATCATCACAAGCACGCAACGTTGTTTCTAAGGCAATTGTTCCCCCCAAAGAAGAATCTGTGTAAAAAATGTAGAGGTGAACATGATTCTAAGATAACTGAACCGAACCATGAATCAATGATTTTTTTTTTTTTATATGGAACTAAACTGGAACCGAACCATTCAGTTTTAGTTTGGTTTGGTTTGATTTTGATTCCATTACTTAAATTTTCAAATGATAAATGCAAATTAAAATCTATCACTATATTTTTAAGTTATTAACATATACCTAAATAAAAAAATACAAATCAAACATTCAGTAAATTCAACTTTTAATTATCAATTATCAAATGAAATATTGTTTAATAAAATTCATTCACAAAAATTCAAACTAACAAATAAAACATGGTCATAATTTGAATACACAAACATCAAGTCCCATCCCCATGCAAAATATTGTATAATCACAATGATTCATTAATATAGACAAATGATCATCAAAATTTGACTTTTTTTTTGTTTGATTCACCGATTTGTATATATATATATATATATATATATATATATATATATATATATATATATATATATATAGACACACACACACACACACGAATTAATAAAAATTGAGTTTGGTTCTAAGAACAAAACCAATTTTTTTATAGAACCAAACCACTCTATTTGATTTGGTTCTAATTTGGTTTGATCATTTTGTCCACTCTTAAAAAAAATTTCCCCTCCAACAAATAAAGTAGAAGTCAGTAAATTTGCAGGGAAATAAAAAATTTATGATATTCAAGACAGTAACTATTCAAAAAAAAAAAAATTTTGTAGGATGTGGGTGAAAATATGTATGGATATATGAATAAACTCCATCTTTTGTATTGCTAACGTAGTTAAAAGTCATTGTATATAACAATGTAATCAGGAAGACAATGCAGCAAAATAATCATAAATTTAAAAAATGGAATATAAATATTTTAGAACATGAACTTACACAGAGGCATTATGGAAAGTACAGTTCTCACAATATTAAGCATTCGTTGAAAGTTTCAAACACACAAAAGCACTTCTAAATGAGATGAAAATGATACTTACATGTAGGCAACATGGTAAGTAATCAATATCCTCATTAAACTCCCTTCATATACGTTTTTTATGATATGAGAAAAGGAAATGGCATAATTATAATGTCTGTCCAATACAATCTTGAAAATATTAAATGTCTATTTAACTCACATATGTATTGATTGCATAACTAAGACTTCAACTTTTCGAAGAAATAAAACTATAATAGGAAAGTTTTGCATCTTTAGTTTTTGTGCACATCACATGGAAATCTTTTCATAAGATGAGATGAGCGTTTATAAACAGTTAAAAGGAAAAGAACTGAAAAAAATATTCAGAGAAACAAAGTATTGAGAAGCTGTTAAAATGGCAAAATAATGCACACTGTAGCAGATGATGATAATGTTAGTGGCAACAGAAAGTCAATAGAAATTGAGATTGCTAGTAGCGATGGGGGAGGAAGAAATGTCAGAGTACATGTTAAACCATAATTTTTGAAGCTCCTCTTCAATAAGAGATAGTTACATCATCTACAAATGACGAAACACACACGAATGATAAGACAAAAAATTAGTAACAAAAGATCTGTTGAGGATTAAAATTAAAATCCAATAAAAATAGGTTCTTGCTAAAAGTGTACAACATACCTCGGATTGAATTTGTTTACAAAATTATCTATTAAATTATTACAAGATTTATCATTTATAGGAATATGGATAGATTTTAAATTTCCATCATGTCTATGACCCATAACAATTAGTAGAGATAGTAATCACAAGAATTCAGGAAGGTCAATCATCTTAGTCTTTAAGATATAAAAAGATGATAGTTGAATATCATGGGTTCTAACATATATATATAAGAACAAATTATGTAAAAATGGATCCTATGATATATGTTTACCAACTTTGATGTGTGGAAGCAAAAAAAATATATGTATGATTAAATGTAGAATTAGACTCAAGTAGTGGTGGCAATGGGCCGAGCCGAGCCGGCTCGGCCCATTGACGAACGAGCTCGGCTCGTGTTCGCACGAGCCGAGCTCGTGGCTCGTCGGCAACGAGCCGAGCGCGAGCTCGGCTCGTTGCCGTTTGGGCGAGCTCGGCTCGCGCCCGAGCTCGCCCAAAGCGGGCGGCTCGGCGAGCCGAGCTTAAATAACGCTAGACTTGTAGTACTAGACTTGTAGTACTAGTAGCGTTATATATAAATAATGCTACTACTACAAGTCTATTTTTTCTATTTTTTTTAAATATATATTTTCCAAAACATTTATCGGGGCTTGTCAAAACATTTATAATTTTTAAAATAGTAAATATACATTTATTTTAAAAAAAAAAAAAAAGATAAACTCTCCTCCTTTATCCGGGCTTGGGACCGGCTACTTCAATTTCGTGTAGGCGGAGTTAAAATTGTACACGAAAAACTTTTTACGTGTACAATTTTTTTAAAAAAATTATAAATGTATGAAAATAAAATTTTGTAATGAATGTATTGAAATTAAATATCACTTACTTGATTACATGCAATTTCGGCATATTTATGTTGAATTCGATAATTAGCGTCTTCCCAATCCTTCACGCACATTAACGCTTCCAAAATATCTTCTTTTAGTCGACTTTGAATTTCAGAGAGAACCCTCTTCCCCTGCACTAAAAGCGAGACTCGAAGCTACGGTGCTAACCGGAGGTGTTAGTAGATCTTTTGCAATTGCGAAACAATTGGCCATCGACGTTCATTATTTCGCGGAATTCGATTACATCTTACGAACTTTTCTTAGCCGATTTGTTACTAGGCATAGTATAACGAAAGTAATCAATTAATTCGAGGATGGCAACGCATTTGGGCCCATACTCGAAGTTTGAGTACATGCGGTGGAAGACATACTACTACTACTAGAGGAACCATATGCATATGCGGTTGAATCATATCTAATTGAGTCTATGTTTTCTAATAAATTAATTACTTCGACGTCGTCATCATTTATATTAGTGGGAGGAGGAGTAGGTACACGAGTAACTTGTGTACCTATTCTTGAAGCATATAATTCATACATTTCGGTTAACGTTTGTTCCAAATTCCTATAAGTAATAGGCATATTAAAAGTTAAAGCATTTGAAATTTGGTCAATTATAAATTTAGTACCCGATAAATTGTATCGGGGGTCCATGACGCATGCTAAAGGAAATAACATCGGTAATTCTTCCCAATATTTTCTAAATTTTAATTCCATAGCATATACTTGACATGAAAATCAGGGTCATTTTGATATCTATTAAAAGCCCTAGCAGTTATATAAAGACGTTCAAGAACCATGCAATTAGTTGGATAATAAACACCAGACAATATATTCGTAGACGTATAAAAACTTTCCAAAAATTTCTTAATTTTAAAAACTGTATTCCAATCGGATTCATTTAAGATATCATCGTCGTCGTCTCTAATATGCCTACTGTTATAAAATTCAGTGATAAACGGTTCAAAACCTTCACAGGATTTTAATAATAAGTAAGTTGAATTCCACCTATGACCTACGTCAGTAATAAAAGTTTTTGTATTAGAGTTCCCAACTTGTTCACAAAATTCTTCAAATGCTTGTTTTCTACTAAGTGTAATCGTGATATACGTAAGTGCATTCCTAATTCGACTAATTTCGTCCTTCACATGTTTTAAACCGTCTTGTACAATTAAATTAAAAATATGGCACACACATCGAATATGGAATAAATAACCACCAAAATCGGGTTGAAGTACTCTATGCAATTTATCGATAACTACTTTATTTACAGAAGCATTGTCAAAAGTAAAAGAACGAATTTTACTCTCGCATTTATATTCTTTAATTATTAACATAATTGCATTAAATATAGTGTTAGCATTATGAGGATACTCAACTATTTTAAAAGCAATAATTTTTTTATGCATAACCCAAAGTGGGTCTATATAGTGTGCGATTGCGGCTATATAACCTCTCTTATTAATCCCTTCCCATAAATCCGAAGTTAAAGATATGACACCCCGTATTTTTCTAAATCCCCAATCAATAATCGCTTTTGCATTAAGAAAATATTCAATTGTATTAGAACGAAGAGTATTTCGACTTACCCCAACGTACCTTGGTTGAAGATATTGTTCGACGTAGTTTTACGAAATGTTCGATTGTCCACTATTGCTAGTGGCATGACTCCAGCAGCAACGAACTTCACCATTCCCTTTCGTGCTTCCTCCTCCGAATACATCCACGTAGAAAGTGGCGAAGTAGTAGCACCGTCTCTACTAGTACCAAACTGTAGTTGCGTTTGTTCACGTTCAAGAAGCCCATGTTTGGCCGCACATGCTTTGTAATGACGGTTGAGGTGAGTGGTTCCAATTTTTTGCCATGCCGGTCGTTGTTGTGAGTATTTACATACGCTTTATTTTCTGGAACTCCATCGATCACACGACCGGTGTTAACCAATTTGAAATGGTCCCAACATTTTGCTGCTTCTTCCCTTTCTCTTCCCTCTTGCATCGGGAATATTTAGTGCGGAGTTCTTCATCTTATTCCAAATCAATAGGAACACGGGATCAACATCAACGTCATCCAAATCAATCGGATCGGCATCGCCTTCACGAACGTCGAAATCGTCAATGTCTTAGGAATTGGTAGTTGGTTGAGACCGGCAAATTCATTCCCAAATTGATTTTGGGCAGGTGTTTCACCTTCCATACCGAACAAGTTTTCAACAAATACTCGTGGATCCATTTGTGAATTGTTGAAATAGAATGTAGAAATATAGAAATGACGATTATGTACTACTGGCTAATGTATAAAATGAGTTGTAAAATGAAGATAATAATGTAAAAAAATGTAGAAGAGAATTATAGAATTGTTGATAATGATTTGTAAATTGTAAATTGTAGAGTAGAGAGTATAGAATGAAAGTTTGGTGGGAAAAAAATGTTGTAATGGGTTGGGTATTTATAGGAGAAGAATTGGAGAAAAGTAGAAAAAAAAAAAAAAAAATTTTCAAAAAAAGTGACCAAACGGTCACTGAACCAGTGACCGTTTGGTCACTTGTGACCAGAACGGTCACTGGTTCAGTGACCGTTCTGGTCACAATTTAATTTTTTTTTTTTTTTTATTATTACTTGGGTGGGCTCGTCTAAGACGAGCCAGGCTCGTGGGCTCGTCTCACGAGCGGCTCGGCGAGCCGCTCGTGAACAGTAACGAGCCGAGCTAGCCCATGAGCCTGCTCGGCTCGTGCTTGGGCTTGTTTTTTTACGAGCCCGAGCGGCTCGTGGGCGTGAACAGTACGAGCCGAGCGGGCGAGCCGACGAGCCGCTCGGCTCATTTGCCACCACTAGACTCAAGAATATATTATTGTAAAAAAGAAATGAACCAAATATATTTATTCTTGCATTTAGCTGAAGGGAAAAGAACGTAGAAAAAAATGAAAAGTGAAATGAGATCTATATCTGAATATAGGATATGGTTTCCTTCAATTAAAAATTATGTCCGCCTATTGATGTTGCTGGAGTCCTTTGTTTCCTTGTTACAGATTTTCATCAAAAATTTGTAAAAAAAAAAAAATGTAAGATATTATTCAAGAAGAACTAATTGCAGCAAAAATTTCTTTATATACAACATTCTTCGTACAATTTGCATGTATTTTTTTATTTTCTGTTGGCTTTATAAGAATTTTAACACATTTACTTGTTTTTGCTCTTGATAATGCAACGTAAAATTGGCAGTATGAAAATACAGGCTCAGGTAAATACAGTCCAATGAAATCAAGAGTTTGTCCTTGAGCTTTATTTATACTCATTGCTAAGCAAACACGAACTGGAAATTGAGTTATTTTAAATCGAATTAGACTCGTATCATTTTCAAGAGGTATAAATGGTATGCGAGGTATAAAAACTCTCTTTCCTTTATATTCTCCAACAGCAATTACAGCATCAATTATGTTTGCATCAAATTTTTTACAGATAAGCCTAGTTCCATTGCACAAGCGTTCAGATAGATTTATGTTTCTCATTAAAATGATAGGACAATTTAACTTCAAAATTAATTCATGTGGTGAAATACCTTTAGGAGTTAATGTATTTAAGAAATCTTCATCAAAATCTTGTTTATTTGTATCCACTGCTTCATCAAAACTATAGTATTTAATTGAGACCCCAGGAAATTGTTCTATTAATATAGCATTTATAAAATCTACATTCTCATTCTTTGCAGTTAATATGACTCTATTAATCATATGTTCAATATTTTTTGGGTAATCATCTAACTCAGAAAATATAACATCTATCAATTTTTTCACAGAATTAGCTTCATTTTCATGAGCAATAACCATTTCATTTGGAAGTTTAATCATATTGCATGAATGTAAACTCTCAGTCCCATTTCCAATTCGTAATAGATATTCAGAAAAAAGTAAATCCAATTTAGCTCTCATATTTTTAACCAGTTTTTTTTTTTAACAATTGACCATAAATATTAATTAACAAATGCCGCATTAATTATATCTTCCTTTTGACCTTTTGGAACAACAGGTAATACTTGACGAAAGTCACCTCCTAAAACAATTACTTTTCCTCCAAATAACACATTATTTTCTGTAATATCTCGTAACATTGTATCTAATGATTCGATAACTAATCTATTTAGCATGAGAACTTCATCCCATATTATTAATTGTGTCATCAAGAATAATTCAACTAAGGAAGATTGTTTGCTAACTGAATATGTTGATTTAGCATTTACTTGAAGAGAGATTCTGAATCTTGAATGTGCAGTTCTACCTCCAAGAAGTAATCCCGCTGCTACTCCTGAAGATGCTGTAGCCAAAGTAACCATCCCTTTTGTTCTTACAATTGCAAGTAAATAGTGATATAAAAATGTTTTTCCTGTCCCTCCAAGGCCATCAATAAAATAAATTCCATTATTTTTTGTTGAAAACATCACTTAAAATCATATCATATGTTTTTTTTTTGCTCTAAATTTAATTTAATTTCACATAGCATATCTTCATTTGAAACGACTATCTCTAATTCATCAGCAATAGTTCTTGAAATATGATCGTCTTCTTCAAAGTTTAAAAGATGATCAACAATTCCATAACTATTCAGACTTTTACCCGAAAGATGTAATATTTCATGTAGCTCGTTCAAAACTTTTAATTTGGCCATTTTGGTAGCTAAACCTTGTTGTACATAATCTTCCATCATATTTTACTTAAATGTGTTCCATAATTTTTTGGAATTACGTGGATCACACAATGCTAAACTTGTAGCGAATAGTTGACGCAATGGAACTGGGATTTGATATTGAGAAGCTTCATGTAAACACATTTCACAATCGGTATCACCATTAAGTAAACCATGTAATACTGCAGCTTCATGAAATGTCGAAGCATAAACTCCATTTACTATTTTTAAATCATCATATGAACTTACTCCTTTATTAGAAGCTTTCTTAAATAATATCTCTCTCATTCCATAATATTTACAGAAGCAGTTCGCCTTATTGAAGATGTTTTATTTTTTCTTTCAGGCCATACTTTACATTTTGGATTCCACACAAAATGTTCTGAAAATTCTCTGTATAGCAATGTTTTTGCCTTAAGCACTAGTAGCGTTAGTACGAAAATACTCTGTTAACATTGACTTTTGGAAATAATCTTTTTTCACAATTTCTTCCAAATCATCAAATTCTTTGTAAGTAATCGAATGATAATTTTCTAAATGTAGTTGTAGAACAGTAATAGATGGACTCATATCATATAAGGAAAAAAATTCTCCACATAGCTTCGGCGGAGATACTCATCTAGCTAATTGGTACATTTTTATTTCATCATAAACAAAATTGGGATCATCTTCATTTACAACAAAATCAACTTTATCGTGACCTTTATAAACATATTCATATAAATATTTAACAACCTGGATTGTTGAACATATCTCAACATTAATATGTAAATTATACTTTGTTAATAAATATGGATTATATGGAACTACCCACTTGTTATCCAAATAATGATTTCTAATCTTTACTTTTTTCCCGTTATTAGGCCGTTTATATTTAGGATAACAATTTTTATTTAGGACTATACATGCACTAAAAGGTTTTGGGAAATCAAATCTACATTTATTTTTGTTATTCATACAAACATTTTTTGAATTTAAAATACCACAAGGACCATGTATCATATGTTTAATAACAAGAGAATAGAGATATGGATATTTACTTTCATCCGGAATCTCGGCATGAACAAATTTATCAATCAAACCACGATAAGTAATCTTAGCATCTTTCCTTAGAATTGATAAAAAATGAACATGTGGGAGTCCTCTTTTTTGAAATTCTATAATATATATATGCACGAAAACTTGTCCAAATATGTGTTGTTTCAAAATATCTTCCTTCAATTCTTCAAGTTTTGCTTTAAAAATTCAAGCTATTAAATCTGGTTTATTTTGAGCTTCATCATTATACTTCAATTGTTCCTTAATTTCTGGCCAATTGGGATTGCAGGTCATTGTTAAAAATATATCGGATTTACCAAATCTCTGCACTAAAGACATAGCATCCATATACCTTTTTCTTAAGTCTCTAGGCCCACCAATAAAGGATCGAGGCAAAACTATCACACGTCCAATTTTATTACCTTTTTTTCACCAATTTTAAGACTATCAACAATTCCTTGATATAATTCAACTCTAAGAATGCTCTGATTATGTCGAAAATAATCTAATCTAGATGTCTCAATTTTCACATACATGTCGACAACATATTGCTGTAAAAGCCTTCCAGAATGTAATAATGTTGAATTTGATAATAATCTTATTTGTGGTTTATAACAATAATATTCTCCACATGAAACTTGTATCCTGGTTCTCTTATTTTCCATAACTGAAAAAAGAAAAAATAGATAATAAATTAAAATAAAAAAAATGAACAATTCACACATAATAACAATAAGAAATTTTCTTAACAATTTGTTTAAGTATATAGGTCAAGAGATATAAAAGATGGCGATTTAATAAATTTACGTGTTGTTTCCTTCTGAATCAACTCTTCAGGTGAAAAGAATTGAAAAACATCAACAATGTCTTCATTTTTGCAAAAGTGTTGCTTCTTTTGACTGGTATTAATTCGTTCAATACCTTGGTGCCACCCTATTTCACAATAAGGAAATAAAAGTGGATATTGAAGTGGTCATAACATCCAAAATAATATTGTATTCTATTTTTGTTTCCATTTTTACAATGAACCACTATATCACGCATATGAACTTCGTCACAATCGTCATGATCAACCACAATAGCAACAACTTGTGAAACACTTGGCATGTTATATGTCCTTCGATCAACACTTGGGTTACAGTGAATTCGAATAGAACGATTTTCTAAATTAGGAACATTTCCCAAACTTCGAAAAAAATTTGTGTAAGGATTATTTTTTAGAATATTCATAAGTTTAGCAACAAGAGACTCAACTAACCAGTCACTAAGATTGAGCCTATTTTCCATCTCATTTTCGATATCGAAAAAGTAAAGTTGCAAATGAGAAGGACGATTGTTTACGGGAAAATTTTCATTCATAAAATGGTAAACTTGACCTTAATTCTAAATGTATAAATAACATTATAATTTACGCATAAATTTTTATCATAATTTACACCAAACGATGTCATAGTAGAATTGCAATTATAGCTTTGTACACTATTTCTAAAGTTTATACTTTCTTCAGAATTTGAGGTAAACAACATACGTAATTCTACAGGCACATAATTTGTTTTAAAAATAACTTGTCCATTTAAACAACAAAATCTCTTAGATTCTCTATAAAATTTTAAAGCGCCACAATGATCACAAATATTTGGCTCAGGTAGCACATAGGGTTCCGAAAAAAGACTATTGTCATATCGCCGTGTTTCTAAAATCCCTAACACAAAAAAACCTAGAAAATTTCAATATGGACCACAAATTGACAATAGATTGTTACCACTACTTACAACAAAACATGTATGGAGAATTATACATCAGTAAAATGAAATAATAATTCATGATTCTTATCAGGCTCTTTGTCAGAATGTTCTTCACTAGCAAACCCTTCAACCATAAGAAAGCTATCACATTTTGATGCTACATTTAATTGCAAATATTTCCCAGATTTTACCCTTTTTTTGTTACGAAGATCGTCGTATTTATCTTCTATTACATCAGCAGCATTTCGTTGTCGTTTACTATGCAATTCTGCTCCCTTTGAAATCCCTGAATTATTCCCTACGCAAGAACAATAAATATTAACATTAAACATAAGCCTAAGGCAAAAAAATGAAATATGTATTTCATACAATGAAACTTCATACACAAAATTCAAACATGAAAACTATATAAATGAGTTCACATAATCGATAAGAGCACAATTACTAACCAGCACCAGTAGTTTCAACAGAAGCGATCTCTTCATTCAGGAGAAAAAACTTATTTTGAGCAAATGGTCGGATCATTTACAATCAGAACAACAGATCGAGAGATCAAATCTAAAAAATAACAAAGGGCCAGATATATATAAGAATATAGAGGGGAAAAAACTATACGTAAGGGACACCAATTGGTTGATTCAGCTCCCCAAATTCATCGGTAGAGAGAAGACATGTACAGCAGAAAAGATTACAACTAATTATAAAGTAAAAAAAATTTAAGAACACTATAAATTTCACCAACCAAACAATAGATTAATTGACATAGTTTAAATGCTTTTCTTCCGCATCAAAATCCTGAGACAAATTATGTAACAATAAATGAACAAAAAAAAAAGTTTAATTGAATACAAATCTTTAAATACCCATAAAAAGAAACAGAAACTTACATATATATATATATATATATATATATATAACACAAGTAAGCAACATATGGTGTACTTTAAAATAAAACAAAAGAATGTGAACATATACGTAAGGAAAAAAAAAGAAAGAAACAACTTAGACGGCGCAAAAAAAAAAAAAAAAAGGTTTCTCAGTTAGAGAGAGGCAGAAAGCACAAAATGTTCATTAAAAAACACAAAAACACCAAAAGGAGTCAAATAACCAGAAAAACAAAACAATGCCAAAATATATCTGGGTTTGAAATTTTAAGAAGGGGATCTGGGTTTTGAACGATAAGGTGGAGAGAATGATGAGCAAGAGACAGAGTGGAAATCACATCAAAATGAGTCAAATAACCAGGAAAAAAAAAACACAATACCAAAATATATCTGGGTTTGCAATGTTAAGAAGGGGATTTGGGTTTCGAACGAAAAGGCAGAGAGAATGAGCAAGAGACAGAGTGGAAATTGAGGGAAAAATGAGGAAGCGTGTAGAAGTGGAAACTAAGGCAGCATGAGAAAGCATGTAGAAATTAAACGGCGTAGTTTTGACCTTTTTTTAAAAAAAAAAAAATCAAAGGAAAAAGGGCGTCATTTTAGCCCCCGAAGTGGGAAAAAAATGAAATCATCATGGTGCAAATGGTGATGCCTTATAAACAGTAGCAATCAACTTCTCTCTTTTAATATTACTAGTGGCGCACGTGCGATGCACGTGTTAAAGTTTAGTTGACTACCTAATAGCGTGCAGTGATTTCTAGTTATTTTACACAAACTTTGGGCCAGATCTTCGTTTCAAGATTGCACTATAAGTAATGTAATGTTTGTAAGGGAATAAGAAGTTGTCTTCTCTTTTTAATTTCCTAGAAAATAGAGATGAAAACATATGTTTTCAAAATTTCTAACTACCCTCTATCCTTTTTAACAACAAAGTATAAGACGTGGTAATTCAAATGCTCAGAAGAAAATGCAAAAGAAGGAATCGCATTACACGATATATCAGTAATTGTCATATATCTGAGAAAATGAGTGCTTCACAAACATGTGAGTAACACTCTGCAGTACACGCACTTAAAAGTCACCTTTCTCACCTAATTTCAAGGGCAAGCATGGGGTCAAGAGGATAAGCTATTGCATGGAAAGGTTGCACAGTTGGGATAACTGACATCTAAAATGAAATAAATGATGAGACGAGCTTTATTGATAAAGATAGATCAGATCCTATACTTTGCAAACACACTGGAAAACATAGCATCCAAAAATAATAACTGCACAAGTAACATGAAAATGAACTGACAGCTGTAAAAATGACAATTACATGGTCAAGATAGTTTTCTAAGTTCACTATGAGTCAAACTGAACAACCATGATTTGTGAGAGCCCCCTGAAATATATGGGTTTATAGGTAAACTGACATGTCTTAAATTTCTGGATGCATAAAAAGATGACCATAGTGCAAAACAAGTTCACTTTCCTCAAAAACTCTGGTGTCTAAATTTGCATTAGTAGCCCTAAAACATATCAATATGGAACATCATACTATCTAATGGGAAACTTTCTATCATAAGAATGAAGCTTAAACAAAGCTCTCATGTTACACCAAACAAGCTTCCTGTAAAGAAATTCCAAAATTTTCTATCAAAACTCGTGGCATTTTTAAACCTTCAACCACAAGTGGACCTTGTTAGAAGCATGCATATTTCATCTTCAGTTCGAGAAATATATAGTGTTATAAAACCTGATTTTTGTTAACATTTAAAAGAATCAAAATCCAGTCTGTCTTGAGATCCAAATTCAAATGCAATCCAATTGAAGGGAAAATTTGGGAGAAATGGGTTTAATTTAAGGAGTAAGGGCTTGAGCCAAATCTCTGATGGGTTTTTGGAGTGCTAAATAGAGAAATGAGGTTGGAGAAAAAGGAAATAAATTCATCACAAATTTGCTTATCAGAACATGGTATCTGAAAATGAAACAGTTATCTTACAAAATAGCACATCTCCATTGCTTCAGCAAAACCCAATAGCCATCTCCATTGCTTCAGCAAAACTCTCACCTTGACCAATTTGTACTAATTCATTCATATATACAAGATTGCTTACCATTTGTACTTTGGATCTCCAATTTGGTCAGCAAGCAGAAACAAACAACAAATTACCTTGACCACAATATCAGATTTCACTTCAGAAAGAGAATCCATCGAGTTTTGAGCTTGAGCTGGTCCCTACACAAATGCAAGAGTTTATATCATCTTGAGTGAAAACAAATTGCCATTAAGATCTACTGATCTGACTTCACATTTTCATGAAGTATTCAACAAGAATTTTCATTTATGTCAACTTCTCATTTAATGACTGCATCAGAGACATGTTTCAACAAAAAAAAAAAGAACTAAGAAATTATATCAACATGTTTATCTCAAAATGATTAGACCCAAAAAAAAAAAAAACGAATGAACTAAGAATATCATAAAATTTACCCAGGATTAGCAACTCAAGTTTCCATTTTTCACCAAAATGAAAGATTCTCCTTCTTGATTACAAACAAGAGAAGACACATCATCATCACTTTTGCATTTGAGATCATAATTGTTCATATAGACAGACCAATTCATATAGCTCACTTTTTGTTATGCAAATGAGATCATAGTTGTTTACAAGCAAGATCAAGGTTTTTAAAAATAAAGAGAATCCCATCCATCTCTATAATGAAGAAGGAAGCATATAACCAATCAGAAGTAACCTATTAGGGTGTTTCCCAAACAGCAAGTGCTTCAACTTGCATGGTCTGTTTACATCAAGTCACAAAAGTACTAAATTTAAAGCAACTCCATTGACTTTATAGCAAGTCAGACAATTTACTTTCGTTCGTTAAAGCACCTAACAGGAATAACAATTCCATCGACTTGACGATAGCAATCCTGTATGGATATATATAGGATATGGTTAAAATCAATCTGAGATGAATTCCTATACAGCAAATGTTAGATTATTCAACTAACCAGGTATCAATAATCAATGGCAATTAAGATGCAATTTATTTTATAATCATACTCAAGGTATTGCACATATGAAGGTACGAAACACAAAAAATGTAATCCTTAATTCAATCTCTCTTGTGATTAGGAGATAAATTAAATTAACAAATATAGAACATAACAAACATCATTACATTAAAAGCCTTAAGATTTTCAAATGAATAAGAAGGCTATACCTTTACATTTCTTAATAGGACCCTAAAAGGCCTTCTAAGTTTTAAAGAACAACACAATCTTTGATGGGTTTCAAAGAAATCAACACTACACCTTAAGCCGCATATGAAATAAAGAAGCCACGTCAATGCCAATTATGTAACTCAAAAGCCCTTGCTGAACAAATATTCAACGCCACAGACCAAATTGCAAGAAACCACAACTAAGGAACGGTGGTCCTGGCTGTTGGAATTCCAACTCGACAGCACAAAGAGGCATACCTTGGCAATCTTGATTTCATCCTCGAGTTCATGAAGCCTATTATTTATCCAGCTTTTCTATCCCTTGCCCTTTCTCCTCCACGGGTGTCGAAGGTGTGGGCTGATCTGGAGTAACTTCGCCAGAAGATTTGTACCCAAAACCATCAAGAATCAACTAAGAAAACGAACTTGTTTCAAAAATCTTACCCGACATGGATGGCGCCACTACCATCGTCGATTCCACCAACTTAAAAATAGAATAGAACCCTATACACAAAAAAAAAAAAAAATTAGTTCAAATATATGCAAGATTTCAACCTAAATTAATCGAGAATGTACAGATAAAACGAATGTTTCCAAAAAAAAAAAAAAATTACCCTAAATCTAAGCAAATATCAAATCGACATACTTCACCAAACCTACATGAGAAACATAGTAAAGAATTCATCTAAATTTTAATCATAAGAAAAATAATAAGGTTTTTGGTTTGGAAGAAAGAGAAAGATTAGCAATACCAAGAACTTCTCCAAGACTCCAACCACTTACAATGGGACTTATCGTATGATCATCAATTACATCATCATCAACAGTTTTTATACAATTGAAAATGATTTAAGTCAATTATGTAATGTCACTTACAGTGAATTCATTTCCATTTTTCCTTGGCAAACTTACTTTTCTTAGAGGGGCATTCTAAATTCAATTCCATATCAAAGTAACACTGGTTTGTCAAATTTCCCATCACTATTACAAAGAACAGACTGAATAGAAATTCCCTATGCACTTCTAATTTGCAAACCGAATAAAGATGTTTACCGGTTATGTCAAACAGTACATCACAATCCGAACAAAAATAATATCTAATAAACAACATAATTTACATTTGACTTTTCTCCTATACCACCAACAATTACCCTGGCTTAAAAACCAATTTGTTCCACTGCTGTCCATCTCTATGGCACAAGTAGTTTTACATTAAACATATCATCATTCAAATAAATTTTTTGAAACAAATCATTCACGAAAAATCACATTGAAACACTGCACAAAAACTCCAGCTCTGGTCTCAAATAGAAAACAAAGCCTCTTTATTAACAGGGTTAAGCCATAAAGATATTCAAGTAAATAACTATCTTTGTTTTCTCCTTTCTTCTTTCAAATGTTAGAAACAAAATCTGCCCTACGTGGCATTTAAGTCTTAACAAAAATTTATACTCCAAGCCCTTCAAAGATTTGTGCTCAAATTGATGAAATCTGTATGAAGCAGCTGAAAATTATGAAATTGTAAAAAATTACTAAAGGCGTGACCAAGCCAACAAGACACGCAAGCACACACCCACCATAGATATTTTAATTGGGTTTATCAATGTGCCCAGTGGATTGAGTAAAAATTGAAAGAACCGAGTCACGGCAATTAATCGAGGGCAAGACAATTAGAATAGTGCAGATGAAATTACAATCATAAAATTCTAAAAGATTTGGGATGGTCCAACAAGAGGAGTAAGAATTTACAAACAATATTCAAATTTAAATTCATACAAAATTACCTTGTAAAACAAATCTTCCACTTCCCTCTCACGAATGTCACCGGGAAGGTTGCCAACATAGAGAGTTCTGCTTGATCGACTCATTCTGCCTAATGAAATTCACATGGCATCATAAGAATAAAATAATTAAAAAAACAAACAAACAAAAGGAATTTGGCGCATTTAAACATATCCAGAAATAGTAAGATTGAAGGAACATAAGCATGAAAAGGAAATATCAAAATGCTGCTACAAAAACCACCACGGCTAATCCAGTTCACTTGAAGGGTAAAATCACCACAAAATTTTAGCTATTTTCAGCAATCCATTTTCGAAATCAGTAAAAGAAATCGATAGATAAAACATTATATCCGAAGCACAGTTGCCTCCACTGAATATCAAGCTACGTGATAAATTGAAAAATTAACAGAGGTATATAAATTGAAAATAGCCATGGATACAGCTAAGTGTATACCCTAAAACCCATATTCCAAGTATCCTTTACCGTCGAGATTTCTGCGTGAACTATTAGGACTATTAGGATTTGAAGAATGCATTACAAAAAGTTTCTCTTTAAAGTAACTTTAATTCATTCAATTAACCTTAACTCCGTCGGACAAAGAAAAGAAAATAACACAAGAATTGACATAAAAGTAACTAACCAGTTCGATGAATAAAAATGGACAATTGATACCTACAAAATTCAAATTGGCACCAACACTCCACCGTGAGTCCTTTGAGATTATATTTTCGCACAGAGTCTCCTCTTCTTTTCAATGAATTCTCATTCATAAAACAGAGACCAGATAGATAAAAGCAACAATTCCAAACATAGGCTACTCCAGTAAAAAATAATTCAACTAAAATAAACCCCCAAAAGTACACAATAGGTAGTTATTTTCTTCAAAAGAAATTTCCATTTAGTTGATCTACTACAGTACAACTACAACAATTTTGCTAAAAATTGAGAATTTTTAAACAAGATATAGGGAAGGAAAAATGAAAGTGCTTACACATCAGGGACGGCGAAAGAGAGGCCTCTAAGAGGATGGGGGGCTTTGGGAGGAGCGGGCTGAGGCGGCGGCAGTAGCTGCAGTCGCTCAAAATCAGCTTCTTAGTCATTATGAGTATTCCCGGTAGCCCTAGGAAGGTTCGAGATGGCTCAATTCCACCTCCATCGCAACTCCAAACCACCGCCATCCCGTCGGCCTCGACACCATGACCGCCGTCGAAGTCTTGTGTCTACATGGGTGCGTGTAGGAGAAGGGATTAGCTTAGAGTTTGGTTTGGTGTGGAGTGGTGAAAGTGAGGCAGAGCAAGAGGAGATGCGTGAAAGATAAATAAACGGGGAAATTTTTTTTTTTTTTTTTGTGGTGCCAAAACGACGTCGTTTAATCGAAAACGACGTCGATTCAGCGGACGAAATTGGGAACAGTGTTTTCCAAAGTGGCTCTTTTATTGTATAGGGATAGGGAAATTAATATCCCTTTAATGTAATAAATTTTTTCAGCCATTGTTTGTCTCCCTTTAAAATAAAACTCTTTAATTTTCATATTTATTTTTAATCGCACATTTACGCAATAAATCCTTGTTTGACAATTATTATTTGTGGAAAATAATATTTTAAATAGTGATTTTTAGAAGAATGTGTATTTAAAAGGTAGAGAAATGTTTTGAATTTACGTGTAAAGTATTGTATTGTATGAATATGTAGTTGAAAACACGTATGTAGAAAAAAGTGTTTCCAAATAATAGTTGTAAAACAATGATTAAAATATTTTGCACGTAAAGTATAACTTTTTAAATTTTGATGAACAAGTGTTAACCTATGACATAGGCAGTTTTTGTTTTAATAAAACTATATCCTACGGCTTGGATTTTCAAGCTAGGATATTTTACAAAAAAAAAAAAAAATGTTAACCTATGACAAAGTTTAGTAAATAAAGAAAAACTTTTTAAATTTCGATAAGCAAATTGTAATCTATAGCAAAATTTAGTGATCATCGATTAAATTAACTCTACTTTTTAATAACACATTTTTTGAAAAATTACTATTTAAATTTTAAAATTTTTCAAAATAACTGTCATTAAACTAGAGTTTAATTAAATAATATTATTTTACAGAGGTTTTACCGTAACTTTTCAATTTGGTTGTGTAGCTTACCGATAGTCACTTGACCTTCAAAAGCAACGACTTGAAACGGATGCATTTAATTGACATTGTATGTTTTTTCTAATAAATAATTCAAAATAATCATATAAAAATATATATTTTTTTATAATAGAACCTTCTTTTTTTTTTTTGTCAAAATCAATAGAACCTTCTTAACAATACAACATAAAAATAAATTATACAAATCCATTTTTGTTTGAGTGCTTCAACCAAAACTACAATTAGATTCAAAATGGGAGAAAACGGGTAATATTTTCCATGCTACCAAAATTGTATTTTACTGTAGAAGTAAACCATATTTTCCATACGTTAAAATTTATCTATTTAGTGATAGTATTCTGAAATAGAAAATAAACAAATATAAATTCAAAAATTTAATCATTTTAAATTAACAATAAAAAATAAAATATTAGTTAACATTCAATATGCACAATTAATTCATCTTATCTCAATTGATTAAGAATTGTTGTTTTATAACTGAGGTCAAAAGTTCAAAAATTGGTACCTCCCTCCTCGAAAAACAATCGATATGCACAATCACATATAGGCACAACCTAAAATTTTCTTGAATGTGAATGTCAATTAAATTGCTCCAAACTTTACATATTCATAAAAAAATATTAAAAATAAAAGTATAGAAGACTGATACTTTGGTCACAGACGATACCAAACCCGCGATACCAATCAAACCCTACCTTAGTCAATACGATTTGACTTTGACCAAATTATTGAATCTTTGCAACAAAGAAGTATTCAAATGTCATTCACCGTCTATATTTATTAGATAATCTAGAATTTATAGACAATTCTTCAATTTCCAATAAATTAGTGGTAAAAAAAAAAAAAAATTTCAAAAATATCCACATTTAGGAAAATTCCAACTCTACCCCGAACTGGCTGTGGGTCCCACACCAATACTTCTGTCCACAAAATATTCAATTCCACCCTCATGGGTGGGGTCCCAACAGAGACCCATCTCCATACGTTGTGTTTATTTACACGAGAAATTTTTATAGGAGGTTACCGGTTTATAGGTGCATTCCGTGTTAGTTACTAAACTTCATTTTATTCTAAAGCAAGGAGATAACTTATAATTTTGTTTCAATGTGACCATTTCACAAGTCTTCGTGACATGTCTGAAGGAAGACCTAACATGGATTGAGTTTACATTATTTCACCATTTAAGCAATGTTATAAAACGTAAGAATCGACCTGACCATTTTAGTTATAAGAGCAAGAAATCAGACCTAGACTTTAACTCAAAGATTGGCACCAATTCGATTATTTGATCCTTGACTTTTTTTTTTTTTGTTTAAATTCCAAACTCATTTTCAGTTTATCCATAACATAAATTGGAAAAGAACTTCCACATTAGGAAAAAAAAAATATTTGTTCCCATTTTGTATAGATTAAAATTTGCTAAATCACTAAGTGAAAGTTAATAATTAATTTTAATAGCACATTTCACGAGACTTACTATCAATTTTTTAACTGCACATTTCATTATTATTTTTTATTAAAAATCTAATTTTCAACTACACAAAAAGAAGAAAAATTCAATTAACATCAGGCATTCATTTTGAAGAGCGAGATATTCTGTTACTATGACTAGCTTTCAGTCTATATGAAATGTAATAGTTAGCAAAGGTAAGTCTGTTTGTCACTTTCTTTCATAAGAGAGTCGTTATTCAATAATCAAATTGAAACAAAAGTTGTAAGTTAACTGGCTTTTTTGAAATTAATTAAAGTTTGAAGACTAACACGAAACAAATATTTAAGTTAAGTGACCTCGAGCAAAAGTTTCCCGTACATTAGTACTTTCTTCTTCAAGTCAAATACTGCCTGCGCTGGCGATTTCCTCTCCGTGCAAAAGACTGGGCTCTTGTTTTCTTCCCTCTACCAATTTCTTCTGCCTGATTGTCCTTACAAACAAATCTCGTCCTCGTTCAAGCTTAAACACACACAGATTCATATATATACATATTTATTGTAAAGAGGGAAACAAAAATCGAAAATGCCGGGGAAGAATTTTATAGTTGAAGTGGAACCAGCAAAGGAAGCTAGGCCATCGATGGGACCAGTTTATCGGAGTGTTTTTGCTAAGGATGGATTTCCGGATCCGATTCCAGGACTTGACAGCTGCTGGGATATTTTCCGGTTATTTTTTGACCTTTTGTGTTCTCGATTTTACTAGAAAAGTGATCTGGTGATTTATTTATTCCACATTCATTAAGTCATTTTCGTATTTCGATGTTTTGGATTCGAAGTTTAATTGTGGAGAGGTATTGTGATTGTTGTGTTGAATCTGTTAACGATTTTTTTCCCTGTTATTAGGTCTAATTGCAGGATTGAATTTTATATGAGGTCAAGGATTTGATGTGTGAAATATGGAATTTTGCAACTGATTTTGCACAGACTTGACAAAAAGATCTGAGTTACTACTGGTTGCTAGTGGTTAAGTTTGTCTTTATGCGCTGCATCTCTCAAAACTGAAGTTTCTGCTGTAGAAACAAAATAAATTGTGATTTTAGACTGTTGAGTTTGATACAATCTTGACTGCATAAATATGGATATACCACACTGTGATGAATTTGATGCACATATATATGTTAACTGTGTTGTAGAAACAAATGAAATTGCGGTTTTGACAGTTGACATGGATATGGAAGTTTTTAGCATGAAAGCAATAATCTTGACTATACAGTATGGATATACCACAATTTGATGTGCACACACACACACACACACACACATATATATTAAATGTATTGTAGCAACAAAGAAATTGTGGTTTGGACAAGCGACTTTGATGAATATGGAAGTTTTTAGCATGAAAGCAATGATCTTGACTGCACAAATAAGGATATACCCCAGTTAGATTATTTTGATGCACATATATGTCACGCCATTTATGCTAGGAGAGCAACAGTGGTAACTTTTCACCATAGCCTCAAGTGGCTACCTTTGATCTGAATCATTAAATCAAATTCATATCAGTGATGAGTTACCAAGCCAAAGTGTATATACTTTCCTATTTCTATTTTTCTAAGATAAGAATTGCTGGAATAATCGGTGTATGCTTTTATTCCTCTATGTGTTAGTGCCCTAGCTTATGCATTATTGCATCAGCAAGTCAAAGAAAAGAAGGATTAATTTGCTTGCTTGAGTTAGTTCCAATAGTTGACTTGATAGTATGATTGCATAAATATACTGCTTGAATTATACTTCTTTGCTTTTCATTTCACTCTTTATGTTGAACATAGATTGAACTGAACTTTTTGCTGTCACAGTTTGTCAGTAGAGAAATATCCAAATAACAGAATGCTTGGTCGTCGGGAATTCGTTGATGGAAAGGTAGATTGCATGATAGAAGCAATTTATGTATCCATGCTTGTAACATTGACTTCCTACTAATTTCCCCCCTTTTCACTAGATGCGGACTGGCAAGAAAGGATTCATGTAGCAACCCTCCAATTATTGGAAATAGACTTAGTTTATAGTTTGTGGTTGTTTTGTATTACACCTAATTCTTGGAGTTGTTGCTTTCGCTTACAGCCTGGTAAATATGTATGGATGACTTACAAAGAGGTATATGACTTAGTGGTCAAAGTTGGGAACTCCGTTCGCAGCTGCGGCATTGAGGAAGTAAGTCATAATCGAGTGTGTCTCAAACTTTTTCTGATAGCTGCTTTCTAGTCTGTCTTCTGTGTTTGATAAGAAATGAAAATCTATTAATGAAAAGGCTATATTTATTATTCATGGTGGGATTAGATGCCCTTTGAAATCAGGAAGAATTCTTTCCAACTGAGAACAAATGCCTTAGATGTCAGGGCCCATAAGTGATTATGCCAAGTATTTTGTCTATTCCCATAACTCAAAAGTAACTTGCTTCTCTCTTTCAAAATTCTGCAATTGCTTTCTGTCTATATCACCCCAAAGGACAGCCACGTTACTATGCCTTTCTTCCCAAACAGAAACCAATTGACATTTAGAGGAATAAAAATAAATGAAGCTTAGTCTTCTTCATGCAATAATCTTCCCTATAGCATCCTTGCAACTTCACAGTGTAAAAATAGGTGATCAACCCATTTGGATCCATCTACAAATTACGTAGCATGAAAGAGAATATAAAAAGACTTGGGATGCTTCGTGTGAATTAAATAGCCAGTGTTGATCTTCTTCTTCTGGGTTTTTCCCGTTCTAATGCCATTTTATGTCTGTCATTCTGTCATAAATATTATCAAGCTACCTTTCCCTGTTTCAAACAACACGAAGACGCATAGTCTCCTTAAAAGGCTTTCCTGTACCCAAGTTCTTTTGAAGTACCTACCATTAAAAGTTTTTTCAAAGTTACCTTGTGGACAACCAGCTATGTTGGGTTCACTTTCTTTCTTTCAATGTCATAAAACTTGGTACTTAATTTGCCAAACAAAGCATGGTTTGTTAACTGAGCTTATGGGTCATTAAAATAAGTGTTTATTTTGCAAATGTTTGTTAGATTTCTGAGTCGTGACATTGTATTCTCTATTCTTTTTTGACTTTTTATTGTTCTCTGTTGTTGAATATTTGACTTCTGCCTGGTATGACTCATCAAAGTTGATTAGGTTCAGTCTTCTTAAAATACTAATTGAAATGCAAAAAACTTAATATCTCACTTTCTGTTCAATTTAATAATAATTATAGGGAGGCAGATGTGGTATTTATGGCGCTAATTGCCCAGAGTGGATTATGAGTATGGAGGTACTCTCTTTTTACTGTTTCTGCTCGTCCCCCTTCTCTGAATGTGTGCACATGTATGCATCATGTTGTAAGTATCATCATGACAGGAAAAACGTGTCATAATCAATTGTGGAAGGAATAACCTCCTTAGTCCTTAAGGTCCTTGTTATTTTATGGGTCACATGAACTAATTCTAATAAACTACCCAATCATGTCTTCTCATAGTTTTCAGTTCTTCTCTTACGATCTTACTTTTCTTTTCTTGTTTTTTTAAAAATATATTATCTGAATATCTGTAAACTGGCTCGTATTTGGTATCGCATGCATTGATCTCTTATTCACATCAATTAAGTTATGGAATGTTCACAGAAATACAGAAGATTGTTATTGCTTCTGCCCATGTATTTTACATTGGTTAGTTAACCACCTATAGATCCGAGCTATTTTATCACTCGAAATGGCACCTAAGGGAGGTTTTGAAATCGTCCCTCAGGATCATTGTATAGTGTCAATTCATGTTGTTTACCAATCAATTTGGGGGCAATTCATGATCTATTCCAAATAGAATATCGATAAATGTCCTGTTCTTTATTATGTTCTTAAATTTTGCTTTTCCGCAGATTATAATTTCCTTTGTTTATTTTTCATAATGCTCATGTATTTTGTGGATTTATTAGCTCCATACACTTGTTACCCATTTCCTTTCTCCTTTATCTTTCTGTTCTTTCCGTGTATTGTAAATTCTGGGTAACTGATGCACTACGCAAGGAACTCTAGAGCAGACGTGTATATATGTCAAGATTTTCTTTAACATGAAGGAGGAAATAAAATATGTGCATATATGTTCTCTTATTCCATTTCTCTGTTTCTATTTTTCTTTCTATCTTCTTCCCCTCTCCGAATTTCTTGATTTTGTGGTAACTTCTTCTGCCATAGATGTCAATGAAATTGTCGATGTGAATATCTTGTATAGAATTTGCTGCAATTTTTCTAACACCAACAAATTAATGCAGGCATGTAATGCTCATGGGCTTTATTGTGTTCCCTTATATGACACCTTAGGTATGGATCATCCTTTCTGTTGCATGCATCTGTCTATTTACGCACTTATAATCAGTTGATATGTACCTCTGACATATCACAGGACTAATAGGCTTTTATCTTTAGTGAGGTTGCCTTTGTAATGTTATCACCCAAGAGGGAATAGGTTTTTATTGGTTCTGGATTTTGACCGATTCTTATGTACAAAGACCATCCATGTTCATATAGATCCCAATGAGAATAAATTTATTATTGTATATGGCTTAGGTGCTGATGCAATTGAGTTCGTTATTTGCCATGCGGAGGTCACACTTGCTTTTGTAGAAGAGAAGAAGATTCCCGAGGTACAGTTGCCAAGTTTTATGAATTTGATTGCACAATGAATTTTTCTGTTTGGTTTTTCTTTATGGATCCCTTTTTATTTTAATTATCTATTCATGGTTTTCACTTTTATCTGTTTTTAGTGATAGCTACATAAACAATTAATTGTCTGGCTTTTTATGGCTGCAATAGTTTTGACATTTATCTGTGTATTTAAAACAATATTTAAGGTATCAAGTTTTGAATTTGTTCACATTTTGCTAATTTCATTTACCTTTTGCACTGTAGCTGGTCAAAACCCTTCCCCGTGCTACAAAATGCTTAAGAAGTAAGTCACCAACAATACCAGATTTCTGTTTCATTATTTTTCATGTATTTAAATGCAAAAAAAGTGATAATAATTTATTTTTTTTGTTTCAGCTATTGTGAGCTTTGGGAAAGTCACTTCTCAACAGAGGGAAGAAGTTGAAAAATTTGGCATTGCTATATATTCTTGGGATGAATTTTTGTTATTGGTAAGCCTTTGATTTTAACCTTTTATTTCTTTCTTGGTTGTTTCGCTCATTGCTACGTATAGTGGGAAAACTTCTCAGCTAACTACCATACAGCTGTCATTCCGAACTTAAGGTATCTACTTTGTTTACGAGGTTGAACATTAGGTCATGTCCAGTTTGCACCTCCCATTGCCCCTATTTATTGCTTAGAAATTTGGCTACGACGAGTATCAAAGTCATTTTGTCCTAATTTCTTTTCATCCATAAGCATCACGAATTTTGGGGCCTAAGTTGTTGAAATGTAAGTAAAGGTTTCTGCAATCTAATGGCCATAGATGGGTAAAGTAGTTAGTCTAGGATAATATATCTAGCATAGGAGCTTAAGTTTTAGTGACACTTGCAAGAAAATCCTTGAGATAGTAGGTTGATATACAGGTGTAAAGTTAATATACCTTGCATACAAGATGTCAAATAGGGGATAGAAGATGAAATTGTTGGAGAATAGGGATATAAACTATATGAGCCGAATTTAGAGAGACAATCTCACCTATAAGTTAAGAAATTTGCAGAAGTTTCTTTGCTTCTTTTTGATAGTAAGCCACAGAAGTTAAATAATTTTGCTTCATTATTTTGTAGTGTCTTAGGGGAAATTTTGGTTAAAATTAAGGCATTATGCATTGAATGTTTGGCTTGTGTTTGGCTCTCATACAAGTAGTTAGATGTAACGATCCAAGCCTTGTGTCCGACCGTTCTTTTACGTACTGTTCGCTTTGAGAGGGCATCTACCCATTTATCCTTCACAGTTTTATATCGTGTTCCTTAATAATCGAACACATGACCTCCCCTTAAAAGAGATTTAAGTTGAATACCTGTACCAATTGGGCAAGTCCTGGTATCAATTGAACAACTTGCTCAATTGGTAGCAAGATTCAATTTAAGTCTTTTTTAAGGGGAGTTCATGTGTTTGAATATTGGGAACGTGACAAAAATTCGTGAGGGGTAAGATGGTCTTAGGCTTTTCCAGAGAGGTGTAAGTTAATGATTTGGGCATGGAGGCCTGGTCATTACATTAGAGGCTTACTTGAGTTGTTATGGATTCTTTTTTGAAGATATTAGCAATCTCTGTTGACTTTGATTGGTAAGATTATAATATCGTATTTACTTGGCATGTTGAACCTTGTTTATGTACCAGAAAAATGTCAATAATGCATGAATGAGATCGTATTTTCTTCCTCATTTTTCAACCTGCTAAACGAAAGAGAACTTTGATTATTGTATTTTGAATTCTTTACTATTTATCACTTCTGAATCCTGAAGCATGTTGCTGTAGCTTAGGGGCTGCAACTGTATGTGAAATGATTATCAAAGATCTTTTCTTACCTTCGTGGTCATGGGTTATATATATACTTGGTCCTTTTCTTGGGGATCCATTGCAAAGTTCTTATTTCTATATTCTCCTCTGAAGAAGCCATTGGAAAATTTGATTGATCACTAAGTGATTGAAGTCCAGTTCAGTTGTCCTACTTCCAGCATGAAGAATTGTTGTTAGCAGAATGATTGAAAAAGTTACTGTATTGTCCATCATGCATATTTTGTGTGTTTATATATGCCATATTGGACAATTTCCTCCTAATCTTGACATGGATAAATTTAAGCACTTAATACATAGCCCGGTAAACTGGGCAGGCGAACAACATTGTTATTTGGATCTGAATTTTGTTGGTCCTTGATTATTTTTATAGTTATTAGAAAAGGGAAAAAAAAAAAAAAAAAAACAGAAGTTCTGACGATCTGTGTTATTTGCCAATCTAAATTTGTAATTCATAAATTACCTTCTATCTGAAAAACACACTGTTTCATGTGCTTGCTGCAAATATCTAACTCATTTCTCTTCCATTTCAACAGTAGCTGTTAAGTCAAACCAATAATATTTATGATACTTGGATTGATGGAGTCGAGTAAAATTTGTGGTTGGGACTTGGGAGAAAATGGCTAACTTGTGAAGTGCTGCCTTTGAAGGCTGTCTTTCTACCACATTTTATTTTCTAATTTTTTACATCCTTTGGGGAGTTCTGCCAAGATATATAACACGGGGACTATAAAGCAATTTACTGAAGATGTATGTGCAACTGCAAATTGCAACTTATGCAGGGACGATAATTTTCAATTTTTTGGTATGGGGGTGAGAATGCAGGGAAGTGGTGACAATGAAATCCAATTTATCTATGCTGTGTAGTTGCTGCCATATCTTGATTGCTTGGGTTTATTTTATGAACCATTCACAACAAGCAAATACAATCTTTCTCCTGGTAGCATCTCTTGCATTTGTGAACTATATAACTTTCTTTTCTGAATGATAGTACGTGTATAAAGGTATATTGTGTATACCGCATTGTTGGCAGATGTTAATTTAATGGTACAATCTAATGTTGGTTGATCCAATAAGATTGAATATAGTCTTTTCCTTCTCTTCTAGTTTTTTCCTTGTGTCATTTTTCTCTTCTAATTAGTGTGGGTTGCTCACCTGTTGCTCGACCTAATTATGGCACCTCTGTCAATTTGCAGGGAGATAATAAGCAGTTTGACCTACCAGTGAAAAAGAAAAGTGACATTTGTACAATTATGTATACTAGTGGAACCACCGGGGATCCCAAGGGCGTCATGATTTCAAATAATAGTATTGTTACACTAATAGCTGGAGTAAAGCGCCTTCTAGGGAGTGTGGAAGAATCAGTAACTATCATATATTTACTTTCGGCACATTGTTGTGGATTAAGTTGATGAATAAGATATAGCCCTTGTTTGAGCCCCATTTTTTAAATATTCATTTTCCTCAAAACTCATTTTCAACTAAGCATTCTCCCAATAAATTTTTTTTACACGTAAACCCAAATTTTTTTCTACATATAACCACACATTCTCCAATACAATCATTGTTACAAAACCTATTTCCCCTTAAAACCGGGCTCAAACAGAGGCTTAAAATGTTTCTTCCAATTTCAGTCAAAACATTGAAGTAGCAATTAATTGATTATTTCAAATTATTTGAGTGCGAGTTTCAACTTCTTACTTTTTTTATCTTTCAGTTGACTGTCAATGATGTATATCTATCATATCTTCCCTTGGCACATATCTTTGATCGGGTGATCGAAGAGTGTTTTATCAATCATGGGGCCTCAATAGGATTTTGGCGCGGGGTAAGAATGCTACATTTATTTTTCTAGTCATACTGGAGCTTATGTAAATTTAATCATTTAACTTATCTGCAGGATGTTAAGTTATTGGTTGAAGACATTGGAGAGCTAAAACCTACTATTTTATGCGCCGTTCCGCGGGTATTAGATCGAATTTATTCAGGTTTGTTTTACCCATCCAGATTTTATAACAATATTATTAATTTGTAGATATTTATATTTTGGTACACAGTTGTGGAATGTTGAAAAATACAGCATTGATATTAGATGGTTTTAGAAATATTTATTAATTTTTCTTATCGAAAATTTTCAAATATGAGTACCTATTTGTTATTTAATAATAATTTTGAGTTAAAAATGTATAATATTTTTGATAAAGAAAAAATGACCATGGCAGAGTGTCTTACACGTGTGACACGCTACCCTAGTTGAAGTGTTCGTACCACAGAGCTTGTCGTCAAATGAATTGTTAGGTATTAGTCATGGAACTAATAAAATAGCAGCATATGACATTTTAAAATCTGGAATGGAAAATTCATGTATTATGGGATTGACAAGGCAACTTTCTGCTTGTTTATTCTCCGAAGCAGTCATAAAATTTCTCTCTTTGGACTGATACGTGCATTTTGTTGTCCTTGATTTCTGTGCTCATTTAAGGTTTGCAACAGAAGATCGCTGCTGGGGGTTTCATTAGACAAACATTGTTTAATTTTGCATACTCTTAGTAAGTTCTGTTTCAGCTTTCCTTTGTTCTTGATGGAGGAAGACTAATAAGTGGAATTTTAAATTGAACTTGAATTCCTATATATCTTGAGTTGCCCTTACCAAAGGAACTGATTGCTGGCTTCTTGAGCAAATCAAGCCAAAGTAAATTGTCAAAGTGGTGCTCAATGTTACTTCTGACTATTTTGTCACTCTATTTAATATCCTGTCAGTCTATTTCAACTTGAAATGTTTGGCTATTTCTTGAATCCTTAACCATTTATTGTTTTCTATTGTTCTAATATGCATGTTAAAATTTATGCAGCAAGTTACGTAATATGAGGAACGGACTGAAACATTCTAAAGCTGCTCCACTCTGTGACAAAATCGTTTTCAGTAAGGTAGTGAATATATGCTGTATGGACCTGCTATGCCTTTGTTTATATTCTTCCACGTTTCTGCGAAAATATAACTGGCATTTCTTTTGCGTGCTCTTTTAGGTAAAACAGGGGTTAGGAGGCAATGTACGACTTATTTTGTCTGGAGCAGCACCTCTTGCCCCTCATGTAGAAGAGTATCTACGAGTAGTGTCATGTTCATATGTTCTTCAAGGATACGGTATTTTGCTTTCATCCTATCAAGTTATGTCTGCCAATATTGGATATTTTTCTCTTTGTTCATATTACAGTGACTTCCTGCTCCTAGTGAAGTGTATTTTTATCTTTTCAACACTTCAAAATTAATAATTGTCCCCTTGCTTCGCGATGTGGAATCCAGATGTCATGTTATTATTCCCATATAGAGGTGTCAGCTGAGAATTTCAACATAGGTTAATCCGCAAAATTTTAAATGCTATGTTTATATTTGTTATGCTAGTGAGCTATATTTAATCTTTTGAATTGCTTTTTCCCTAAATAATGCTACCAGTTAATATCCTGATGCCCTAATATTTGTAAGATAGCTCTAGTTCATAAAGTGTAAACCTTCCTTTTCTGGTTTTTATATGGAAATTAAAATGTAGAGTGGAGCACACGTTCCATTATTTGCGGCTTTATCATACAATGTAATTAATTGTGTTCTAGTAGGACACTCTTGTTTAAGGGACAAAAGGATAGATTTTCTTTTTTAAATGTCATAAATTGTCGCCTGTAGTATATAGGTTTGTGTAGGTGTAATGCTGATTTCCTGAACCTGGAAATTCATTGATTGGCAGTTGTAATAGCGTATTTTCCAGCTCTAGATGGTATCTGACTTGATTTCTCTACTGTAATATAGGTTTAACAGAAACTTGTGCTGGTACATTCGTATCTATACCAGATGAGATGGACATGCTAGGTACAGTGGGTCCTCCAGTGCCCAATGTGGATGTGTGCCTGGAATCTGTTCCCGAAATGAATTATAATGCCCTTTCAAGTACTCCACGTGGAGAAGTATGCATAAGGGGAGATACTTTATTTTCCGGCTACTTCAAACGTGAAGACCTTACAAATGAAGTCTTGACTGATGGCTGGTTCCACACAGGTTCTGTCACTAGTTCAATTCGAAGTGCAGTATTTCGAATGTCTTTTCATCTTCATTTTGATAAAAATCTCTTTCTCAGGGGATATTGGTGAGTGGCAACCAAATGGAAGCTTGAAAATTATTGATCGCAAGAAGAACATTTTCAAACTCTCTCAAGGAGAATATGTTGCCGTGGAAAACTTGGAGAATATTTATGGTCTAGTTCCCGATATTGAATCAGTATGTGTCAACTGTTGCGACAGATAAACATTTATGTACACATGCATATACAAGTTGCATATTCTTCTCTATGATATCTATCTGCAAACCAGACAATGCAGGGGGAAAAAAGAAGATAAAGAAATGGTCTATGTAAAATGCAATATTGTGATTTTGGAGCATTTGATTATTGATACATTGTCTCGATTGAGATTTTGTTTCTTGCATTGACATTTAGTAATCTGCAGATATGGATATATGGGAACAGCTTTGAGTCTTTTCTTGTAGCTGTAATCAACCCAAGCAAACAAGCCGTTGATCGGTGGGCGGAACAGAATGGTATATCTGGGGACTTCAATGCCCTTTGTCGGAATCCGAAATTGAAAGAATACATACTTGGAGAGCTCTCAAAGATTGGAAAGGAAAAGAAGGTATTTATCCCCTTTTACCTTTTTTATTCAATCATGTAGACTTCTGTCTTTTGTGCTGGTTGCCGAAAGAATAGCAGAAGAAAATTGTTTTGGAAGTTTCAATGCTTATCTAAACTTTTCTATTATATATTTGGCAGTTAAAGGGTTTTGAATTCATAAAAGCAGTACACCTTGATCCGGAACCATTTGACATGGAACGAGACCTTCTCACTCCAACATTTAAGAAGAAAAGGCCCCAGTTGCTCAAGTACTACCAGGTAGATTTTCTATGACCAGGCTAAGTAGATCATAAGATGCATTTTGTTTCTGGTTTAATAAATTGCCATCTTTTTTAAAAAGGCTGTGTCTGCAACCATCACTTGCTTGGTTTTTCTCTTCTCCGACCATTCTCCTTTGTCTCTCCATTGTTATTAGTGGGATCACTCAAATTTGCAAAGCATATTTTCTTTTGTTGAAAGTTGCTGGTGTTATCGTTGAGGCACATAGGAACTTTCTACATTTTCCAAGCATCTTGCCATTCTTACCACCCAAATCAAATAGCTAAATTGTCTGCTGTTATCGTATTTACAAGCCAAATTTTATGTTACCCATGATATGCACACCATTTCTATGTTCCTTATACGGTTACTTTGTTTTGCAGAATGTTATTGATAGCATGTATAAGAATGCAAAATAAGCAGGATGCTTGGACTAACTTTCTTATGGGCTATCACCATAAAGTTGCTTTGCTTTGATTACACCATTTCTGCCGGTCACATTTTACTTCTGTAACATTTTTACATGTCCACCTGTCATCGTTCCCCTACCCTGTCGCCAAGGGGGAAAAAAAAACGTTTTACGTTGTGGATGTATATATGGCTGATAACGACTTTAATTGTCTCAATTTCATAGTATCAAAGCTTAGATTGTTTGGATACTATGCGAGTTGTGACTTTTGAGCTCGAAAGTTATTTTATTTAGAATAATGCTACTTTGCCGGTAAGTAGATGACCGATAGAGTGACATAATAGGTGTTGGTAATATGTGGTTGGATGAAAAATCAGACTTTGTGCCAATAATTGAGAAGATATGGTTCAATTTCAGGTCCATAGTTCCCAATAGTCTGATGTGTAGTGAAGTTGCATAAAAAGAATGAAGTATGAGAACTACATAAATTCAAACTGGCAATCATCTTCAGTTTTACATTCAAACATGCTAGTGCATGTATGACTTCTTTCAATTTGAAAAAAATAAAAAGTAAGAAATAGGAAAAATTTGAAATCTCACTGACTGTATAATTTAAGTAATTAGTTTTTCTTTAGCACTATGCATCAAATATACCTGTAATGTATTACATCCTCATCTTTTCCCATATCTTTCAACCACGGTCCATAGTTTTATAATTTGGATATTGAGATTCTTTTATTGTCATATTTTACCAGACTGTTTTCTACATTTCGTATTTTATGTTATTTTCTGTACTATCGATTCGATTTCCGTGCAACTTAGTAAGTAGAGTCAGTCACAAAAAAAAAAAAACATTGTAAAGATACGATGTATTACACTTGGGTAGATCCTGTTGAAATAAGAAAATTAGAGAGAGAAATAGTTAAAACATAGAACTCGAAGACCGGATGACTCTATACCATGTAAAAATAAGAAAAGTACAGAGAAAAAAGAGAGAAGTAAAGAATATTTGTATATTTTGAGGTGTATATAAACTGTACAATATACCATCCTTTTATAGGAGAAGGATGTTACTACAAAATGTAACAATATCAACTAATTAAGTCTAATTAGACAAAATATCAATCATTCCCGATTTAGGAAGATATTCCTAAATTAGGAATATTAATAATATACTAATATATTATATATTGACAGATCCTTTGAAAAAAAAAAAAACAACCATTATAAAGATACTATGTAATATTACACATGGGTAGCTCCGATATACATGAATGCATATAAAGAATTTCATGCATTTTTTATTACAATTTATTTGGCCTTTATAGGTAATGAATTATTCTTGTGGTACATCACAATATACATAAGGGTGTCCATAATGGACACCCGGCACCTCTGTATTGGTTGGGGGGCTTGTGGGACCGGCACCCCAACCAATGAAATAGCGCCGAGTGTCTATTATGGACACCCTTATGTAACTTGTGATGTACCACAAGAATTGTCCGTAGGTAATAGTCCAATAACCAATGGTCGTTTATGGTATTGTACACTGCTTTAGATTCTACTAAATCGTTGAATAGCTTATTTTCATCGTCACAGTTGTGGAATAGCCATGTACCCTTTCAGTTCATAGTGATGCAAAGCTGCATTGTACCCTTCAAAGTGGCAGAGAATGTGACCTCCAAAGTCCTCTAAAATGGTTTATGTCTACAATGATCAAGTGTTAAATACATGTTTTGTCTACTCATACCTTTTTAAAGGGAGAAATGCTATTCATCAACAGTGGGGATGCATCCCCAATCTATGTGACGTTAATATGACATTAAATGATAGGTGAAATTAAATAAGTCATTTAATTTTGCCTATCATTTAATCAATCATTTACATCCACATAAATTGGGGATGCATTCCTACTGGAGATGAATAACATTTTTCTTTTAAAGGTGAAGAAATTAAGGCTAAAGTAACGAAATAATGAAAAAAGGCAAAATATGAAAATGAAAGTAAATGGTGGAGAATTAAAAGGTCAGTTTTAAAGGTTGAGGGTGAACTTGCCAGAGACTATAAAGTTGGGGACTTATTGCTGAAATCCCTCAAAAGACATAAAAAGAAAGAAAACTTGGCGAAGGACACGAGACGAGGGGAAATTGGGTTTTGCACCTTTTATCAAACTCGTATTCCTAGACTTTTTTTTTCCACCTATTATGTATCAGCTACCTCCGTGGAAGGCTCTCGACTACATAAGCCAAAAGACTACGACCAGTCGACCACAAGACGAACAATACAAGTTAACTTTATTTCCAACCCCAATAGCCAAAAAAACTTAAAAATAAAAAAGAAAGAAAAGAAAAGGAAAGGAAAAATTATATTGAAGAGTAGAATTTTTTATCTAACGTGGACAGGAAAAATTATATTGAAGAGTAGAATTTTTTATCTAACGTGGGCAGAAACACTGGGAGAATATTAATTTATATAGAACAATACTACAGCCACTAAATAACACATAATTTGCCTTGCACAAACTATACCCATGTTGCAAAAGAGAAATGTAGTCAAGTTTACAACATAACAACACAAAAAGAGGGAATGCACTCTTTTTATACCAATTCTCTCTCTCAATCTATCTATGGATAATTAAGTAGAGAAGAAAGAGGATGAGCACCCTTTTTATAGCGTCTCTTCACTCCTTTCTTCGTCCAACCTTTGACCTACTGATATCACAAACTAACTGGCAATCGAAGCTTACAGGAAGTTTAAAAAAAAGAAAAAAAAAAGCACAGAAGACTTCCAAGACTAAATCTTGTATAGCTGCACAATTCTTGTACTATGAATTCACATAAACTGTGAACTTTTTTACGTAGCATCTCTTGTTTTCCTTATCTTAGACGAGAGTGTAACTTGAGACTGAGACCTCTGCTGGAGAAGCAGAGTGAATATAAACAAACTCAATGCTTTTTCCTGCAGGCAATGAGTCAATCCATGCTGGGAATGAATAAGAATCACTGGACTTCATGAGACCCCATATAGGACCGTAGAGCTTGGAAATCGAAAGCTTCAAATTTTAAAAGGTCTTGGGAGACTTATTGGTTAATATTGTGGAGTATCTGTAGTAAGTTTTTCCTTTCGCAACCCATGAAGTTGTCTCCTTTTGTGCAATGTCAATAGGGCTGGCAGATGAAGCTGCAAAACGTTTTTTTCCACTTTAGATGTATCCTCGCAAAAAGAGATGTTGCTCCAATATGTACCAAAAGTATATTCTGTTAGAAGTTATGAACTAATTCCTTCTTGCAAGAGCAATAAATAGAATGAAAATCAAATCAATCTAGTTCCCCAGTGTCTGATATACCAACCTATCCAAAATGAACCACCTTCATGAGGAAGCAGAATGTTACCTGTAGCTGGTGTTATTTCAGGTTTTGGAGCTGCTTTTGGCTTAGTATTAACCGGTTTAAGTGCAGGAAGTTCCACTGGAGAGACAATGTATAATTATTCAAGTCTTGTAAGCAAATGCGAGATAAAACTTCAAATTTGCTAAAATGAAGTCATTGAACTAAACATACCTGGAAGGAGCTGATTGTACCCGTCGTGACCACCTTGTAGCCTTGCCAATAAGCCCAAAAGGGGGGCATTGTTGTAGGTAGCTGGTTCAGTTTGTTCATAGTTGTCTCTTTGATCAGCAAAGTTGTCATATGCATCAGGTCCTCCAACAAGTGCACCGGTAAGGAGATTTGGGTCCTTTCCCTTCCTACTGAACCATGTGGCATACCCTCCTCGGCAACTAACAAATGAAGGGTCTACCTTAAAGGAGACAATTGAAGAACCTCTATGGTGAACTTGTTGTGGGTAGTTGTTTCCATATCCCACCATGTAACTTGTGGCTCTTGGGTTGTCTCCAAGAATGTAATCAACCTTACATGTCAAAAAACAAGATTAGATTCTTTCTGCTTGTTATTTCAACTTCATGATTCAATATACTCCATTTCTCCTCAAGGTATAAATGAACAATATGATTAAGTTCCAGTGTTCCACACAGTCCAAAACCAAGTTCAAGACCAAAATCAAAATCAAAAGGAAAAGGAAAAGGAAAAGGAAAAGGAAAATTCTCGCAATAAGGCAGGTATGAGCTTGGTTGTTTAATCGTGTCTTGTGTTGAACAATAGAGACTTAACAGTAGAGTAGTCAAATTTGAGTTTTCCAAACTTACGATGTTTGGAGAGAAAAAAAAAATTAAGGACAAAGGCTTTATCAAGGGAGAAAATGTTGATGTTTGTCATTCTCTTGTGGATTTGTACTCCTTCCGAGGTGGAGGGGGATATTAGTTGGGAGACGTGAAGTGGATAAAAACAAACACGAGTTATTTGTAGTGTTTACTCTTATACTATACTAAAGAGTTCCTCTTATTCAGAGGAGAGTTGCACCTGAGATTTAGCAAAAGAGAAGAGTTCAGATGGTGGAACATAGCCAGAAGCACACTTGAGGGACTTTCCGGCAGAGGATAGATAATCAGAGTAGACAGCGAGGAGGAATGAAGCACTTGTTACAAACTGCATATTGTTCCACCTCTGCCGAAAAATGAGTCCTCCCGGAGTCTTTTGAACATTGGCGGAGCCCTTTCCAAGGCATGAACACATAAAATACTCGGCTTTTTGCTGGTACTCCTCGAACGCTGGTGTGTAGTGTCCACCTTTTCCTTGCATTAGGAACTGCAAGAAGATTGTATTCATACTAGTTACTAGAGAAGTCCAATCAAGAATTACATATATACATAGATATAGACCATTTCCATAAAACGTTGAATCCTGTTATAAGAAAGGATATTTCAGTGATGTGTGTTGTTAAACCACCTAGCCTAAAAGATGATGGCCTTGATTTCGGAATATTTGGCTAATTTGATACCACGATAAATCATCTCATCTATACAATAACTACAATAAACCTTCATGTTTTGTGGAATAGAATTAAAATTTGGAAACTGAACTAAGAATTGATTTCATCAATTCTAAATTGCATTTTAAAACAAAGTTGATTTAGTTTAAGCTGCCAAGAATAGCGTAAACAAAATTTGATGTGCCTTGTGAGTAGAGTTAGAAAAAGAACAAAGTTTGATTGTGCTTAAAAGAGATTTTTTTTTAAAATTATGTTTGACAAAATAAGTAACTTAAAAGTAAATTTGTCAAACACTGAGCATATTTTGAATAAATTTACCTTGGCAACTAATGTCTGAACACCAGCATACTTCACATCCCATCCAAACTCCGTCATGGCCCAACCAGTTCCACCCAGTGAATCACCATTGTTCCCTAGGTATGTCAAGTAGTACTCATTGTTTGATGCCTTGTACAACCATGCTGCTGCCCACAGCAATTCATCCTATACCCAGGAAAAAAAAAAAAAAAAACAAAATGATTAAAATTTGAAACTATTTTAATGACAAATTAAATTATGCATATATTATTTGTTTAAATTTGCACCATTGGTCCTCATTGTATTGTTCTAGCATGAAGTTGGTACTAGACCTTTAAAAAAGAGCAAGTTGGTCCCCACCTTTAGTTAAAGTTGCAAAATAGTCTCCAATAACAAAACCCGTCTAGATATTTATTAAATCACCACAAGTGCACCCTCTTGTCCAATTTTATGAAGAGATATTTTGCATTTTTAACTTCGGTTGAATCCAAAAACTTAAAGGATCTGTTCGATTGGTTTAAATTCCATGGTAAATATCACATCAAAGGAATTCAATTTCTACTTTGACTGTTTGATAGGAAAGTATAAATTGAGTTCGAATTCCAAAGTACAACCACTTTGGATTTTTATTTTCTAACTTACATGGAATTGGAAAGTCTTTTCACCTTTGTCAATTAAACGGACTCGAAGTGAAATATGTTTTCATGGTGGCCGTAAAACAACTTAAGAAAACATTTGACAGTTTCCGTTATTGCATAATGAAATCAACTCGGGGACAGATCAAATGTTCAACTTTCCACATATTAGGGAACAAATTATAATTTTGATAGAAGGGATGGGATCACATACAGCATATCCACTAACAGATCGGTAGTACTTTTGTGCCAAGGTAATGCTACTGTCATATTTGCCCCTGTATTTGTCCGCAAAATCAAATAGCTGAAACAAAAAATAATCACTCGTCAGAAAGTAGGGTAAAAATGAAATATAACTAGAGTTGAAGGGTAAATTAGGAAATATAAATATAGCATTAACGTAATTATATTCACTACAAATTTTATCAGTTGCACCACATTTTAATTATACTTAATGTTCTTAATCTTTGCTCATCCAAAAACTGTTAAATAACGGTTTTTCATCCAAAAAATTCATTGAGATTGCGTAAAACGACTTATTTGCCCATTATCTTCAAAAAAATAAATACAAAAACTGTAATTTTTTAGGTAGAAAAAAAATTTACGTAAAAAACAAAAAATTACATAAAAAAAAAAAAAATTCATGTGTAATTTTTTTTTTTTTACATATTAGCCCGGCTTATAATTTGATCATGGATCCATTCCTAAAGTACTATACTCGACAAAACCCAAGTGAATTTGACAGCTATTAGTTGAAAATTTTAGTACAAGATTCAGACGGTAAAATAAAAAAAAATTTGAATATTAATCAGTCGAATTCACCTTACAAAAGTTTAGTAAGTACTTAATTAACCAACCTGGTAGGCATGTTCGAGTAGCTCATTAGCATAGGACGGGTTGTAGTGGCGAAACACTATGGATGCAGCCGCCATGGCAGCAGCAGTTTCACCGGCGAGATCGGATCCTGGATTGGTCGGGTCAATTTTATAGGCGGCCCGTGAGGTGGTCATGTCCTCTGGCCTTTGCCAACAGTAATGGTCTGTGTTTCCATCTCCAACCTCTCCATAAAGAACATTAGGCTCCGGATGGGCTTTGATTAGATAATCAGTGCCCCATTTTATAGCATCCAATGCATTGCTAAGTTCTCCACTAGCACCCATTTGTTTTCCATACTCGATTATGCTCCAAGACATCATTGTAATTGTGAATGCCATTGGAAGCCCGAATTTCACATTGTCCCCTGCATCATAGTACCCCCCAACGAGATCCACCTGCAAAACATCGAAATAGACGTTTGTAAATCTCGAACAATCATGCTACATGTACAGGGCTGGTGGACAATTTCTTGACAGATTGCCAGCTGTCAAGATTTAATTGAATGTTGGAAAAAAAAATACAGTTCAACCAGACAATGCAGTGTTGTCACCTATAAAAATATCTGTAAAAAACATTGGTACAAGGAACTTAATTCAATCCCGAAACCCAGCTTAAGCATTAATTTGGATAGTCTCCCCAAAACACACAATTTTGAAGTACGAACTTATCTCAAGAAATTGCAGTAAATATTTTAACTGAAAACCAATTTTGTAGTAAATACGTACCCCGTTGATTTTTCCATCACTGAGTCCAGAATTACCCCGCCATTGGATTCTTTGCTTACTGGGCAAGTAACCAGATCTCTGAGCTTCAAAGAAGAGAATGCTCTTAGTAAGAGCTTGGCCATAGTCATGGCCGCCCAATGCCGAAGGAAGAATCCCAATTAGTACAAGAAACAGAGGCACAATTGAAAAACAGAGCCCCATTGATTTCTCCATTAAAATTTCAACCCAAAAGATGAAAAAACTCAAAAGGGTTTATGATAATATTCACTATAAAGATCTGGTCTGTGAAAATTATGTGTGCGTTTGTATAATGTATATTGTAGATATGTTAATAAAAATGCTGGTGTTTTGGCTTAGTTTATCAGCTAAAAATTCTGATAAACGAACACAGGACAGAACGAAGCCTTAAGAAAAATGGAGGGAGAAAGAGGATTGGGAGAAGCAGAAGAGCAAAAGGCAGTATATATGGAGGGAGAAGGGAAAGAAGAAAGTTACCAATAATATAGAAAACGGGCAGAGATTAATAAATGCAGTAATTTCGAGAAGGGAAAATAGTACTGTCAGTCAATAACGTATTGGCTTTATTGCAAATTGATCCTCAATTTATTTTCTGGTAGTATTGTCCATAATTTTCTACCTCAACGGTGTCTTTGTATTGATTCAGTGAAGACAGGACTAAAATTTTTACTCTGAGATGATCAATTTTGAGTTGGTCTCACAGTATCACTTTTTTTCCACTTCTAGCTAGATATAGGGGTGGATTATGACTGGACAGTCTAAACTGATGGTCGTAACAGCCTCCATGTATATGTCTTAATGAAGAAGTTATGTTCGTTTTACCGTTACATAAATAATTTAAATAAAAAATTATTGTACAATTGTTTTATTTAACATAAAGAAAATAACACTCCAACATAGTCGCAATCCCGGACCAAGTCCCAACACGAATGGGGCACCACCATTTTCCTTTGACTTTGATATGATCGAGCTCAAAGCCACATCACGAACCCTAGAAAGAGGAAGGTACATAAGTGTCTATAAAAGGATAAAATTATTAATATTATAGAAATAAGTGATGAAAAGGTAGATATTACTTGTGAATTCTTCAAAATGTATGTATAAAAAGTAACTTAAATGTTTATAAATAATTTATAAACATGAGTCAAATATCGGCTTAGACTACTGTTAAATTATAAAGGGCTTTCAAATAAAATATTTGTCATTTTACCGTCATAAATGAACGACGTCCATTTGTTGTACTTGTAAAATATTGTCAAGAAAAATATAAGCTGGGAACCAAATTATAATATAGTGTGTAGATTGGGGATTAATACTCCAAATTTCCCAACAACAAATAATTTGTCGGAGGGGCGTAGGCATATGCTTTTGTTGGGCGGTTTTTCGGGGAAGTGTCGGCGCTGATTTGGCTGGAAATCAAATTAAGGAGAGATTAACGTTAATTATGGATTATTTTAAGAAATATGATTAGGACATCATTGCAAGATTGTCTGATCCATCCTTCCGAGTTGACCCTGGATGGTTACCAAAATGAGAGAGATGAAATTGAGTGTCAGTTTTTTCTTTCATTTTTTTAAAACTCTTTTTCTACGCGCTCATTTCAATCACAGATTCATACAATAAAATATTTTATACGTAAATTCAAAATTTTTTCCCACACTTTAATCACACATTCAATTACGGTTAAATTTTGTCCTTGCCATATAAATATATCTTTAAAGTTAATAATTTATATGAAGAAATATCGAGCTCAATCACTTTTAAATTTTTTTATTAAAAATCAAAAGATTGTACAAGGCATGAACAAGCACCAGATATAGGGCTCACAATCCACCTTTAAACCTCTCGTCGATCTGAATAAATGTGATAAAATTTGATAGGAGTCACGTTTAGTCCAATAATAACTCGACTTTTACACCGTTGTTAGAATTAGATAAAATTGGAAAAAAACTTATAAAAAATGGAAAAAATGAGACAATTGAGGAAACATGTGTCCTATTCTAGTTTAATTGAATAGGACCCTATAAATTTGGGAAAACATGTGATAATGTTTGTTGTATTTTTCAGATAGATAATGACTCGATCCATCCCCTTTACACCACTATTAGAAATCGGTAGTACTAGATGAAGGTGATAAATTTTTTGAGATATTGTGTATAATGAGGAAGTATATTGATAGAACTAGACATTAGTGTATTCTATTTACTTCTTAAACGAGTGTTGGGAAATTCAATTAAAAACAAATGAACAATAATTTTGTTACGCTTGTGCCTAAAAGCAAGTCAAATGGTTGCTAGCTAATTAATGATGTCACCTAAGTGCTTTTCAAGACGATAGCCTATCTTCCAAGGTAATGAAGAATATCCCAATGTCTCATCGACATAACCTCCAAGACTAGGTAACTTGGCACTCACTTTCCTTTTTTGATGTGATCTCTGGATTCGTAATGCTTAACGATAAATGGGTCTCCCGTGATTAGAGCAGTGGAGATAAATATTTAGCCCTTGTGTAAACAATGGTTGACTTATGCAGTCACGTGAGAAGTGGTTGATGTGACATTACCTGCAATGAAGGTCGAGTGCATGCGTTTAGGGCTGTCCGTGGGTCGGTTCGGTTCGGTTCTGAAGATACCCGAACCGACCCAAAACTTTCGGGTATTTAATAAATGGACCCATCGGGTCCAAATATAAATATGGAACCGTTCGGGTTCGGTTCCGTTCGGTTCCGTTCGGGTCGGTTCGGGTCGGTTCGGTTCTGTACCATAATTAAATTTTTTAATATTTACAGCAACACTATATAAATACAACTAATGACATTTTATTCGTAACTTTTACAAATTAACGTAGCCCAATTCAAAAACATATAAATAACTAGCCGTCCAATAAGATTAATTCAATGCATACAAATATCAAAAAGTAGATATTAATATTACAACAACACTACATAAAGTATATTCATTTCCTTCAAATTAAAATGGGCTAATGGGTTTTAAAAATGATTTGGGCTTTAAAATTAAAATTATGAAATAATCTGATTTATTTAATTAATTTGATAATTTGTTTAGAAAAAAATAAAATAATTTAATTAATTCAATATAAAAAATAAAAAAAATTATTTAGTTTCGGTTCTTATTCGGTTCTTCGGTTCTTGGTTTAGACCCGAGACCCGACCCAAACCCGTCGGTTCTCGATTCGGGTACCCGTTCGGGTATTTAATTTATGAAGAACCGCTCGGTTCGGTTCGGGTTCGGTTTGGTCCGGTTCGGTTCGGGACTTTTGGACACCCCTACATGCGTTATCTTACTTGCCAAAATAGTGTGCGATGTCACTAACTTATTGAAGCTTACGACTCGACATTGTGATGTGATGAAACTTGATCACTGAACTGTTGAGATGATGTCACATGTCAAACATACATGAAATTTTTGTTCCTTCTCTTACAAATAAATATACTCACACTCAGTGCAATTTAAGAATAATCAACCTTTTAGTTTTCTCGGTCTCTCTCTATATACAAATTTGACTCCAATTTATATTTTCATATCTAAGTGTCACTCCCGCACTCAATACACTTTGCCATTCTTTTTGTTACTAACTTGATCATCAGAACGCATACGATCACAACCTCCCCATCGCTTTTGTGTTTGGGGAGGTTCTAGTCTTGTGTATCTAACACGTGAGTTCCAAGTATGCAAATAACATACACTTGGAGAGAAGTGGAGATGAATCTATTGATGCTGGGTTCCAATTAGATTCAAAGGGCAATAGTATTAGACATTGTTCCATGATGCTCAGTTTTACATTTGTTTTACAGAGTTTGTTGACATGAATTGTTTGAAATCATTGCTTTCAATATGTATTTTCAATCCAAGAGCATAATGGGCGAGAACTAAATGAATCTTTTTTTTTTTCATTAAAACAAAATGTTTATAATTTTACCAATCATAATTTTTCCAAAAAAAAATTACAACTTCTGCCTAGTTCTATCAAATTCAAATTGGACATGGTAAATATGGGAAATACGTCTGTGATAATATTTTTTATTTTCCCTTTTTCAGTCCGATAATGACTAAATCCATACATTCCGTAACACCACTATTTATATAGAACTAGATAACTAAAAACTAATTCGTAAGCGATCGAGAATTTGTGAAGGGTCGCATCTAACTTGAACATTTATTATTGATCACGTATTAACACTTTCCAAGATATAGAAAACAAACTAAATCCAATTAAAATGATATTTTCCCTCCACAATTTTTAATTGAAACATACTAAAAATTAAATAAAATGGTCATAATATGTTTTCACCACGTGAGAATCGCCTAATATATTAGCCTTTTAAATTGTTTTTGACAAACCGATCCACATGATCTTTAGTTTGCATGATTCGACAATCCGACAAATAACACACAGACACAACCATAAATTTTCTCCATGGCATTCACATTTTAAAATGACCACCGACACCATACAGAACAATTTATTTCCTCCACAGTTGGTCAAATTCGAAATCCGAAAATGAATTACTTATTTTTTATTTTTGAAAGCCATGAACTACATTTGAAATTATAATAATTCTACAGGCTGTGTTAAAAATTATCAGCTCCAATTTTGATTCTGGTCATCTGAACATAAAATATACAAAAGAATAATGATATTTATTATCATTATGATAGAATATTGATGATGTTACAATTCATTATCTCTCACATTTCTCTCTCTCTGCTCAATCCCATCATTCCTCATAGATATCACTTCATCAATATTTTATCATCATCATAATAAATAGCATTATTTAATGCAAAATCTAATTTTTATTAGGTAAAGATTTTTTAAAACTTATTTTTTAACAAATTCATTTTAAATTGTACATTCTCTCGGTAAATCAGTTTTGCACGTAAAATAATTTTTCCATCTCTCTTAAATGTACATTCTCTCAAGAAATTACATTTTTCGCGAAATATATTCTCAAAAAATCTACGTCAAACATGCTCTAAATATTTTTTTACGTGATTCACACAAACAAGAGATGAAGATTTGATGACCCTAGAAAAATCTTACTATCAATCTTAACCCTTGTTTGACCCCCAATAAATTACATTACATTACATTAAATTTTTCTCTCTTCATTTCAACCACACATTCATTAAATAAAATAATATTACACACAAATCAAAAAAATTTCAACCACACATTCTCCCATCAATCACTATTCTAAAAATTTTCAACCCCCAAAAATGCAAAGTAATCGGGGCCAAATGAGGGCTTAACTAGAACTCGTAAAATCTCATCAAACCTTACGTATCATCTTTAAAACTATGCAATATCTCATCCCAAGTCGTATTTGGTTCAGTGTAACCTAAAAATCTTCACGTCATGGAAAAAAAAATAAAATTAATTACGACTATTAGTTCATTATGTCACTTATATGAATAAACGACACTTTTTCACTCAAGATCCCGGAGGAATTGACCGTAAACCTAATACCTTCTATTAGAATAATTGGTATTATTTATAATAAATTGGAATAAGACTCCAACATGTGCAACTCTTCAATGCAAATAATGTATACAAAGAGTCATATTGCTTGGAATGAATGTGATTATTTAAAAGGTGCATGATCATTTGATGGGGTGTATGCTACATTATTTAATGTGAAAATGTGTGGTTTATGTTAAAAGCTGCAACCATTCAAAAAATCACTTGAAAATCTGAAAATAGAGACCTTTAGTTCCATTTTTTCTACTCCAAATCAATTCCTAATAATTGATTTCTAATTCTTTCATTCTCTAAATTCTGTCCAAATAATTTTCAGATTATTTTTAGATTTGTACTTGATATTTAATGTTCGATACCTTCCATTCTAGAAGAGTACAATCATGCATTAGTTTGCCGGGCAAAATTTAACAGTGTGCTATACTAATTTTGGAAGAAGCGTTGTATCTTGAGAGACAGACGTTCATTTGATTTTGTTAGCTCTATTATAGAGGAAGTAATATGTTTTAATCATTTTATCTCATTCGATTTTTGCATTTTCTACGATTGAGTAAGTAGTAATTTGTTCATTATTACGCATATACTATAATTCGATAAGTCAGTACAATTTATTATTATTATTATTATTATTATTATTATTATTATTATTATTATTATTATTATTTTGGCACATGTCCTTTTTCTTAGTAGAGACTTTATGTGCGCTACCTTATGAGTTTTTTTTATCTATCTTCACACGATCTAAAAGTAAAAGTTACGAAAGAGGCTAAAGAAAGCCAAAGGTCTTAAGACATTATCTTGGCCAATAAGTAGTAGTGAGTGGTCCATCTAATGTACGTTTTTATTCTCAAATCTCAACCGCAATCAACGGCCAAATGCTGGAAAAGAAATGAAGTCCCTACGTTGCTTTTGCACTTTCCAAAAAGTGAAAATATTATTTAAATAATTACTGTGTATTTATAATTTGATCTGATTCTATAAATAAATTTGTCCATTCACACACACGAAACAAAGAATTCACTTTGTTTACATAATACTTGAACACCATCGATTAGACGGGAAGTGAAGGGGTGTCGAATAGAAGATCCTATCGTCTTTGTTTCAAGTTATTTGAAAGTTCTAGAGATAATTCTACTACAATTAAAAGTTCAAGTACGTATAATTGAGGTCCCGTTATTCGCAGGTATAATTTTTATTATCTGCTATAGTTAGAAGTGTAAATCAAATCATGTTGAGCTTACCAGTTTGTACATTTTTTTCATGAGGTGTGTATCTTTTGGTCCATCTTACGTAAGACGTTATGGTTGCACTCATCATAGCTCATGACTCACGTCGTGCTTGATTGTAATTTTCTTGCTTGTTTGGTAATATTTTGTTAAAATTTTATCAATTTTTCAATTTGTTAAATTTTAATTTTAACTCATTTCAATGAACCCACAATTTATCAAATTTTTAATTATAAATTTTATCAACTTTTATAGAAAATTTTATCGTGCAAGCCTCTATCACAATCGAGCGTAGCTTGGGACACGTGCTACAACTTGTAACTACTATCATGTAACATTTTCTAAAACGAATAAAAATAATTATGGAAGTGGCCAAAATCAAAAGAGTATCTGAGTCAAGATGGAGACCCTCTGCGCTAGGAAACACTTTTCTCAAATCTCAACAGCAATCAACGGCCAAACGCAGAAGAAGAAATCAATTTTATTTGATCTTTCAGACCTTTTAAAAAGCTGAAAAGAGTATTTAAATTACTCAGAAATATTAATTTATTTCTTAGAAAAATTGTGAAACGGGATATGCTAACACGTCAGACATAAGTCAAATGGACAAGTCTCCGTGATTACCGGCTGACACCGGGTTTTCTACGGCTACTGCAGTGATTCCCACTAGGAGCTGAGTGTTGCATTTTTGTCTAGGGTGATGTTATATGTACCCACAAACTTTCACAGAATTTTTTACACCCCCCTCACATGGAGGGGGATCCACGATTATTTTATTATGTGTGGACCCCCCTCCATGTGAGGGGGGTGTAAAAGATTGTGTAAAAATTTGTGTACACATAGCATTATTCTTTTGTCTACTTCAACCTGCCCAGCCGGTGGTTAAGACGAAGAACACGCGTAGGCTAAAACCCTGCAATCTGGTTGTCATCCTAAATTCGGAGGCACGCTGTCGTACATTAGACGAAACGTGTATATAATCATGAACGTGCACGTGTTTGGTAACAACTAATGTACAAGCAAGAGACCGACGGAATAAAATGTACTTGTTGCACTTGTATTCTCATTCATTTTTGGGTTGCATTTTGGTCCCTAAATTGGTCTTTCTTGGTGACATAAAGACAAATAGATGGAAATCGTTTAACTATTCCATAAAAGGGTAATTAGCAGATAACGTTTTTACATTTAAATCATTGTGAAAAAGTTCTTACATTTTATTTTTTGACATTTTCATCCTTATTTTCATATTTTGGTGAGCAAAATGTTATATTCATCTATTTTTCTCAATTAAAAATTGCGAAATGACGAATTTACACTTCTAATTAAATAAAAAAAAAAAAAAAATCTAATTGCAATCATAATCCCAAATTTTTTAGAAAGTGTGAACGAGTCCCAGATAAATTATTAAAAGGGTAATTAGTACATAACATCTATACATTTCACTATTATTGTTAAAAATGTCCATACATTTCAATTTTTGACATTTTCACTCTTAATTACACCTTTAATTGTGCAAGCCATAATTTTTATCTATTTTCATTCAATTTCACAAGAAAAACGGTGAAATAATGAATATGTGGATATTTAGAAGAAAAAAGAAAAATAAAGAATTAATTGCAACCATATTCCTGAATAAGTTTAAACGAGTCACAAATAAATTATTAAAAAATCAGAAATTAATTTTTTTAAAGAAAGTGAAATTGAGTCCCAAATAAATTATTAAAAAAATAGAAATTAAAAAAAAAGTGCAAATGAGTTCCAAATAAATTTTTAAAGGATTATAAATTAAAAAAAATATTTTTATTTATTTATTTATTTTATTTAAATAGGAATGTATATTCCTCATTTGCAGCATTATTGAAAAATTGGATAAAAATGAATAAAAATGATAGTTTGCATAATTAAAGGTGTAAGGATAAAAATGACAAAAAATGAAATGTATGGACGTTTTCACAATAATGGTAAAAAGTAGGGACATTGTGTGCTAATTACCTTTTTAATAATTTATTTGAGACTCGTTTGCACTTTTTAAAAAAAATTGGACTATAATTGCAATTAGTGCTTTCTTTTCCTTTTTGTTTTATTTCAATAGAAGTGTATATTCGTTATTTCATAACTTTTAATTGAGAAATTTGATGAAAATGATCTTTTTTGTGCAATGAAATGTAAAATTAAGGATGAAAATATCAAAAAATAAAATATGAGGACGTTATATGTTAATTACCCATTCGTTAAAGAACCCATGTCCACAAGTAAATAAAATAAAAAAAAACAATTTGTGGACCTACATGCAACGAAAAAATGAGTAGGAACCCAAGATGACAATTAGTAATCTATGGGAATAAAGAGAAACGTTGCCTAATATTAACTATTTTATTAGTGATATATGATGACATCAATAATTAACCGCGTACGCGGGTGATTGTAACCAGTAGGTGAGGACAACTTGATATGATGGGATCGAAGTAAGGGTTACTTGATATGCACCCCTGTAAAGTACCACGTCAGAGGCCGTCGACCACCATGGGGTGCTCTACGTTCTAATGATAAGATCGCCTACTACCATGGGGTGTTCTACGTTCTCATGATAGACCGCCTACCACCATGGGGGTGCTCTACGTTCTCATGATAGACCGCCTACCACCATGGGGGTGCTCTACGTTCTCATGATAGACCGCCTACCACCAAGGGGTGCTCTACGTTCTTATGATAGACCACCTATCACTTATGAGGCCCTCAATGCTCACCTAGGCCGTCTACCACTACGCGGCAGTTGACCCCCATGAGGCCTCCTACGTTCACACATGTAGCAATCACCATGCGGCCAATGCTATACTTAACCATACAAATAGCAATGAGCAAGACGGAAACCTCCAAACGACGAACGTGGGGCATAATCAACTGAATGACGAGTGGAGGTTACCACCATAGAACGTGGGGAAAGTGGGAAAGTTTACGTAGGACACGTGGCACCAGCAACCGCCGAATGCGTAGCAACAGGTGCCTATAAATACCTCCAAGGTGAGAAAGGTAGTGTCCTCTTGGAACTCGAACTTATTGAATGCTCATATACTCTCTGTTTACTCCCTAAAACCGACTACTAATTCTCACGCCGGAGGTACAACGGGGGACAAAGCCCCGACCTCATTTTGCAGGTAACATTCGTTGATTTGAGCAATCGGAACACCCCACACGTCATCATCATCGTGGAGGTAAATTTTGTGATTATTTCATTGGCGCCGTCTGTGGGAATCCACTGAACAAAAAAGCTATGTCAAGAAGACGAACACGAAGTGAAACACGCTTGGTCGGAAACATGGCGAATGCGGAATCCGAGTCTGTTGCGAGGGATCATGATCCGCCACCGCTACCGCAGTACGTAACGCAAGGCCAATTTAATGCTCTGGAGACACAATTGGCAGCCATGATGACCCTCTTGCAGAACCAAACACAGAAAATTGCAGCACCGCAGAGTTCGTCGGAAGCCGTACGCGAGCAACCACCCTATGTGGCGCAGACGGTTACCCAGCCTGCTACTCAGCCAACAATGGGAGACATGGTGGCTTCCGATTTTGTGTTTCCGCGGATTCCCCAACCCGTGACAGACTTGGAAAAGAAGATAGAGGAGATGATGACCCAGAAGATAGATGATACCTTGACTAGGAGGAAGGACAGGCATAGGCAAATGGTTCTGGAAGAGGACCCGTTCGCCCCAGAAATAATGGCCGTCCCTTTGCCGAGGGGCTTCAAACAGCCAATGATAGAAGCGTACGATGGAGTCACGGACCCGCTGGACCATTTGCGAACTTTCGTCGATTTAATGAGGCTCTAAGCAGCCTCAGACGCAGTGATGTGTAGGTCATTCTCCCCAACACTTAAGAGGGAAGCAAGAGACTGGGTAGCTACACTGGCGCCCAGGTCTGTAAGGACTTTTGATGAACTCTCCAGGAGTTTCGTGGCATACTTTATGAGTAGTAAGAGAAAACGAAAGACAGTCATTGGATTGATGCAGGTGGTACAGGAGAAGGAGGAATCTTTGCAAGAGTACTTGGCTAGGTTCAGCTGAGCAACCCTTGGTATAAGGGAACTTCAAATGTCTGCAGTAGTGACAGCATTAATGAACGGGACGCGAAATCGAGCCTTCAAGATGTCGCTCTCCAAAAATCCACCGGAGTCAATGCATGACCTGTTGAAGAAGGGTGACAAGTATGTTGACGCCGAAGAAGCTGAGAAGATCACGAAAAATCTTAGAGAGGGATGGGAGACGGGGAGCCATAAGCGAAAGATAGGTGACGTGCAAAAATTGGGTGACAAGGACAAGCGGATGAATGAGCGTTCAAGTCGAGGGTACCCTCAGAACCAGTTGGTCAAGTAGAGACGAGCATGAAATTTGAGCAGCATGATGCCTACCTGCGAATATAGTCGCTAGGGGAGTTTTTATTTCTTCTTTCTGATGTAATGATCACATGTAAATATTGAAGCTAGGATTTTCATGATGTAATGTCTGCTAAGGCACACTTGATTGAAAATTGTTTAGTGAAAATGTTAAGTGGCGGCAGATGATAAGGGTGCTATAGAAGGGCCATCCTAGCTGAGACGTCCCGGTGCACCTACCAAGTCCCCAAATCTTGGCAAATTAAATTCTGCAAGGAGTGTTGTCCATAATTGATTGAAATAAAGACTACAAGCGGTGAGCAAAAAGCCTAAAAATTGGCTGGCTCGAAATCGCTAGGGGATGGTGGTGAGCTCTCAAAACCTGAAATGGTTAAGGCTCAAAATCACTAGACCTCGACCTCGATGATCCAAGGCAGCTTGACATATAGCGGTGAGCAAAAAAGCCTAAAAATTGGCTAGCTCGAAATCGCTAGGGGATGGTGGTGAGCTCTCAAAACCTGAAATGGTTAAGGCTCAAAATCACCTGACCTCGACCTCGACGATCCAAGACAGCTCGACACATAGCGGTGAGCAAAAAAGTCAAAAACTTGACTAGCGCAAAATCGGTGGGGCTGGTGGTGAGCTCTCAAAACCAAAAATGGCTAAGGCTCAAAATCACGAAACCCGATGATCAACATCGCTCGACTCATAGCGGTGAGCAAAAAAGTCAAAAACTTGACTAGCTCAAAAATCGCTAGCACCTGGTGGTGAGCTCTCAAAACCGAAAATGGTTAATACTCAAAATCACCAAGTCTGGTGATCAACATCGCTCGACGCATAGCAATGAGCAAAAAAGTCAAAAACTTGACTAACTCAAAATCGCTAGGGGCTAGTGGTGAGCTTTCAAAACCAAAAATGGTTAAGCAGAAAACCAAAAATGGTTAAGTGACTTTTCTAACTCAAATGGGAAGTTATATAAGCTAGGACACTTTGGAATCTCAAGAAGTACCTCCTCGCCCGCGGCATCTCGCTCAATTTCTACATTTTGGTTTGAAGATTTAGCTGACCCAACATGACGTTTTGTGAAAATCGGTTGGAAATTTTGAAATTCAGCTGAATGAATCGAAATATTTGACTCGAAAGGGATCGGAGCGCGAGGCAGGACACCATCGACGAGTGACACATGACCAGCCATAGGGCTGGTCGACGGGGGTCGACCAGTACGGCTGGTCGACCGTCGACCAGCAGGGTTGATGGTCGACCAGCTTTACAGCTGGTCGATGGTCGACCAGCTCCAAAGCTGGTCGACGGTCGACCAGCCTTGGCGTCGACCAGCAAGGCTGGTCGGCCTCGACCCATGGTCGATCGACCCACCCAAAGGTGGGTCGAACGACCCTCTCGCCCCCTCACCCTCGCTTTCGCCGGAAGATGAAGAAATGAAAGTTTTATAAATTATGAAACACGAAGTGAAGGACGAAAAAGAGAGAAATTACTTTGAAGGAGAATGAATGATGATTAAATAAGGTGAGAATAAAATCTTTCACCAACATGAAAGAGGCAAAGAGGCTACCCCCCGTCGATAACATCAACAAGGGGTAGAGGGGCTAATGATATAGGATGACATCAATAATTAACCGCGTACGCGGGTGATTGTAACCGGTAGGTGAGGACAACTTGATATGATGGGATCGAAGTAAGGGTTACTTGATATGCACCCCTGTAAAGTACCACGTCAGAGGCCGTCGACTACCATGGGGTGCTCTACGTTCTAATGATAAGATCGCCTACTACCATGGGGTGTTCTACGTTCTCATGATAGACCGCCTACCACCATGGGGGTGCTCTACGTTCTCATGATAGACCGCCTACCACCATGGGGGTGCTCTACGTTCTCATGATAGACCGCCTACCACCAAGGGGTGCTCTACGTTCTCATGATAGACCGACTACCACCAAGTGGTGCTCTACGTTCTTATGATAGACCACCTATCACCTATGAGGCCCTCAATGCTCACCTAGGCCGTCTACCACTATGCGGCTGTCGACCCCCATGAGGCCTCCTACGTTCACACATGTAGCAACCACCATGCGGCCAATGCTATACTTAACTATACAAATAGCAATGAGCAAGACGGAAACCTCCAAACGACGAACGTGGGGCATAATCAACTGAATGACGAGTGGAGGTTACCACCATAGAACGTGGGGAAAGTGGGAAGGTTTACGTAGGACACGTGGCACCAGCAACCGCCGAATGCGTAGCAACAGGTGCCTATAAATACCTCCAAGGTGAGAAAGGTAGTGTCCTCTTGGAACTCGAACTTATTGAATGCTCATATACTCTCTGTTTACTCCCTAAAATCGACTACTAATTCTCACGCCGAATGTACAACGGGGGACAAAGCCCCGACCTCATTTTGCAGGTAACAACCACCAACTAGAGCAACTGGACCACCGCACTCATCGAGGCGAACACGGAGGTCTACCTTGCTACTATTTCAATTAGTACAATTAACAATTACATTTTCACAATACCTAATTTATTATTTATTTATTATAATAGGTTCGAATCAGATGGCATTAATTCGAATGTACATTTTGAGAGTAGGTTATTGTAAGGGGAAGACCTTTTCATACTCTTGAGAAAAGATTAACCTCTAAATTTGATAAAACGGTTATATACTCTAATTTTTTGTTCTCGTTTAAAAGTAAATTGATTATTGAATTCTTTGGGCATTTGAGCCCTTGTTTGTTTCTTCTTTTTATTTGCCAATTTTAGAAGAATTAGGATCGTTGCACAGTGCCATAACCACCATTTTTGACTTATTTCTCTCTTGGTGGGCCCACAACTTTGAATATAACGGTAATAATTCTCATTTTTATGCTGAAATGATGAGAAACAAACAGACGCTGAATTTCAAAGGAACAAAGAGGAATGTTGCATAAATTTTAAATTTAAATTTTTTATGTTATTCATCACGTAGTTTTTATTTTGTTTAATCCAAAATTGATTTCTGCCTAGAATTTTATAATTTATTAATTGAGATTGATCATCATCAATCGTAATATTTTATCTTGTTTAAAACTAAACTGATTCTCGAAATAACACGAATAACAAGAGATCTTGACTAAATTTTCAAAATTAGATAAATTTGAATGTTGTCGTAAATTTTACTTTTATTTACAGAGTCAAATGACTTAATGTCGGGAACATAAAAATTCAATTTCCTAAAATTATTGTATTTTTAGATCATTTAGGCCTTGCATTTTGTACTTCTAAATATAATTAACTTTTTTTAATAAATTAATTAAAGGGTACAGATTACAAACTACAAGATGGCATGTCTTCCGGGAAGCTACTAATTTGCATTCCGTGCGTTAATTAATTTTGTCGTGTAATTAAAGATTGAAATTTTGAATATTTTTATATTTTATTTAATAGTAAAATGTGTAGTTAATTTAGGGCCTGACTAGGCCACAAAATGATCCATTCGAGTAAGGGGAAATGCCATTTGAACAGATCGGTTTGCACCGATCTTGAACAGATCCTCTCACATGAGATGGGTCCTCTCATTAAACCCCCCCAAATGTTAATATACCCACCCACCCCGAGACCCATTGACTTGCACAGTTCTTGTACTGATCTGTGCAAGCAACACGATCCCGAATAAAGATGGCAAGTGACTTAATTATTTATCATATATACTTAATTTATATTAAATATCGATATCATGACATGTTAATTCATCAAGTGTGACAAGACTAGATTGTTTAATCAAATCCCTTAATTAAAAAAATAAAATAAAATTGTAAATTGAACCAAAGTGGTAATTGACACATGCATGCAATTTTATTTGAACAAATTACAAATCAGCTCCCTAAGATATTGATTATTATAGAGAGATTCCATCCCGTTTTGAAAGTTACGTTCAATTTTTTATAACAGATTTACCCCATATATTTCCACTTTCTACCATTTTACTTAGGACACGTCTCTGTAATTTAATGATTTAAACTTTTTATTTGCTTCTCCAAAAAGTTTTGAATATGTGCGATATGCAGTTTGTATTAAATTTTAGTTACTTCAATACATAAAATGTTCATTTTCTTTTAGAAGTACTATACCGAATAAATCATTTTACCTTTAATTGTGATGACAGAGATTTATGCAAAGTGTGCTCAAGCATTAGATGATTTAGGTGGTTGCTTAAGGCTTTCGTTTTACCCAAGGCCCCTAATTTATCGATAATTAATAACTTTAAAAATAATAAAAAAATATGAATGAATTTTTAGTTAGTAATAGCAAAAACAAGTTTAATTTATCAAACAAGGTGATTCTCAACAACATCTCGATAACATTACTGTCAGTAATTACTGATGAAAATGTGTTGAAAATCACTGTTGCGTATATATTGATTTTAATACGAATTACTAATACTCGTGCAGTCAATGATTATTGAAGGCTTCTTGTCGTGACAAAAACTTCGTTGATGATTTCGATAACATGCTAATAATGTTACAATCGGTAATCACTTATAATATTGTATCAATAATCATCAACATACCGTCAGTGATCATTGATGAAATTTCTGTTAATGATTATTCGTTACATTATATTTTTATTTTATTTTCAAAAAGGCTAATTTAAGATTTTGTCTAAAGCACCCAAATTGCTTAGGCCACCTCTGAATTCATGTCTCTCTCGATCTCTCTTGTTGTAGCAAATAACAAAACAACAAGAAGCAAACTTTGATTTTAATGAATTTAAGTTAATTATAAGAATTGAAATTATGGATTTTTAAATTAATAGATGAATCAAATTATTTGTTGTAATGCCGAGCATTTATATTTGCAGTATATCTCCTCCTACTACGAAGATGGTAACATTGTCCGACGTAACTAACTCCCCGTTTGGTCCCCATTAAAATTATAATTAATTTTTCTCTCTCTTCTTATCAACCACATATTTTTTAATAAAATAATATTACACGTAATTTTAAAACTTTTTCTTCTTTTTTAATCATATTGTTCAAAAAAAATATTATTCCAACTATTAAAATTTCAAATAACGGAGACCAAACGAGGGCTAAATATTAGATGGACTCCACATCAACATTCTTCCTGCAAGCATTAAAGTATTGCGCATTCTGCAGAGAAGAAATTCGAGGCAATCAGCATTTTCATTGATGGGAAGCATTTCCCACCTCACGTCTTTCAAGAGATCGTTTGTACAAGATTTTCTTATAATTGATTGATGTGATATCTCTACAGCAAGCGCCCAAAAGGTTAGATTGTGAATCTACTACTTTCAAATGTCAGAACTAGACTCTAGGGTGTCCTTCACAAAACATTAAGCTCCTGTTTGACACCCATTTTCTTTCAATTTTCTTTCTCATTTTTTCTCTTTCTTCATTTCAATCATACATTCTATTAATAAAATAATATTACACATAAACCTAAAAATTCTCCTTACTTTTTAATCACATATTCTTTCATCAATCATTATTCCGAAATTCATTCTTTCTTCAAAATGGGTGTCAGACACAACCTAAATGACAACCAGTCTATAATTGACGGATTGATGCTTCGGAGTAGACACCCGACCATTAAGATGATGCCACTTATCTCTTGATCCAATGGACAATATTTCACATGTTCTACTATAAAGACTCATATTTAGTATTATTTGAAGGTAATGCAAGTTTATATACTCAACTATAATCGTGTCACATATTGATACACTAACCCGGTGCCCAAACACCTAAGTGGATTATGTCTCAAGAGCGTCTCACACCCAGTACACTGTTATCGTTGACTGACTTGAATGTTGGAATACTTGTGGTCACCTTCCCCACCACCAAAGAAGGTCATGTGCAGTTAACGTCAGAGTTTTATAGTTTATTAATTGAGTTTGTTCATTATCGATCATAATCTTTTATCTTGTTTAAAACCAAACCGATTCTCAAAATAATACGAATAACAAGAGATCTTACCTAAATTATCAAACTTTATTAGATAAACTACAATGTTGTCGTAAAATTTACTTTTATTTTATAAAGTCAAATTCCGCTCAAGATTTTAGGTACGAGTCTTCCAATTTTGACTTAATGTTGGGAACATAAAAATTCAATTCCCTAAAATTATTTTATTAGATGCATTTTCTACTTCTAAATGTAATTAACTTTTGTTAATAATTAAAGGGTACAGATTACAAACTACAAGATGGCATGTCTTACGGGAAGCTACTAAAATTAATTTTGTCGTGTAATTAAAGATTGAAATTATGAATATTTTTATGTTTTGTTTAATAGTAAAATATGTAGTTAATTTAGGGCAACTGAATTAATCATTTATCATATATACTTAATTTATAATAAATATCAATGACAAGACATATTAATTTATTCAAATATTGAGACTTTAGTCACTTAGCATAAATTTATCGACAAGTAAATTGATGTGTCATTTCATCAAATCCTTTAATTAAAAAAAAAAAAAAAGAAATTGTAAATTGAACCAAAGTGGTAATTGAAACATGCATGCAATTTTATTCGAACAAATTACAAATCAACTCCCAAAGATATTGATTAATTAAAGAGATATTCCATCCGGTTTTGAAACGTACGTTTAGTTTTTTATATGAAAATATGCCTTCGTTTGAGCCCAATTTTTAGGTCAAAATATATTTTGAAATAGTATTTTGTTGAAAAATATGTGGTTAAAAAATAATAAAATGTTTTTAATTTTAAGTGTAATATTATTTTATATAAGAATGCGTGGTTGAAAAAATGAGGATCCGTTTGATTTGTGTTTCAATTTTTAATTCATTTTCTATTTTATTTTTTAAGGGTTCGTTTTAAGATTTCTAAAAATGCATTTGGCTTGTCATTTTGAAAAACTCTTTCTCAAAAGAGAAAACTAGAAAACTGTTTGGTATAAAGTTTCGAAAAGTTGTTTTATGTCATTTTATTCAATGAAATTTGATATTTGATTATTCAGTTAAAATATATCAATTATATATTAATATATTATCACGTAGTATTTCATTTTAAAGTTGATGAATTTCAGAATATTTTTTCTCGCTACAAAGTAACTAAAAATAAATAATAAATTGAGTTTAAAATATATGAAATAAAAATTAATAAAGTGAACTGATAATATATTTATCCGTGTTCAATTAAATATTTATTTTTTCGAATTTTTATGTAACTAATAAGTAAGAGCTCGATCTATTTTTATTTATTACTTATTATTTTTTATCATTTTATTTTCAGAAGCTTTTATAATTTTAATTTATAATGTTTGAATTTATTTTTCTTATTTTTTTTTTTAATTTGTAATGGTTAGAATTTTATATTTATATTTATATTTTTTCATTTTTAAAATTTTATTTAAACGCTTGTTTTTCATGTTTTGAGTTTTATGTTATAACTTATAAGTTTATCTTTGTTTTCAAAAAATATATTTTCAAAAATATCAAACCAAATATGTTTTTAGTGTTTTACAAAACTGAAAACTGAAAACAACTTGAAAAAATCAAACCAAACGCACCCCGAGTTTTAAAAAAAATGAGGGTAAACATAGGCTATGCATTTCGACTTTCTACCATTTTACTTCATATCATGTTTAAACTTTTACTGAGGACACGTCTTTGTAATTTGGCCCCTGTTCGACAATCATTTTAATCTTATTTTTTTAAAACTCATTTTCAATCACAAATTCTCACAAATATTTTGTACGTAAATTTAAAACTTTTTTCTACTTTTTAACCACGCATTCTCCAAAAAGACACTATTCTATAACTCGTTTTTCCCAAAAAAATCGTTTTAGTGATTGTCAAACAGGGACTTAATGATTTAAGCTTGCTTCTCCAAAAGGTTTTGAATGTGTGTTGTGGTGGACCCAGCACAAAAGTTCAGCCCGGGCGGGTGTTAACCATTGACCGTCGACAATCAGTGATCGTAAGAAGTAGATCGTTTATTAATATTTAATTAAATAATATTAAAAATTATTCAATATATATATAAACACACTAAAACGTTAAAAATATATATATATATATATATATATATATATATATATATATATATATATATATATATATATATATATATATGAAACATGTCTGAACTTTCGTTTCGGTTGAAAAAATCGTTCCATAATCTACAACTGTAAAATGTCATTGTTTATTTTTCAATTGCAATTGATTAAAAAAATATATATGAAACATGTCTGAACTTTCGTTTCGGTTGAAAAAATCGTTTCATAATCTACAATTGCAAAATGTCATTATTTATTTTTCAATTGCAATTGATTAAAAAAGCAGAGTCTAAAACGTTGAAAAAAATTAAAAAATAATATATATATATATATATATATATATATATATATATATATATGTATAATATATATATATATATATATATATATATATATATATATATATTATTGCAAAATGTTTGAACTTTCGTTTCGGTTGAAAAAATCGTTCCATAATCTACAATTGCAAAATGTCATTGTTTATTTTTCAATTGCAATTGATTAAAAAAGTAGAGTACACATTGTTGAATCGTAATTCTCAAATCACAACTTAATGACTCATTAATGATAACTTAAAATTCATAATTCAAACAATAGTGCAACATAAATTATTTACCCCAAATCACAAATTCACAAATAAGTGAAATCACAATTCTCATTTTAAATTTGTAATGCCAATTCGCCAAATTAATTCATGATTCATACAACATAAATCATGATTTCAGTCCATTAAGGATAGTCATAACTCATAAATAAAAAATAACATATATATAAAAAAAAGGGAACAATACATAAATAAGGTATTTAAGTATCACCATTTCAAAATTAAGGTTTGAAGTTTTAAATTTCAAAAATCAGGTTTTCATTAAAATTTATTTATAATTTAATTATGAAATAATAATTATTAAATTAATTTATTATTAATATTTAATTCTACTATAAAATAATTAATCCACCCCCATCTCCACCACTCTCACAACTCCGGAGATATTTCGGCGACCTTTCCGGTCACCACTATTCTCCGGTGACCTTTCCGACGACATTTCCGGTGACTGATCCGATTCCGGCGAATATGTTGAGGTCACATATCTATACAATTTGGTCACAATTCAAAATTTTTTAGGTCACAATTCAAAATTTTCATAGGTCACAATTTGTTCATTGGTCACAACTTAAAAATTTAAAAGTCACAATTTTTTTATTGGTCACAAATCACAAAATTTGTAAGTCACAATACTTATTTACGGTCACAAACATCCCATTAATTGAACATATATTATATTTTAGGTCACAATTTATCAAATTATTAGTCACAAATTAATAATTTCTAGGTCACAAAGCATTTATTGGTCACCGTTTATCTACTTCATTGGTCACATATTGTTTACTAGTCACAACATAACCAAATTCTTGGTCACAAACAACCTAATCATTTGTAACCACCCCCGAATCATTTGTGACCACCACTTCGCCACGACCACCACCGCCAACACGATCACAGAAAATAAAAAAAAAACAGAAATTATAGAACCGCGACACCCCGATCCAACACCCCACCACGGCACCGTTCACACTTCGCATCGAAGCAGCCACCACAGTCCCAACCAGATCACGGCGGTGCAACAAACTGACCACCAAAGCAAAACTCACCCAACCACTGGACTAGATCGCAACTGCACCCCACACTCCATCGTCACTGCACCCCCGTCACAACACCACCACAACCGTCGACACAGTAACAACAAAAAACCACCATAGCAGCCGACCCATCGCCGCTGCAGCCAGACAATATAAAACCCCCCAACAGCACCACAACCACCACAAAACCACCACTACCACCAACATAAGCACCACCGTCTCCACCACAAATCCACCATATCCGCCACATTCAAACCCAAACACAGATATCAATTCTAAAAAATCCACCATATCCGCCACCCAACCACCACCACCACCACCACCACCACAGCCCCCATCCACCACCAATTGAAAACACGCCCAAAAACCACATCAAATTGTGGAGCTGCAGATCCCAGCCATGGCGGCGACCACAGTCACACGAGCAACGACGACGGGCGGATAAATAGCAGATCTGAAACCATGGTCGTTGTGCACTAGATCGTGACATACCAACCAAGCCAGTAACGTCATCCATTGATTAATCTATGCCATCGCCCAGCGACCCCGTCTAGGGCTTTAGTTCAGGCGCACAATCATCGATGCTGCGCTTGGCGGCTCTATGAACGTCGCCTCGGAAGTGGCTGGTGAGAGGAGTGAACGGGAGAGAGAGAGGTGGGTGCAGCCGGTTTGAGGGAGAAGAGAGGTGGTGGTTGGTTGGAATGGCGAGAGGGAGAGAGAGAGAAGGATGGGGAGGGGGCAAATGAAAAAATTAGGGTTTGATTTTGTATAGGATTGATTTAAGTAAAAAATAATTTAAAAATTATTAATTAAAACCTGATTTATGTATTATTAAAGTTGATTCTGTATTTTTGAAAATGGTAACTTAAAAACCTTTGTGGGTGTAATTTCCTCTAAAAAAAAAGTAGAATCAGAAACAGTAAAAAAAGGGAAGTTTCAGCCCAAGGCAAAATGCCCAATTAAAAAAAAAAAGGGAAGTTAAAAGGCTTTCAGCCCATTGAGCCCAATATAGGCAAAAGCCCAATTAAAAAAAAAAAAAAAGGAGGAGGAGGAGGAACAGTTAAGAGAAACATTAAAAGGAAGAGTGTCAGTGACAGGAATCGAACCCCATTCGTCTCGTAGGGAAAGTAAGCACTCAACCATTTGAGTTACCTAGCTTATCCTATAGTATTTGTGCACTAACATTTATATATATTTAATATAAAATCTTGCTTTAATCTTTTTTCTCGATGGATCCAACATGGGCGGTCTTCCCGGCTCGTCGGGTGCTGGATCCGCCCCGAATGTGTACCTTCTGTAGTTTTAAATTTAGTTAGTGCAATACATAAAATGTTCATTTTGAGAATATATATATATAAAAGAAGTGCCAGCATTGTCTTCCCATTGGTGACTGAAATATCAATGATGATTCTCGACAACATCTCTAGACGACGTTATTGTTCGTCATCACTGATGAAAATGTGTTGAAAGTCACTGTTGGACATATATTGGTTTTTATCTGAATTACTAATACTCATACGATCAACGATTATTGTCGACTTCTTGTCGTGACAAAAGCTTTGTCAATGATTTTGATAACAAGCTAACAATATTATAGTCGGTAGTTTCTTATAATATTGTATCATTATCATTGACATACAACAGGTGATCATCGATGAAACTTTTGTTAGTGATTATTCGTTCCATTATTTTTAATTTTTTTTTTTTCAAAAAGGCTCATTTAAGATTTTGTCCAAAACCCCCCAAATTGCTTAGGCCGCCTTTGAATTCATGTCTCCCTTATATCACGATCGATCTTCTTGTTGTAGCACATAACATAACAAGAAGCAAACTTTAATCTTAATAAATTTAAATTAATTATAAGAATTGAAATTATATATTTTTAAACTTATAGATGAATCAAATTATTTGTTGTAACGCTGAGCATTTATATTTGCACTATATCTCCTCCTAATATGTTGTCGAAGATGGTAACACTCTTCAACGTAACTAACTTAATATTAGACGGGCTCTTAGGGCATCAAGCTTCTTCCTGCAAACATAAGCTTAATATTACAAAATCTTTAAGAAGGTCCTAATCGGGTAGGCTCGTTTGTTGTGGCAACACAATTCGGTACCTAACAGAAATACAAATTTCCAATCAAATCACGTATAGCACTTCTTGTGAAAGAAAATAGAACGAACTATTTAAATGCATGTTTGCGTGGGAAGTTACCCCTCCTATGACGATGTTCGAGATCATCATCACGTGGCAGCCAACTAGCAAATCAATGAGACCCGCTACCGGCAGAGTATTCATAGAGGGCTTTCTAATGGAAAAAATCAGCTCTATATTACAATCCTATTTGACCGAGATGAGGCCTTATATGAGGTATCCAAGGTAATACATACTTCCGTCGAGGTGTAATGAAGAAGCCGACCCTCCAAGACCTAGGCAAGGTGTTGCGCATGCTGTAAGGAAGGAATTCAAGACAATTAGCCTTTTAATGGGAAGCATCTCCCACCCCCACCTCTTCCAAGATATCTTTTGTACAAGATCTTATTATTGATTGATGTGACATCTCTGCAGTAAGCGCCTAAATTGGTCAAATTATCAGCATACTTTTGAGATGTCAAACCTAGACTCTAAGGTGTTTTTTACAAAACATTAAATGCCAATCAATCTATGATTAATGGATTGATGTCTAAGAAGAGACACCTCAACCATTAAGATGAGGCCATGTGTCTCTTGATCAATAGTCAATATTTCACATCTTCTACTAAAAAGGCTCACACTTATTGTCGTTTGAAGATAATGCAATTTTGTACACTCAACTACAACATTACTCACTCTCATATCACATATTGATACACTACCTTCGGTGCCCAAACACCTAAGTGGCTTATGTCTCAAGGACATCCCACACCTAATACACTATTATCATTGATTGACTTGATCGCTGGAGTATTCGCGACCACCTTCCCTACCATCGAAGAAGACCACGTGCAACTAATGATTTGTTCAAGTGTGTAGAAGCAATGCTACATGGTCTTTATTATCTTAATCCTAGATGGGACTTAGCTGGGAGAAAGAGGTTTAGCAATGGCCACTAGTGGCCCAGACGAAGATGCCCCAAATTGGCCAATTTCCCTACTTTTCTTCAGAGGTGGGCCCTTCTTCACCTCTTGCTCGTCGTTGTTCGCTCTGATTTTGTATGCCGCAAAGGTGACCTTCAGTTTCTTCTTCTTAATATAGCAAATTGGGCTTAGAGGTCTTTTCCTCAAAAAGTTGTCTGCGAAAAATGCTAAGTGTTAGCACCTATAACAAAACATATAAATGAAGCGATTCGGTTCAGAATTTACCTTAAGAAGCCATCAGATCGTTTTTTACAAAGTGGATGTTTTTCCTTATCAACTCGAAGTAACTCCTCTCCTTATGCATAAACTCATAAATAATGAAAATAGTATCCTAGTCCTTAGTGGAGATCTCACATCGAGGCAGTCAATCTACAAAAAGATCACGAAGTGGTTAAGCATGGAAATCAAAACATTAGGAAAGAGTCGACAACACTTCAAATTACTCACTAGCCGATGAATAGCTGGTTGGGACCGTTAGAGGCGCTAGAGGTCATCCTCAATGTATCCAATCGTCCTGATGCCCAGAACCATGACCCCTTCCATCCTTTTATGGAGGTCAATAGGTCGATTAAGAATGGAGAATGAGCCCTACAAGAGGTCACATAATACCACCCTTTACTTTATCGCCTCCCTAGTGTCCTTAGGAATGTAGAGGGAGTGGAAGACGGAGAAATGCATATTTAATTCGTATGCAGCCTCGCGCTAGAACATTAATGACCCAACCATTTGACTCTACAAGTTGGGTTGCGTTGGGTCGAAGCTAGGCCATACGACCTCAACATGAGACGAAAAAGGGGTACAGAGGCAATCTAAATCCTAATTTCAACAGAGTATCACTCACATCCATACACCACAGCCTAGGGTAACATGCATGCTCGTGAAGCTCTGGCACAATACGGCCTACATTATCAAGAATTCTATAATCTTCCCTAAATGTTTAAAGTTCGGCAGAGGTTATGGTGTAAGGATAACTAGAAGTCTCCATTGCGCGGATGTGTCGACCAGACTCTTAAGCCTCTTCCATATGTTTTTTTTCCTCACATTATCCCTTAAAAAATTCTTTAGAAGGAAGAGTTATTGGTTCCCTAAGTGTAGAGGCCACTATGGCCAGCCTACCATCTCGTTGAACCACTTGCAGAAGTCCCAAATATGGTTTTTCTTTACAAAAAGAGGAAAGGATGGAGAAAATGATGAAATTTGGAGCATTTACCTAAGAATAGGGCTTTGCTAGGAAGTTACTTTGTCGAAAATGATGAATGTTGTCGAAAATTGCAAGTAAATCGCTAGAGAAAGCAAATTTATAGAGTAAAGTGCTTTATTGAGTTTTCGCAAAATAAAAAGTTTGTAAAATGAACAAGTATGCCTTTTATAGGTAGAGGTAACGAACCTTAGCCATTGGATCAAATCAAGATTTATCTTGGCCATCCATTCATCAATCATCCGAGCCGTAAGATGAAATGTCAAACATGATTTTGGTTACAGATAAGGCAATGCACCCCAAATGAGCATACATCCACGTGACCTCGAACCAACATTCATGTGTGTAACCATTAGCAATAATGACCTAGGTGACGCGCGTCTTGGAAGTGGGTGATGCCTCAACTACTTTTCTTGGAAATAAACAACATTTCAAATCACTGGCACAAAACTTAAAAATGTCTAGTTAGCTCAGAGGCTCATATGCTCCAACGTTCGAATTTTCGCACCACCTCGCCTCTACATCACAACTTTTATCGAGCTACTATCTTTCAAAATTTCGCCCTCAAAAGAGGACCTCGCATATGCATCATAATTTTCTTGAAGATACCATCTTTTAGAGTCTCGTCGTAAAGTAAGGGCCTCGTCTCTGCATAGTTTGCATAAGCTACCACACAAGGTATCAAATTCACTTCTACACTTCAAATTTCACGCATTATATAAATATCCATGCCTGAATTTGGGGGACTATTGTGTAGTGTTCAAATGCACAATTACCTAGTGAAAAGAAGGTGAAATACTCCATGCCAATGCATCATCTCGACAACGAATTCTCTTTCAACCTTACATTGAAAAGTCCACGCACTACATGAATATTTATATATGGACTTGATGGACTATTGTTATAAATCCACTGACATGGCTCCAGATCACCACCACAAATAGCTAGCTAGTAAGACAACCAGGTCGCTTTCTACATCACAATCCTACCTGGTCAAGCTGAGGCCTTATATAAGGTAGTCGAGGTAATGCATCACTTCCGCCGAGGTGTCATGAAGAGGTCGACTCTCTTGGCCTAGGCGGGCATCACACAAGCTGCAGGGAAGAAATTTAAGGCAATTGGTTTCCTCATTGATGGGAAGCATCTCCCACCTCACCTTTTACAAGAGATATTTTGTACAAAATCTTCCTACGGTTGATTGATATGACATCTCTGCAACATACGCCTAAAAGTCAGATTGTAAGTCTACTTTTCAAATGTAAGATCTAGACACAAGGGTGTCCACTTTTCAGAAAACATTAACAGCCTGTTTGTTCCCCATTTTGCCTTTATTTTTAGAAAAAAAAGAGCCGTTAGTGGGCCCCAAATAGCATGACAGGTTTGACTTTCATCTCACAATAATTTTGGCTTGTGTGCCAAACAGTCATAAAATACATTCCCATTTTTGGCCAAAATGGTTACCAAACAGGGGCTAAATGTCAATCAACTTATAATTGATGAATTGATGCCTAGGAGGAGAACCTCAATTCTCAAGATGAGGCCACATTTCTCTTGATCCAATGGTCAGTATTTCACCTATTCAACTATAAATGCTCACACTTAGTGTTATTTGAAGGTAATGCAATTTTGTACACTCAACTATAACGTTGCTCGCTCTAGTTTCATATATCGATGTACTACTCCCGATGTCCGAACACCTAACTGGCTCATGTCTTAAGCATGTCACACACCTAATACACTATAATCAATGAATAACTTGACCGTCGGAGTGCTTGTGGCCGCCTCTCCAACCACCGGAGAAAACCACACGCAACTAGCGATTTGTCCGGCGTACAAGAGCAAGGCTACGTGAGTTGAGTCGGAATTTGTTGATCACATTACCCCTATAAAAATCTGGGTCAACATGGGACATGGCAACAAAAACCAGGACATAGACCCTCACAATATCCACAAATTCTTTCTGCCTTTTATTTTCATTGATAAAATCTGTTTATACTTTGACTATTAAGAGTTAAAAATCCAAAGCAAGTGGAATGGAAACTGAATTATGAAATTGAAAAGCCGACACTAGAATCCCTGGGATATAAACTTGCATTTTCTAAAGTAGATTTTTGGGCCCAATTTATTTGTAAACTTGCATTTTCAAAAGAAACAGTTTCTAGAGATTGAACAAAATCTTTTCACAGTCGAATGACAATTTTGGGTACTGAACAATATCTTTCATTATCTCTTTTTCTGCGAAACCTAGTTGGAGAATGACAGTGAAATAGAATAAAAATTAGTAATTTATATAAAAAATTCAAATATTAATAGTTTTTAACTTGACCTACGTATTTATTATTCAACATTACAACATGTTTAGGAGTCCAAACCATGTGAATAATTAATGAATGTCGATGAAAGTAGACGATACATGTGAGAATACTATAAGATTCATGTACAATGCATCCAAACCATCAAATATTTCCATAATGTCTGGGTTCAACGCGGTGGGGTCCTAAATCATGTCGCGTATTCTTCATTTACTTTCAAATTTTTTGTTTCGTGTCATTATCGATTTTAATAGTATTGAATTAGATGTTTTGCTTAATTCACAAACAAAAAAAAAATCTAGAATCACAACTACATGAGCAAAGTATTACGGTTTAAAATGGACCCGCATGACAAAACCTTCTAAAGACGGAAAGCAATAGAAAGAGAACATTTTTATCGAATTTCATCCATTAAGATGGTGACATGTTTCATGATATGCTTCGTGTCCAAATGGCAGTTATTGTAGAAAATGTATCGATTTTTCTTGTTAGTAAATGAGAATGAGGAATAAGAAAATGAAGAAGTGAAGTGGACAAAATAATGAAATAATGTAGTTTTGTTATGTCCCAAAATGACAAATAATTATGTAATTTGCACATGTTTTTTTTGTTTTTTTCTTAGATTTTTACTTCTAAAAATTAATCTATTAGATTTTTCCAAGATACTCGTGAATATGGTATGCTAAATGTGTGTAAGTAGATCGACTTTAACTTCATTTTCTTCAAAAATATAATTTATTACATTTTTTTAAAGATACTTGCGATACAATATAAATTAGACGCCTATAATAGATCAATATTAACTTCATTTTCTTTGTTAGTATCAAGATTTGCCTTCTACAGTCTCAACAAATAACAAATAAAGCAAAATGGATAGTGTGATTCATTATTTCACCTCATTTGAGAAATGACGTTTCAGCCATACTTAATTGTAATATGCACCTTAGTTATTGCGCTTTGATTTGTGTCTACCCCGCTATATTATAAATATCGTTAGTTATTTATTCATCTCTTTTGGGGTTTTCCCCTCTCCTTTCCCATTGTTTGGTTGGTCGAGTCCACCAATTTTAATACAAAGAAGAAATCTAAAATGAGTTGCACAAAATTCAGAAAATAATACAAGTAACTTTCTATTCAATACTCGTTATATGGACACTTTCCTATTCTGCAATAATTTCGAGGTTATTTTTTCAACATACAGTGCATGTGAGCCAGCGATATTGTGAACTACCCATTTGATAATGGCTTGATCGATCAATTTTGAAGAAATATTTGCATTCTAAGACGGTGCTCCAAGCTCTTCTTTGTTAGAAATAATTCAAAGTTCGTCGATTTATGCATTTGGACTTAAATAGCTAAATTCACTTCTTAACTCGGTTCACACTTACCCATTTAAAAGTCTTTTATAATATGTGTAGACTGTAGTATACTACGTCTATTTTTAATAGCTCGGGCAGTCAAAGACGTCATAAAAGAACAATGGTTGAGGTGATAGCGTATATGATATGAAATGTGACATAAATCATCATATCTTCAACCATTAACAGTAATCGGATGGTGCCTAGGGCTTGTTCACCCGATTGGATGAATCCCAATATCATGACATTGGTTGGATTGAGATAAATTGTGCCTAACTCGACTAACCCAATTGCAAAGAGGCTCGAACCATCTGTTTATGAACCTGAGTTGACCCACCCGAGTTTTGTGGCTGACGAAGCTTGCATTCTTCACTGCCCATCTCAACTATAATGGGCCCTACGATTTGAATGTATTACGTGGTAATTACACAAAATCATACTTTAAGTATTAAACTTTCTAAAATCAGATTGTAAGTTTAATATTTTCAAAATCAGATTTTTTATTTTAATTAATATTTTTATAAAATAAATATTTTTAATACCCTAATTCATTCCAAAAAAAAAAAAAATTTCATTTGCTTTCTCTCTCTACCCCTCCCTCTCCTCTCGTTCTCCTCCCTCTCCCTCCCATTTTGCTGTCGACGACGACGTTGCTGCGACGCCGGTAGCAGTGTCGCGACGCTGCTTTCGGCCCCCCAGCAGCGTCCGATACTGCTGCCCTATTTCGCAGTAGCATCGGTGAATCCAACGCCGCGATAGGTCTATCGCTGCAGTAGTCGGAGCTCCTCTCTTCTCGATTTTCTTTTTTCTCTTATATCGCTGTCTGGTGATTGTTGCAAATTTGGGGAATTTTTATGGGGGTGGTGGTGGTGGTAATGTAGTGGGTGATTGCATTTGTAGACGAAGGTGGAGGCGGTCGGTGGTTGTTGAAATAGGCGATTGTGGGTGTAGCCGTGTAGGATGCAGAGGTGTTTATTGGTTTTTTTGCCGTGGTTTTTCGTGATTTTTCAGTTTGTAAATGGTTGTGTTTTAGTGGTGGTGGTGGTGGAGGCAGTGACTGGTGGCAGTGGAGATAGAGGTGTTGTGCCGTAGCGATGGTTGTGGTGTATGTGACCAACTATTTAGATTAACTGTGACCTTAAAAATTGGACATTTTGTGATTAAAAATTAACATGTGACTAATAAATTTGAAAATATGTGATTAAACAAACAATCATGCGTTGTGACTTGTGACTTGGCTGTGACTTGATTTGTGACTTGTGACCTGGATTGTGACTCTTGACTTGTGATTTGTGACTTGTGACCTGGGTTGTGACCGTAAAAAAAAAAACATGTCAACCGTACAAAAAAATATAGCGGAGTTGTCGCCGGAATATTCGTCGGAGTTGGAACAACTGTCGGATCGGAGCAGTCGTCTGAAAAAATCGACGTCGGAACGGTCGTCGGAATCGGAGTAGTCACCGGAACGGTCATCGGAAAGTTCGCCGGAGTAGGGCGGTGATCGGAACGGTCGCCGGAGCGGTAGGGGTGGTGAAGATGGGATATGTTAATTATATTATATTAGAATTAAATATTTAATAATAAATTAATTTATTTCATAAATAAAAATTTAAAAATTTTTAATAAAAATCCGATTTTGAAAATTTCAAACTTGTTTTCTTATTTTTGAAATAGGCTAAACTTATTCTCTTAAATATGTAATCTTTCCATGTATTATTTCTAGCCCGTGAAAGCTCACTTGCAAACCATAGTGTCAAGCCCGGCTTGGCCCAACCATTAATAGGTAAACAGTTCTGCACTCAGGCTGTCTAAGAAGGTAAAAAGTATTTTTAAAGGGGAAAAATTGATAACTCCGAACATTAAAGTAGAAATAACAATCTTTTTACAAAATTGGAAAATTTCGATCATATAATAACTTAAAAAAATAAACATTTAGTGTTGTAAATGGTAAGTTTATTAGTGAATGTCAATTGTACTCATTCTGCCTTACAAATTATTATCATTGTATTCCTAATCCTGCCCAACAGATATAGGGTTTTGGTTCTCATTATAATACACACTAGTCTATCTGTTTCAAAAGAAATTTCAATTCATCTTCTTATTACTCATAAATTGATAGAAGGTAATGGGAGAATCAATATTTTGGTGGATATATAATCTGTAGCTGCGAAAGACAATGATTATTATGATTATTTTCATTCCATGTGAATGATTTTTTTTATTATTGGATAATGATTTTTTATTTACATGTCTACGTGAAAGAGTTAAAAAATTTTATGGTGTCCGAAATAATGACGTGCATCTTTGAATATAATAATGCTGTGCTGTGTGCATTTATACAGTTATTATGCCTACTTTTTATGTATCCATTATACGAATTCACGGTTTACTAATATCAATTCTATGGTTGAGTATTTCGTCAATTCATGGGTTTGTGTAGGCATAATGATTATTTCATTATATGCATAAATATTAGTTTGTCCCATTTGCATGTCTATATATGAAGTCAATTCACGTTCATGTTTGGAAGATTTTTTACTATTACATTTTTGGGAGTTAATATCCTAAATAGTCACCGAACTTTGTCAAAAGATTCCAGGAGGTCATCGAACTTCAAAACTTCCCTAATTAGTCACTGAACTTTGCAAAAAATTTATACGAGGTCACTGAACTTCAAAACTACCCTAAATAGTCACTGAACTTTGTTAAAACTTCCTAGAAGGTCACCGAACTTTGCAAATTGTGACCCCATATATCAATGATTTAGTGACTCCGTAGAAATTTTTTGCAAAGTTGAGTAGTCAATTAGAGTAGTTTTGGACAAGTTCAGTGACTATTTAGAATAGTTTCGAAGTTTAGTGACCTCCTAGGAATTTTTTGCAAAGTTCGGTGACTAATTAGGAAAGTTTTGAAATTTAGTGACCTCCTGAAAATTTTTAGCACAGTTTAGTAACAATTTAGGGTATTAACGCATTTTTGGTAATTAACTTTTCTATATAAATTCATATCACGTCTCTATAGTAATTAAATATTTTCAGATGTTTTCCATGAACTTTAAATTAATAATTTATCATATTTTTATTCCTGAAATAGTACAATATTATAATTAATATTGTAGAAGAATATTACTTGCTCCTAAAAAGCATAAATTATAATTTTTAATATTCCAGAAGAATATTGATATGTTGTTCTTGAAAAAGTAATAGTAAAATATAACGTGATCCCAAAGTAGCACAATTTTCTAAAAATATATTATTTTAAATTAGTGTTTATTTTTGAAGGAAAACACGTAATTTAAGTCTTGTTGATAATTGACTAATTGATGTTTAATTATATTCTTCGAAATTAATTGTATTTCTTTTTGCTTTATTGTGAAATTGCTCAAACGGTAAATGTCACAAAATTATATATGAATTGTCGAGATATTTGTTTAGTTGATAGTACAAATATGCAAACTATTTTTCAAGATAAAAAGTCTTTTCTGGACTTAAAATTTGCAGAAAATTATGTTGATACGATATCAAGTGTATCGAATATCGTTGAAAGCTCCGAAAAAGTTTGTATTATTTTATCAAATAATACAAAATTATATATTGACGAAGCAATTTATTATAGCAAATCCAAAAGAAATTTACTTAGTTTTAAAGATATTCGCTGTAATAGATATTATATTGAAACGATGTAAGAAAATGATGTTGAATATCTTTGCATAACTTTTTTTGTATCAGGCTAGAAGCAGATAAAAGAAAAATCCATGCACTCCCACTTGACATCTGTTATACGTTTATAAAAAAGGTCGAACCAAATATTATCACGAACCAAAAGTTCGTTTATCCAAAATGTTTTACACTTTAGCATGATCGATTTGGACATTCAGGAGTTATATGATGCGTCGACTAATAAACAACTCACAAAGACATCTTTTAAAAACCAAAAGATTCTTTTACATAATGATGACCTATGTGTAGCTTATTCGCAATGCAAGTTAGTCATTAGATTTTCGACTTCAAAAGTCAATATTGAATATTCAATTTTCTTGGAAATGATTCATGAAAATATATGTGGGCCAATACACCAATCAGAAGTTTCTTTTACATAGTGATTATCTACTAGATGATCACATATTTACCTACTTTCCATTAGGAATGTAGTTTTTGCTAGACTATTTGCTCAAATTATAAAATTACGAGCACAATTTTTCGATTACTTAGTCGAGACTATTTGTCTTGACAATGCTAGTGAATTTAAATCACAAGCATTCGATAATTATTGTACGTCGATTGTGATTGTTATTGAATATTTCGTTGTGCATGTCTATACATAAAATGGTTTAGCGGAGTCATTTATGAAACGTCTAAAACTTATTACTAGATCATTACTTGTGAAAATAAAATTTCCAACTTTTGTTTGGGGTTATGCCATATTGCATGTTGCATCATTGGTTCGTATCAAACCAACTGCATATTATCAATATTCACATTTGCAACTAGCATATGGTCATAAACTTAATATTTCTCACATGCAAGTTTTTGGTTGTGCTGTTTAAATCCTTATTTCACCCCCACAACAGACTAAAATGGGTTCCCAACGAAAACTTGATATTTATGCTGGTTTTGATTCACCATTTATTATTAGGTATCTTGAACCTTTAACGGATAATTTATTTACTACGCGTTTTGTAAATTGTCACTTTGATAAAATGACTTTTCCAACTTAGGGAGGGAAAAAACAACATCCCAATAAAAAAAGGTAAAATTTCTTGGAATAAAACAACTCTATTTCACTTTGATCCCTGTAGTAATCATTGTGAACAAGAAATTGAAAAAATCATTCAATTGCAAAGAGTTCCAAATCAATTATCAGATCTATTTATTTGCACAAGTAAATTGACAAAGTTATATAAACCAGCAGAGAATCTTCCAACAAAAATTGATATCCATGCAGGACAATTTGTTGTAGGAAATGAATCTCAAATATGCAAGAAGTGTGGTTGACCAATTGGTTCAAAAGACTATATCTCGAAAAAGAAAAATACAAGAGAAAAACCAACCAAAAATTTCAGAAGAAATAACATTAAAAAAGATTGATCAATTAAATATTGAAAATATAGTTCCTGAATAATCACAACTGTCCGAAAATAATGAGATTTCAATAAATTATATATTATTTCGTAAATTATGGGAACAAAATAATGTTGTTATAGCCTTTAACGTGACTCTTGATATTATACAAAATAAGGATCCTTAACCACATCATGTTAAAGACAGTCAACATAGAAATGATTGACCAAAGTGAAAAGAAGCCGTACAGGCGGAATTGAATTCCTTAGGAAAACAGAAATTGTTTGGACCTGTAGTTCGAGCACCTAAAAATGTAATTACTGTTAGTTTTTGTACGAAAAGAGATATGAAAATAATGAAATTACAAAATACAAAGCCCGACGCATCTTACAAAGATCGGGAATTGATTATGAGGGAACATATTCTCTCGTAATGGATACCATCACTTTCAGATTCTTAATTAGTTCGATTGTGTCACAAATGCCCGATATGCATCTTATGGATGTAGTGACTGCCTATTTGTATGGTTCACTCGATACTGACATATATATATGAAAGTCCCTGATGGACTTTAGTGCGAGAAACAAGTAATACATGCTCGAGAATCATGTTTTCAATTAAATTGAAAATATCGTTATATGGATTGAAACAATCCTGACGCATGTGGTATAATCGTCTTAACGAATATTTGTTGAAGGAAAACAAATATTAGATTTGCAATTGTGGTAGTTTATATTGATGATTTAAATTGAACTTGAACTTTTGAAGGGCTTAACAAAACTGTAAAATTATTTGAAAAATGAATTTGAGATGAAAGATTTGGAAAAAATCAAATTTTGTCACGGGTTGCAGATTGAATATTTCCCACAAGGATTATTTGTTCATCAATGTACATATACATGAAAAAATCTTAAAACGCTTTTATATGAATAATGCACATCCATTAGCATGACCTATGATTGTTCGATCTCTTGATGTGAAAAATGATCATTTTTGTCAACTTAAACATGGAGAAAATGTTCTTAGTCCTGACGTACCATATTTTAGCACAATTGGATCAATAACTTATCTTGCAAATTGTACTCAATCCGACATAGTTTTTTTATGTAAATCTTCTTGCAAGATATACTTCTACACCAACACAAAGATATTGAATGGTGTTAAACATATTTTTCGTTACCTAAAGGATACTATTGATTTGAGATTATTTTATTTTCAAAAGTCGGGATATGCTTTAGTGGGATATGTAGAGGCATGTTATTTCTCCTACCCACATAAAGTCAAATCACAAATAGAATACGTATTTTACACATTGAAGAACAACTATATCATGTAGATTTATGAAGTAATCATTGACACCAACATTCTCAAATCATTCTAAAATTATTGCAATCCATGAAGCAGACCAAGAATATGTATGATTGAGAAACATTACCCATCATATCCAAGCATCATGCAGATTAAGTTCGATAAAAGATAGTCCAACAATTTTGTATGAAGACAATGATGCTTGTATTGCACAACTCAAAGGAGGTTATATCAATGATGACATGATGAAACATATTTCTCCAAAATTATTTCATACACATGAGTTTCAGAAGAATGACGATATCGATATTCAACAAATTCGTTTAAGTGACAATATGGCTGATTTATTTTACAAAAGCACTGTCAACATCTACATTCAAGAAATTCGTTCATAAGATTGGAATGCGTCAACTCAAAGGTTTTCAGTGATCAACATCTTAGGGAGTAGCTGTACTCTTTTTCATTTGCTTAGCTTTTATCCCATTGTGTTTTACTAGTAAGGTTTTAATGAGGCGGTATTTATCTTTAATACTCCAAAATAATTGTACCATTTTTCTTTCGTTTGATTTTTTGTCTCATTGGATTTTTATCAAATAAGGTTTTGATGAGGCGGATATTTTGTAATATATTATTCAAGGGGAAGTGTTGTAAATGATAAGTTTATTAGTGAATGACAATTGTACCCCTACAACCTTAGAAATTATTAACATTGTATCATAATCCTAGCCTATAAATATAGTGTTTTGGTTCTCATTTGAATACACAGTAGTCTATTGATTTTTATTATCTCTTCTCTTCTTCTTTTTTCACAACATCTAGGACGTTATGTTGTGTAACCGATTTGGTAATGCTCCTTAATTAAATGACTCTTATTATAATATTTCGGTTAATATGCTAAATGCTTTCTCTCACATACAATATAATTCCTCATTCTAGCAAATTAGTTATTTTGTCTACGAACTACACGTTGGTTGACTAACGAAAATAGTAGTCTGCAAAATTGGGCTAGCCATTGAATCACATTTACAGAATGATGAAGATATGTTGCGATCTCTATTGTGTTGTATTGGAGTTCTCTCGACCGTGTGACCTATGAACGTTTTAGATTGTTGATTTGTAAATAACTAAATGTTTATTGTGAACATTTATTCAATTAGTGTAAAACGTTTAATATTGTAGCATACCGTACCCTTATTATTATTATTATTTTTTTTTTTTTTACCTCAAATGTATTGTTTTTCTTAAATTTATCATTTTGATACAAAGAAAAAGGGCAATTGATCTGGTATCATCTAGAATTGTAGAAGCTCTTATGTGGAATGCGACATTGAATGGAAATTTAACTGGAAAAAAATGTTACTCTTGTCCCTTCTATATTATAACATTTCTACGAGGAAGGAAATCTCTCTTTAAATCGAAAAATAAAACAAAAGGTTTAATTTAACATAAATTTAGGGACTAATGATTAAAAAATTAAATAAGAAATTCTTTTTAATGAATTAAATCACTTATATGGCCTAATTAATTTTTTTTTTTAAAGTTCTCTTATTTTCTCAAAATCAAAAGTTAAATACATGGTTTTGCCTATTTTTCCATTATAAAGTCCAATTCTCATGCTCTACCTCGAACATCCTCAATGCATTCTATAAATTGCATCTAGGTGCCATACAAATTGAAGAGTAATGCTATTTATATTGAATTATGCTATTTAACATCACTGATATTACAACATTGATCGATGTGACACTAAATGTTATTAAATGAGAGACACAATTAAATGAGTACATAATTTTACCTTTTAATTGATCATATTACATAGTTTCACGTATACTAGTGTTGTAGTACTGGTGGTACTAGATAAAGATCTCCACGTGATATGGGATTGAATGATAAGATCAACAATACAAGTCTCATATCAACTCTTAACTGGTTTGATCATTTAATTCCTCATTACCTGCCACTTTACATAAAGATAATCTCTAGTAGAGATAATAGCATATTCAATATCGAAAGACTTCTAGTCTATGTAGAAATAAAAACAAAATCACATCTAAAAAAAATCTACATAGAAAATATAAATTTTGCTAGGCCAGTATGTCTAACAGAGTTTTTGAATTTCGACGAAGCTTGAAAAAAATTATATTTTTTTACCAAATCAACTTAATAGAGTCCTTATCATACTACATTAGATATGATTTTTCTAAATATTATCTATTTTGCATAGGTGACATTTCTTTTAGCAATTCACATAAACATTGGAATGTCCCAAAAATGTGGTGGTAAAGTCACTTTTTTTATTCAATCTCAATTTTGTGTTCATACTATGCAACTGTAATTTAGTATTTATACTATGCAGTCGTAATTTGGTGTTCACACTCTGTAATCACAATTTGGTGGTCACACTGTACAGTTGTAATTCGATATTCACGTTTTGCAATGTTCACACTACTTTTTACTCCTATATATAGCACATAGAACCATTTACTTGTGGTATCCCATTCTTGAAATAAAACGAGAGAGATGTTTCTCCTAAATACTTAGTATTTTCTTTGTTTAAATGAGCGTATTTACTCTTATTATAAAAGAGATGTTATTGTTATTGTACTCTTCTTATAGTCAAGAGAAGTGATCCTTGTGCTATAGTGATATCTTTTTACAGTTTGTCTATGATATTTTTTCAACAATTTTACTTTATTTTTCTCAGTTCTACTTTAGTTGCATTTTTGTGCTTCAGAACACAACCTCCTAACAGTTCCAAAACTATTGTCCCATTGTTTTTGTTTACATTTCTAGATGAGGCTCTCATGAGGCAGCTCGAATGGATCTAGAAAGTATGAGGTCGTCCCGTGTCATGGCTCGAGTTTAGTGTGCCGAACTTAAATCGTGTCAACCATTTTTACACCCATATCATGTCTATAATTTGCATGTGATATCAATGGATTTCAAGACATTGTTTATAGGGGTGGGCGCGGGTTGGTTCCGTTTGGTTTTTTTCGGTTCCAAAAATTTTCGAGTATTTAGTAAATGGAACCGTCGATTCCAAATATAATTTTGGAACTGTTCGGGTTCGGTTCTGTTCGGTTCCGTACTATAATTAAATTTTTTGACATTTAAAATAATATTACATAAATACACCTGAAAGTAGATACTAATATTAATAACAAAAAGTAGATATAAATACCAAATTCAATCTTAACTTTTACAAATTAACGTAATCTAATTTAATAATATATAAATAATAAGTTGTCAAATACAAATACGAAAAAGTAAATATTACTAATAAAATTTCGCTAATTCATATCAATAATTCATTTGCTTCAAACATTCAAGTGTACATAAAAATGAAATATAAATTAGAAGTAATAAAGATAAAATATTTTAAAATATTGATAATACTTACCAATTATTTAATGTAATAATCAGTTGCTTGACTTTCCATACTAACTATTAAGAGATTATACAAGAAAAAATTGAAAATAACATAACTAACAAACATAAATAAACTCTAAATTGTTCAACTAATAAGATTTAATAAGAAAAAAATTATTAATTTATTTAGAAAATAAAAGAAATTGATTTATTCAATATTAAAAAAAAAAAATTCGGTTCTTATTCGATTATTCGATTTTGGGTCTAGAACCGAGAACCACACCAAACCATTCGGTTTTCGATTCGGATACCCGTTCGGGTATTTCATTTAAAAAAACCCGCTCGATTCGGTTCCGGTTCGATTCGGTTCGGTTCGGACATTTTGCCCAACCCTAATTGTTTATCGATGTCATCCTAGAGTTTATTTGGATGTTCATCTATGTTTATAAACAAGCCATATTCAGAATTTTGAGCCATTGTTCAAGCAAGTATTATCGAAATTAATAACCTTGATAGAAGTTTAGAGTACTACATTTTGAACCACAAGCAGTCAAGCATTAAACTTTATGGCTTTAAACATTTAGGGCCGTTCTCTTTGCATTTCAGTTTTGCGTTTTGAGTTTTGAATTTATTTTGTGTTTTGTGTTTTGGGTGTCTGTTTTGAAATTGCTGAAAATGCGTTCTTTTTGTCATTCTGAAAAACTGTTTCTCAAAACATAAAAATAGAAAACGCGTTTACTTTGAAATTTTGAGAATAATTTTTCTTATAAAATTTTATTCAAGAAATCTGGTTATTCAATAAATTTTGATAGTTTAATATTAACATAGTATTAAATAATATATAAATTTTGAAGTAGGTGAATCTTGAAATATTTTTTTTTGGATATAAAAAACACAATCTAAATTAAATTTGACAAGATCTTATTTTTGTCCTTGTACATAACTTGTGACAAGAATTAACTAGCATTAAATTACAACCAAACCTAATCAAGTTGCAAAAAAGAAGAGTCTATTCAACTCAAACTCGTCCCTATAGCCTTCCTTGTGACGCCGTTCTTGTCAAGCTGAAAGAGAGTCTATTCCACATAACGCATTTATAGAAATGTCTTACGATAATAACAAAAAAGTCGATAAAAGTTAAAAGTTAAAAATATTATAATTATGATATTTTCGTTCCTACATCAGCTATTTGTGGTTATAGTACGTTCAACTAACACAATTTTGATTGTCTAAACACGATCTCTAATTAAATATATGTAAATTTTATGATTTACCATCCTAAGCAAGAATGTGAATCAACGATGGTAAGGAATCTAATACTGAATTTGCTATTACAACTTTGCAATACATTAATCAAATCCCAACTAGTTTACTCATGAAATAACAGAGAAAGTTGCCTTTCAAATTCAGTAGCAGCATCTTCAGAATTCTCGTCTACAGAAAGCCGATAGAAACAAGATCGACCAAAAAAACTAATAAAGAAGACAGGATTCTCGTCTTTACTTGAACAAACTTTTGGACAATGGCAGCAGCATGCTACAGTAGAGGCACTTGAAGCACTTGCTGAATGGAAGCACCAGTTAAAACTAATGACTCATCTGGCTGATCCCACTTTCTCTTTTTTCTCTTAATGTTGCAACTCTGGCATATTATATCCAAGAGGCGAGATACCAAAACCATAACCCCTAACAAAACAATCATGTCAAGGGGGAAATCAATGGGGGAAGAAAAAATATCAGATTAGACAAGAAGAAGAAAATCGATATAAGACATAATTAAAATCAATTAATGGATTACCATGAGTGCTGATGCCACTAAGTGAGCTATCAACTTCTGTCAATATGAAATCCTGGTGGGTATGCACCATGTCCAATAGCCCAATCATGCAGTCAACAGAAAATTTTTATTTCAGGTACATAACCTGTAATGTAATAGACATCATTATTGTTGTCCTGATGAAAATACAAAGAGATGTGCAAAATCTGTCAAATATATGTGCTTCTTTTGTCAAACTATAAACAGATTAAATCCTTTCAAGGAGTCAATGAAAGAAAAAAAATATGAATATGCTATTATCAGTAACAAGAATTAATGGAGATGTATTAATTATGTGGGATCAAAGTCTCAACTTATCGAATGTATAGTGCAACTTCTGTTTATTAATCAACAAGAAACAGAACAATCTGTCCTTAAAGCTAGATAATTGCCCTGTACTCAAATGCTTGAATCATTATAATCTGAAAACTAAATCCTAGCTGAAATGCCATTGCTAAGGTCTTGAACCTTCACAGACAAATGCGAGTCCACTATTTATAAATCGATGGAAGCCTTTTTATGCAAATAATATGTTCAGTCCTAGGACAGTAACTGCCCAGCCATCTTTTATTTTAAAACAAGCAATGCAATACGAAACTAACACATTGTTATGCCTAATAGGCTAATACCATGTTCAACATCACCTTTGAAAATCCTATAAAAATCAATATTTCCTCACTTAATTGCTCAGTGGTTAAGCAGAGCCCCACGAAGCAATCCCACATACTTTCTAGCCCTAAAAGTTTGGCCCATCTAATGTATGTATAATGTATATATGACTGAGCCGCTTAAACCAGAATTCTGAATTCTATTGAATAATGGACACGGCTTATTAAAATATGCACATGTGTGCATTGATTAATTAAGCTACACTTGCGGAGAAAGATTGGACTAGAAAGTTGCCTTTCAAGCATACGCTACACTTGGCAGCCTTGCATCAAGCTATTTTCTTTTCTTCACATACAATTTCTAGAGAAATCCTGCCTAATCATTGTGTGAAGACAACAAGGAGCAAAAATGTAGTATAATTACTTTAAGTGGTTCCCTAAGCATATCTTATGCTACAAACTACAAGCATTTTTCATCAGAAAACTACTCCGTGCATCAATGACACAGTTTTGATGCACTCATGTCAATATCTTTTCTTTGATATGCAAAATTTCCATCTTAAAAAATCCTTAGATGATCACATGTTAAACAAATTATTCTCAATCAAGATAGTGATGAAATCTAGTATCCTGCAGTAACCAATGAAATCACATAATTATACTTGAAGAAGCCAGAAACATGAAGAACCCAGCAAATCGAAACATATCAAACGAACCCAACAAAAATTTGAAGAAAAAACAAGAAATCGAAGAACATAAATTACAATTAAAAAAAGAAAAAATGAAACTTGAATAGTATATAGTCTATCTATTTGTAGTTTCAAGGTCAGAACTCTATGGCCACAGATTTGGCATCACTAAGTATATTCATATATTATCAAATTGCTTCAACCCTTTCCTTGTTTTGTTTCATTTTTATCTTTCCGTCCCCCAATCACTTTTCCAGACTCTAACTCCAAGAATTTTTAGAAAAGAATTCGCTGATCAATAACTAAAACTAGAATTCTCATGACCTATTTCTTGACAACCCTTTTAACACATTTAGACCATGAAAGGAAAAAGAAAGAAAAAAACTGGAAATTGGAAAAGGGGGAAAAATAAAGGCAAGAAACCAAGACATACAGGCACAGGTAAACAAACCCAAACAATTACTACTATCAACACACACAAGCTCTTCTCCATAGAGACGAAAGAAAAAAAACAGAGAATCGAGGACTGTACCTTAGAAAGAGTTGAGGGATCTTTCTGGGTTGTGGTTACGTGAGATTGGAAATGGAAAATCAGTGGAAGGTTTGGATTGTGGGTACCTGAGATCTGAAATGGAAAATGAGCCGAGACGGGAGAGAGAGGATAAGGCTGAAGTTGTTTCCCGTGTTTTTTGAAAATACCGTGTTTTGGCTTCAAAACGACCAAAACGTGATTTTGGTCGTTTTGTGTTTCCAGTGCAAATTTTTTTTCCGTTTTCAAAATCATGTTTTCGAAAATAGAAAAGAGAACGCGTTTTCACTGTTTTGAAAAATCGAAAACAGAAAATGGCTTGAAAACGGTAAAGAGAACAGTGCCTTAGATTGTGCAAAACAAAATTGGTGCCAACTTTGCAATGTTACGTGTAACATAATAATGCCTTCAAAAATGAAATACAGATGTTAGAATCAATTATAGATTATAAACAAATTATTTCTTCATTTTTACAAAAAAAAGAGCCGTTAGTTTTGAAATTTGCCCACCATTTTTGACTAATTGTCTCACATGTGGGTCCCACTCCCTTCTCCAATGTAACTTTCTTTCTACTATGGGATAAAATAATATGCCTCAAACAGGAGCTATAATTTATTCATATTCCGTTGGTTGCGATGCATGGTTGATAATCTCCCATAGATTGTGCAAATCTTTTATAGTACATTTCGATACTCAAATTTAAAATAACTATCTATGTGTAATTAACCTTTTTCTTACTACTTATTTTGCTTCATGGAGACTTTGAAAATATTAATACAATAATGTACACGTTCAATTTTGACAAAGTTTTTTAAAACATTGTATCAAATTTTAATAAAAGTTGTGGATCTCATAATATATAATTAAAATTAATTGTTAATTTTGATATCAACATTTTAAACTTTCTCAAACAAGCACGTAATCATTTTAGTGAAATATACACATGGAAAATTAGTCTAATTCATCTTACAAAATATATCATGGCATCATGCGTGTGGGAACTTATACAAGTTGAATGACATGCAAAAGCTGGAAGCTCCAACCTGCGAAATTTTGGCTCATGTACCTTGATTTCCATACATCTTCTTGGAACTAGATGACTATGCACAATAATTACCTCAACGTCAAATAAGCGTTTGATCCAGAACTTTATTTCCACTTTCTACGTTGTAATGAATATTATAGCAAAACAAGGTTTGTTGTCTCTCCCTCGAAGAGCTTCTGGCCTCACCTAGGAGTGTTAAATGAACTCAGTCGAGATCGGCCCACCATGCGAGCATGCTCATGCTCGGCACACAAATCGACGAGCTCGTGAGCCAAATCGTGCGAACCAAAAAGGACCTCGCACGAGAAACTCGCTTCTCGTCTTGCTAGTGAAACGAACGACTCGACCATGTTAATTAATATCCCTAGCCTTACCCCTCAATAACCCATCGCGTCTTTACATGAATGAGATGAGAAGCCCTTGAGGGAGAGTAAACAACCATTGCTTTGAAAAGCTTCTTCTTTTTCCATGGTTTTTAGACTTCGCTTGATGGAAAGAATTGGATTACACCCCCACTTTATATAGTTCTTTGAAAATGAATTTTAAAAAATATATGGCCATATTAGTGGGTTCTCCATATCTTTGGCACTTGCCATTATTTCCAATATCAAATCTTAAAAATCAACTTAGTACGGAGTATATTTGATATAACATGATTAAAGAATATAAAACGCATCCAAATTCATTTTTAAATATTGACAAATTTGTACATTAATTTATTTTTTTCCTTCTTTTTTTAATATTGTACAATACTATAGTGTTCATTTTATTAAATAAGTCATTTATTATTCTTATGATCGTTATGTGAGGGAATTACATTAAGAAAAAGTTCCAAGTGTTACTATTTTTTTATAGCATGTTTAGTATTGTATATGAAATGGGACCTATATGTACAGAAATTTGACCCCTTAGACACATTGACAAGGCAATGATTCTTGATTAACAAAGAATAAAGCAACTTTTAATCCTTAAGGCATCTTTAGTACTGCCCTTGTGCAACGTGAAACATAACTCTTTTTGATTGATACATATTTGACATTCTTCTATTATTGTTTTCCACTTCACCCTTTTAAATATCTACATATTCGGTTGAATGATTGATACATATTTGACATTCTTCTATTGTTGTTTTCCACTTCACCCTTTTAAATATCTACATATGCGGTTGAACGTCCATTGCACGTTATTCTAAAATATTTTATAAGTACTGTAAAATAATATTTGATAGCAATTTATTGAGGAATTTGATGAGTTTCACACCGAGTTCTTTTATACTCTTTTGTAACAAAACACATGCACACGACTACTCGAGACTGGATAATTTTAGACCACGCGTCTAAAAAAGGGTTGGGAAAGGGTAACCCTCATGGGCCACCTTAAATTTGGTCCATGCGGCGTGATTTACACATGCTATCCAAATTAATGTTTTTCTTTTTATTTTTTATTTAAAATTAATATCTTAGGACTCGTTTGGTATGACATTTACTTTTACTTTACGTAGAAGAGTTTTTTTTGAGAAAGTTATCTTAATTTTTATTTGAAAACTAATTTTTAAAAGAACCTCAAATTTCGAAAGTAAAGCTACATCAGATTAGCTTTCTCTAAAAATTCTTTTAACTTAAAGAAACATTTTCATAAAATTAGTCAAACAAATCAAAAGCAACTTTTGTGTCTTAAAACCTCATTTTGACATTTTAAAAGATAAGCCAAACGACCCTTAGTACATTTTACTTAAGCTCGATAATTAATGAGATTTTCAGCAAATTCGATAATTGCCTGTGCATATTCGAGTTTTGCATAACTTGAGATTTGCTCAGCTAACTCATAGATGTTTGCGACATTCGATATTTATCAAGCGAAACTCGTCATTTCTGTAAAGTCCCAATAATTCTATGAAATTAAATTATTTGTTTTTATATCCTATATACTTATATCTTGGGAAGTTGAAGGACTAAAGCTAAATATGTTTTAAATTTTTTGGGTTAAGTATATTAGATTTTTGATAGAGCAGGTTTTATATATTTATTTTGTGCTCGTTGGATATCCACCTCGTATTTAATCATGCATATTAGGCTAGAGAAAAAAAGTTAATTCGAATAAGTGAAGCCCAAGTTATTGAGGTTGAGATATTTTACCTTTAAATTGTATTTTACTGAGGTTAATTATTATTTTAAAATTTCCTTTCCAGTCACGTGAAGTATGTAGCTTTTTTCGACGCTTAACAGTCAATGATTTGGATGAGATGTACTAAAATTATGCAATAAAAAATAAAAGCTCAAGCTTCAAGTATATGTCAATTTAGAAAGAAAATCAAATAATAAGAATGAAGGAGATATAACATTGAATTTCACAATACAAAAAAAGAGCGAAATCCTAGTCCAAATAAAAGATGTCTCGTGATGAAGCTTGAATTTTGAAGGATCTGCAAGTTCCATAATGTTATCACTTTGAGAAGCTTTTCTCCATTAATAAGAAATAGAAAATTAGATGTCGATTTAGAATAAGTAAAGAGAGTAATAGTATTACCATTTGAGAACTCACAATGATGCGACGAGGTTTCCTGCTCTTATTGTTTCCAGACTCAAATCTACGAAACATAGTTTGATCAAATTATACACAAAGAGATATTGTTTGGAAGAACAGAATTTAAATTGCAAAAATGATTAAACGATTCTGTATTATTTTCATTTTTTCAAGTGCTATAGTAACAGCACTATAACCTTTCATGCTAATGAAAAGAACTTCTTAGCCTCATTAGGACCATAACGAGTAGTCATCGATGCTAACATCCTTAGAACAGAAGGCTAGGCTTTTTTCCTAAATATATTTGGAGTACATGAATCCTTTAGCACTCCTCCTTCAGATCATTGCAAAAGAAAAGGAAAAAAAAAAAAATGGCATATTCATCCCCACCTCCACCCGACCCACACCTAGTTCATCCCGCTGCACCCCCACCCGAACCTCGCACCACTGTCCCCTTAGAATATATCATGGCAAGTCACTGACTTCCTGCCAAGAATTGACCCGATCATTTTCTCTGGTTTTTGTAGAAACAAAAAATATTAAATATAGGTTGCTGATTAATCTATTGAATTTGTGAGCTAAAATAAAGAGAAAAAGAAGTAGTTGTGCGGTGCATAATAAAACATATAGTATTATCATTATCATTTTGTTTTGGTCCTTTTCTTGGATCATTGTGAGTAGAGAAAAAAGCTGTAATCTTTTCTTTTCCTTATTTTCCTTTTTCTATTTTTCTGTTTGTTTCACCAATATTACTTATGTTTATACATATTAACCCCTCAAACTATATGTCATGCAAATTACTATGGACCCCATAAGTGGCGACCCAAATATCAAGAAAAATTAGTTAGGGACCAAGTGGCAACTTATTAATGTTGTGGACTTCCGGTGCCTATTTCCCTGAAAGGTAACTGCATTCTGATTTAAAGGTTCTCTAATCCATGCTTAATTCACTTTCTACCTTAGCCATCATGTGCTTGCTTGGGAAGTCATTAAACTATAATCTAAACTGATCAAACATACTTTTTATCCACACATTTCATAGTACCCACAATTACGACCACTTAATCCATGCATTCCGTAAGACTCACCGCTTATAATCTCTTAAATTTTAATTTAATCACTTCTCAAACACGCACATAGAATATATCCAAAGAAACATAACCTAATAGACCATCTGATTGAATCTACCTGCTTGATCAATAATTCTTCTACAATCATGACCTGAAGTAAAAACTACATTTCTAAGAGCTGAATGATAAACGGCATGCTTATTTTCAAATATTGAGGAAACAATCAGGACAACTGAAATTATTTTCAATCTCTTAATTTTTATTACATAAATATAATAGAACATGTCTAGAAATAAATCGAACTTTCTGTATTGCACTTCAATGTTTAACAATGAACTCAAATAGCTCATACCTTGGTGCTTGGGAAGATGCATGTGATGTGAAGTCGATAGAGGTCCTGTGGCTGCTTGAGAATACCCTGATGCACTCTGAATGGTGTCCAAAATAAAGTCTCGACCTTTAAATCATGTATTACAGCATTGCAGATGATAGACATATTCTAACGAGAGCTTGAAAGGGTCCAATGTCATAATATGAAAATAGAACTACTATTATATTTTTAATATTCCCACGAAATAATTTAATTAAGATACATAATGTAGCCATTATCATTACCTTATTGGTCTGAATTAATGAACCCGGGAAAAATGTCAAATGCCGAGACATTAATGAAGGCAATAGAAAATTGTAGAACTACCAGCTTCAATATCGAGAGACGGAGACTACTTTTCTGTTCAATCCATCAAATTCAATTTACAAAACTTCAATGAATGGAAATTAAACTCTCTTCCAGCTAGGGTTTGCCTGTGAGCATTTAAAGAATAAATGATCCATAAATATGATGTATGTATAAACAGGAAAAAAACACAGGATTGAAATGATATAAATGATTAAAATGAAATATGTACGAGTACCTTGTGATGCTATAAAATTAAGATGCTTGGGGGTGTAGAAAATACTCATTAAAACAAAGGTCAACTGTAAGCTTTCATTTGTATGTACTCATTCTGTCTGATGAAACTGTTTCTATTGGATATCGCAAAACAAAACATTCTATGAACTTGAGTATATAAATGTTGGGCAGTTGGGCCTATTGGGAAAAAAATTATGTTAGATGAAAGTAGTACTTATAAATATAAAATTAAATAAAATCGAGATATAATTATTATGATAAATAGTATTTGAATGTTTACCCATTATTTGCACGAGATAAATAAGGTATAATTTCAAATGTCATCTTTTTGTCTCTTTATTTTCTGAGATTTGGTCTGTTGGATGAAAATGTTGGAGAGTATAATAATACATGGATATAATTAAATGCCATGCTTGCATTGTTGACCTATGGTTGATCACGACCTTAATATTTTGATTATAACAAATAAGTCCATCTTGTTTACTAACAAATTGAATTGAGTGTTTAAGCTTTCAAAGTTATAAAGATTATTATTCACACTCAAATGAAGTACATGTGAAGTTTAAATGAGCATTCAAGACAAATCATTCGAGACAATAGTGATTTGCATACGACAATCAAATTGGAACTTAACAGAATTGCAAATCAAGATACAAGTCAAAGAGAGGCTCGAAGGATCAAGAACATTGAAGATAGAGTTATTTATCGAACCTAATTTTTATATGTAAATGTATAACTCGTCAAATTTAACAAGTACATAAAGCTCAAATATTTCTCATTAATTCATCACTTGCATAAATTGTTTTGACATGAAAATAATTTTTAAATGAACATTTGTAATATATCAAAAATCTTGAAAAATTATTTTCAAATGTCTCTCAAAATATCACACTTCAACTTTCAATCAAAAAGTTATACTCCGATTTTCAATCCCATATTGGGACAGATTTTTGACATGAAAGATGATCAAATATGAAGATGATTTCTGAAGAAAAGTTGTAGCCATTTGAGTTAGCTTTCCAATCCATTTTGAATCACCTTAATCGAATATCGAGAGATAAAGATATGATTAAAATACTAAAAGCTGTCCTGTTGATCCGAACGTCCGGATGGATGAACCCGACGTCCAGTTCATCCCCAACGGTCATTTTTTTGACCGTTCTGACTGCAACAACTAGTTGGTCGTCCGGATAAGTTCCGGACATTCGGATGATCGTCCGGTTGGGCAGAATGTTGGACAGTCTGACTACTATAAATACCAACTCACTTGCCATTCATTTTAACACTTATTAGAAATATTTTGAGAGAGTTCTTGGTTGAAAATCTATTGAGCATACATTGATTTATCTTTCACTTCATCTATTACAAGAATTTCTTGATTGATCCAAACTTGGTTTATCTATTTCATCAAGAAATCAACTTTGCAAGAAAACTTTCGAACTCATCTATTTTCTATCTTGATAAAGGTTTTCTTTGCCAATAAATCTCTTTTTATACTTAACTTGTTATTATTTGTTAAGAGAGATTAATTGGTTGAAAACTTTAATATTTTGAGCCAAACTATTTCATTATCGTTTATTCATCAAAGTTTTCCAACATAACACTCGAGCTTTATCATTTGTTACCTATTGAAGTGTTTGCCTTCTTCTATTCTTGTTCTCAACTTTAAATTGATTATTCATTAAGAAGAGAAGATTTCAATTGTAAAATTCATTTTGAATTGTGGGTCATATTGAGGTCCCGCAAACCTCAATAGCGTGGGTCATATTGAGGTCCCGTAAAGCTCAATAGAGTGGGTCGTGTTGAGATCCTGGAAAGCACAACATAGCTCAACATTGTAAATGATCGGTACTCCTTGTTGTAAGTTACCAGTATAGTAAAATTGGCCTTACTCGTGGCGGAGAGCTTAGTAACGGGGGACGTAGATCATCGCATTGGATCGAAACTCCATATATCGTTTGCACTTTCTATCCCTTTTACTTATCACTTTTATATTTGTGCTTATTATTTGAATTAATCTATTTAGTATTTACTTGGTTGAATTTGGATTAATTCTTTGAACAAGTTTTAAAAACCAATTCACCCCCCTCTTGGTTAGTTATTCTTGGGCTAACATGCATGTGTTTTTATTTTATCTTCTGTATGGCTATGATTGTTGCAATCATATACCTAGAATCTCCATTCAGGAAAATTAACAAGAAAAAGATACCAATTGTTTTGTGGATATGAACTTGGAATTAATAAGTAGTTGCAGTACACCAGCATTTGGGAGGTCGCTAGTCATGTATCTTTCTAAACGAGAGGTGTCTACATCACTGGTATTTCTTCGTTGTTCATTTACCATCTGCATGTGATGAGCAACACAATCTCTGTGAAATTCGAAGTCCATAATGCATGTTCTTTAGAGAGGAGGGTACAACTATTATTAATCAACTGTCTAAGTAAGCGTAATTCCAGGTCAATATGCGATACAATAGATAAGTGTAAATTAGATATATTGAATAAAGAAAAGAATATATGACTATGAATAAATTGTACTAGACTAACTGCAATATTAATATCTGTTGTTGGGTCCAATAAACTTTTCAATACATCTCTTCTGTATCAATTAATGTTCCCAATTCCCAATATGTACCATACAATATAAATAAACTTGTTAGGAAATAAATGATATGGAAATTATAATATTAAAGTCATCATGATAAAGTTTGAATTTGTTACCCATATGGATGTTTTGCTATCCAATCTCTGATTGTGTGGTATTTCTCCATAAGGTAATCTTCTAAAAGATAACTTGGAACTTGTATCTTTTTGCCCTTACCCCTTTTTCTTTGGAATGAAACTTGTGTTACATTTTGAATACGTTGAAATTGTTGAGAAGTTGAGGTATGTTGTGGTTCTGCTGTATCAGTCGCATTTTTATGAAGATGAATATCTTCGTGGAAGGAAGCTATAGTAGCTTCCATATTTGATTGCCAATCAGACATTTTATTCAGCATGTTGATATTTAGTTCTTCAATATAAGATTTCACCGAAGTTACACTGGTATGTACGTAGTGTTGCATGTCAAATTGCATAGTTTGGTAGAATTCTTGTTGTGAATGTTGTTGTTGGTCAAAGAAATGTTGATAGTAGTCTTATTGCCACTTTTGTTGTTGTTCAAATAACTCCTTCTGATTTTGGAGAATTGCTTCATAGTGGATTTCTTGTTTTCTGCACATATCTGACACTATATTTCCCTATATTTATTCATCATTTCTTCCATTTCCTCCCTAGTTACATAGTTAGTATTGATGGAAGCATAACTTGGACCAGGTTCAACTTAAGCATGGACTGTTGGAGCATCAGGATCAATTGGGAAGTTGTTAGAGTCATCTTCGGCTTTTGGAATTGCTTGTGTCGTATTGTTTATTTCTCCATTCACAATACGATCTAATATGTTATGAGGATTATCTTGGGACAATGAAAGAGTTGTGTACTAGAGTGTCCGTGATTCTTTTTCTGTAGGTTCTAACAATGAAAGCACTTGGATCTGTAATTATAATTGTAATAAAATAGGGAAATGCTTTCTTTTGAATTTTTGTTCAAAATGTATGATTGAATATATAATGTAGGATAAAAAATAAATATAACTGACTAATGAAATTACCTCTTGGGTAATTAAGAATTGTTGGACTATTTGTCATGACAATACTTTATTTGGTTTTCACTTATGCATTCTGGGGGCTTGTTCTGTTTTATACCTGCGTTGTCCAAATTTTCTCCCAATTTGTGGAAATGCTTCATATATCCAATACTGGAAAATGAATAAATAAATATTGGACATACGAGATATTTATTTATAAATAAAAGAAGCAAAAAATAAAAAATATAGGAGGAAAGTAACTAGAATACATGCAGATATCCATTTAATGAGTATTTACATTCTGCTTGGTTATTTCTTGCATCTTTTTATTCGTTCTAATTGTGAATGTTGCAATGAGTTCAACAAAGTATAATATTCTTTACGACCCCATGGATACTGAAGGAAATCTTCAAGATGTTCCACCATGTCTAGAGTTCTATAGTCAATATCCCTCTCAGTAGATTTTAAAATACATTCCACTAACATCACCAGTCCAAGTTTGAATTTATCTTGTTGATGTTCGCATAGATGAAATGTTTCAGAAAGCATGCGCATAGTGATTCTTTTTCTACCATTAAAGTACTGGTTTCGAAGCCTATCATTGTTAGCGTTTAGAGTTATAGTAATGTCATGACAAGGTAAGCCCATAATGAGACAAAATTCTTGCATACCAAAACGGGCTAAATAATCATCCAATTTTACCCATACTTCATTGTTTTTCCCTGAATTGACAAATCTCATAATGAATTGATGAACTAATTTATTGCTAAATTGTTGTTCTTCTTCTTCTCTATGAACAAATCCATACAAAAATGCATGGAAATTAGTGCACATTAAGGATGATTGATTATCAGCACTGAGAAGTTGTATGAAATCTTTAATGTACTAATGATTTGGGTATTGAGTAATTGTAGCAGAAAACCAATGACAAGTACGTTAATTTAAGAAAATTGATTAAACCTTAAATCTCATGTTTTTGAAATAACTGAAATGACAAGTACGTTAATAACGTTCAAATACGTAAATTTCAAAAGTAAATAACTTCATCCATTAAATCGTTGCCACCACTGCCTATCAAACCCAACCGTCTCCAAAATCTGCAAATGTTGTTAAAATAACGGAATGAGTATTTCAAATAAATACTCAGTAGACTCATCGCCAATAATTAATTTAAAAAATAATTGAACACGTAGTCATGCAATTTATACCGTGACATCATCATCATCATCATCATAGGCTCATTCTCTTTAAAAATCACAGGCTCTTTAAAATCGTAAGGTGTGGGTAGTCTCGTCTCATGCTTTTAAGCACATAAGTTATGCATAACATCAACATATTATCTCATAAGAGATAGCTTCGTCTCATCTCATGCGTTAAAGCATATAAATCATGCCAAACATAATCACATCATTTATCAGATAGGAGATATTCTCGTCTTATGCATTAAAGCATATAAATCACATAAAGTCACATAATACATGCAATTATAATTTAAACTAATTAATGGGGGCGAGTCTACCTCAAATTATCTCGAGTCACGTAAAAAGTAGAGCGGAGAGTAATCTCAATCTCCTAATCGTTCATACGTTTCGTATAGCCAAAATAAAAAATAAATTTTAAATTAGTATTCCGAAAATTTAAAGTTTTAAGGTGATAAAATAAAGTTTAGAGAACTAATTGGATATATGTTACAACTGAAATTTGGCAAGTCTAAGGACTAAAAATAAGATTTTCAAAATAGTGGGCTAATTGTGAGAAACAAGAACCCCAAGGATTGATTTACTAATTACTGAAACATTGGGACTGAAATAAATAACTTAAAATGATATAAATAAAGTTTAGGGGTTTAATTGAAAATTTGTGAAACTGAAATTAAAAAGTTTAAGGACTGGAATTAAAATTTTCTAAATTATAGGACTAACTGAGAGAAAACAGGAACTCCAGGGGCTGCTCTATTTCTAACTGAAAATTTGGGACTAAAATGAGAAACTTCAAAACTCGGGGGCTTAATAGGTAATTTTTAAAATAAAAAAAATACAAAATAACTCTCACACTCTCTCTCACATTTCGAAACCAGAAAGGAGAGAGAGAGAGAGAGAGCGATGGGAAGGGGTGATGCCCTTTCCTCCGTTTTCGCCACCGGCCGAACGGTTGATGGCAGCGCCACCGTCGCGTCGGTGGCCGAACGGTCCGTGTCCTTTGGGTTTCTTGGTTGAAATCAAGCTGAAAATGGGTGAAGAAGTGAGGTAAGTTTATGGGTATTGGCTTTTCTTGGTTTTTGTGGTTGTTTGATGTGGATTTTGGGTTGAAAATGGCGGCGGTTTGGTGTTGATTGGGGTGAAGTGTGGCGGTCGATTGTGGTGGAGAAGTGGCTGTTCGTGTGGCGGTTTTGTGGCTGGTGGTTTGAAGTTGGGTTTTTAGCCAGTATTTTCAGTCAGTGATGGTGAAACTCGATGGGCTGCAGCGTCGATTTTGGGTGGTGGATTGTAGCTTGTGTGGTGTTAGAAATTGTTGATGGTTTGCAGTTCTTGAGTTTCCGGTTGATGCTAGAAATCGATGTTCTAGCATCAATAGTGAATTCACTGTAAAATGGATTAAGGAACAATTTTGGGGAAGATGAAATTTCCTTACCAAATTTGGTTGGCTGCATGCGTGTGAGGAGATGGAGGAAATGAGAGTTCTATGAATAGTAAATTTTAGGGCAAAAGATCCTAGGTGTTAAATGGGCCAAGAATTTGGACCGCAAGAATTTCCCTAATTGGGTTTAAGTGAATTGGCCTAAAATAATCGAGGTTTGGACTAACATAATAGGACTTTAAATAATTATAAAAATCTAGTACTTAAAATTATTAAAATTTGGATTTAAAAATAATAAGGAATTTGATATTTTAAAATATTCGGAATTGGACTCGATGGATTTAAATTGGTTTTACAACGGCTAGACGAACACGTTTTTTTTTTTTTAAAATTTGGGGCTAAAACTTAGCGACACGTTTTTCAATAAAAACAAAATTTTATATTATTTAAAATTTCTCGATCGCTACAACCTTACACCCTTAAAATAATTTCTTCCTTGAAATTTAACTTGATCTACAATATCTGGATACTTAGCCAGAATCTCGTCCTCTCTTTTCCAGTACTAGACTTTGATCACAAGAATCTCTTTGTTTCTTAAGACATGGACATTTCTATTCACAATGCACATAGGTGTCTCCTCAAAAGACATATTTCTCTGAATTGGAATGGTCTGAAAATTTACCACATGACTTGGGCCGTGGATATATTTCCTCAATAAAGAAACGTGAAAAACATTGTGTACGGCCGAGAGCTCGGGTGGTAACGTCAAACGATAAGCCACGTTACCTACTTTCTCTAAGATCTCGAATGGTCCGATAAAAAGAGGTCTTAGCTTTCCTCTCTTGCCAAAACGGATAGTACCTTTCATAGGAGCTACTTTCAAGAACACTTTCTCTCCAATCTCAAACTCCAAGTCTTTTCTCATTTGATCGGCATAGCTTTTCTGTCTATTTTGGACGGCTTTGATCCGTAATCTGATCTTCTCAATAGCCTCAACTGTCCTCTCAATCAATTCTAGACCCAAAATTCTTCTCTTACCTACTTCATCCCAATAGACTGGTGATCGATAACATTGCCCATATAGTGTCTCATATGGTGCCATACCAATAGTAGCCTGAAAACTGTTACTGTAGGCAAACTCTACTTATGGAAGATGAGTCTTCCAACTACTACTTAAGTCTAGTACAGAAGCTCTAAGCATATCTTCCAGTGTCTGAATAGTGCGTTCAGACTGCCCATCTGTCTGGGGATGGTAAGCTGTACTAAAATTTAATTTAGTACTCATTGCAACATGTAGACCCTTCCAAAATCTCGAAGTAAACCTCGAATCTCTATCTGAGACAATGGAAGCTGGTACTCCATGAAGTTGAACAATTTCTCTAACATACAATTGGGCTAATTGATCCATGTTGAGAGTCATTCTGATTGGTAGAAAATGAGCTGACTTCGTAAATCGGTCTACAATAACCCAAATAGCGTCATGACCCTTTACTGATTTTGGTAATCCTGTCACAAAATCCATAGAAATTTTCTCCCATTTTCATTCTGGTATATCTAAGGGATTTAACAACCCTGATGGTCTTTGATGTTCAGCCTTGACCTGCGACACGTCATGCATCGAAAGACAAACCTTGCAATGCAACCCTTCATATTTCTCCACCAAAAAGTATTGCCTAAATCACGATACATCTTTATCCCTCGTTGGTGACATGCATATGGTGCTGAATGAGCTTCTGTCAAAATCTCATTCATGATATTTCATCATTCGGTACACAGAGACACCCTCTGAATATAAGCGCTTTGTCAGAGGCAATCTAGAAACCTATTCTCTTGCCAGTTCCAACTTCAGATCTGATCTTTTCCAAGAATTTATCTCCGGCTTGAGCTGTTACAATCCGACCTCTCAAGTCTGGTTTAACGGTCAGATTTGCCAATCTATTAGATCCTTGGACTGATAGGGCTCGCACTTCGATTTTAAATTTTGAAAATCTCGAATCAATTGATCTTGCATTGTTCCCAAAGCTGATAACTGTCCAGTGTTCGTTCTGCTCAAAGCGTCTGCAACCTTATTTGCTTTATTCGGGTGGTAGAGAATGGTGCAGTCATAATCTTTTACCAGCTCTAGCCATCGTCGTTGTCTCATGTTTAGTTCATTCTGAGTGAAGAAATACTTGAGATTCTTGTGATCGGTGTAGATCTCATATTTACTCCCATACAGATAGTGTCGCCAAGTCTTAAGAGCTTGCGCAACAGCTACGAGCTCTAAATCATGTGTCGGGTAATTCTTTTCATGTGGCTTCAACTGTCTTGATGCATATGCTATCACTTTGCCATTCTGCATCAATATACAACCTAAACCATGTTTGGATGCGTCGCTATAAATAATGAAACCATCAGACCCTTCTGGTATAGTCAGCACTGGTGCTGAGACAAGTCTATTCTTAAGTTCCTGAAAGCTTTGTTCACACTGTTCTGTCCATTGAAACTTAACTCCTTTCCTGGTCAACTGAGTCATAGGACCTGCGATTTTAGAGAAACCCTCTATGAATCGCCGATAATATCCAACTAATCCAAGAAAGCTTCTCACATCTCCAACATTAGCAGGTGTTGGTCAATTCATTACAGTTTCAACTTTAGAAGGATCAACCTCGATGCCTTTAGCTATAATAATGTGACCCAAGAAACCTATTCTCTCAAGCCAAAATTCATATTTCTTGAATTTGGCGTACAACTTTTCTGCTCTCAGCGTTTCCAACACAATCCTAAAATGTTCTTCATGTTGTGCAGAATTTCTAGAGTATATCAGTATGTCATTGATAAAAACAACAACGAATTTATCAAGATACTGATGGAAAACTCTGCTCATCAATTCTATAAATATTGCACGTGCGTTCGTGAGGCTGGAAGGCATTACTATGAACTCATAATGCCCATATCGTGTCCTGAACGCTGTCTTTAGTACGCCAGCTGGTATAACCTTTAGCTGATGGTAACCAGATCTCAAATCAATCTTTGAGAAGATAGCTGTACTTTCAACGGATTGAATAAGTCATCGATCTTGGGAAGGGGATACTTATTCTTTATCGTCAACTTGTTAAGTTCTCGATAGTCGATGCACATCCTCATGCTTTCATCGTTCTTCTTTACAAACAGAACATGTGCTCCACATGGAGATACACTTGGCCTGATGAAACCCTTCTCTAGCAATTCTTCTAACTGCACCTTCAGTTCTTGCAACTCTTTCGGCGCCACATGGTACGGAGCCTTAGAAACAGGGGCAGCTCCTGGTACTAAATCAATGGAAAATCCCACTTGCCTATTCGGCGGAGTACCGGTTAGATCATATGGAAAGACATCACTGTACTCACGTACTACTGGCATGGAATCCAAAGTGATCTCCTCTGCGGTTTTGTCTTGAAGACTAACTAAATAGTCATGCCAATTGTCCTTGGCTAATAGCTCATAAAACCTAAATACTTCTTCACGATCCTTGTGAAAAATAATCTCTTTCTCGTGGCACATAATTGCGGCATGGTTGGTGCTGAGCCAATCCATACCCAGAATAATATCGAAATCTTTCATTCGGATAATATTCAAGTTTGCCTTCGAAACTTGACCATCAAAATCTATTTGTACTGCTTTGATTATCTTATTGGTATCGATAGTTCCTCCTGACGGTAAACTAACCTCGAGGGTACTACCAGTCTCTTCTCCTATTAAGTTCAGTCTTTCTAAACATGAATCATCTATAAATAAATGCATGGCTCCTGAGTCTATTAGAATATATACGGGGATACTAGAAATAGATCGTATACCTGTTATCATATTATCATGCTCAAAATGGGAAGGAAATACAGTATAGAGAATAGTTTAGACATGTACAAGAATACCAGAATAGCTAGTATACCTGCGATCACGTCAGAGTCCTCCACTGCATCCATATCAAATACTCTTACCTTTCCTTTTCTATTCTGGTCCGGGTTCCTCTTCTGATTGGAACCCTGGGAGGACGGAGCATGCCAATCCAATGCAAAGTGGCCCGGCTGGCCACACTTGTAGCAGACACCCTTTCCAAAAAGACACTCTCCTTTTTGCAACCTCTGGCACTTACGATACGGTGGAGTGAAATTGGTCATCTGTCTCCTTGTTGGTCCTGGATTCAGCCTATCGTTAAATGCTTGATTCCGGTTCTGATTCTGATTGCAATTTGGACCTTGCCACTTTCTCGTTCCCTAATACCTCTGCTCATTATGATTGCCTTGGTTCCCAACTTTCACACCAGCATAGGCTACTACTTGAGCCTTCTTTACTACCTTCCTGTAAATCGACAGCTCATGTGAACTGATAATCTACATAACATTAAAGTGTAGACCTCTCTCAAAATGCCGTGCCTTTTTGAACTCAGTCTCCACCAGATGTAGAGCATAACGTGACAGTTCCTCGAACTTCCTCTTATATTCAGTTATATCCATTTCACCCTATACCAAATGCAGAAACTCAGACTCCTTGTGATCTCTGAGGGCTTGTGGGAAAATTTATCCCTGGTCTCAGCCTTAAGTTCGTTCCAAGTCAGAGCTGCTAGTTGCTTTTTACTCTTCGTCCGTGATGCAGATTCCTACAAAAAACTAGCTCTTCCAACTAACATAAACTCTGCACAGACTACCTTCTTATCCTCGGCGCAAGATATGTACCTGAAGATCTTCTCGATAGCCTGGAGCCACTCTTCCACTGCCAATGGACCATCTTCGCCATCAAATGTAGGTGGGCGGTATCTCCTGAATTGTTCAATCACTGGTATTGTAGAGTTGACTGGCTGTGGAGCTTGTCTCATCTCTTTGCACTGTATTAAGTAATTCCCTGATGATGTCGGCTTGGGTTGATGGTGCCATAACCTTCATAAAATTTAAAAGTAGTTCGTAAAGGTTGAACTAAGTGTACCAACATCGAAGAAGATAACTCGAAAAAAATGAAAATTGGATTCCAAACATCATTTCATTTAAAGCTCAACTTTTTTTAATGAGGGTACACGAGTAGGAAGGCATGTATGCAAAACATTTTTTTTAATACAATAAAATGTCGAGCTTACTCTAATTTCTATCTCTCTACTGTTCTTCGGTTACACATGATTCAGCATCCGAGAATTCTCCTACCGCTGGATCAGCGTCTTCCTCTGGTTCTTCTTCTTCTGGGTCTTCTTCGGGTTCCTCTTTGGGAACTAACCCATCTCCTCGCCTAGGTTTGGGCTCGAGTATTGGCTCATGTTCTGGCTCCAATTCAGGTACAACCCCAAAGCGGTATTCAAAGTACATGAGCCAATATGCCACAAATCTCACGCAGAAGGTGTCATGCTCTATTTCCACATTAGGAGATACTAGAGCATATGCATATATGCTATGAGCTACCTCTGCATAGTCACTTCGAAAATTTGAGAGTAAGTGATGGATCTACTGGCGATTACAGGTCACGTAGCCATGCTGTATGGCCCGCTCACGTACGACATTCAGCTGCTCTACGTGTTGGGCAATTGTCCAATCAAGTTCAGGCCTGAAGCGATCATAATCTCTAATGGCTTGTTTTGCGTCACTGAGTACATTTCTACTAATGGGTGCCATGTCCTAAACCAATTATACAAAGTCCAATTGGCGGGGTTATTCATCTCTCTTAGTTAAAATTACGAGGACGTAAAAGTTAAAAAAAACTCTTTTAAAATATGCTCGAACTCTTATTTCTTTCTTTCTAATTTAGATACACTTCCTTTCCTTTCTTCTAAGTCTCATAAATCATTACAATAGGTACCCGAAATAAAATAATAATTAAACTTCAAAAACTTCTCTACCTTCGGAGTCGGCGGATCGAATGATGGCAGTGGCAACTTTCATTAATGATAGTTAAACAATGTAGAATGTCTCTTTGAAAATTTCTCTTTTTGAATATTTTGTCAGTCTACAGAAATGTAGACTGGCTCTGATACCAACCTATAACGCCCCAAGTTCTGTGAACCTGGAGTGCCACATCATTCTCATTTGTGTTGAATTAGCTAAAAAGATTCGCGGAAAATAAATAAATTTTAAACTTCACATTTATAATTGTAAAACCTCTTCGACAACAAAACTCATTTCATTAATTTAAAAAAGTTGATTAAACCTTAAATCTCATATTTTTGAAATAACTGAAATGACAAATACGTTAATAACGTTCAAATACGTAAATTTCAAAGGTAAATAACTTCATCCATTAAATTGTTACCATCACTGCACATCAAACCCGACCGTCTCCATTATCTACAAATGTCGTTAAAATAACAGAATGAGTATTTCAAAGAAATACTCAGTAGACTCATCGCCAATAATTAATTTACAGAATAATTGAACACGTAGTCATGCAATTTATACCGTGACATCATCGTCATCATAGGCTCATTCTCTTTAAAAATCATAGGCTCTTTAAAATCGTAGGGTGTGGGTAGTTTCGTCTCATGCATTTAAGCTCATAAGTTATGCATAACATCATCAAATTATCTCATAAGAGATAGTTTCATCTCATCTCATGCGTTAAAGCATATAAATCATGCCAAGCATAACCACATCATTTATCACATAGGAGCGCAATACATGCCATTATAATTTAAACTAATTAATGGGGGCGAGTCTACCTCAAATTATCTCGAGTCACATAAAAAGTGGAGCGGAGAGTTTTAAGGTGATAAAATAAAGTTTAAGGACCTAATTGGATATATGTTAAAAATGAAATTTGACAAGTCTAAGGACTAAAAATAAGATTTTTAAAATAGTGGGCTAATTGTGAGAAACAAGAACCCCATGGACTGATTTACTAATTACTGAAACTTTGGGACTGAAATAAATAACTTAAAATGATATAAATAAAGTTCAGGGGCTTAATTGGATATTTGTGAAACTGAAATTAAAAAGTTTAAGGACTGGAATTAAAATTTTCTAAATTATAGGACCGACTGAGGGAAAATAGGAACTCCGGGGGCTGCTCAATTTCTAACTGAAAATTTGGGACTAAAATGAGAAAGTTCAAAACTTGGGGACTTAAGGGGTAATTTCTAAAATAAAATAAAAAAATACAAAATAACTCTCTCTTACATTTCGAAACCAGGGAGGAGAGAGAGAGAGAGCGACGGGAAGAGGCGATTCGCCACCGGTCGAAAGGTCGATAGTAGTGCCACCGTCGCGTGGTGGCGCCGGTGCAGGGTGGAGGCAGCATGTGTGGTTTTTTTGGTGCACGGTTCGAAGGCAACCAAGTCGGAGGGTCGATTTCCTTTGAGTTTCTTGGTGGAAATCAAGCTGAAAATGGGTGGAGAAGTGGGGTAAGTTTATGAGTTTTGGCTTTTCTTGGTTTTTGTGGTTGCTTGATGTGGATTTAAGGTTGAAAATGGCGGCAGTTTGGTGTTGATTGGGGTGAAGTGTGGCGGTCGATTGGGGTGGAGGAGTGGCTGTTAGTGTGGCGGTGGTTTGAATTTGGGTTTTCAGCAGGGATTTTCAGTTAGTGATGGTGAAACTCAATGGGCTGCAGTGTCGTTTTTTGGTGGTGGATTGTAGCTTGTGTGGTGTTAGAAATTGTTGATGGTTTACAGTTCGTGAGTTTCCTGTTGATGCTAGAAATCGATGTTCTAGCATCAATAGTGAATTGACTGTAAAATGGATTGAGGAACAATTTTGGGGAAGATGAAATTTCCTTACCAAATTTGGTTGGTTGCGTGCGTGTGAGGAGAGGGAGGAAATGAGAGTTCTATGAATAGTAAATTTTAGAGCACAAGATCCTAGATGTTAAATGGGCTAAGAATTTGGGTCGTAAGAATTTCCCTAATTGGGTTTAAGTGAATTGGTCTAAAATAATCGAGATTTGGACTAACATAATAGGGCTATGTTTGGTACCAATTCTCATTTTCAACCACACATTTTTCAATAAAATAATATTTTCTATCACATCAATAATCTTATCTTCTTTTTCAACCACACTTTTCTCATCATATCACTATTCAAAATCAATTCTTCCCCCAAAAAATCCCTACCAAACACACACTAGGACTTTAAATAATTATAAAAATCTAGTACTTAAAATTATTAAAATTTGGATTTAAAAATAATAAGGAATTTGATATTTTAAAATATTCGGACTTGGACTAAATGGATTTAAATTGGTTTTACAACGGTTAGACGAACACGCTTTCCTTTTAAAATTTGGAGTTAAAATTTAGCGACAGGTTTTTCAATAAAAACAAAATTTTATATTATTTAAAATTTCTCGGTCGCTACATTGTTTAATAAACAGAATGATGTCCCGTTGTATTGATTCAACATGTAAACAAAGAATTGGATGGGAATGATCCACCATAATATGTCCTTATTTTTTCAATCTATCCTACTTCCTATAAAAGAGTGGATCCCAATTTCCACTGTTCATCTCATGTTGTCCAATTCACACTAATCCGGATTGGAACTGGTTTTGTAAAATATCTGTGCAGCCTATTTTCCATCCTCTTCACTTCGCACACGTAACAATAAATACGGGCCGACTAAATATCAATTGGTTTTGTCATTTTTTACACAGTTATTTTACCAGCCTTGCGGATTTTGTTGACTATGCGTGCTTTGCTTTCCATTTTATTTCCATTTTATCTTCACTCATTACGGGCCCACTGCAATTAATGTAAATATTGGCTGTCATGTTTTTTATTTGTCATTTGGCAACAATTTGTTTACTGTTCATCTCATGTCCTCCATTTCACATTCGAACTGGTTGGGAACTGGTTTTGTACTGTTCATGTATGTGTATCTCCTACTTCTTTTCCTACTTCCTTTAATTGGCACTTTATTTTTCCTCCTTTAGTTATGCTAATAATTTGACACGTAGGTTACCGTTCATTTTATTGCTGTTCATTTGATTACCTTACCATCCATTTCGTGTCGGTTACTATTCAACTTATCTCGATTCCTTTAGACGTATTGTGAAAAAAATGTGTTTTTCAATAGTGATTAATGGAAGAATGTGTGGTTAAAAAGTAAAAAGAATTTTTAGATTTATGTGTAATATTATTTTATTGATAGAATGTGTGGTTGAAATGAAAAAAGTGAAAAAGAATGAGTATGAGAATGAGAAAAAAATGGGTGTCAAACGGGGGCATATATATAAAAAATATCTTCGGTTTATTTAACGTGTACGCATTCTATTTGACGTGACTTGAAATTCAACATTGAACCCCGTGCGCGCTTTTTCCTTTACTATTGATTTGTGGAACAATTTTCATCCATAGTTTATCAAAATAAAAAAGACATTATAGAAAAAAAAAACCGAATTATTCCGATTAATCCGATACTTTTTTAATAGTCTCAAAAACGAAATTCTATTATTCATGAAAAAAAATCGTTTAAATAAAAACACGTTATTTAGTATTAGTTCTTTTTTCCTCCTCTCCTCTTAAAAGAGAGAATGTGAGATTCACTGTTCATTTTAGTCACATTGATTTTCACATTGATCTGGTTCGAAACCGGTCTCGTACTGTTCAAAAAAATTGGCCGACTTAACCTGTAAAAAAAAATAGGAAACAAAAAGGTGGGGTTCATTTTCCCAGATATTTCATATTATTCTATTCAAGAAACAAACAAATTGGGAGTTAAAAATGTAGGCGCCGTGCTATATTTTTGTATTTTTGCCTATCACATTACATTTAGTTTAGGATGATAGTTTCAATAACTTTTGATATTTTTGTAGTCGGTTGATTTTTGTAGTGAACTGTCAATTTTGGCATAGAGAACGAATCCCAACCAGTGAAACTTGGTGGCCATGACGTGCGCGCCGAATAGACGTTTCCGAATTGGGGTCATGAGCCCGATTCTGATAACCGCATGAAAAGTTATGGTCGAAATACTAAAAAAGGACCAAAGTTGGACAAAAACTTGACTTTGGGGATCGAACTGTACAAGTCGTCAAACGTTAAGGACCTAGGGTTGCAATTTATGAAGGATGAAATTGATAGAAAAGTCAAAATATAAGGACTAAAAAATACAAGATGGAAGTTGAAGGACTTATTACGCAATTACCCCGAGGACTTAACTGCAAGAAATGAAAACAAAAAAAATTAAAAAATTATGGGTACCTCTCCGTGCACCACAGAGAGTTATTCCGTGGTGCACGGAGCTTCAAGCCCCCGTCCGCGCACGACGGCACGTGGCTTACGCCGTGCGCGAACGGGGCTAGAAGTCTCCGTGCACCACGGAGACTTTTCTCCGTGGTGCACGGAGACTTCAAAAGTTTTTTTTAAAATTTTTTTGTTTCAGTTAAGTCTTCGGCGTAATTGCGCAAGAAGTCCTTCAACTTTAATTTTGTACTTTTTAGTCTTTATATTTTGACTTTTCTATCAATTTCATCCTTCAAAAATTGCAACCCTAGGTCCTTAACCTTTGATGACTTGTACAATTCGATCCCCGAAGTCAAATTTTTGTGCAACTTTGGTCCTTTTTTGGTATTTCGACCACAACTTTTAATACGGTTATCAGAATTGTGCTCATGAATCCAATTCGGAAACGTCTATTCGACACGCACTTTGTGGCCACAATATTCTTTGTAATTGTTTATACAAATTAATTACATACTTTCTCCTAATTGTGCCTCCTAAAGTATATATTATTATATTATTTGTATAATTTCTTGATTACTAATGTTACTTTCAAATAATTGTGTACATATGTACCCTATCACTCCTTCTCTTAAAAGAGAGAATCCAAGGATCACTATTCATTTTTGTCACAGCCGTTAAATATTTGCCGACTTCCTATGAAAAAAATCTGCAAACCGACTTCTTCACTGTATATGTATTTCGCCACTTCCTGCTCTATATATACATGCAAATGCACTACACACATTTCCCATTACACAGTTTCATCTTTCTCTTATTCACACAACAAAATATTTTGATTTCAAATAACAAATATTCTCAGTTATCAGTTAGCGTTGTGAATTGGCAGAACAATCTATTGAAGGTAAATTTTTATTCATCGTTATATTTTTGTTTTTTCATTTCAGTATTTTTTTTTTTGCAACATGCTTTAGCTTTGTTCGTTTTTGTTTAGATAGATTTATTATGTTTTTCGTCCTTCTTTGTTTAGTTATTTTTGTTGTAATTTTATTTGATTAGAATGAACCGATAAATTGAATATTTTTTTTTTGCAACATGCTTTAGGTTTTGTCGTTTTTGTTTAGTTTTATTATTTTTTTTCCATCATTTTCTGTTTAGTTGTTTCTGGGGTGTTTTTTCCATTGTAATAAATCGGCAACTCACTGACAAATCCGATAATCAAAAATACGGTATTATACTACCATATATATAAAATAGTGAGTTTTATATTATTAAGGAATAATTTTTTCCACAACTGTGTAAAGAAATAAAAAATATAAATAAAATCTGGTAAGTGAAAATTTCCCCCTTTCGCGCACGGGGAAACCGGGTTTCCCCGTTCGCGCACGCGGAAACTCGATTTCCCCGTGCGCACACGGGGAAAACCAAGCTTCCCCGTGCGCGCACGGGGCTATTAATAGATTTTTTTGGAAAAAACCTTTTCTATCGGCGAGGGAATTCGAGCAATGCCTTTAAGTTGTGTTGTTGTAATGTACAAGAAGATAGTATAGATAAAACAAAAAGAAATTGTACGTAATGTAGTACTGTAGTATTATTTTTAGGGAAATTTGATATTTATGTATGTATGACATCGAATACTTCCTAATTATTTTGGGTTAAAGGCACGGGTATATGTGTTTATTCATATTTAAAAAAAAAAAAAATATATATATATATATATATATATATATATATATATAACCCATTTCCCCGTGCGCAAATGGGGAAACCTGGGTTCCCCCGTCCGCGCGCGGGGGAAATGATATATATATATATATATATATATATATATATATATATATATATATATATATATATATATATATATATATATATATATATATATATACAAATGGGGAAACCTGGGTTCCCCCGTCCGCGCGCGGGGGAAATGATATATATATATATATATATATATAAATGGGGAAACCTGGGTTCCCCCGTCCGCGCGCGGGGGAACCCATGTTTCCCCATTTGTTCACGGGGAAATGGGTTTTCCCCGTGCGCAAACGGGGAAAACCCTGTTTCCCCGTGCGCGCACGGGGAAACCCATTTCCCCGTGCGGGTTTTAAAAAAAAAAAAACAAAAAAAAAAAACAATTCCCCCGTCCGTGCACGGGGAAAGTGGCTTTCCCCGTGCGCGGACGGGGAACTGGGTTTTCCCGTGCGCGCACGGGTGTGTGGATAAAAAGAGGCAATATGGTTTTCTCGTTTTTTTTATTTGGTTTACTGTTCATCCGTCATATATTTTATGACGAATAAATATCCACCTCATTTTGCCGACCTTTCTTTTGATACGTGTTCCATTTTATCTTTCTTCAACTGAAAGAAATTCAACATCAATCAATACGGGCCCACTGCATTGAATGTAAATATATCAATTCACTTTGTCATTTTTTTTATTTGTTATTTGATTGCCACTAGGTGGTTTACTGTTCATCTAACATATATTTTATTGCTAACAAATAATTTTTTTCCACGGTTGTTAAAAAAAAAATTATACTTAAAGTTAAACTCACCGTGCCCGCACGGGGAGAAACAAACTCCTCATGAGATTGCAATGTAATTTTTTTTTTTATCAAATTCTAAAAAAAATATTAAATAATATTCATAATCCACCTAATAAATTTACAACTACAACACATTAAATTTCTTAAATTGTCATCAAAATTTTATTTACAAATACAAATTTTAATTTGTCTTATTGAAAATGATAAATTTTAATTTTTATTTAGTGATTATTAAATTCCTAACAAATATTTTTTTCCAGTTGTAAAAAAAAATAAAATAACAATAATAATAATAATTTACACCTCCCCGTGTGCGCACGGGAAGATCGCATCTTCCCGTGCGCGCACGGGGAAAAACTAAACTTGGAATTTTTTTTTAATCAAATAAAACGGCTTGCTATCTCTCACTTCGTTCTCTTCCAAAACAAATCTACATAAAACCCCCAAAATTTCCTCCACCATATAGCCTCTCCGGTTTATTTGTGGCGCTGCTTCTTCTGCTGCCGCGACAGCAACAGCTCCATCGGTCGCTACCAGGGTATAATCTGAGGTAAGGTTGGTTTTTGTTTAAATTTCATGAATTTTTGATCGTCTCTTCCATTTAGTATTCATCATCTTCGAGTCAAAGAAACCCTAGAAATCGTCTTCTCACATTCTTCACTCTCTTTCACGGAATTTTTTGCAGATTTTCGCTTCGCTTTTTCTTTCTGGTCATATTTTAGTATAGTCGTTAATTTTCAAGCTTTAATTGGGTTTCTTTACAGATTCTGGGAAAGAAGCGTCTGTTGATTGATCCGAAACTTAGTGGATCGCTCTCCCTCATTGCAATTTAACACCTCGTGTTTACATAACTCTATAGGCGTACATGTGAATTATGTTATTTCCACGCTTTGCTGATTGATTTAGCAGTTAATTTTTTATAATTAGGCTGTTGGAAGTGTCTGCTCATACCAAATTATGTAGAGCAATCCGTTTTGTCAGCGGGTAATTAGTTTATTAAAGTATTACAATTTTTTTACTATCAGAGTAGTTTCTTTTAAGTAATATGGATGTATAGCCCAATAATTGATTGCAGTGCAATTTGTTTTGATTTTTCTTGAATTGAATTTGTTTTCAATAATGGTCACTAGTTCTCCAGACTGTTCTATTCTTGCCACTGATATTGAAACAGGATCAGAAATTGTGAAGCTAGAGAACTCTCATGGGTTGGTACCAAAATATATTTACTGAGATGAAAGTGAAGTGAATAAATTTCTACAGTTATTTAACCACCGCAGCACCTAATTTGAGTTCTTTGTTGGGCATTAGAATTGAAAAATTGAAAATCCAGCAAGTTCAATAACTTGAAGAGTGGTATTGCAGTGAATTGCTCTATATCGGCTTATAGGAATTATGATACTCAAGCAACTGTCAATTTCTCATCAATAGCTAAGCAGCCTCCAAAAGTATGTATTTTTCTCTGCAATTAAATATAGTTTAAGATCAAGATTCTTTCTTTTTTCAGGCTGTGGCGGGAATTATTGTCCGAAGGCATTTTATCTCACATTGATTCGGTATGATATTCTACTTGTACATTAAATAGCACTACTTAGATCACAGTAGATGTCACAAATCATTTAAAGAATTTGATGGGTTCATGAGGTTCATTCCTTCCAATTTGCGTTGGAAGGTGTAGTGATTTTTTATGGTTGTGGGATTGTTTGATTGTTTGTGAATCCAGTCAAATTGTTCGGAATATCTGAGTTTAAATACTGTTGATGTTTTGATCGAACTTTTACTGCTTGTAAATATTATTAACCCGGATACCAGTCTTTAAGAACCCGCTACTACTTGAAGTTTGAAATAGTGACTCTTTATTGTGTTTCGTCTATTGCTGTGATTTGAATTATGTCTTTACAGGTGGATGGTGAAATTGGTTGAAAGGAAGGTGCAAATGAAAATTGGAACTACTGAACTGGAGCATGGCCGATTAATGTAAAATGACATCTTTGGTAATTGTTTTCTTATCTATAGTGACTCTTTTTCCCGCTTAGTAGGTTATACTATGTTGCTGTGAAGTTTATAACTGTTACTTCACATGCATGTCACCTTGTCATTTCACTAGATTAAGAAATCACGACCCTTGGATTTGGTTGTGTGATCAATTTTGATGACAAGTTCTATACATACTTGGTTGTGTCCAACTTGCATCCTGCAGTAGGTAGAGTCCTCTTCATTTTGTTTCTCACACTACCGTTGCATGTGGAAAATGATTTTTCCTCTATTATAGTGCAGTTTTATAAGAATACATCACCGGATTTTTAAAATAATGGAAGAAAAAATGTACCTGACCTATACGTCTTCCAAGTGTATTGCTTGAAGACAATTTAAATGAATACATGTGGCCCTTGTCTAATAACTTAAACGTTTAGATGAGATGGTGAACATGCTTTATATTAATCTTTTGATTCTTCAATATTAACTTTGTGTGAAGTTGCACCGACTTTTTCAACTATAGAAGGTATGGATCCCACTTAGAAAAATTAATTGCTACATGTCTTTCACAAATGCAAGAGATGTCTTCATGGCTGTCATTCTTACAGTTCATTCGCGAAGAAAAGATCCACCAATGTATAAACACATTTATTTATTCTGTCAATGCATTAATGTCAGTTCGTAATGGTTGCTTGAAATCGTTTTTAGATGATGAAAATTGTGCTTTGGGAGCCATGGTGATTGTCCCCTACACGATGACACAATTGCTTCCCGAAACTGTGCCAAATTGATATAAAATGTTGATCATTAGTGAAAAAACACGCTAATGGCTGAAGGTGTTGAATATCAGTAGAAACAAGGAAAAAGTGGACAAATCCTTTACCCACCAAGGGTGGCAAAATCACTCATTACAATATCAAATTCTTAGAATTAGAATAAAGGGATTGGACAATTTATAATCCTAAATATTTCTTGAAATATAGAATCTTTGACATTTGAAGATTATTTAAGACTGTCTAGGATACCTCCTGAGCAAGTAAACTAATCAATGACCGATGGATCATGGCTATAACCAGGTCAACCAGTTGATAGAAGAACATTGGATCTTGAAACATAATATATTCTCAAGCAAATAATTCCTAGTGCTTTTTAATTCATCATAGGATGTATATCTCATTCTGTAAGTGTTAGAACCTGTTCCAAATCAAACTAATCGTCGAATTCTGGAGGTGTCCTTGTTTTTCCACATGTGTATAGGAGTTGCACACTTCATTTGAGATGGGTGGTGTCTATAAATAGGACTAGATGCTTGATGTTATATGACTAGAAAGAGAGAAAATGTACCATTTGTTAAAGAAGTGAACTGCAAGTGTAAGAGAGGATAAACTCTTGTTGCTTAGCCTATGAAAAAACACAATTTATTGCTTTTGGCTTGTTCTTAAGGTTTTAAATTGAATTTCCTATTATAATAAAAGTTTCAGATCACCTTTGGCATCACTGATATAAGCAATTAAAAATCAAACATACCATTGAAGATTTATTTATAGCACAAGTAAACTATGATTTAACAAAAATCTTGTGGTAATGACAATTTTAAATGGCTAAATTACTATGGAGTATTGGAAGATTATTTTGATTGTTTTCTAGACTGTATTTGCAATTTGCATTTGTAATGGATAAATAAATGCAGGATTTCTTCACATTTCCTTCATGAAAGCGAAAAAGGGTAGACTTTCCTTCACAATACCATAGTGGTGGATACATTTCGCAGCAAGATGGAGTTGCAGATGTTTTATTTGATGACTTGAAGGTAGATCTGTTTCTCTACTTATTAACATAGATTGCCACTGATAAGTTGCATTAATCATTCATCGCCATCCTTGCTTATTCAAAATAATAATAATAATAAATAAATAAATAATTAAACCACTCTTCCTTTCTTCTCTAGCTTGAATATTGTCCAACTTTCTGAGCCACCCTCTATTATTAATGCCTTTTAACTCCTTTTGTCGTTTGCTTCCTTTGATCTCCTTTTTTCTTTTTATTGAGACATAATTTTTTATTCACTCTTTTGTCGAATATTGACCCATGCAGCCACAACAAAAAAATGTACTTGATTTACTACCTTGATGTGATTATTAATCTGTCTTTGTTTGAAGCCCCACTCATTATTGACAAATGATCACACTGTCGGGTGTTGATCAAATTAATTGATAGCTAATCCTTTGTGTGTATTCATTATATAGAACCTACTTCGTTGCTATCTAAAATATACAAATTTTCTCTCCTCCAACCAGAAACAGGAAAAGTAAAAAAAATTGGAGAGACAGAACAACAAATATAAAGAGCATGATCCATGCTAAACATCTTGGGAACACATTGCCGCAAAAGCAAGAATAGGAGAAATGTTAATGTTAACTTGACTCTAGGTTCACAATGCTGAGGTTTTCATGGAAAGCTAAGTTGTATATGCTTTTATTATATATGAATGTGCTTGATTTTGGTAGTTCTTCTTGTGGACTTGTTTTGTGATGAAGAAAATGACAATATATGATTTCCCGTTTGGCAATTATTTTTGAATTGCTCTACTACTAGCATCTTAAATTGGTTGCCTGCCGCTTTTTACCTTCTGCAATGTTTCTCTCTTTTTTATGCACGGTTCCTGTTGGAGTTTTTGAATGAGTTAAAGTTATGAAATGTTGTATAGAAAAAATATAATTGAATGGAGGAGAATTTAACACATTTAACATGCTAACGCTGCCTACAAAATAACAAATCTCGTACATTGTACGAGCACAAACTAGTAATACTAAAAAGAGTCAAAAATTGAAAAGAGCAAAGTGCATTGGGCTATATCAAGCACCTAAATTAAGGATACAACATGGTTCATACATAACGCAACTCTCTGAGGTTTTGATCTAGTTATCAATAAGGCATTAAGAATGTCTATTTTAACACTCTCTAATTTACCTTCTTTAGAACATTCCTTAAACTCAATAGTTTAAGGACTATATTTCCAATTTCTGATAACCATATTTTTTTTACCAGAGAAAGAAATAAAATGAAAAAAATAAACCAAAAATAAAAAAAGAAATTCTTAAACACGGTGTTGGTACCATGTGCGTTGCAGACACCAGATGGTGTTCGCGGATGCACCGCACGGACACCAACTGGTGCTCGTTCGGTGTGTGTGGAAACATAATACTGAGGCTAATGCATCTCGTTCAATTTTCCTATCAGCAATTAGGTTTTCAGGCTAGGATTCATCAATGGCTTTAGCACATTTAAACTGTAGCATAAAAGCTTTCATTTTTAGGAGCTAGACACTAAAGTCTCATTTGCTATCTCACATCTGAACATATACTTTAGTAGTCATGCTGTGCAATAATGTAGTAATTGTGCTCAAGTGAGATATAAACAAGAATATATCAGACAAATCAATTTCAAATATACCAATTACAAGATAGAGAATATAATCCAAATACGGGCAAAGACTGTACAATAAGGTATTGATGGCCAGGTATACTTACACTCAGTAAGCACTAAATGGAGAAGATTCAAAACGTATGATATCAAATTATTTACATGAAGAAGCACCTATCTCCTAAATAGAACACTATTAAAGTATCAACACAAGGTTAACAGTATGCTGTAGCCCATAACACGTATATGAATTTAAACCCAAATTAAAGATATTATAGCACACACTAAGTAATAAAATATAAGTTTTCAAGAACCAATAAAAAATATTTTTGAATTTCCTCAAGCCAAAATCTCAATTCCCTCAAATTCTAGGGTTCTCTGAAGGACCCCTAGACAAAGGTAAATTTAGGGTGATTTTCAGAAATCCTTTTGTTTTTAAAACTTTTAACAAGTTCTTGAAAAAACAAAGAGGGTTAATAAATTCATTACCAGAACTGCGAACATAAAAGAGATACTAAAAGATCAACTCCAGGTTCAGATCGAAAGAGGTTCTTTGAAGAACATTAACAGATCGTCTTAGATCCGATGTTTATTTTAAAATAGAAGAGTCGGTCAAAACCAGATTGAGTTGTAAAAACAAATTTGAATATGAATTGTAAGATTTCAAGTTCTGATACCACTATTAGTTCCAGATTTGTGACTCAATTAGTTTTTTCAAGTTAAAACGTAATAAAAGTAACAAGAAATCAAAGATTGGTGTCCGTCTGTTGTGTGCAGACATTGGTGTCTGCACCGCACGGACAACAATTGGTGTCTGTTCGGTGTGGACACACAGTGTGCCTCACGGTGTGGAAGACATTGTATTTGCAAGATGGTGGGTATGAATTTTTTACCTTTTTGTTTAAGATGATGGTGATGAAGAGGAAGAGAATTCTAGAGAGAGATAGGGTTGAAGAGGAAGAGAATTCTAGATTTAGAGATAGTAAAGTTGTGTGGGTGGAAAAGATAGAATTATATATTTTATTATATAAATATAATTCAAAACAATTTTAAATATTCAACACTTTCTTATATATATAAAAGATAAGTTTGAAATATTTATTTAATTCAAAACAATTTTATATTAAACATAATTTTTTTTTTTTGTTGAGGTTTAGATAAATTTTATGAAATTATAATTGTTTTAGATAGTGGATATTTTAGTTATTATTCAAGTAATATTATATTATTGCTTAAATATTATATGAAAATAAATTTGTAATTATGATTATATTATATTATATTATATTATTTAATTAAAAAATAAGTAATATAGAAAATGTAAAACTAAAATATAATAACTATAATTAAAAAAAAAGTATGAGGAGCTTGCTTTGCATGCATGCTCCGTATAATGCGGAGTTGGTGCTCCGCATAAATGTGGAGCATCCTTGCTCCATAGATGCGGAGCACGAACTCCGCATTCTGCGGAGTTCGTGTCGTCCTCCTTCACACACACACACACACACACACACACCCCTTCAAATATAGTTTATGAACACAAATAAACAACTAAATAGCATTAGATATATAAAAAACATTACATGTCAAACTTCACTATTATGAAACTGATACATTCACTTTACTTTAAATACATCAACTTCTTAAGCACCACAAAAGACCCATATCGAAGTTATAATAATTATGAAATGCTACAACATTTTGTCTCACTGATTAAAAAGTTATTGACGCAAAATAGAGTACACAACTTCCATAAAAAGCTACCATTGATGGCTTTCTTTCAAGTTGAGGACATCGCTATGTTGATTCTTTTCTTTTTCTGATTTGCCTCAACAGTTATGACTGGTTCTTCAAAAAGAGTTCTTTTTGTGGTCGATGGACGAATTTCTTCATTATGTGTGGAAGTCTCAGTGACTTGGGTGCACATCGCGTTTTTATTTTTTCTATGTTCTTCAGTTTGATCTTCAGAAACACTATTATTGTGATTGCGGTGATGATTTCAAATTGATACTCAGATGGATTGTGACGTTTTTTTGTCACTTTTAAATTAAAAAAAAAGTTATATTTGGCTTTCTAGTCTCATGATCTTGTTCAATTCTGTGATTGGTGTCTGTGAATGAAATATGTATTAATAAATTAGTATTATTGTTGTTCAAAATTATATTTTAAGATTTGAGAGGTAAAATTTTTACCTTTGGAGAATAATTCATTAATACATCAGCATTTGTTTGAATCAATGTTTCTGCAGCATCTCCAATGATGGTTGCATCCAATGATGCTGACTTGTCTTCAAAGTTAATCAAAGCATTTGCTCTATGAAGAATAAAAGGTTTTAATTAGGAATATCTATTGTATAATGTGTAAATTAAAAATTTTAGTAATATTTGGATGAAAAATAAAACTTTTAGTAAAGATTTAAATATACTTAAATTACCTTGGAACAACCTTTGCTTGTTCATATTTGAAAAATCTACACTTGTGGGGGTTTCTCCAAAATCTCCATTGGATGTCTTCTTGCAATTACTACAAGACATGTACCAGATGGATTGTTTTTTTGTGTTAATTTTCCATTGTGCACTTAACCAATAGAATTTCTCTTGAAAAAAAATGTATATATAAATAAATACAAAAAGGGTGTTACTGTATATAAAACATTTTATTTCATAAAGTAATCTATAATTACTTCTAGATAGGTTCCCAACAAATCAGCAATTGGTGTAAAACTTTTCTCAGTTGGAGGGGTGAATTTAGGTGAGCTAACAGTTACAAATGGTTTATTTCCAATGAGTTTGTCCAGGGTTTCTCTATTAGCTTCCACCCTGTAAAAACAATTACATGTTTGGTTTTGTATAAAAGTTACAATAATGTATGTTAAAGAAATATGTATTCTAAATATAATAGAATACCAATTTTTGTACTCTGTAACAAAAGTTAATTCAGCGTCAATGAAGAAAGTGCTATTCACTTTGGTAGAAAGTGTAATACCTGCATGGCAAAGAAGAATTTATATATTGTGGTTTTGTTAAATTACAATAAAACTACAGTATAATAAATTTACCATTGAATGAAGACACTTTCAGATTTGTAGCCCATATGATTGGCCTATTTGCCAGATTTTGAAGTATTTTATTACTTTCTTCTTCAGTAAAGGTATCCCATAAGGTTAGTATTACAGCATGTAATTTTTTGTCGATTAACACAACATCTTGCAGAAAGGTTTCTATACCAAATCTTGTTTGAATCAGTCGTTTCTGACGAATCACCATGGCAACACCTATCACATCTACAAAAAATAATGCGTATATATCTTGGATAGTTGTGTAGTAAAGATGGAAAAATGTACAATGTTAAGAAAAAGTAATTTGAAATTGAAAACTTACTTATGTTTGTGTTTTGGTCCATATGCTTCTGGAGGTCACCAAATGAAGTAAGTTCTTGTATTGAAAATAAAAAAGTTTAAATGGTCTTCATGCACTTGTTCAGTTTTTGTTCTCCCAGTTATCGTCCAAATTTTTTCTCAAGGTAAACTTCGGAATTCACTTTTGATGTCTTTAACTATTGCATTTGAAACGACATATGTCTTTCCCAATGTAAACAGATCATCTAGTGCAGTAACGTTTGCATCATACATTGTTGATGTTACCTTATTTCCCTGTGTACATGCAGGAAAAGAAATAAATATATTAATAAAAGAAATAAATATAGAGAAACTTAAATTATGTTCTGAGCAATATAGATACTTGTAAATTCATCAGAATAAGATTTTGGTAACGAATATTGGAATGTCGAGCTGTTTTCACAGATTGCTTCCCTGCGACTATGATTTTGGCGAACCAATTAGTTTCGGAAGCCGAAATTTATGGTATCAATTTATAAGTTGGAGCCATTGTTGAAATCTGAAAACTAAATTAAACCAAAAATTGGGAAAAAATGAAGAGTAAGTCTTACTAAATAATAGCTAAGGAAATATACCTGAAATAAGCAATAGAAGGTAGAAGTTGGCAAAATATAAAGCGTTCAAGTTTTCGTATAGTAGTTTGAAAATTTTTTACCGTTCAAATATTGAGGTAGGGTATTTATAGAAATCAAAAGCAAAATATCTAAGAAATTTGTAAAATATCTACTGTGGGAAATAAAATTTTGTGATGATAAATTTGTGAAATATCCACTGTGGGAAATGAAATTTGTATCTAGATGTCAATTTTTGTAAAATATCTACGATGGGAAAACCAGCTTAGGTGAATTTTTTTACTGAATAAAATAATTAAATAAGTTTATTGCATGAAATTATAATTGACGTGTATAATAAATGTTATTTACAAATAAATAAGTAAATATAATGTTTATATATATCAATTTTAAAAACAATTAGGCAAATTCTTATTTATTTTTATTTAAAAATGAATAATTTAAAAAAATACTAAATTAATTTATATTTTTAAAATTAATATTATAAAAAAATGTGGAGTGCGAAGTCGAACTCCGCATTGTGCGGAAGGGGACTCCGCACATTGCGGAGCTTCACTCTGCAGAATGCAGAGTGTCTCCGCACAAGTGCAGAGCTCAACTCCGTATAGTGCGGAGTTGAGCTTCGCACATTATCTATAATTTTTTTTTCACTATAAAATACAGCTTTTTTCGTACAAACGAACAAATAAATACTATTTTTTTTACATAGAAAAGAATAGTTATATGTTATACTTTAATATTTATGTTGCAAGAATGAATTTAATTTAATATTTATATTTATTGTCAAATGTATATATTCATGATCTGTGAATATTGACATAATAATACATATAAATCTAACAAATTTGTAAAATATCTACTATGAGAAATGGAATTTGTGATGACAAATTTGTGAAATAACTACTGTGGGAAATAAAATTTGTATCTAGGTGTTACATTTTGTAAAATATCTACTGTGGAAAAACAAATTCTTATACATCTATATATTTTGGTCAACAAAATAGGGAAAAATAGGTCGAGCTGGATTTTTTTTTTTACTAAAATTATAATGTTAGTTAGAGTTAAATAAGTTTTTTGGCCTAAATTATTTTTCAAAGAATATTGAAAAATAAAATGTTCTTACAACATTCAGCTTATGTTTGGCCCCCATTAAAATTATAATTCATTTTTCTTTCTCTTCTTATCAACCACATTATTTTTCAATAAAATAATATTACACATAATCCAGTAGACCTAATCAAGTTAATGATGGATCATGTTTTTCCTTTTGCGGATCAGAAAACTGTGCTTTGTTTCAATTCCTAACAGTAGCGAGATTCCAAGAAAAAGTTAAAAGATATTGATTACATAAGCTAACATAGACCATATAAAAGAATTCAATTGCTGACCATGCACCAATATTATGAATGGATTTTGCAGCAGAGCGCATGTCAGCAACTGTTATAATTAAAAAACAAATATCCAGCAGTACATATTGAAGAGTGTCCAAGGGTATCTGAGCTTGGATACTATCGAATGATAGTACGTAATAAGTTTACAACTATTTGTGCTTTTTAGCTTTTTCCCATCTCAAATGTTTATACTACCTTGCTAATAATCGGAGATCTAATTTTAATGCTTCTTGCTTAGAAGGATTGCTAGTTCTTAGATGTGTAGTATAAAGGTTATTCTTTTCATGCCAAAATAATGTCGAGATTCTCGAATTATGTGATTTTATATTTCTATTGATGTATGAGTCCTATTTATAATGTATAAGATGTATAAGAAGCTTCATGATTATCTCAACCATTTATTGTACACTGATAGACAATACACAATTTTGTTTCAATGCAAACCCATGTATATTTCATAATTGAGCTTAATATCTATTTCCACACACATTTGTATAAAAGAAGAGAATGAATGAACTTTGGAGAAGAAATTTTTGATATGAGAAGAAATGGAAACTGCCATGAAAAACTCGGTTGCATTAGCAAATATGTTTACAATATCAGTTATAAAGAACCTGAAGAGTTCAGTATGATTGGTGCAACAACATGTTTGTTCCTCGCCACCATAACAAAAAAATGTATTCTGATTTTGAACTTGGAATTGAGGATAATACTGAGATGTGATGTTAAGCAAAGTTTTTTCCAGGTAAAATGTGACATTAGTAGATAGTGATTCGTTTGATTTATATTTCTTCTTTTACCTTTCAGATAATTGAATAGCACAAAGAAGAAAATGAATACAAATTTCAATGGTACATGTATATCAACATCTCGTTCCAACTTGAAGCTCCAGTTTCATTGTTCCACCCTTGAGTTTCAGATTCGTCTGTAGCTGGAGTACATTCTATGTTCCAACCTGGTGTTCCAGCTTCATCTCAACGGCCTATTTTCCAGCCTTGAGTTCCAGATTCTTCCGCAGTCGGAGTTCCAGCTTCTTCTGGAGCCAAAGTACTATCCAGGCCCCAGCGTGGAGTTCCAGCTTCATCTGAAGCAGGCGTACGATCTCGTTTCCAGCCAGAAGTTCTAGCTTCACCTGAGGCAGAACCACGATCCTTATTCTAGCCAGTATGAGCTTGCTGCCTTCTATAATACTTGGGAATAAATTTTCGGCCTTGTCGGGATACTTTTCCTTGTGAAAGTTCTCCACACATTTACAGTAGGAAAAATCTTGCTTGGCACCATCAACAGAAACTGCATAGAAGCACCTACTATCCTGGAAATCCTAGTGCCTACTAACCTGTTAAATCAAGTCTTAAAATTAGCTTAAAACAAGCAGATAAAAATAATCAGAAAAACAGCAAGGCAAAGAAGGGTACATCACATAAAGAAACCATTTTAATCTCAAGCATGTTAAATATATGCAACACTATGTCTCTATTTTGTCTATAATAAAGAAGAGCGGCATAATTTGGTAAAACAAAGTACACAAAACTTAAAACAATACAAACCAGAAATGCACATGTTTGCAACTGTAAACAAGTTAGTGTGTGCATGAAATCATTGGACATATCAAAATAGATTCGAAATCAATTTCTTCCTTTGAAAGACTTTGTGAGCACAAGTTTGTTTCATATATTCTGATATCAAAAATATCTTAACGTTGAAAGCTCATATTGACTCAAGAAGAAAGACATGACAAATTATACATGAAACATTCCAAAAATATATATATATAAGACAACAGACATTTAACCGATTCATGCAGAACAAATTAGCATACCATGATATGCTTTAATCCAACTTCCATCTTTGCAGCTTTATGATGATGGTAATTCAACACATTATCTACCATGTATGATTCATCATCCCTTGATATAGGATCACCATAATTGGAGTGATTTATTTCTCTTCTAATTGAGAGATTATTTTCCTTTTCCATCATTTTGGTTGTAATATAAATATAGATTGTAAATTTGTAAATCAACAAGAAATACAGAAATTTTCTTCTAATTTTAGAAAAGTCGAAATGGTATCCATGTGATGACTTCTTTGATTTTTTATCTCAATTCTTGGGAATTCTGCCATTGACCTTGGGTTTTACCTTTTTCATGTCTGATTATGCAATTCTTGATAAATCAAACCATGCAAAACCCCAGAAAGCCATCATCATAACCCAGAGAAATATTACAAAATATATGTATAATTCACAACAGCAACAGTAATGAAATTCAAACTCACATTTTCAATGACTACATAAATAATCAAGAAAAATACAATCCAAATTTAGTAAGAAATGGTGCAATAAAAAAAAAGACCTTGGTAAGAGGTTTTTCTTCTTTTCCCTCCAGCAAAAATATTGGAGTAATCAAGTTTGGATTTCCAAGAATGCCAGACCTGGCACGTTTATCCGGTGCAAAAGATCGAAAATCGGAATGGACGATCCGCATTGCAAGCAGGAGAAAATCTCTTCTTAAACTCCAAGTTACGTTCCTACCGAACCTAGCTCTCCACTGCCACTCGAAAAAGATTGATTGTAAGTTTAAGCAACAAATGAAGATGAATGTCAACACAAATGAAAACGGAATGCATAGCAGGGAACATTATTTCGCCTAAATAAACCCTAAAGAAAAATCCACATGACCACCAGAAATTCCCACATTTTCGTACAGGTTCCCATTGTTATCTGAGTCTGTGTTGTACCTACAACCATTACCATGTCCATGTCCTCTTCTACCACGCCCTGGAGCAGATTGAGATTTTTCCTTTTCGACTGCTCAACAAAGACAAATTTATGTATAAGGAACCATTAATAGTTAAACAGTAAAAGTGATGATTTGAACATATACAAAGTAAATGGGTAGCACCTACCTGGAACTTATTTTATTGCAATTTGGAAGAAATAATAAGAAGGTCATTTCAAGGGGTAAATATAATAAAGCAAGAATTGATAAAATTATGGAAGCGTCTATGAACCAAAGAATATTTTCTGCTAAGAAAGAGAAGACCTTCTCTGTATAGAAGTTAGAGATTCCCCATTTATGTAATATAATTTGAAGCACCAGAAACCATGGAATAAAAGAGTATATCAAGCATTATCGAAGATTATGTTAAAAATAAGAACAAAGTAGGCACTTTGTCCTACTCCTCTTATTATCATGAAATCACATGCCATAAATGTTGGTTCCAAAAATTAAAAAAAAAAAAAAAAAACTCTGCAGCGCATGGTGTCCAGACACCATGTCGTGTCTGGACAACACGCGGACACAGTGCTCGTGTCCGCGCAGTGCAGAGTTTTTTTTTCTTCTATTTCTCTGTGACAATTTTACAAACACATACAATTCTTTAATTCCCATCAATCTTTAATGTGTTGCTCTGCTTTATTATTATTTCCATTTCCTGTGACAATTTTATAAAAACATACAATTCTTTAATTCCTATCAATCTTTAATGTGTTGCCCTGCTTCCAACTCCACCAAACTTTCAACTCGTAGAGGAAATTTCAACCAATTTCTAGCTTACTTTAGATTATATTATTCTAAGAGCAAAAATAAATTGGTTCCAATATTCAAGATTGCTAGTGTTTTATTTTCTTTCCTCTGTCGATTAAATCGTCCAAACACCATCATTCATTCACGAAAATATACTGGACATTCATGGACCCACTTAATACCAACATCCAGGAGTCAACAAATTCAAGTAAAAGAAGAAACCCATTTACCTAAGAGGCTGAAGCCGTAAGTTTTCTTCAGCTTTACTCGAAGTTTCTTCAGCTTTACTCGAAGTCGTAGTAGTGGATGCTGTGCAGCGGTTGTAAACACACATTGTGGAAGAATTGGTAGATAATGAAGCGGTTGTACTGGAGAAGAAAGAAACTCATGAGAAGGAGGAGAAATCGATCGGAAATCAGATATTTATTTGTGAAATAAAGGCTATGAGTATTTATTTATTATTGTTATTGAGAGTCAGTTGAAGAAAGTCAGTTGTGGTTACCGAGAGAAAAGATGGAAGAGAGCAAGAAAATGGACAAAAAATTAATCTACAAGAGATATTTATTGATGAATAACAATGAGGATAACTTTTTACTTGATCTTGCATTAATTAGATGAAGAAGACTTAAACAGATGTAATTTCATCAATTCATTGTGTTTCTAAAATTTATACATAGGTTATAATATTAAATAGAATAATCACATAAGATTGTACTTCAAGAGGTTTATGAGAATCAATCATTATATAATGAAAATGTTTAAACATGTGAGATTTCCACTTAATTCAAGTTCAATAATTACATATCAATGATTTGAAGGAAAAACGGAAGGAACTGATATTCTAGAAAAGATTTGGGCCAAAACAAACAGAAGTAACGAGCTGGATTAGTAAGATAAGAAAGAGAGATTGAAATATTAGATGGTCAAGTTTTGTCTAAAACATTCCATGAACCAGTTTAAATCAACTAATTTCATAGGTCGAAATTGAAGTGTCTTTTCATATCTTTAGACATATAGAGATGAAGGTAACGCATAAGTAGAAATGAACGAATAACAAATGAATAAAGTTAAAAAGAAAAGTATCTAATAAAAAAAAAAAAAAAAAGCAAGAATGGCTATGAGCTCACATCCTACACTATTGTTTTCCCATCATATCCAGCGTTGATGGCTATACAAGGATTGAAAGGGTGAACGTCAAGCATTCAACTGTGTAAAAATCATAACTATTTGGTCAGTTATTAAATAACATAGTATAAGGGTAATTGACGCAAAACGTCCCTACCTTTGCCGATTTTTGTGGAAAACGTCCGTACCTTTCGTTTTTTGACGCAGAACATCCCTACCTTTCACATTTTTGGCACAAAACGTCCTTTTGAGCAATTTTAACATAAAATGACCAATATACCCTCCTATATAAATAAAAAAAAGAAAAATAAAGAATAAATTGTAATCTTACTCCTAAACTTTTTAAAAACTACAAATGAGTCCAAAATTTATGAAAATGTTAAAAATAACCAAAAAAAAAAAAAAACTATCTCCTCTCTACCCTAATCAAACGTAGTAGAATCCAATTCCCAATCCTCTCCCCAAATCCATCAAAAACCCACCTCAAATTCAATCCAGTCTCACCACACTAAAATCCCCAAAAGGATTTGGACCCACCTCTAAAAAATTCAAAAAAATCCAAAAAATCAAAGAAAAATTACTACACCGATGAAGATGAAGAGGATGAGCAAGAAGAAGGCGTTATCCCAGAAATAGTTACAAACAGAATGATGAGTAGAATGGGATTTTCTGTTGAAATTCCTCTGTTTATTGGGGTTTTGTTTTTCCCATTCTTTTACTATCTTAAGGTTGGATTGAAAATTGATGTGCCCACTTGGATTCCTTTCATTGTCTCATTTATCTTCTTTGGGCTTGCTTGTGAGGAAACAGAGGAATTGTTACTGGAGTAAGAGTATACTAATAGGTTACTTACATTTTGCGGGGAATTTCAAATTAGGTGGCAACATTGAAATTCTCGATGGATTTGAGATGTGAAATTCAGGTATTGACGAATGTAACCTGAAATTAGAAAAAAGGGAAGAAAAAATGGAACAATCATTTTTTTCCAACAACCACCACTCGCTCAGAGGCTTTAAGGTGGCTGACAATTGCTGAGAAATTGTTATCGGCGCATGACTTGCTTGGAAGCAAGGCATTTGCGACCCGGGCTTGGGACTCTGACCCAACCCTTTTGCAGGCTGAGCAAATCCTCGCCATGATTGGGGTGCGTGGTAAGGGGAGGGAGAGTAGAGAATGGAGGTTGGTGAGTGAAATGGCAGTGGAAGAGAGAAGGGATTCCTGGGATTCATGCTTCTGGCCAGCGACGCCGTTTGGGGGGAGGCGACGGGTTGTAGAGAGAGAATGGAGGGAGAGAATTAGTTAGTGATGTTGGGTGAAATTAAATTAGTGTTTTGAACTGATTTGCCTTTTAAAAAAAGGTCTACGAGTAAGATTGTAATTTATTTTTTATTTTTGTTTTTTGTTTTATTTATATTGGAGGGTATAACGGTCATTTTACGTTAAAAATTGCGAGACCTGCCAGATTCTTTACAATTTTGTCCCTAACACACAATCTTAAATTAGAATTTTTACACTAGAGGTCACCAAATCTGTAGTTTTATTCCATGTTAACCACCTAATTTCCATTTTGTTTTAACTGATTCACTCATCTATTTTTTTTAATTGGAAAAATTGTGTATTTGGCTCTTGTTTGGGAGCCATTTTTGCTCCCAAAATGCATTTTTATATCACGTCAAGTATGTCACACTTTGTAATAATGTCCGATATTTATGGCATTTTCTTTTTCTTACCTTTGTGTTTGTGTTATTTGTGCATTTCTTCAATTTCAGAGCATAGCACCTGGCTTGAATATTCAAAGGGCGAATGTGGAACTGCAAAATGACGTTTTGCGCAAAAAAAGTGAAAGGTAGGGACGTTCTGCGTCAAGAAACGAAAGGTAGAGACGTTTTCCACAAAGACAGGCAAAGGTAGGGACGTTTTGCGCCAACTACCCCATAGTATAATAAGCATAATAAAATTTTATGTATTTTATTATGAAATTGATTTTTACCTGCGAAATAGAAGGATAATTAATATAAATTACTCAATAACATCTTGAGAATGTGTGTATAAAATGAAAACCAAACGAAGTAGAAAATCATTCAAATAATTAAATTGCAGAGAACTGTAATAATTTGTCTTTCATCATTAAATATACCTTTGACAAGTTTGTTCTTCTAGGGATGTATGAAGGAAAGAATTTCTTTATATACAATATTTTCAGTACATGAGTTGTGTGAATTGTCTGTGGTTGATGGTTTGTGCAGAACTTTTAGAGTTTTGCTTATTTTAGCTCTCGATAATACTACATACAACTGACCATGACAAAAAACTGGCTATGGAAGATATAAACCGACAAAATCAAGTGTTTGACAAATCTTTAGGTCCACATGTTCGTAACATATCTCTAGGTCCACATGTAAAAGATTGTGGTAAGACAAATCTTTCTCTTGTTTCCCCTTGTTCAATACTATCTACAATACATTGATAAAGTTCGGTACGAATTTGCTTTTAGTTATTACGAAAGTAATCTAATATAGTTGTTTCCACATACATACAACAATTTTCTGGAAAAGTCTACCACTATGAAGCAAAACAAACTTACCAGAACGCCTGATTTGTAGTTTGTATGCGTAATATTCCCAAGTACTGCATAAGAAGAAATAAAAGAACTTTATACTGAATTAAAATGTCTATATTTTTAATGTTACAAAAAGTATATAAATAAGAAAACATATCAACAAACCATTAGCTTCTTTTTCAATAAATTCAGCTATAGAAGAATCTATTGTTTGAGGAACCACACCATGGTTAATCAAATTCTCAGATTGAGAAAATGTGTGTTTATATCTTTCAATGCCTTCATGCAGCCAGATTCACCAAATGGGAAAAGTAAATGATATTGTAAAGGATCATAACAACTATAATAATAATGAACCTTATGTGAATCACCAGAATGACCATATATATTAATATCACGAACATGATTATTTGCATTGTTTCATCTTCAACCCATACAGCAGCTACTTGAGATGTCAAAGGAACATTGGAAACTCTTTGATCTAATCCAGGATGACATCTTTTTTGTATTTTATGATTTTTCAAATTGGTTATATGACTTAAAGACCTAAAGAATTTACTGTATGGATTTATCTGTAAGATTTGAATTAGAAGAATAAAAATATATTCTACTAAGTTTTCCAAAATTTTCATACGATTTTGAATTTCATTTTCCGTATCATAAAAGTATAATTGCATATAAGTTGGAAAATTATTTGTTGGCATGAATTGATTTACATAATGATATACTTGTCCTTGAACTCAAAATGTGTAAATGCATCGGTATGATTTGAAAATATCCTTGTCATATTTCACACCAAATGAAGTGAATGCAAAGTGGTTATTATATCAACGGGATAGCTTTTTGAATTCCATACTTGTAGGTTCTGTAGAAGTAAATAATTCGTACAGTTCATTTGGTGAATGAGGTGTAAAAAGTTTGACTTTCCCATCGGAGCAACAAAAACATTTAGTTTCTCTATAAAACTTGCATGCACCACAATGTTTACAATAGTTACATGTTGGTAACACAAATACAGTAGTTGGTACATTGAACAAGTTATAAACATTTGTCGATCGTTTTTGTGAAGTAAAAACCTCAGGATAAGAAACAGAAAAATTATTAGTTTCACATAACATAGAGTTATTTATTCTTTTGTATTGATCAATACTTACAGTCTGAATTTGATTCCTTCTATTTGATTGTCTTTTATTTTGTTGTTGACGAATGAAAGCATTATATGATTTGCTTGTGGTTTCAGAAATATTATGGAAATCAGACTTGTCATTACCAAATGTTTCCAGATAATCCATGATGATATTGAATTTATTGTTGTTTGAACGGAGAAGAAAATAATGTATTGTCAGTGACAATTAACAAATAATAACAACCTTTGTATAACTATATTATATGGTAAGCACAAATTTGAAGTCATCAAATAATATATGATAACAAAATTCAATACAATTGTTCTATTAAATATTCATGATATGACATTCAAACACAATTATGAAATATTTTTTTATATTATTAAATATCATGAAAGGGAAGAGGAATTTAACAAAATAAGCTATTTTTACAAAGGGAAATCAAAAAGGCAAAATGCGGAGCTCGTGCTCCGCATTATGCGGAGCAGTGCGGAAACTGCTCTGCATAATGGGGAGAACGCTTGAATCAATGCAGAGTTTGGCTTCCATGTGCTCCAAGGATTTCTGTAGAGTGCTCCGCATTATGTGGAGCTAGTACTCCGTCAAATAATATTTAATTGTAATTTTATTTTCATTCCTCAATAACATTTTCATTATTTTTCTATATTCTCTCTTATCAAATGAACGTTAATTACAAATCGAACCTCTTTTGACATTTATGGCCACAACCTTTTTTTTTTGTACTCAGAACCATTTCATATATATATCTAAATCTATATAGGATAATTTTACTAAATGAGAATATAATTCACGAATAAAAAGGCAAGAGTAAACAATTAGGAACGTAATTCACGGATGAAGAAGCAAGAATAAAATAATTATATTATAAGATAAGATAAAAATACGAATACAAACATTTAGAAGTAACCACAGTAGAACAACGTTGAATTCTCGCCCAAATAGGAAAATCTAAATAACTAACCATAGTAGAACAATGATGAATTCCCACAGGAACACAAAATGAATCCTCTGGGTTTAACATAAAATTCGTAGACTATGGCAAGACGATAACATTAAAAAACTTTGGAAGCACAAAAGTGGATTTGACGATTTGTGTGAGAGTAAAAAACTTTAGAATCATGAAAGTAATGAATATGACGATTTGTGTATATGATTGTGAATAAATTACTAATTTTAATTGTGTTGCCTCTCTCACAGAAGATATTTATAGGAAGATATTTAAAATATCAACTGGAATTGAAATATCAATTAGTCAACAAATAACACCAATTCACTGTAGTGAAACCGGATGAGAACATGGCAAGTGTGAAAACTCATGTGACAAAAATGAATAGTGAATCCAAGGATGCCTCTTTTAATAGAGGAGTGATATATATAAACTACACATTTCAAATCTTTATAAACGTATCCCCTTCCCTTCTTTCCTTTAGCACTCTTATACTTTATAGAAATAAAACAAGTAAATAAACTCTTTTTAAAAAGCTTTGGGGGAGGTTTCATTTCAAGAGGCACAAAAGTCTACACTTGGTGAATGTCAAATCCAGGTTATTTAAGGTGGGATAACGAGGTGCAAGTGGTTTTGTCCTGTTTAATTTTATCATTTCTTGTTGATAACTATTATGCTAACGAAATAATATGACATGTTATGATATAGTCATCTGGTACAAAAGATATGATATGGCGGTATGACATTTTTTACGCATGATTTAATCTTTTATGAGGGATTGCATAGTTACTTGTATGCTATTGAGTATTCTCATATGCTTACAATTTTCCTCTATTCCTCACAGGTTAGATCGAGTCGTTGGCCGGAGGGCGACAAATTGTCATCGTTGTGCCTGAATTCTTGGACTAAATAAATTAAATTCTTTGTAATGTGACCGAAGTTTTTATTTCCGTAGCAACCTTAGTTTTATTAATTTAGTTATCTTTTTCTAGATATTTTAATTCTGAATATGGAACAACGTAGTTTGCTATGTTAAACATTTGAAATCAATATTTTATGATATTTTTATTTTCTGTCATGTATATTAAAAAGTGTAACATAATTAAATGATTTAGAATTTTACTAGAATGTAGTTATAAAATGGTTCATTGATTTTCGAGGAAATTGCAGCCGAGGTACCAAACCTTTCACTTTTTTACAGACTTTGCCCAAACCTTTGTTTTGTACCACCCACGGTACCAAACCTTTAAAAAAATCGCAGCCCAAGTCTAAAATAACGATTTATATTAGTTTGACTCCAAAAACCGTCAGTAGACCCAAAAATTAAAAATCTAATAATTTTCTCCGAATAAGGTAAGGGCATTTTTGACATAATACATTTCCTCTGTTAAATCAAAAATTTTAAAGAAAAAAACTACAACCCCCTACCCCATCCCACCCCCATCACCTTCTTCCCCAACCCCCTCAACCCACAACCTCTACTTCATTCGGACACACACCGTCGCTGCCGCCAGAATGACCAACCAATGTGACACCTTAGCTATCGCCTCCCATAGGCTTGACTTCCCCACCGGATGCTTCACCATTAACTTCTTCAGTACCTCCTCATCCACCAAACTCCACTCCCTTTCCCCATCTTTCTCCCAATTTACAGAAGACCCATTATCATTATCCTCACTTTTCTCCAAATTCATTAATGAATTAGCAACATTTATTGATTTCTCCAAAGATCCACCAAATTTTACAGCATCTTCTGGCTATCTCTTAAATATTTTTGTTGATTTCCAATTGATTTTCTAACTTATTTCAACGGGAATTTCACGCTGAAAATGGAATGAATTTGATGGGTTCAAAATTGAAGTAAATTAATACAAGAATGAAAACTGAATTGGAATCTGTCTACTCTCCGGTAATGGCTTTGGTTGGAATTTTAATCTGGGTTTGCTGTCACATTTATGGAGGAACTCCATGGTCAAAATTCGAGACTCAAAGGGTAGTGGAAAGGAGAAGATGACTGTTGTTTCCATTTCATGTGCCACGCCATCACCTGATTTCATTTCATTTCCGATTGGAATCTACTCTGAAAAAAGGCCGTGGAGGTGAAGGACAATAGGGCATGTGGGATAGGATACGGTATAGGGTGGGGTGGAAACCTCTGCAACTGTTTAGATCCAGCTGGGAAGCAACTGGAGATTGCCCTGCGTCTGTGTTTGTGGTGATATTATTGTAGTGAGTGTAGGAGGTGGAGGAAGGTGGGGGCAGAGAGAAGGGGGACTACGTCTGTGTTTAGTTTGTGGACCGCCAAGAGATTAGCATTGTTGTGGAGGAACCTCCAAAGACAGTGGAGACGGCTTTAGTTTGTGAGAGTGAAGATGGAGCTGTCAAGTTTGGGTTTTGGGTTGGGTGGGGGTGAGATGAGGTGGGATGGTTGGAGAAAATAATAGGGTTTTTTGGTTTTTGATTTAATTATATATGAAAATGGGAAAATTTTAAAATTTTGTTTCACTTTTCTGTAGACTCATATATATTTTAAAATTTAATTGAAAAAAAAAAAAAAGAGGTAAAAGGTGAACAGTGCACAATACTGTTCACGATGAAAAGTGACGCCACCGTGAATAGTAACCTTAACTTTCCGTGGTATTTGTTACTAATTAATAATTTTATTAAAATATATAAATTAAAAGATATGATGTAAATTTTTTTTAAGTTCATAAATATGTAAGAATTTGAACGATTCTTGGCATTCAATGACCGCAGATCGACCACCCTCCGACGACCTTAAAATAATTGTAATAACTAAGGAAAGAAATGATTATTCAAATCTTTTGTGTAACTTTACATTTTCTATTGCCTACTTATAGATTTCATGATATGTACATTTTTCTTGCCATACTTATATTTTTACATACCAAGTATAGCATGATATCCTTGTCTATGTAGGTGCATACTCGAGCATGAAATATGCTATGTCACCATTTATGAGAATGTAGGCATAGTATTTTAGATTTGGTGTTTATATGTGACAAATGATATTATTTTTGTCAAGGAAGTGGCATTACATACACACACAAATTTAATGCGTGATTCATTTCGAGTGATACAAGAATCGAGCGGGCAGAGTGAAGTATCGCCACCACAAAATGTACCGGCACTACAAAATGTACCTCCGTTTGTTCTTGTAGCTACCTCAGTGGTTAAGCAATTTCGTAGGTACAAGCCTCCTACTTTTGATGGTTGTTCCGACCTATTGACCATTGAGGAATGAATTAGAAGCCTTGAGCGCATCTTTTGACACATTACTTGTACAGATGTATAGAATGTACTATGCGTATAATTTATGTTTATTGGAGCAATCAGTAACTGGTAGGAGTCTACCTCACCTACTAGGACCAAAGATTAGTAGCTTAATCTGACTTAGGGCTCAATTTAAAGATGAGATGATGGCAAAGTATTTTCCAAAGGCTTTGAAAGACTTCAAGAAATTAGAATCTTTGCAGCTCAGACAAGAAAACATGTCACTGATTACGAGAGGAAGTTCAAGCAGCTTTCAAGGTATGCCCCGCACTTAGTATATATGGAAGGAAAAAAGGTCAAGAGATCAAACATAGAGTACGCCCGAAAATTTGTACTATCATTATGTCTCATCGTTTCACATCATACCGTGAAATGTTGGAGATGGCTTATGCTATTTCATCCCAAAGAACTACATTTGAACAATATTCTCAGCATAGTCGTACGGGAAAAAGAAAGTGGAATGACCATAACAAAGAAATATGTAACTGGCAAAATAAGAGACTGAGCACATGAGTTCGTTTTAGTAGGATGAGTGGGAATATTATACCACATTCTATTGTAATACACTCCATAGGGGTGAATGCTTATATGGGAATACGTGTTTTTCGGTGTGGTAAGCCAAGACATATTGCTTTGCACTATACAGAGCCTCCACGAAAGAAAGATGATGACCAAGATAAAAATCCAAAGGAAAGGCTCGAGTTTTTGTACTGAATCAGCATGAGGCTGAGCACAATCCGAGTGTGATAGCAGGTATTTTATTATTATCTAATGTACCTACTTATGTTTTTTTTAAATCTAAGGCTACACATTTTTTTCTATCTCTGCATCATTCGCCACTAAACCAACTCTATATGTGTGAAAACATATATTTTATTATTATATGATGTACCTGCCTATGTTCTTTTTTACTCTAGGGCTACACATTCTTTTATCTCTGCATCATTCGTTGCTAGGTGTAATACTGTATGTGTGAAAACGGATAATGCATTAGAGGTTAGCATTCCTTCAGGAAGTGCTCTTTGCACAAATTCGATAATGAAGGCTATGATGTTAGAGATTGACAAAAAGGTACTATAGGCGAACTTATACCTTTTAGACATGAAAGATTTTGACGTGATATTAAGCATGGACTAGTTGGGATTCAATCACGCAACCATCTGATGTCATGAGAAAGAAGTGCTATTTCATAGGCAAGGAGAAGAAGAGTTCCATTTCTTTGGAGCAAAGCTCAAGTCTCTCCCTCACCTTTATCGGCTTTGCAAGCTGAGAAAATGTTGAGGAAAGAGTCATGTCAAGGATTCTTAGTTAATATTATCAGTTCCCAACATACAGAAGCAACCGTTAATGATATTGAAATTGTTCGAGAATTTGTGGATATATTTCCAAAAGATTTACATGGCATTCCACGAGATAGGAAAGTGTAATTTACGATTGACTTGGTCCTCGGAGCGGCACCAATATCTAAGGTTCTGTATAGAATGACACCTAAAGAACTGAAGATGCAATTGGAGGAGTTACTGGAAAAAGATTTTATTTGACGGAGTGTATGTCCATGGAGCGCTCCAATACCCTTTGTGAAAAGGAAAGAAGAGAGTTTGAGGATGTGCATCGGCTACTAAGAATTAAATCATTTAACCATCAAAAATAGATATCCTCTTCCATGAATATAAGATTTATTTGACTAATTAAGGGGTACAAAGGTGTTTTCTAAGATTGACTTGAGGTCAGGGTATCATCAACAAGAGGTCAAAGTGAGCAATATACCAAAAACTGCATTCAGAATTTATTATGGGCACTATGAGTTCACTATCATGCCTTTTGGATTGACTAGGAATGGCAAAAAAACCCGACAAACCCAATACCTAGGGAGGGGAAAACCCGTTTAAATGGGTAACGGGTCCCCCGCCCCGTTAAAAAAAAAAATTTTTTTTTTTAGAATTCAATACTTGAAATTAAAATTTTCATTAGTTCTAATAGAAAATAGCAATTAAAATTATTTGTCTAAAACTAATGAATATGGGCAATAAAAATATATTATCAAAAACAAAAAAAAAAAAAATTTTAACGGGGAATAAACGGGAAATGACCTACTCCTGCCCCGACCCCGCCTTAAACGGGTAACGGGGCGAGGGCGGGGAGGGCCCCCACCCCCGCCCCGCCTCTCCCCGTCCCGTTGCCATCCCTAGGATTGATCAATACCTCAACAGTATTTATGGACCTAATTTGTCATAGTATTTACTGACGACATACTTGTATGATTCAAAAATAAGAAGTAGCATAAGGAACAACTCCGAGTAGTGCTTGAAACTTTGAGGAAGGAGAAATTACATATCAAATTCAAGACGTATGAATTTTGACATGATCGCATATGTTTCCTTGGTCATATCATTACCGCCCAAGGAATTGAGGTAGACCCAGTTAAAGTAGAAGCAGTAGTCAATTGGCCTAGACCGATCAGTGTTGATGAAGTTCACATTTTGTTGGGATTGGCCAGATATTGTAGGAGATTTATAGAGGACTTCTCAACAATAGCAGGGCTATTGACCTAGTTGACTAGAAAGGGTGTAAAGTTTCACTGGACGAAAAAACGTGAAGAATTTTTCAGACTTAAGCAGAGATTAGTCTCAACTCCCATATTGATGGTACCTAAAGTTTTGGATGGGTTTATAATTTATAACTATGTCTCTAAGAAGGGCTTGGGATGTGTTTTGATGCAATATAAAAAGGTGATTGCTTATTTCTCAAGACAGTTGAAGGCAGTATGAGCAGAACTATACAACGCACGATTTGGAGCTTACAGCGGTAGTTCGCTCCTTAAAGATATGGCGTCACTATCTATATTGAGGAAAGTGTGATAGCTATACGAATCACAAGAGTCTTAAATATTTCTTCACACAGAAAAAACTAAATATGAGACTGTACGATTCTTTACCATCCGGATAAAGCTAACGTAGTTACATATGCTCTTAGTAGGAAGATGGTATCGCAGTTAAAAATTTTACCCATGACACATGAACATTTGATAAAGGAAGTTGAGATATTGAGATTAGAAGTCATCACATCACTGCTCAGACTTCAACGAGAATACTTGCATTAATGATTTGACCTACCTTAAGGGATCGAATCAAGGAAGCACATAATAATGATCTATTTTTGTAAAAGATTAAGGCTGATGTTGGTACAAACAAATGAATAGGATTAAAAATATCTGCAGATAAAGCATCCAATTATAGGAAGATTGTGTGTACCTAAGGATGAAAGTATAACAAATGAGATATTCGAAAATGCTCACTCCACTCTATATGCTGCACATCCAAGTGATACGAAAATGTATCGAGAACTTTGGGATATATTTTGATGGAGAAACGTGAAAAGAGGAATTGGTATATTCGTGGAGAAATGTATTGTTTGTCAACAGGACAAAGCAGAATATCAAAGGTCATCAAGACTATTGAAACCATTGGATATTCCATAATGGAAGTGGGAACGGATAGGATGGACTTTGTGGTAGGTTTTTCGAGGTCAACAAAAGGTCACAGTGCTATTTGGGTATTGTTTGATCTTTTGACAAAGTCAGCCCATTTGCCAATCAAATTAAATTTTAATATGAAACAGCTCGCATAGTTATATATATCAGAGAGATAGTCAGATTGCATGGAGTTCCTATCACCATAGTTTTCGATAGAGACACGAGGATCATATCAAAGTTTTGGAGAAGCTAACGAGGAGCCATGTGGATGAAATTGAAATTTAGCACTCTTATCATCCACAAATAGTTGGACAATCATAAAGAACCATTCAAACTCTTGAAAATATGTTGAGGGTACGTGTTTTAGATCTTGGTGGTAATTGGGAGACACATATACCATTAGTGAAATTTCCTTACAACAATAGTTTTCAGGCCATTAGAGGCATGGCCCCATATAAAGCTCTCTATGGTAGGACGTGTAAATCCTCTATCCATTGGGACGAGGTTAAAGAGAATATAATTTTGGGTCCTAAAATCATTGAATTAACAGTTGAGGCAATTGCAAAGATTATAATTAAAATAAGGACAACACAGGATCGACAGAAAATTTATGCCGATAGTAGGAGAAATGATTTGGAATTTGAAGTGGGTGACAAAGTTTTTCTAAAAGTAGCACAATGAAGGGTATATTTTGATTTGGTAAGAATGGGGAGTTAAGACCATGGTTTGTTTGAACTTTCAAAATTTTCAAAAAGATGGTTTTGTAGCTTGTCGACTTGCCTTACCACTTAAATTGGCAACAGTATACAATGTGTTCCATGTATCCACGCTCATAAAATACATTCATGATTCCAATTATGTGGTGAGTTATCAGACATAGAAAGTACAAAAAGACTTGTCATATGAAGAAATTTTGATAATAGTTTTGGACAAAAAGGTGCCCCAACTAAGAAATAGAGAGGTCCCCCAGGTTAGGGTTCAATGGCAAAATCATAGACGTGAAGAGTCAACTTGGGAGAAGGAAGATGAGCTTAAAATCAAATATTCAGAACTCTTCGATTAGTCAATGTAAATTTTTTAGGACGAAAATATATAAGGAATTAAGATTCTAAAGCCCTGGTAATTTTATGGAATTAATTAATTATTTTTTTATGTTATATAGTTATATCTTGTGAAGTTGAAGGACAAAAGAGAAATAGATTTTAAATTCTTATATTTTTTGTTTAAATAATTAGACTTCTGATAGAGCGGGTTTTGTAGATTGATTTCGGGGTCGTTGGATACTTCATAATTAATTATGCAAATTAAGCTGGAGAAAAAAGTTAATTCGAATAAGCGAAATCCAATTTATTGAGATTGAGATATTTTACCTTTAAATTGTATTTTATTGAGGTTAATTATTATTTTTAAATTTCCTTTCTAGTAACGTGTAGTATGTAGGTTGTTTTGATAGATTTTAATAGTATTTTTCTTGAATTTAAAACTGGAGCAACTACCACGTGTAGGATAGGATTAGTGGTGGCAATCGAGTCGAGCCGGCTCGTGGGCTCGACTGGTTGCCATCGAGCCACGAGCTGTTCAGGCTCGTCCACGATCGTGGGCTCGTGAAAAAAACACTAAAAAAAAAGGCTAAGAAAAACTAAAATAAATAAAATAAATAATTGACGAGCCACGAGCTGAGCTCACCCACGAGCAAACGAGCCGGCTCGGCTCGTGACCTCGTGGATCGTTTTTCCACGAGCCACGAGCTGAGCCGAGTTCGTGGCCTTAAGGCCCGCTCGACCCATTGACATCTCTAGATAGGATAATGACATAGTGTTTTTTTATTGGGATGAGACAACGATTAGTTATTCTTAACGAAGGCTTGTGTTTTTACACGGAACTTGTAAATTTATTCAACAAAAGGGTCAAATATCTTTATCTCACTTTCTCCCATTATAAAAAAACTACATGTTTCAAATCTTTATATACGTATCCCCTTGCCCTTCTTTCATTTAGTACTCTTATACATTACAGAAGTAAAACAGACTAATAAACTCTTTTTAAAAGGCTTTGCGAAGATTTCAAGAGGCATAAAAGTCTACATTTGGTGAACAAGAGTTTAGATTTTCAAATATTTAAGGTAGGATAATGAGTTGCAAGTGGTTTGTCCCGTTTAATTTTACTAGTTAGAGTTGAACGTACATTGCACGATATTATGAAATACTTTGTGTTGTAAAAATATTATTTAATACCAATTTGTTAGGAAGATTTGTTGAATCTCAAATGAACTAAAGAAAATAAAATTTAGGATAGAAATTTAAGAGAATAAATTGTACTCTTTAAATTCAACTTTTATGATTCAAATTTTTTGTGATAAACGAATATTACAAATGAACAAAATTTTTATACTACATTTGATATATAAGAATTAATTGTTAGTACATGAATTTAAACACCAATTCAAATTTCTAAATACAAAAATAGAAATTAATTCATCTATAATAACTCTAGATTTACGTAAATCAAGATTCATCAAGTCAATATTCATTGAATCTAGATTAATGTGAATATCAATTAATTGAGAATTAATAACACGAAATTAATATATGAGAAGGATTTTGTAATATTTATTACACATTGAAAAAAGAAAAGTAAGGTATTATTGAAATAATTGAATTATAGTTTGATTAAAATAGTCCAAAAATGATTCTTACGTGATGTGATATTTAATATATTATAGATTATTTCATGTTGATAAATATTGTGCTAACGAAATGATATGATATGTTATGATATATTATGAGCTCTTACCATTTTCTAAAGATATGATATGAAGATATGATATTTTTTATGCATGATTTAATACTTTTATTCAGGATTACACAGTTACTCGTGTGCTATTCAGCATTCACATATACTTAATTACCATTTTCCTTTACTCATCACAAGTTATATAGAGTCGTTGGCTAACGGGCGATGAAGTGCCATCGTTGTGCCTGGATTTTTGGACTAAATAAATTAAATTCAGTGTAATGTGACTGAAGTTTTTATTCCAGTAGTAACATTAGTTTTATTAATTAAGTTATCTATTTCTAGATATTTTAATTCGAAACATGGAACCACGTAGTTTGTTATGTTAAACCTTTGAAATCAATATTTTAAGATATTTTATTCTCTATCATGCATAATAAGAAGTGTAACCTAACTAAATGATTTAGACTTTTTACTCGAACATAGTTATAAAATGGTTCGTTGATTTTTTTTGGCCATCGCATGGTTAGGCATTAACACAGAGAATAAAATAGAGATTTTCCTTTAGCAAGTTGCTTTTCCTGTTAAATTTCAATGAAATGCTTTTGGTGAAACATATATAATATACATCAAATAGTTGATACATGAATTCTTCATTAATTTAAGGATAATGTGGTTGTCTCTACTGTTTACATTTTAATTACTCAATGTATATCTATAAAAAAATAAATAAATAAAAGAAGTATTGCATAGTAAATTAGTTATATATTCCTTTAGGGATATGCTTGTTAAGTTAAATGAAAGATTTGAAAATTTCTATGTAACTTTGAGTAAACTGGAAATACATAATTGTATTGGCAACTTGCTAAATTTTTAAAGAAACTTTTGGTAGCAATTAGAACTTCTAAAATTTAGGCCGTTACAATTTCACCCATCAAATTAGGGTCTATTTGATTGCAAAAGTGAGAAATGGGTGGGAAAAAAAATATTTTACAGGAAATTGATTTGTTTAGAAATTATTTTACTGAGAATTGAAATTAATTGTGTTTGATTAGTATAATTTTTCATGGAAAATATTGAAAGTTTGGTATCAATTTGGCTTCGTTTTTTATGAAAATTGTCTATTAAAGTGATAATTTTTTCTGCCATTGGGTCTAGAATTTGTTCCAATTGCCAAAAAAAAAAAAAATTGAGAAAAAAATTATCGTACCAAATATCATTCGTTTGGTTTTGTTTTGCATGAAAATTGTCAATACATGTGATAAATTTTTTTACCATTGTATCTAGACTTTTTTCCAATTACAAAAAAACAAAAAAAAGAAAAAGAAAAAGAAACTGAAATTTTTTTCCCGCCAAAACATCAAGAATTTATTTTTCTAAAAAAGGTGGAAAAAAATTTCTCATGAAAATTTTACCTATCAAACACTACAAAAATTGAAAAATGACATTTTCCATGGAAAATAAGGCGAATCAAACGGAACCTTAGAGATTATGTACAACACCTCCTTTTGTGGATGCAAATAACCTGAAAAGTAAATTTTCTAATGCACAAACCACGCGAGTGGACTCCTTACAACTATTTGACTGAGCGAATGGATGAAATAAGATGACATGGGTGATTTGTTCAAATAAAGGACCCATTTAATCTTTAGGAAGTCATTTACAATGGGTAGGAAATAGAGATGGCAATTTTCCTCGCCCCGTCCTCGTGGGGCTCTGCCTCGAATGGGGCAAAAAAACCCGCCCCGAACGGGTTGGCGGGGCATCTCCGCCCCGCCCCGTGAAGAATTTTAAAAAAAAAAAATTTTCATTTTGAACATTATTTGTTTTGGACATTTTTTTTGTTTCAAGTACTTGCTTTGAATATTGATATAGTTACTTTGAACATTATTTGCTTTGAATTTTAAAATTTTGAATTTTTATTTTAAATAAAAATAAAAAATAAATGGGGCATGAAACAGGGCAAATCCTCGCCCCGTACCCGCCCCGAGCCTCGCCCCGTCCCGCCCCATCTAAGGCGGGGTGGGGCGGGAAGGGGGAGTGGCGTGGTTGGGCGGGGTGAGGGTGCCCCGCCCCGAACTCGCCCCATTGCCATCACTAGTAGGAAACCCGAACCATTGACTTTTACAGCACAACTTAGGCCAAGAAATTGCTAATGCGAAATAAAATATATAGATGTGCAACAATGGCAAGGGAAGCGCATGAGGACAATAACATGTGTACCCCTTATATTGATGACCTTTGGTCCCCTTCGATTCCAAATGTAGACTTGTTTTTGTTTTTCGCCTTTCTAAGAGCCTCCCGCAGACCTAACACTATTAACAAGTTTGTCAAAGTGAGTAGAGACCGTGCAACCAATCTACATGGGACAAGGATGTTCCATAATGCACCTTTGCTGTCCCAAGAGTACAAAAATAAAGAGATTTTATTACAAAAACTTTATATTGAAATTAAAATAAGAGGTTTGCTAATTAAGGATGAGCCGCATCCTTAGCGGCCCCCACCTACCCTGCCCTGGGCCTTGATGAAGGAGATAAATCGCAGGTTATGCCTCCAAGGGTACAGGGTGGAAGGCTACTTGTACACTTGGACTAAGTGTTGTCGAGGAAAAGTTACTTTATATTCCTACTGGTACTGCACGGTGGAGGCAATGTTGCAAGGACAGGCAAGGTGTCAGTTAGTAGTATAAACATTTAAAATACTGAAACAACAAATGAATTCTGAAGCGCAATTAGAAGTCTAAAGTCTTCCTCGTGAATCCTACTCCAAGGTTCGAATGCATGTATCCCGCTTTTGGAAAGATAAACATGACCTGCAACTGACTTTCAAATGAGGTTGTTCAACACAGTTCATTTCGAATGGCGTGGCAGAGACTGCCACAATCATCAGTGTTGGAATAAACAGTCCCAGATAACACCAAGAATATAATAGAAATTAAAGAAAAGCAAGGATTTTTTGCCCTTAGGCCAGGATGTTTACCCTAGAAAATGCTAATCACCATGTTGAGCATCTACCAAAGTGGTTATCGCTCTAATCCACTATAAACCAACATAGATTATCAAGATCACAATACAAAAATCCAAACGGGTTTAGCCTTCAGACCCAGTTTTCTTCTCTCAAGAAATCTCAACCCAATTACACCAAGTAACCAAAAGTTACTAATCAACCAAGAATAGAATCACCACAATTACAAAGTAATCTGCACTAGATTTCACCAAGAATATCTAGAACCAATAGATCACAGACGAAAACCAAGAGTTTTTAGAGAGAGAATAGAGAGAGCAGAAAATAAGAGAAGCCCTAGACTATATCTTGAACCTTCAACAAATGAAGAGTCAGGCCAAATAATACAAAATGTCAGAATCATCCAACGGTTACATCACTTCCAAATGGCATCATCACAACCTTTAAAATTAATAACCAAAGTCGCATTTCAATAAAAGGCGAGAATACACAAAATGAAAAGAGGTAGCCGGGTTACATTCCATCAATTTGGGCTGGATTGCATCATTAGGCCCAAAGTGTTAAGCATAATGTTTAACAATGGGAAAAATTTATGGATCAGGTATTATCTATCATGAAATCAAAAATCAGGCCCCAATGTTTAGAATTGCAAAAAATCAGGTTTTTTCATGAATTAATTAATTATATTTTACAATTATTATATTAAATTAAATATTTAATTGTAATATAATATAATTAAGCACCCCACCCCACCCCCACCACCTCTACTGCTCCCGCGACTACTCTGGTGGCCGGCGACTACTTTCCGGCCGCACTTAATTCCGGCGATTATATCGATTCCGAGGTCACAGATATCTTATTGAGGTCACAGTTAGCTTAATTCAAATAACTTCTCCAATGCCGAGGTCACAGATATCTTATTAAGTTCACAGTTAACATCATTAGTCACTCATCGAAAAAAATATAAGGTCACAGATATCTTATTAAGGTCACAATTAGCTTAATCAGATAACTGGTCCAATTTTGAGGTCACAAATATCTTATTAAGATCACAGTTAGATTAATTCAGATAATTGCTTCAATTCCGAGGTCACTGATGTCTTATTAAAGTCACTGTTAACTTCATTAGTCACAACAATAACAAAAATCGACGACCACCGACAATGGATCCAAAACCACCAACAACAGATCCATAACCGCCACCAACAGATCCACCAACAACAGATCCAAAACCATCGCTAGCCACACACCCACAGATCCACATCTGAGCCACACACCCACCCAACTGCTTCACCCACCAAAAACGTAGGAAGTAGCGTCCAAAACGCTGGCAGCATCGTCGACGCTGCTGTGCAACACAGCAGCGTCGCGCTGCTACGACACAATAGCGTGTCGCACAATAGTATCGCTGATGCGCTACACAGCAGGGATGCTGCCGCGACACAGCAGCGCTGCTGTGCGACACAGCGGCGCAGCGCCCTGCCGTGTCCCACAGCAGCGACGCTGCTGCGTATCTGAGAGAGGAGAGAGGAGATAGGGAGGAGATCCCTGACTGGCGTCGTGGCGTGGAGGCGATGGAGGCAGCGAGAGGCAGAGTGTAGAGAAATCAAATGGATTAGGGCTTGGATAGAGATTTATATTTAAAATAGATTTGGTGGGGTAGATGGGAGGGTGGGTATATAGATTAATTTAATTTAAAATATTATTATTAATATTAATTGTAAAATTAGAACCTGATTTTTGCTTAAATAAAGTAAAAATCTGATTTTTAAAACATTAAACTAAACACCGGGTTTAGTGTAATTTCCTCTTTAACAATCAGCTAAGGTGAGTCTAAATTTTAAGAGCCAATGCTCCCTTCAAATCCAGTAGAATCACAGAGTGCTCCAACAAATTAACCCTACTTCACTAACTTTCTTACATATTAAACCTTCCATTGGCATTCTATGAAGTACCCAATACTTCACCAAACTTCAGAATTTTTCAAGACGAACAATTTATACAGCTAAAAAAGAAAAACAAACATTATTGAACCACCTCATCTCAAAAAAACATAAACAAATAGATATAGAACATACTATTCATTTAATCTTCAACATGTCCCCTCCTTAGAGTGAAATGCCTATTTAGTCATTGAACTTTCAGTCATACACGTAAGGGGTTACTGAACTTTCAAAATAACGCAACTAGTCACTGAACTTTACAATTAATCATCCCATAAGTCACTGAGCAAACGGCTATTGATAAATTGGACGGAATTTCCACGTGGCAGCTGAGGTGGCTAGATAACTCAATGAATTTTGAAAGTTCAGTAATCTCTTGCATACATGGCTGAAAGTTCAGTGATTAAATAGACAATTCACTCCCGTTTTGCCCCCATTGTTCCCCATTAAATTATAATTCAAATTTTTTTTTTATCAAACACACATTATCCAATAAAATAAGATTACACGTAAATAAAAAAAAAAAAAATCCTTTTTTTAAAATGTATTTTGAATAAAATAAAGCCCAAACAGGGACTTGTATAAATACCCATAATTTTGAGATCCTTTTGAAAAATCATTATAAACTGATAAGTACTTGATGCTACTGTTGAATTCAAAATTGATAATCCAGTTCAGGGTCAGAGCTCAGAAATTCATTCAATGCGGGCCCTATTTAATTGACGTCAAACTCTTAGTTTTTGATCATGAATTTAATGATTAAAAGCATAAAATAATATTAATACAATACTAAAAATAACATAGTTTAGAAATTAAATGTGTTCCTTGCGAGTTTCATACTTTGATATCGTTGTACAATAACGTCATTATCAATCTTCAAAAATATATTTTTCTCTACATAAATAATTATGCTATTATTCATCCATTGATCACCTATCCAATTAATCAATATGTTCTTTACAATGCTTATTGCAGAAAATACTCTCTCCATAATAACGATAGCAACCGGTAAAATTAACATTAAAGTCAAATAATTGTAAACCAATATATATACTTTATTTTTCTTTGTCATAAATAACTTCTCTGCAAAATCACTAAGGTTATTCAACCTTTCAAACTCTTTGTTACAACACATTTAAAAAATATAAGTTTTAAATTGATCATTAAGCGTCCGTTTGACCCCATTATTCCACATTATAATGAGAGGAATATTATATTTTTGGAAAATGTATAGTTAAAAAGTAAGGATTTTTTTTTATTTACGTGTAATCTTATTTTATTGGAGAATGTGTATTTGATAAAAAAAAAAATGAATTATAATTTAATGGGGAACAATGGCGGCCAAGCGGGAGTGAATTGCCTATTTAGTTACTGAACTTTCAGCCATGCACGCAAAGAGTCATTGAACTTTCGAAATTCATTGAGCTGTCTCGCCACGTCAACTGCCACGTGGAAATTCCGTCCAATTTATCAACGGCTGTTTGCTCAGTGACTTCTGGGATGATGAATTGTAAAATTCAGTGACTAGTTGCGTTATTTTGAAAGTTCAATGAACCTTTGCGTGTATGATTGAAGTTCAGTGACTAAATAGGCAATTCACTTCCCCTCCTTAAGGACGTAACATAACCACAATATTTTATAAATGGGTGACAATAAAACTTGAAGTCTGAATTCATATTCAACCAGCATATGGGACAAAATTAAGTTATCTAAACATATAAGCATCGATTTAACGAAAAAGAGAAGGAACTCACTAGTAGCACCAACAAAGGCCAGCAAGAAGTAGAATGCAAAGAGGGTGAGTTTTGGGAAGACTTGGATTTGGTAATGAAATGCAAAAAAGCCCAGATAAGGAAACATAGAAAATGCAAATAGCTGTGAGGCTATGCTCTGTGAATCAATGTTGGGTGCTCATGGATCCACTGGCAAAATAAATCCATTACACAAAAACCCTTTTCCCTTTCTGTAAATTCTTCTTCTTTCGTATGTAATTTCAGTTTCTGTACAGTTCTTAAATTGCCTCCTGGGAAATAGATAAGGTTCTTTGTTGCAGAGATTCCGGTGGAAATAACTACTATTGAGCAACAAGTAAAAATAAAATTAGAGTTCTTGAAAGGGGATTGAATTTGCATTGAGCTTATCATTTTAAAAGAATTAGCGGCTGAGTATTATTCATCTATACCATGTAGAAAATGCAAGATGCAGAATTCAAAGCGATATTCTCCTTGTACAAAACTGATCTTGTGAATATTTTTCCTGTACACGTACAGCTGTCCAAGTTCAAATTGATGACTAACCTTAAAAAAAAAAAAAAAAGGAGAAGGTTAGGATGGAATTCGAACTTTTAAATATTTTTTCAACCTTTTGACTCACCAATATATCGAATCTTAGAGATCAAATTCATGTCACGAAAAAAATGTTAGTATGATCATTATAAAGTCCAATTTTTATGTATAAAAGACTATAATACCCATTGATGAGGAAAAAATATCGATAGGCCCAAGCTCGAGCTACTTAACCCGAACTTGGGCTAGTAGTCCCGATCTTGGCCCACTCCAAATGGGCTAATTCCAAGGTCGGGTCCATTATGAGGTCGGGCCTAAGAATACTAGTCCTACTTAAGTGCAAACCCCTAGTTCGTTACAAGTTTTATCCTAACACAAATTGTGCACTTCTAACACAATACAAACACCTAAAATAACTAGGGCTACATGAAGTTAAGTCCTTCCAGGACTCCCCCTCCAACACCTATAAATACATAACCTAGTCTCATTATTCAGGGATTTTTTCACATAATATTCTAATATACAATTTTTTACATAATTCTCTCGCTGACTTAAGCATCGGAGGGGCGACGAGGCCACACCTCGACGCCTTTATTTGATATTCGAGACCGGATCACGGCCGAGCTCATTCGTCCGATTCGGGTCTACCTGCGATTTTTGACATCATCATTGGCGCCGTCGCGGAAGAGCTGCTACTAAAAGTCACGATTTTTTCCAAATTTGCCGGATCCGAGCTGCAACATTGCAATTATAGTGCCAACTTTGTTTGCTAGTCAGTAATCTAGCTGGGTCCACATGGGAAGAAGATTCCAACCTCTAATTCTAGCCTAAATACAAGCTAATGGAAGAGAAGTTATCATTTATGTTTCCTGAGTGGATTTTTCTTCTGCCTAGTGTTGCGTGTTGGACATCGGTTTCAGTTTTGTTTTCGGATTAAAGGGTTTACATGTCCCTTATTATTGTTTGAGTTGAAAACGGGATATATGCTATATAATGGAGTTTAAAAAAAAAAAAATCCAATTGATGAAACGCAAGAATGGATGGATTTTCAAGGCACCTATTGATACAGCGGGCTTGGGACTTCTTGATTATCATCAGATTGTTGAGCAGCCTATGGACCTTGGGACGACCGATCAGGTCCATGGTCTAGCGGAGCAGCTATTAGCGTGATTTGAGGAGTTGTTTAGGCCGATTCAAGAAAAGATCGACCGTTTTTTTTTTTTAATTATGCAAAGTAGAGAGAGAATTCCAAGCACTGACTGCGATGAAGTGCGATTTCACGATTAATAAAGAATTGCAAGGCAAAAAAAAATGATTCTGATTCGAGCAAAGAATGCACGTAAATTAATTCTGAGATTTGGATTGGCAAGCCGATGAAAGGGAGATAAAATATGGGAAAATTTGAGAAAACAATGAATATTCATCCATCAAATTGAAAAATGCACTCTAGGTGTTCGATGGTATTCACTCAAAGTTCAGCCCCATGGCTACCTTTAAATGAAATTGTAATGGGATGCACGTGCTTCGTTCGATAAAGAGGCGAGATGGTGTTGACAAGCTTCGCAGGTGAATAGTGAAGCTATTTTGGACTCAAAGAACTTGGCTTCTACACCAATAACGGTGTTGTGGCACCACTAAAATTTGACGAGGAAATTTTAAGCGATCGAATCTTTAAGAGTTTGGATTCCACTATTTGAAAGCTCATTAAGATCTATTCAAATTTCAAGCACACAAGAATTGAGCTGCTAACCAAGCAAAATGTTACTTCTATGGGCTCATAGCTAAGGCGATGGACTAAGGTATTCACTTCTTCATTCTATAGTGAATTTATATTCTCCAAGCAATTCAACATTGGATATGTCACCGCTAGCCATTGCATTTTTATTTACTATGTTCATCTCTTGATAGCATGCAATTTATTTATTTATATGGAGAGGAGAATATAATTTCTCCTAGTCTAGGAAAGCACGAGCTTAATTATGAAAATAATATAAAAATGGAGCTTACACCAAATTAAATTATTCACACTCCTCCCTTGCTGTTGATAATAATTACCAAAAAGAAAAATATCAATCTCTAAAATTCATGCGAGACCGTTTTGCTTGGACATCAATCTAGGATGACACTCCAAGAATTTCTTTGTTTCGCAGCACACTGAAGACCATAGCTCCAAGAATTAATCATCATTATGAAAAATGGCAACTTTGTAATTCTAGGCTAATGAATGCATCGAGCAATTGATTTGTTATGTTAAATAAGCTGTTGGAGCTTTTAATGATTTTCTTGATTAACATATGAATAAACAAAGGCTATGCATTAAAAATATCATGAAACCACTATTTGCCTATATTTTCCACTGCTTTGCTAATGTGGAGCAATTGTCATAAGTAATTGAGAATAAAACATTAGTTCATGCATACATGAGAAAAGAAATGTTGTGGATCCTTAAAGACATCAAGTAGACAACATATATGATCCGTGTTTGAATCTTTAAAAGTGTATACTTTGATGTCATCAATGCTCATGCTTATGCTATGATTATTTGGTCATGATTTACAATAACGTTTGGTTCATACTCACTAAGTGCTTGATCAAATGCCCAACCAACATTTGTAAAATTGAAAGCTGATGGACTCAAAAGTCATAGCACCTCAAAGCCTTGCCCCGAGCAAGCACTCAAAGCCTTGCCCACGAGCAAGCACCTCAAAGTCTTGCCCCGCGCAAGCACCTAAAAGCCTTGCCCATGCGCAAGCACACAAGCCTTGTCCCGTGCAAGCGCCTCAAAGCCTTGCCCCGAGCAAGCACATCTAAGCCTTGCCCCGAGCAAGTACTCAAAGCCTTGCCCACGAGCAAGCACCTCAAAGTCTTGCCCCGCGCAAGCACCTAAAAGCCTTGCCCATGCGCAAGCACACAAACCTTGCCCCGTGCAAGCACCTCAAAGCCTTGCCCCGAGCAAGCACCTCTAAGCCTTGCCCCACGCAAGCACATCTAAGCCTTGCCCCGAGCAAGCACCTCAAAGCCTTGCCCCGCGCAAGCACTTAAAAGCCTTGCCCATGCGCAAGCACCTCAAAGCCTTGCCCCGCGCAAGCACCTAAAAGCCTTGCCCATGCGCAAGCACTCAAAGCCTTGTCCCGAGCAAGCACCTCAAAGCCTTGCCCACGAGCAAGCACCTCAAAGCCTTGCCCCGAGCAAGCACCTCAAAGCCTTGCCCCGCGCAAGCACCTAAAAGCCTTGCCCATGCGCAAGCACCTCAAAGCCTTGCCCCGCGCAAGCACCTAAAAGCCTTGCCCATGCGCAAGCACTCAAAGCCTTGTCCCGAGCAAGCACCTCAAAGCCTTGCCCCGTGCAAGCACTCAAAGCCTTGCCCCGAGCAAGCACCTCAAAGCCTTGCCCACGAGCAAGCACCTCAAAGCCTTGCCCCGTGCAAGCACTCAAAGCCTTGCCCACGAGCAAGCACATCAAAGCCTTGCCCCATACAAGCACACAAGTCTTGCCCCGTGCAAGCACCTCTAAGCCTTGCCCCGAGCAAGCACATCTAAGTCTTGCCCCGTGCAAGCACATCAAAGCCTTTCCCCGTGCAAGCACACAAGTCTTGCCCCGCACAAGCACATCTAAGCCTTGCCCCCGAGCAAGCACATCTAAGCCTTGAGCAAGCACTCAAAGTCTTGCCCCGCGTAAGCATCCTTGCAAATACTTCGTACATTCAATCAAAAATTAGTCCTAAAAATCATCAAGTAAAATGATCAATCTTATAAGTCCCGAAGCTTTCTTTCCAAGATCTATGCGTTCGGGGGCCTATCAACACATCTTTTACTCGACATCAAACAATTCACACTCAACTCAAGCAATTTGCATTTCATCTTCGAACTTTGAGCATTCTAAGCAGCATCCTTGAGACCCAAACATGGATGCACGGGGGCCAATGATACGATCAATTTCTAATCAAACCCGAATAATAATGCTCGATGTTCGGGATTCCTCATTGGGCTTAATTGCCACACATGACAATTCCACATCACCTCGAATTTTTACCTTTCGAGCTTCCTCAACATGACTCGAGCTACTTGGCAAAAGCCAGCCAAGTAACACGCCTCGAGCTCATTACAAAACATCACTCGAGCTACTTGGCCAACAGTCCAAGTTACACGTCTCGAAGTGATTACAAAACATCACTCGAGCTAGTTGGCCAACAGGCCAACTTACACGTCTTGAAGTGATTACAAAACATCACTCGAGCTACTTGGCCAACAATCCAAGTTACACGTCTCGAAGTGATTACAAAACATCACTCGAGCTAGTTGGCCGACGGGCCAACTTACACGTCTTGAAGTGATTACAAAACATGACTCGAGCTACTTGGCAAAAACCAGCAAAGTAACACGCCTCGAGCTCATTACAAAACATCACTCGAGCTAGTTAGCCACCTAACAAACGTCTCGAAGTGATTACAAAACATGACTCGAGCTACTTGGCAAAAGCCAGCCAAGTAACACGCCTCGAGCTCATTACAAAACATCACTCGAGCTACTTGGCCAACAGTCCAAGTTACACGTCTCGAAGTGATTACAAAACATCACTCAAGCTAGTTGGCCGACAGGCCAGCTTACACATCTTGAAGTGATTACAAAACATCACTCGAGCTACTTGGCCAACAGCCCAAGTTACACGTCTCGAAGTGATTACAAAACATCACTCGATCTACTTGGCCAACAGCCCAAGTTACCCGTCTCGAAGTGATTACAAAACATGACTCGAGCTACTAGGCCAAAATCGGCCAAGTAACACGCTCGAATGGGCTCTTAAACAATACTCGAGCTATCTCTTGCAACAAACTTGGTTAAAACGGCCGCGTAACACGGTCGAACTCATGATCGAGCTTATTGGCCAAAAATTAGACAAAGTAACAAGCTTGACCTATTTATTTACTGAGAAACTCGAGCTTATTGGCCAAAAATTGGCTAAGTAACGAACTAGAACTACATACGAATTACAAATCAAACAAATATTAAACTCGTGGTGCCTCTTTGCATCTCACCTCGCAGCTCAAGTATGTAACTTTTAGCTACGACACGGATGCAGGGGGCCTATGATGAGGAAAAAATATCGATAGGCCCAAGCTCGAGCTACTTAACCCGAACTTGGGCTAGTAGTCCCGATCTTGGCCCACTCCAAATGGGCTAATTCCAAGGTCGGGTCCATTATGAGGTCGGGCCTAAGAATACTAGTCCTACTTAAGTGCAAACCCCTAGTTCGTTACAAGTTTTATCCTAACACAAATTGTGCACTTCTAACACAATACAAACACCTAAAATAACTAGGGCTACATGAAGTTAAGTCCTTCCAGGACTCCCCCTCCAACACCTATAAATACATAACCTAGTCTCATTATTCAGGGATTTTTTTACATAATATTCTAATATACAATTTTTTACATAATTCTCTCGCTGACTTAAGCATCGGAGGGGCGACGAGGACACACCTCGACGCCTTTATTTCAGGTATTCGAGACCGGATCACGCTGAGCTCATTCGTCCAGTTCGGGTCTACCCAGGTACGATTTTTGACATCATCACCCATGTTTATAATTAAATAGAAGAAAATAAATTGAATTGTTTTTCTTGTTTCTTGAGTTCACCCAACTTAGGGATGACGAAGAAGTAGGGATGGGGGCAATCATTATCATCCCTGAATTTTTAGGAAGCGGGTAGGGATGGAGGATTGAAAAAAGGTCACTTATCGTCCTGTTTAATTATTTAATTAATTTTTAATATTATTATTTTTAAAGAGGATTTAAATTTAAAAATAAAATAAAATAAAATAATTCGGACAAGGATCATAATCCCTGTCTCATTCGGGTTGGAACAATGCAAGCCAGGTTGAAATGGAAAATCTTGCCATCCTTAACCCTACGAAGTCTTCACCGACCAATGTCCAAAGTAAACGAACAAGAACCACCTCTACCATGAGAGGTCATCGCCAGCTGCCAACACCTACATTACTTAACCAATTGTCGCCAATAAACATTTTTGTTGACCTGGATTTCGGGCCGATAGCGTGGTCATTCATTGCCATCCACGTCCACGTATAAAACTCACGTATACTTAGAAAAATCGTCACAAGCACTAATCATTTTTTGGGTGGTGAAAGAGACGATCGCAGGCCTTCCAACGGTCAAATTAGTCAATTTATATATTTGGATGTGGGATGAAAGAAAAGCGTGAGTCACAAGTATGAGTATGGACACCGGGTTGTAGAGAAAGAAATAGAGAGAACAATAATAAGATTTAATTTAAATGGCACCAAGTGTGATTATAGTAGAATGAGTGAAGTAGTAACTTTTAGATGGAAGACATATGGACTCATCTTAACACCGGGTTGTGCGATCTATATTTTTTGTTATATTACTTCAAAGTTGATCGTCACAAGTTAGGTTGAGAAATCAAATTTCAAACTTTCTTAAAATAACAATTTTGCAGATAAATAAGAACAATCACTATGTATGACAAACTCTTTAGAACATATATAGTAAAATGCTCTTTATTTTAAAGAGTCAATCCTTAAAATTAAATTTCAAAAAACTCTTCAAATTAACATTTTAAAATAGATTAAATACATTCAAATATTTAATGATCTATACATTGACCTAATTAAATAGCATATACAAAAAAATTTGAGAGAAATAATATAATAATTTGAAGGGAAACTAATAAAAATAAAAGATAGCGAAAAATAGTAAATATATTGAAATTTATAAAATTAAGTGTTAAAGACTAAGGAACTGTTGTATTTTAAAAAAAAAAAAATTATTCCCTAAATTTATAAATGATATCTCAATTGCAAAAATATGCTCTTTAAGCATAAATAGTTTTTCTGAAGATGTTGTTTAATTATTTTCAAAAACAAATTAAATTATAAATTTAAAATAATAATATTAAAAATGGGGAAGAAAACATGTCTCTTAAATAATAACCCTCATATTTCTCTTTGTTTTATCTTTCCTTTCTGTCTCAGAGTATGAAAGTAACCAACCAAAAAGAGGAAAAGTAAGCCAAAATGAAAAGGGATACAACAAATTTCAACTCTTCTAATGATAATCTTGGCCTCTATGGTATTGATGGACAAAGACAAAATTGGAATTCTATATGCAAAGTTCCTCAACCATTTATCACCATTTCCATTAACAAATCATTCCAAGAATCGATTGGCCCCGGTAGACACCAGTGCAAGCAGTCGTTTATAACCTTCGCATTCTTGTCTTTCGAAAATGGCTGGAAGAATCTATATGGACCCGGGTGTCCATCAGGTCTCAACAATGAAAGAGGTGTCACGTCCAGAAGTTTAAGATTTACCCCGTTTGATGCTCTGGTCGATGCCTTTTGAAATTCTCGTAATTCAATTTCGCGGAAAATTTTGTTCAACCAGGGGAGGTCTAACTCACCTTCCCTTGCAGGTTCCGTTCTTCTACAGTTACCACCCTTATCCCACTCCCCATTCTCAAAGTGATCCGGAGCAGATGTCCTATAAAATATTGTGCCCTTGTGATTTGATGTGACAATGTAGTCAAATAAGTTCCTAAGGACTTTTTGATAAGCAAAATCGATCCCGAGCTCTGTGAAGTTCCTTTTAGGACAGTAATGGCAGCCCAAAACCGTACTTTTCTCATAGTAGATTGAGCTTCTAATGAACCACTTACCAAAGGAAAATATCACGTAATCCAAGCTCTTGAACAACTTGGTCCAATTTGTATCAAGTTTGTCGAGATGCAGATCAATCTCAGAAGTTGAAGCACCAGTAACGATGTCATCAAAAATGGCTGCTTCTGCAATGAATGGGGACCAAATACCCGCAACAGAAACATTGTGCAAGGGGAATAGCCATCGCCTGGATTTGTATCCCTCATCATGGTCAACTTCAACGGCCTTCTCAACCTAAAATGCGAATTAGCTCAGCATTGTCAGTTTTTGAATTCCGGGAATTATTCTTGACCATCAAAAATTGCATGAAATCTGATTTTGTACAGCTACTAAACAGATCAACAAGAGCAATTAGTGAAAAATAAGATTAATTACAAAATATTTAGCAAAATGCTTATTAAGTAAAGCCCGTATGACTCGCTAGGAAGTTGAAACAGAACAACTCTGACTAAATTTTCCAGAGAAATCTAAGTTCGCTATGTGTAACACTCAAATGACAACCGTGCACGACAGAGTAATATGACTGTAACTATGTAATAAAATCTAAAGGAACCAAAAGATACAGAAGAACACAACCTTCTAACCCCCAAAAACACCGTTTAACTCCTCACAGCGTATTGTACTACCACAAGTAACTGCATCCAATCTAAGTCCTATTCCCAGTAAAGTTGGGGTCATGTACATGAATGCTTTTTCACCATCTGTGCAGTTCATAACTAAATTTACGGAACTTTGCACAACAACCAGATACTTTTGGTCTGGAAGTTGTTCTTGAGAATTCAAGACACAAATAAAAAATAAAAAAACTACGATTCTTTTAAGTGATCATAATAAAAAAGGGAATTTAAATCTGCTTCCTTCAGTTTTTTTGTCCTGTCAAGAATGTAATGAGAAAAATCGACGCCCAAAAATGTCTTGCAGATTTTCTATCTTCTCCTTTGCATTATTGATTAAGGTTGGTACGTCCCCTAACTTTAGTGACAATTTTGTCTATTATAGACAAGATATGAGGTCAACACCAAACCCTCAGCTTAGGCATAAGTGCATTTTGCAAAAGAAATAAAAAAATTGATTCCAAGAAATCATGTTGATTTTATTTAGTGTTTGAACTACCTCGTCTAAAGGTTAAAACTATGAGACGAAAAACACATCTATTTAAATGCCTGATTGTGCACAACTCTCTTAAAATGGTTGGTGACAAGACGAGAACTCACATCTTTTTTTTTTTTTTTTTGATATCATGTTTAACCACTCACTAAAAGCTTATGTTATATACGGGATGCATTTATTTATTTAAAATTTTAGTCTTCAACATTTAGATAGATAATACAAATGAGTAAATGGTTCATGAGCATAGACCGTCTAAAATTTATTGCACCACGAGTCGAAGTGAATGGTTCTATCAACAAATGCAATTGTAATATTTCTTTCAAAGTAGTTTTAATCCCAGAAAAGTTGGTGGCAAAGTAAAATTATATACATTGTATAGCTGATCCGGTTCTGCCATGTAACTTAAATAACAGTTTCATAGGAGTCTTATTAATTTTATCGGTAGCTTTTTTTTTTTCGTTTCAAATTATCTTTTACATCATTTTCTGACATTAGGTTCACAAAAATACACACCTTTAAGCATAAATAAATTCAAGGATAGTGGAAAACCATTAAAATAGGATTCAACAAAAAAATTTAAAGAAAAAAATTCAAGAATCTACTGAAATCTACTCGGCAGTTATCTATCTAGCAATTATATTCATTTTAACACCATCCCAAGATATTAAACAGCCGTCTAAAAATACTAACAAAAACCTTCCCAATAAAATTGGGGTCGATTACATAAATCCTTTTTCACCACTCTATTCGTTTCATAGAAATATCCAAAACAACTACGCCCTTGGCAAAATAACAATTCGTAGCTAACAGGGGACGCCTTCATAAGATTCATGTAATAAGATTTGACCAAGTTTTATGTTGGGTGCCAACATAACGCAACCCCATCCTTAAACTGGCAGAGACCAGCTATGAAAAACATAGGCAGAGCCATTAAACCATTGGCTAACAAATACTTTCAAATTAGTAATTTTTTTTATTTTTTTTCCTTTTGAAGCTCTACATGACATCATTAATTGAATGTTCGTAAAACCTTATGTGTAATCCTGCTCCCTCACATAGAAAACTAACCCTTTTCTGTTAAGTTTTAACATTGATAGAATTAATCACAATTATGAATAAACACAAAGAACAACATTTCAGGAACAAGTTAACAATCGAAGTACAATTTTTGTATTAAGGTCAAGAGCACAAGTAAAGAAACACAAGGACAACAGCATTTAAGCAACAAGTCAAAAGTTTTTTTTGAAGTTTTACCGTTGAGAGAATGCAAAGTAATGACTGCACGTGGTTTCTTGATATTGAATCACCAATGAATGCCCAACTTTTATTCCTCATAAGCTCAAGAAATTTCTCGGGATTAAGTCGAGGCAATTCACAGCCATGAGGATTCCACCTCCAGTAAAGATAACCAGTATCCGGTCATCCATTCTTCATACAATTCTGGTGGTCTGTAATGAAGCTGCAAGTCTCATCTGTGTAAAGAGGTCCTCCCTGATTTGGAATCCAATCCCCAATAAAAAGATTACACTTTCCTGCAAATATAAAAAAAATAAATGAACTTTTAGTGCATAGCCAAATCAGAATAATATTATCTAGCACCACTAGTGGTAAAACACCACTCTAGATGGCTCTTAGGCTCCATAAAATGTAGAATTAAGTAATTCATTTAATTATAACTCTTGTTTAGTGTTTTAACACCATGCTAAATTGCATTACTCTAACCAAATGGAGTATCTCTTGCACAATACAGAACTGGAGATTCTTATCAATGAAGAGTAAATTATCTGCTTAATCGCAACAATCAAATTAATACAAAACTCACAACGAATCTCACTGCATAATAGCATTAAAACAATAAAGAATAGACAGAGACTTTCTTTATATATCCATATAAAGTCGTGCTAAAATTGAGTTACTTTATACAAAATATTAAAAGTAGGGGTGGGCGCGGGTCGGTTCGGTTCGGTTTTTTTCGGTTCCAGAAATTTTCGGGTATTTAGTAAATGGAACCGTCGGTTCCAAATATAATTTTGGAACCGTTCGGTTTCGGTTCGGTTCGGTTCGGTTCGGTTCTTTTCGGTTCCTTTCGGTTCCGTACTATAATTAAATTTTTTAACATTTAAAATAATACTACATAAATACACCTGAAAGTGAATACTAATATTAATAACAAAAAGTAGATACAAATACCAAAAAGTAAATATTACTAATAAAACTTCGATATTCATATCAATAATTCATTTGGTTCAAACCTTCAAGTCTACATAAAAGTGAAATATAAATTAGAAATCACAAAGATAAAATATTTTAAAGTATTGATAATACTTACCAACTATTTAATGTAATTATCAGTTGGTTGACTTTCCATACTAACTACTAAGAAACTATACAAGAAAAATTGAAAAAAACACAACTAACAAACATAAATAAACTCTAAATTGTTCAACTAATAAGATTTAATAAGAAAAAAATTATTAATTTGTTTAAAAAAAATAAAAGAAATTGATTTATCCAATATAAAAAAAAAAAATTCGGTTCTTATTCGGTTCTTCGGTTCTTGGTCGAGAACCGAGAACCGAACCAAACCATTCGGTTCTCGATTCGGATACCCGTTCGGGTATTTCATTTTAAAAAACCCGCTCGGTTCGGTTCGGTTCGGTTCGGTTCCGGTTCGGACATTTTGCCCAGCCCTAATTAAAAGTGGAAAAAGGTAATTTTGAAAATAATGAAAAAAAAAAAAAACAACTTAAAAGTAATTCAAACTCACTTTTAGGCAAATTCAAACATGATTTAAGCACGCCATCTTTCTTAAACCACAGAATCAGAGATAAGTACTAGGAGAAAAAGAAACCACAAAAGATTATAGATCTGACCTTCTTGAGGAGGCGTTTCAACTGTAATTTGTTGGGGAGTAAAATAATCGACATGGGGTGGTGAAATACGAGTATATTTAACAGAAGGGTATTGAGAAAATACAGTGGATTGACTATAAATTAGCCTAAATGCAAAACCAACAAAGAAAATCGAAACCCACAACTTGATTACAAAGTAATTGAACTTGGGAAGAGACCTCCACCAAGATTTCCATTTGTAAAGCAGTTTCTTCATCAGTACTCACCTCTAACCTTTCTGAGTTGTGAGCTTTTTTCTTATTAAAATAGTTCTTATTAAAATAGGACGTATATGGAGAGCACGTTGTTGGGATTAATTAATTACAAAATGATTAATAATGTGAAGTTTAGTGATTAGGCCATCATTATAGGAAGATTGTAAATAATGTTTGCTTAAATCAAGTGTCCAGATGCCTCCAGCTAAAAGCATGTGTGGGAGGGGGTAATTTCTTAATGGATTGAACTCAAATTGCAATTAAATTTACTTTTTCCCGAATCATAAAATTTTGCAACTCATGGATGAATTGTTGTCAATTTTCAAACATGATAAAATTGAAAAAAGAAGTCATAACTCTATAAAGTTGGACAAACATGAGGATGTTTTAGGATATGTGATCGGATGGAAAAGCTGATCGTGTTTTAAATTGTTTAATGATAGAATGTCACATGATATTATATCAAATTTTAAGTCAACATTGATATTCATATTACATAATTAGATATTTTAACGGAGATTGTTAGACAATGATGTAGCGAAAAATCAAAAGAAGGTTGTACAAGTTGCTGCTTACCAATTTTGATATTGTAACAAGCAATATCACCCTTAGGATAAATAACTAATTAGTGAACATAGAGATTTTCCTCCTCACCATTGATCAAGGGATTAAATGGCTAACTTCAAATATTATTCGTAATTGGCTGTCTCCTAAAACACACGAAATGTGTGGGTTATTGCTAAAGTAGGCTCGTGATGCTATTGACTAGATATGGCAACGGGGCGGGTTCGCCCCACCCAGCCGCGCCCCGCCACTCTCCCACCCAGTCCCGCCCCGCGCCCCGCCCCACTTTAGGGGGGCGGGTTCGGGGCTCGAGATTGCCCTGTTTCCTGCCCCGTTTATATATAATTTTTTTTCAAAAATTTCCAATTAACTATTTTTTGTTTTTAATTTGTAGTTAATTATTTTTTAATTCTTCACGGAACAGGTTCGGGACGCTTCGGGGTTGGGCACCCCTTCCCCGCCCTGCCCCACCCCACCCCACCCCACCCCCACCAACCCGTCGGGACGGGTTTTTTTCTCCCCATTCGGGTCGGGTCGGGTCGGGTCGGGGCGGGGTAGTGATTGAGTTATTTTTTAGGTGGTCCCATCAATACAATTGCATTTGTGATATACAAGGTAGTGAAAGACATTCTTGGGGTCCAAATGAAGATATTTGAATGGAATACGTTGAAGGAAATTCAAATTATTTATTGAATTTTCATGTTAATATTTGCTAGTTGAACCAGGAAATGAGGTAAGATGTGTCTGATAAAAATCCTATCAATCGCATAGTTATATATGCCTTTTTTTAGTTTTTTTAAATGCTCCAACACTTCCAATAATTTGTTACGCCTCGTCACCGAGGCTCCAGTTCAAAGTGCCACATCAGAGGCCTGGAATGGAAAGTCAACGAAGATCAATTGGTTAAATACAAAGAATCAAACAAAGGCTGAAATTCCTGTGTCGAATCACTGCCTAAATGACTGAAATTCTTAAAGTCGAAGCGCTACTAAAAAAATCAAAGAAGTCGAAGCTCTTCACACAGAAGACCACCAATACGAAACTCCCTACGGTCGAAGCTCTCAATTCATTCGAAATCCCTGAAACTGAAGATTTGTAGACAATCTTTAGGAACGATTCATATGATGTTTGTAATAAAGAATGTCATGTGTGTCAATCTATTATATAGGGTGGTTGACCCTTTGTCAATGTATTTAATATATGATACATTAAATAGGTATTTAATGTATGAGGCTCAGTCAAGAAAATGAGGCCATGTGGTCTTGATCCAACGATCACCACGTCGGCCAGAACTCTATAAATAGATAGTCTTTTGAATATTGATTCCAAGAACAATACTTTGAATATACCCTATTGCTTGCTCTACAATTTTTAGTTTGATCTTAGCTTATTGATACTTTGTTGGTGATTGTTTGTTAGTGCAATTATCTTAGTCACTATCGTCGGTACTCGAACATTTTTGTCTCACGTCGTAAAGCATCTTCCGCATTCACGTGCTCGCTTTCTATGTCCGGTTCTCCAGTTAAAACGAGCCGAAACTTGCTTGAGTTGGTATGAGTGGACCTAGCATTTGTGTTCACGTCAGTGTAATGGAAAACGGGGTCAAAATATTGCTGTTGTCTATGAGAATCTAGACATTTAACCACGAAAATCCTATGGGAGAAAGTCAGTTGGAAGCAACATTACTATGAAGTGATTTTCAAGCCCTTGGAAAAATAAGCATTCTTGAAGAAAGAGTCTTTGAGAAAGTCCAAGATAAACCATTTGATTGAAAACCAGTTTAATCCTTGAAAAAAAAAAGAATATAATTTGTCCGAAAAACCTTATTATCTTGAGTTCAAACAATGAAGAATATGCACCTCGGAAGGCTAGGTAACACCCTGAAGAAGGGGAACCCTTACATGCTGTCCTAGCTACTCACCATCGACCTCACCAGCACAGACAAGATGGTTCTAGGATAACTTCTAGGCTCACTAGGGAAGTGGCCAAACATGAGAAATATAACTCAATAGAACATAGCCATGCATGAGCTGCTAAGAAACATGTAGGGCCAGGGAGGATACCCAATTCCTCTATATGTAGCCCAAAGAAATGAGTTTCACAATCCTTCATAAGGGAACTACTACCACTGCGAAGATGAGGTCCAAAGCCAAATGGTTGACTACCAACATTACGCAAGGGAAAGAGCTTCCCACGAAATGGAAGTTAAGGTTGATATATACACCAAATATGACACTAATCGACCCACTAAGGTCTCATTCAACTTTCCTGCAAACTACGACCCAGAAGATATGCCCCAGAGGTCCGTGAGTGTTTTTGACAAGTTGATCCTAGGATTGCCTAGGAATAGGCATACTCGACCTCCCTATGTACATATAAATAAGCAACAGGAACCTCCTTGATTTGAAAGAAAAAATGAGTCGATTTATAATAATGTGCCTCAGAATCCTCCCCTAGAAATAGGCGTGAGGGGAAAGTAAAACAGGTTAGGAGTCAAACAAGACCTTCCCAACCACCCCTAAAACTCAAGTTAGGGAAGATGAAGATTCAGATGAGCAACAAAGGTCTTGCGATCTTAATGATGACGATGAAAATCTACAATTTTCGCAAGGGATTAGGAATGCCCCTATATTAAACTATTTCACGCTCCCTAAAATTCCCAAGCATGATGGTAGAGGCAATAGTACAAAGCATTTTAATACCTTTAGGAGTTACACGAGCCTAGAGAAGCCATCCCCCCATGAAGTGTAGATCGTTCCACTTAACCCTAAGTGGAGTGACTGAAATATGGTCTACTAGACTTTCGAAAGGAAGCATCCGAAATTGGCCCAACTTCAAAAAAACTTTCCTTAAGCGCTTTGCAACAAGTAAGGAAGGTGAAGGACTAATACAACGCCTACAAGACATGAGATAGCAACAAGGCGAGTCCTTGAAAAACTTCATGTCCTGTTTTACTAATGAAATGACCTACTATGTGTAAGTTACAGATAGTAAAGCTTTACCAGTTATGAACTCTCTTTTTCGGAAAGACGTGCAAACAAAAGCCCTACCAGTTATGGCGTCTTACTGAAAATGATAAGGCCAGATAACATCAATGAAGAATTGAGAAATATAGGAATAGGGCAGACCAATGACTCCCACTTCTCAAATACAAAGAAGAATATGCCCAACTTTACACTTGATGGACCACCAGGTCAGACAGTTGATCTCCCTCAATCCAGGACAAGCATTGACTACAGCAACATTAAGTACATTGCCTAGTTTGGCTTATGAAGAAGTGGATCCTAGTTTGAAACGTACCAAGGCGGACCCTACCCATGATTTTCCCAAATAAGGAGACGAGGAGCTGAGCCTAGAAATAGGGATGAAGCGCTTTTCTATTGTACATACCACCACTCATCTAGCCACAACACTGCTGGCTGTAAAGATATTGCAATGCACACTCAGAATAACAATTAATGGAAAAATTCCTCCTAGGTAGAACCAATAGCCCATGAATGTTGAGCCGAGGAGTCCCAATAAAGATGACGTCTTTCGAAGTAGAGATAGTAATGGGGAAAGATCTAGGGACAGTCAAAGACAGAAAAGAAGCCCCCAGGTAATGCTGGTCGTGAACCTATCTGAGAATTTGACACGATTTTTGGAAGCCCATATTTTAGGAGAGAATCCAAAAACTCCCAAAAGAACTATGCAAGGGAAGCTAAAGACTTCTCAATGGCAAATTTCATAGTTAGAAACAATCGACCCTTCACTGAGAGAAAGTTTCAACCCATCACACTTACCCAAGATGATGCAGTTAGTGTACATTATCCACATTATGATACCGTAGTGGTGAGGGCTTTCATAACTCACAATGGCATAAAAATGATGCTAGTAGATAATGAAAGCTCTCTCAACATCATCTTTGGAGCTATATTTGATAAAATGGAAGTTGACCACGAGCTGACCCTAATGGGTTTTCCCTTGTATGGCTTCATTGGCGATAGCATCGTCCCAAGGGGTAAAATCACTCTACCATCAGAGATGGGAACAACACCATTAACTGCTCATCATTTTATGAAATTTCTAGCGGACAACCGTTCCCTTACTGATAGGAATATAAAATACACATTTTACATCTTTATTTAATATACTCATATGACTATTTTATACCTAAATGTACTTAGTATTCTCATATTTTGGTTTATGTGGCAATTCGATGGATATGGCGTAAGTTGGAAGAAATGAGGGGAAAAAGACTAAAATGAAAGAAAGCGAAAGTTCGGGAACCAAAGTGCAAATATTCAAAAGTTATATCGAACCTCACGATGAATACTTGAGAGTGCTAGAGGCCAATTGGATGAAGAAGGAAGTCAAATGGGTGAAATATAGTCAAGACATTATCACATATCAACTTTCAAGCTGAAAAGTTTTGTACCGGTTTTTAGCCTCATATTAAGACCAGTTTTTAACATATCAAATGATAGAATTAGAAAATGTCATCTGAATAAAAGTTATATCCCTTTGAGTTATCTTTCCAATGCATCTTAAATCACCTCAATTGGACATCAAGAGAGAAAGTTATGACCAAAATACTAAAGGCTATCCGGAGGAAGTTTTGTAAAGCCTTGCGATCGCATGACTTTAATTCCTCGCGATCGCACAGACCATCACCGAGAGTCTGAAGGCTGAATTTATTTGTTCCTTGTGATAGCATGACTTAATACCTTGCAATTACATGGTTGTTTCCTGATGCCGAATCTCAAGTTTCCTAAATTGACTCAAACTCCTTTGGCAACATATCTTGCACGACTTTTCAACCCTAAAAACACCCCAAAACACACTAGAATGCCTCCAACTTCATTCTTCTCCATTTTTCTCTTAGATTCATGAATTGTAACTGAACTTTTACACTTGGTTGAAGGAAACGGAAGCCTTGGAACCACATATTGTGAGATATAAATAGTTTTTCTTATTGTTCGATTTATATTTTGAGTATTGAATGTTCTTCTACATTTATTTCTATGATTTGTTGCGTTTAATTGCTAGAGGGCCCGTTAGTTTATTGATTGTAACAATCTACCGCTAAGTTAAACATCAAATCCATAATTGTTTGATCCCTTTAACTTGTGAAGCACTAGGATTTGATTATTTTATGCGATAGAGGTTATTGAATCTTAAGAAGAATGTTTAAATAGATTGAATGCAACCGCTGGTATTTGTGTTATCTAGTTCATCGATTTCTCTATTGTGTAAAGTTGTTGTTAAATTGAATCTTAAGCGCTGGTCTGGGATTATTTAATAATTAGGGTTAATTAGAACGCTGGTTTCTAATTAACTAAAATTAAGGAGAAATAGAAATCAATTCCAACGATGAATATTCGAAATATGAATTGAATTATCCTTGTATCTATGATCAATTGTGAATTTTCGATGGTGGATGTGGACTTAGACCAAGGTTAGTCTTTTGATTGTTTTCGTTAATTTAATTGACATTATTATTAATTGAGTTATTTACAATTGTTTGAATACAAAATCTCCACAATCATTGTAAGAAGCATAAATATTGAATTACACACTCTTCGTGGGATCGACCCTTATTTCCATTACTATATTAGTTTTAGAGGTTTAAGGACTATTTTTGGGTGCCTATGACAGCACACCAAATTTTGGCGCCGTTGCCGGGGAGTGGTACTATTTCATTTTTTTGCTTCTTTAGTTATTTGCTTTGTTTTTTTTTAAAAAAAAAAATCTTAATTTTCTAGTATTTTTAGGCTTTTATTATTTTTAGGAATTTTAGCATAAAAATTTATTTTGTTTTCCTTAATCTAGCTTCCTTTTAATTTATTTTTCATTTGTTCTTTTTGTTTATGTCCACAACTCGTTCTTCTAATCAAAGTGATTTGTAGTATGATCCAGAAATTGAGAGAACTTTGCGCAGGTTAAGGAGTGACATACGACAGAATTTTGAAGAAAGCAATCTCAATCCCAACATCCCATTTGCAAGTGATTTTGAGTTTGAAGGAGAAGGAACCATGGCCGAAAATAGGACTTTGAAGGAGCTTGCAGCACCTACATTGAATCAACAACCTTTATGCATAACTTTTCCTATTTTAGATGCTACTACTACATTTGAGCTTAAATCGGGATTAATACACCTTCTGCCCACTTTTCATGGTCTTGCAGGTGAAGATCCTCATAAACATCTGAAAGAGTTTCATGTGGTCTGCACGAGTATGAAACCCACGGGAATTACTGAAGAACAGATTAAGCTGAGAGCCTTTCCATTTTCTCTGAAGGATTCGGCTAAGGATTGGCTCTATTATCTACCATCGGGAAGTATTACCACATGGGATGGAATGAAGAGGTTGTTCTTGGAAAAATACTTTCCAGCTTCGAAGGCAGCAAATATTAGGAAAGAAATTTGTGGTGTCAGATAAGATCACAGGGAATCTCTACATGAGTATTGGGAGCGGTTCAAGAAATTGTGTGTAAGTTGTCCCCATCATCAAATTAGTGAGCAACTTCTCATCCAATATTTCTATGAAGGTTTTCAACCCACAGAAAGGAGCATGATTGACGCCGCAAGTAGAGGAGCTTTGGTTGATAAAGCTCCCGAAGGAGCGAGGAATTTAATTGCAAACATGGCAGCCAATTCTCAACAATTTGGCGCTAGATTTGACCACCCCTTCTAGACAAGTTAACGAGGTAAATGTCTCATCCATTGAACAACAAATAGTGAATCTAACTACTCTTGTTCGTCAAATGGCCACAGGTAATGTGCAGACAGCGAAGGTTTGCGAAATTTGTTCAGTAATGGGACATCCAACTGATGCATGTCCAACTCTTCAAGAAGAACCCACAGAACAAGTTAATGCAGAGGGTGGCTTCCCTGGACAACCACAAAGGAATTATGATCCTTTTTCGAAGACATACAACCCAGGATGAAGGGATCATCCCAATTTTAGCTATGGAAGTTCACAATTAAATCAACATGTTGCTCAAAATCGTCCGAACTTTCAACAATATAGGCAGCCATACCCGCCTAGACAACAACAGGGTCAATCTTCTAGCTCTGAAATGTTTTTAGAAGATATTGTTAGATCTCTGGCCACTAACACTTTACAATTTCAACAGGACAAAAGGGTTAGCATTCAATGTTTGGAGAATCAGATAAGTCAAATGGCTAGCGCGGTCAGTCGATTGGAGTCACAGAATTCGGGAAAATTGCCCTCTCAAACGGTAGTAAATCCAAGGAAAAATGTAAGTCCAATCACGTTGAGGAGTGGCACAGAGGTTGATGTTCCAATAAAGGCAACCCCTACATCATCTGAGCAAAAAGAGAAAGAAAACGTTGTTGTAAACAAGACTGCTCCCAAGGATAATGAGGTAACTGAGCGTAAGTTTCCACCTCTTTCGAATTATAAACTTGTACCTCCTTTTCCTCAAGCTCTAGTAGGATGTTGAAAATATGAACGAGATCATGATGAGTTGTACGAAATTTTTAGTACATGCGAGGTAAACATTCCACTTTTAGATATTATTAAACAAGTGCTTCGTTATGCTAAATTTTTAAAACAATTGTGCACAAGTAAGAGGAAACAGAAACTGAAGGGAATTGAAAATGTAAAAGTTGGAGAACACGTATCTGCAATTATTCAAGAGAAACTTCCAGCAAAGTGCACGGATCCAGGTATGTTCACTATCACTTGCATGATAGGCGACACTAAGTTTGAAAAGGCCATGCTAGATTCAGGAGTATCTATTAATGTCATGCCATATTCTGTATACAATTCTTTGAAACTTGGACCCTTAAATAACACTGGTGTGATAATTCAACTAGTTGATAAATCTAATGCAGATCCTAAGGGGGTGGTTGAAGATGTTCTTGTGAAAATTGATGATTTGTTTTTTCCTGCTGATTTTTATGTGCTTGACATGGGTAATAGTAATCATACTACCCCTATCTTGTTAGAAAGACCATTCTTAAGGACATCCAAAACTAAAATGGATTTTAATAATGATACATTGACCATGGAATTTGATGATAAGATCATTAAGCTTAATATCTATTATTCCATGAAACATTCGTGTATTAATAATCATGTTCATTTTATTGATGTAATTGATCAATTAGCACAGGATGTTTTCAAATTTGCTGGTACAAATGAATGGGAATCTGTCATTAATGAGCATCTTGGGAAGGAAAAAGAAGAGTTGACCTTAAACACCGAGTTACAAAGAACTGTGGCAGCATTAAATAATCTTCCAAAGTCAGGTAATAGTTCTTATTTTGTATTGCCAGTTTCTAATGAGAAACTTTTATCCTTTGTTTTGCAGATTTCCATTCCGGATTTGAAGTTTCATCCCAATCACTACAAGTATACATTCCATGGAGGTGGAGGAACACTATCAGTTATCATTCCCAATGGACTTGGTGCACCGCAAAGAAGATCGAAACCAACCATGATAGACCCGGGCTAAACAAGAAAGTAATAAGTTGAGCCAAAGACAATAAACAAAGGCGCTGCTTGGGAGGCAACCCAAGGGGAGTTTGTTCCTTTATCTTTTTTTTTTTTTTGGTTTTCGCATTCATATTTTAGTTATCTTTGTCTTTTTCTTTGCATTTCACTTTACATTGGGGACAATATAAGTTTTAAGTGTGGGGGAGAGGATTTAGATATTTAGATTTATTGCATTTAAATTTTGAGCGAGTTTAATTTCACAAATTTTTGCATGATTTTTCATGAAAATGAAGTGAGAGTTAAATGATTGTTTTGGATTGTGTATGCTATTTACTAGAATTAATTAGGCTTTTGAAAAACTCATAACATGACTGAATGAATAATCCTTCAACTTAGAGTTGATTAGTCAGTAATTTTCTTTGAGGATGGTAGTATCTAAATTATGTGGACAAAAGCCGGTGAAATTTTTGAGCCTTTAGACTAATACATCCATAACAGTCTCATTATTTTTTTCACGTGTGATATTCTTCCATGGTTTTGTCTCTCTAGAACTTGCCTTGATTCTCTTCAAGATCACATTGACACATGCATGCACGAACATGATTAAGGCCATATTTGTTAAATAAATTATCCACATTAGCCAAATAGCCGACCCTGTAATTGAATTTTCCATTGTTGAGCCCATTTGAGCTTTATTGCCTTTCATTTGTATAAACTCACATTACAAGTTTTAAACTGGAAAAACAATGTCTTTACCCAAGTTTTAGAACTAGTGGAGTATTGTTAAATGTCTTGAAAAGTGTGAATATGCAAGAAAATAAGTGTGGGGGTATCAAGATTTATGGTAGTGCTATTATTGGTGAATCGGAACAAATTTTCTATGTCAATTCAGGGAGTTCCATTATTGGTGTATAAATTGGAGTTTACATTGTGTAAGAAAAATACAAGATGAAGAAGAAAAAAAATATTGAGGAAAAGAAAAGAAAAGAAAGAAAGAAGGAAAAAAGAAAATAAGTGATGAAGGAGAGTGATTTTAATGTGAAAAAGATCTATATTCATAACTCTTCCTACATCTCAAGAAAGAGTTCGATTTGTGTGGGATAAATACAAAAATGATGAAGCTATTATGTGAAATGGTTGGTTTACATGTCTTATGTATATGTTTGAGTTAAGTCTATTTATCTTTACTCCACTAGTTTCGATGGCTCTTGAGTCACATACCCAAATATTTCCCACCTTGACCATAAGCCACATTACAACCTTTGGAAAGTCCTTATGATTCTTGTAAAGCATGTGATCTAAGTGGTGGCGAATGAGAAGATATGCAAGCATATGGTAGAACATCTCAATTGGAATGAATTTGAGCAAAACACTTACCCTTTTAAACACATGAGAGTTGAGTGCTTATATCCGTGAGGGTCTACATGTTTAGTTTACTTCATCTTTATATGAAAATGCTTGCTAATTGATTATGAGTTGTGTGGCATGTTTATTCATGATATTTTATGTGTTTTTTTTTTTTAAAGATTGATGGTTCTATATTCTTGGCATTATGACCGATTTTTTTGGGGAATCAAATTTTAGTATTGCCGAGAACGAGCAAAAGCTAAGTGTGGGGGAATTTGATAGGAATATAAAAAATACATTTTACATCTTTATTTAATGCACTCATATGACTATTTTATACCTAAATATACTTAGTATTCTCATATTTTGGTTTATGTGACAATTCGATGGATATGGCGTAAGTTGGAAGAAATGAGGGGAAAAAGACTAAAATGAAATAAAACGAAAGTTCGGGAACCAAAGTGCAAATATTCAAAAGTTATATCGAACCTCGCGATGAAGACGTGAGAGTGCTAGAGGCCAATTGGATGAAGAAAGAAGTCAAAGGGGTGAAATATAGCCAAGACATTATCACATATCAACTTTCAAGCTGAAAAGTTTTGTACCGGTTTTCAGCCTCATGTTGAGACCAGTTTTTAACATATCAAACGATTGAATTAGAAGATGTCATCTGAATAAAAGTTGTAGCCCTTTGAGTTATCTTTCCAATGCTTCTTGAATCACCTCAATCGGACAACAGAAAAGAAAGTTACGACCAAAATACTAAAGGCTATCTGGAGGAAGTTTTGTAAAGCCTTGCGATCGCATGGCTTTAATTCCTCGCGATCGCACAGACCATCACCGAGAGTCTGAAGGTTGAATTTATTTGTTTCTTGTGACAGCATGACTTAATACCTTGCGATCGCATGGTTGTTTCCTGATGCCGAATCTCAAGCTTCCTAATTTGACTCAAACTCCTTTAGCAACATATCTTGCACGACTTTTCAACCCTAAAAACACTCCAAAACACACCAGAACGCCTCCAACTTCATTCTTCTCCATTTTTCTCTTAGATTCATGAATTGTAAGTGATATTTTACACTTGGTTGAAGGAAACGGAAGCCTCGGAACCACTATTGTGAGATCTAAATAGTTTTTTCTTATTGTTCGATTTATATTTTGAGTATTGAATGTTCTTCTGTATTTATTTCTATGATTTGTTGCGTTTAATTGCTAGAGGGCCCGGTAGTTTATTGATTGTAACAATCTATCGCTAAGTTAAACATCAAATCCGTAATTGTTTGATCCCTTTAACTTATGAAGTACTAGGATTTGATTATTTTATGCGATAGATGTTATTGAATCTTAAGAAGAATGTTTAAATAGATTGAATGCAACCACTGGTGTTTGTGTTATCTAGTTCATCGATTTCTCTATTATGTAAAGCTGTTGTTAAATTGAATTTTGAGCGTTGGTCTGGGATTATTTAATAATTAGGGTTAATTAGAACGCTGGTTTCTAATTAACTAAAATTAAGGAGAAATAGGAATCAATTCCAACGATGAATATTCGAAATATGAATTGAATTATCCTTGTATCTATGATTAATTGTGGATTTCCGATGGTGGATGTGGACTTAGACCAAGGTTAGTCTTTTGATTGTTTTCGTTATTTTAATTGACATTGTTATTAATTGAGTTATTTACAATTGTTTGAATACAAAATCTCCACAATCATTGTAAGAAGCATAAATATTGAATTACACACTCTTCGTGGGATCGACCCTTACTTCCATCACTACATTAGTTTTAGAGGTTTAAGGATTATTTTTGGGTGCCTACGACAGCACACCACTTACCATGGGGTGCTTGGGAGGTAGGTACTAAAGGAATTATGGGTTATGTCCAATCAGCATTTATGTATGAAGTTTCCAACAGGAAATGGTGTCACCACGATGAGAGGAGAGCAGAGAAATGCAAAGGAATGTTATTTTAACTCCCTTAGGAAAGAAGAACCAAGAAGTGTCAATGTAATCCTAACAGACATTGACATGAATAACAAGAGCAAAACCTTAAACAAGGGGAAGACATCGAAATGATGAACACCTCTAAAGAAGCGACGGTCCTTGGAGTCATAAACACCTTTGAAGAAGAGGTTGTCCAAAAATCACATGTCTTCCCTGAAGAAGGGGCGGTCTTTAGGAATTAATATATATGAAGTGTGTCTCAAACCCTGTCTTGGTCAAAAACCACAATGGCAAGTAGAGAGTTTGTGTGGATTTCTCAAACCTAAATCAATTTGCCCCAAGGATAGTTTTTCACTTCCTCGGATAGACCAACTAGTGGACTCGACAGCTAGACATGAACTGCTTCGTTTCATAGATGCCTACTCCGGGTACAATCAAATTCAAATGTTCCTAGCTAATGAAGAGAATACGTCCTTTATAACGAATAAAGGTCTTTATTACTATAAGGTCACCTTTAGGTTGAAAAATGTAGATGCCACTTATCAAAGACTTGTCAACAAGATGTTCGCTAATCTCATTGGAAAGACAATGGAGGTATATGTGGACGAAATGCTGTTAAAAAGGTTGAAGGAAGAGGATCATGTCAAGCACATCGGCGAAACTTTCAAAATATTACGGAGATATGGGATGAGGCTTAACTCCCTGAAATGTGCCTTTGGAGTTGCCTCTGGAAATTTTCTGGGCTACATGATCAATCAAAGGGGAATTAAGGCTAACCCAAAGATGATCAAAGCCTTGATTGAAAAAATGAGGTCGCCTCAAAAACCTAAAGATGTGTAGATCGTCACTAGACGTGTAACTGCTTTAATTCTCTTCATCTCAAAGGTGACAGACAAATGCCTACCCTTTTTCAAGATTTTGAAGGGAGAAAATAAGTTCTAGTGGACAGAGGAATGCAATGTAGCCCTACAAAAGTTAAAGAAGTACTTGGGATAGGCTCCACTCCTTTCCGAACCAAGGCCGACGAACCACTACAACTATACCTATCGTTAACCCTAACGCAATCAATTTGGTTCTTATAAGAGAGGAAGGCGATCACCAATTGCCCGTTTATTATGTTAAACAAAGCACTTTTGGCAGCAGAGACTCGCTATCCAGACATGTAGAAGCTAGCACTCTCTTTGGTGGCAGCTCTTCGAAAATTGACGTCATATTTCTAGGCTCACACCATACACGTGTTAACTAACTTTCCTCTGAAGAAAGTACTCTAGAAGCCCGATGTTTCAAGAAGATTATTAAAGTGGGCCATGGAAATTAGTGAGTTTGATATTGTGTTCAAATCAAGGATCGTTGTTAAAGGATAAGCCTTAGCAGATTTTGTGGAAGAATTTACCCCTATTCCAGAAATAGAAGAAGAGATGGAACCTGCCGAACTTCCCGCATGGGACCTTTGTATTGATGGCTCTTCAGTGGACACTGGATCTGGAACATGAGTGGTCTTAGTTAGTCCAAAGGACATAAGCTCAATTGTGTCATGGTATTTGGCTCCAAGGTCACCAACAACGCGGCAGAATATGAGACCTTCCTAGCTGGACTCAAATTGTCCAGGAAAATGCAGGTAAAGAGACTAGTAAACACAAGCGACTCCTAATTGGTAGTTAACCAAATTCATGGCAATTTCTCAGCCATAGATAAGTCCATGGCAATTTAACTGAAATTGGTCATGAAGTTCATTCCATCTTTTGAAAATTTGAGTTGGTAGAAATCCTACGCTCAGAGAATGCTCATGTTGACACTCTTTCAAAATTAGAAAGCAGCAAAGATTTCGAACTGCTCTCCATGGTGCCCATAGAATACCTTCCTAGACCTACTTCTATAGGCAAACAAGTGATGTGGGTTGAAGATAACCCCTTTGTAGATGAAGCCAATAATAGGATTCCTCAAGGATCAAGCATTATCCTCTGAAAACGAGGAAGCACAGAAGCTCAGAAGATGAGCAGCTCACTTCATTTTCCAAGACGATGAGATATACAAACGAGGTTTCTGTTTACCCTTATTCTGATGCATAAAAGGAGAACAAACAACCTATGGCTCTGAGAAATTCATGAAATGGAACGTGGCAACCACTTGGGATGATGGTCATTAGCACAAAAGGTGTTAAGATAAGGATATTATTTGCCTACATTGAAAAATGACTCACAACTATTTGTAAAGAGACACAATAATTATCAACGCTTCTCAACAATTCAAAGGTAGCCTTCTCGAGAACTAAACGTTTTTTCTAGCCCTGGCCATTTACCAAATGGGGAGGATTGATCTTATAAGCCCCCTACCTAAAGAGAGGGACAATTTCTGCCTCATGATTGTCGCCATTGATTACTTTACCAAATGGGTAGAAATTGAGCTCGATTCCAAATTCACTAAAGCAAATGCTTCCAAATTCGTACGAAAAACATCATTTGTAGGTTCAGAATTCCCCATTTAATTGTCTCAGATAATGGATGACAATTCGACAGCAAGAAGTTCATGAACTTATGTGAAGAGCTGGGCATCATGAAACATTTTTCTCCTCACATCACCCTCGGGCTAATGGGCAGGTGGAAGCTGTCAATAAAACTATCAAATACATGCTGAAAAGAAAGTTAGACAATTCTAAAGGGGCTTGGGTCAACGAACTGCCTCAAGTCTTATGGGTCATCCGAATTACAAGCAGAACAATTATAGGACAAACTCCTTTTGGAGCAAAGGTTATGAGCTTAGTTGAAGTGGGTTTGCCGTCTCCTTGCCACATTCATTCTAAAATCGAAAATATGGGTGAAAATGAACAATCTCATCAATGGAACGTGGAACATCTATAGAAATACTACAAGTGAGAATGTAAATATTCAATTTGTATAGTTCTTGATTCAATGAAATTAACTTTTATTAAAGTGTTTGTAAAGAAAAAAAAATACCTCTCTACGATAGAGGTGTTGGGAAAAGCCTCGACATAGATGCACTGTCCCTACGCAGAGAAGTATTGACAATTCGACGAATAGAGATCCCAAAAGGAACCACCTTCTTACTCCAGAAGTGGACAGCACATCCCATAATGACAAAAAGCTGTTAAAGAAGTTTGAGCATAGGTGAACCACTTAACCTCATACTTAGGATAATTATTAATTTTATTAAGTTAAACTTGTTCTTTATTTTATTAAGTCTAGTTTGCAAAAAATAAAGGAAAAAAGTACCTCATATCGACAAAAGTCAAGGGAAACCGTCCCTATACAAAGAAGAGTGAACACTTCGACGAAGAGTTGGACCCCGAAATGGACCACCTAGTTACTTGCGAAGTGGACAACATGTGCCCCTTAACACAAAAAGTGGTTAAGAAAGTCTCGACATGGGTGAACCACTCAACACCATACTCAGCGAAATAAATAAAAGAAACACGAACTACCATCACTTGCGCAAATTAAAAATAAACAAATCTCAAGAAAATGGTGAAGGGCAATAAAGCGTAGGATCATACACAAACTCAGAAAATGAGCTCAGATCTCAAATTAGAAATGTAAAAGACCTTATAATACTTGTATAAAATTAAAATGTTGAATAACAAATTGCAAATGAAATAGACTGAAGAGCGTGGCAAAGCAATAAAATAAACATAAAGTACAAGAAAATAAATGAAACACAAGTATATAGACAAAAGAAAATTGTATTCATTGAATAAATAATAACGATGGTGGGCCGAAGACATATTACATGGAAAATGCAACAAAAAAAAACATATTAGCTAAATAGGTGGGGGATGGGGAGCTACAAAATGAACTATAGCATTGGAAGCCACATCTTTGAAAATTTCTTCAGCATCACCTTCTTCAATCTCGATCACATAGATACCCTCTGCCAGAGTTTGAGACGCTTGTTCTCCCTCTCTCAAAAATTTTGACCTCAACTCAGAGGTATTAATGGTTTGAGAGTTGACTTCAATCCATTCCACCATCTCTGTGTAAGCATACCTCCACCAGTATTTTGCGAAGCTTTGGTACTACACCATTAGGTAAAAGTTGGCAATGTAGTACTTTACAGCATCATCATCAGCAGATTAAGCTTCCTACCTTGCTGTCTCAACCTCCTCTGCCAGGCCAGAAACTTTAACGTTCATTTTCCCCACCTACTGCTTCAAGGCAACTTTCTCCTCATTTTTCTTCTCTAAGGCCTCAGCATCCAAAAAGGTGTTAGATGTCTCCTCCTGCTTCTTCATGGAAGCCACTTCACTTTGGGTGAACTTCCTTATTCGGATTTTCAATTTTCGCTAGTGCCAAAGCGAACTTCACAGACTCCTCAGCCTGCTGCTTTCTTATTACCTCAACCTTGGCTTTACTAGCTGCCTCCTCGGCCTGAATTGCTTTAGTTACAAACTCTCTGTTTATATTTTAAGTTTTTAAAGTTGGCTTCAGCCTCTATGGCCACCCCAAAGGCCTTCCATATCAAGCTGATCATGGTGGCGAAGAGGTATAATGTATCACTGGTCTCTACGAAGCTCTACAACATATCCGTTCAAAACTTGTGAAATATAGATGTGGCAGTTTGAACCTCTGGAGGAAGCATGATCAAAAACCTCCAAAGCCAGTTCAACCCTTCTTTGGGAGATTACAAGTTTTTGGCGAGCAGATTCAGAAGCTATCGACCCGCTCGAAGCCTTGGCCCTCTTCGACGACCCCTGCCCTGAGTGCTCTACTACAATTGGCCTCTACAAGCCCTACTTCATCGTAACTATCGAATTTTCCATTTTTTTCGCCAGAGGAGACTTTGGAGTGAGGTGGTTGGGTGGCCATTGACCCATCCTCTTCGGTAGCCGAGAAGCAATGTTTTTTTCTTGGGGACTTCCTCCATTATCTCTTTGCCTTTATCCTTCATGGAAGGTCACCCTTCTCCTACAAGCCACCCATCGATCTTCTCAACTTGGTTCCTCACCTATTTTGCTACAACAGATGAGGGCTTCAGCCCTTTTCTCCCACCAGTGGAGGTGGTAGCAAGAATCGTGGCCATATTGGTGGTGCGATGCCTCCTATTCTCAAAGTTTTGTACACAAAGGAAAACAAGGTTAGCTAAAAAAAAATTTGTTCAAAGTTAACATTACATCTTTGGGCCATTAAGTAGAACTTCTCGAAGAACTGTTCAGAGTTGATTAAAAGATCAAACTCTCCAAAGATGAAACCGTCGGTAGATGTCCTCAACAACCTCCAACTCGCTTCGACTAAGCTCGAAACACTCTACTGAACCTGTAAAATATTTAAAAAATGGTTAAGATCAGAATCACCATTAATTAACATCAAACGCAAGTACAACACTCACGAGATTTTGTGTAGGAGGTTAAAACGTCATCCTGCCATTTCCCCCTCATCCAAAACCATGTCTCCTTCCATCCTTTGATGGATGAGTAAATGTCTTAGACGAAAGAAGAATGTGACTCCCAGGGACATAATGAGTACCAATCCTTGGAATCTCACTTTCTCAAGACCCGGTATTGAAAGATGGTCTAGTAAACAAGGGCATGTCCTCTCTAAGGGAGCTCTCCTTCCACAGGAAGTAAGTTCCCACTAGTTTGGCCTAAGCATTGTGGATGAGTTGGGTGGGAGCCAGCCCGTATAACCTAAGAATGGCTCTAAAGAAGGAGTGGAGGGATAGACAAAGTCATGCTTTAGGGAGGAAACTTGCTGACGGAGCTACCCTACTGCCTCGAAAAATAGGCACACTTGGCAGGATGGTAGGATATGAGTTCAATGTCATGGGATACGATATTTTTCCTTTAAGTTTGCTAGGTGAAATGTGCTTACAGTTGAAGGAATCTTGGCTGCCCTAAAGCTACCTTGTCATTTCTCCTACCTTCCCTCGCAGGTAAGGCATTTTGCCCAGCCCTAATGACTCGAACCAGGTCTGCTTTGTTTGTTATTGTCACCTCCATCTCAGAAGACATTTGGCTGATATTCGAATCCCCCATCAGAATGCGAAGATGCTATTAAGTTCGAGTTAAAGTTTAAAATACTTACAAATTGCAAAATAAACAGTAAAGAAAAGTCACGGGAATTTACAAATGCGAATGAAGGAGAAGAAATGAGAATGAGAGATTTGGAGGATTGAAATGCTAATTTCGTAAAGGTAAAGTGATTTTTCATCCCAAAATCCCACCTTTTATGGACAAAAGCCCTTTTAATCCCAGTTGTTACATGTCGTACGGATCATCCAACTGTTCATTTAAGATTTAAATATGAGCCACTCAGTACATTAGACACTTCGTTTTCTATAGCTCAGATCAGGGCCTCTTCATTACGAGCTTCAATGCATCTAAATTTCATAGGACATGCATATGATAGCTATCACTGCACATTAAATTCAGTGGCAATTGCGTGTATGAGAAGATGAACCACTTCAACTGTCTTTTCTTAAAAATGTACGAAACAGAAAATCAATTAGGTGCGATAATTAAGGTCGCCTCATGTTCCCAATGTTTCAAAAAACACAATTCCCCATATTTAATGAGTCGCAGCCTCGACAAGTAGTAGAGGCACCTTACCTCAACTACTTCGGGTAAGGCTTCAAATATACAAAGCCACTTCGGAGAAAATAGCATCGAACAAAATTCGTCATGTTGATGCTTTTCCAATTTATTCCAGAAAATCAGAAGTCACAAGGTACACGGCTTCGGACGACATTGATAGATAATTCATGCAAATCAGTTACTTTCATATTCTAACTATAATATAAATATTTATACTTAATCTTGGGGAATTATTGTGGTATGTAAAAACCACCCCTAACAAAAATTTTCATATAAGTCCATGCATTACATAAATAATCATGCCTAGACTTGGAGAATTATTTCTACTCCACGCTACTGAGACTATAGTTCAAAGTGCCACATCATACTCCACGTGGATCGAAAAGTCGACGAGGACCCAATTCTACTGAAACTCATGTGACGAAGCTCTTAAAGCCAAGCGCTACGAAAGAAATCAAGGAAGAAGCCGTAGCTCTTCATATAGAAGACCATCAATATGAAGCTCACTCCTGCCAATGACCTAAGTTCATCCGAAGTCCCTAAAGCTGAAGCTGTCTCTTACAAGATTTGTAAACAATATTTAGGAATTGTTGATGTGATGTTTGTATTAAAGAATGTTAGGTGTATCAGCCTAATGTATAGGGCGGCTAACTCATTCTCAATATATTTAATGCGCGATATACTTAGTGATGGAAGGCTTCAACCAAGAAGATGAGATCACGTGATCCTGATCTAACGATCACCTAGTCGGCCACAACTCTATAAATAGGTGGTCTTTGTAAATTGCAAAGGATGATCTTTGAATATTGATTCTAATATATAAGAATACAAAAGAAAAATACTTTAAATATACCCTATTGCTTACTCTACAATTTTTAGTTTGATCTTAGGTTATTAATACTTTGTTGGTGATTGTTTGTTGGTGTAATCATCTCAGTCACTTTCGTCAGTGTTCGAACATTTTTCTCCTGTGCGTAAAGCTTCTCCCAAGTTCATGTTCTCTCCTTCTCCATCCAGTTCTCCTGTGAACACGCGGTGGAACTTGCTTGAGTTGATGTAAGTGGACCCAACATCTGTTGTCTACGTTGGTGTTACAAAAAATAGGGTCAATGGATTGGGGGACTATTGTGGTGTGTAAAAACTACCCCTAACAAAAATTTTCATGCAAGTCCATGCATTACATAAATAATCATGCCTAGACTTGAGGGATTATTGTCACGCCTCACTACCGAGGCTCAAGTTCAAAATGCTCGCACTCCACTTGAAAGGAAAAGTATGAAGACCCAATTGGTCAAATAAAAAAGTCAAACAAAGGCAGAAGCTCATGTGTTGAAGCTCTGCTAAAATAGCTAAAGCTATTAAAGTCAAAACACTACGAAACAAATCAAAGAAGAAGCCAAAGCTCCTCAGACAGAAGAGCACTAATATGAAGCTCCCTCAAGCCGAATACCTCGATTCATCTGAAATCCCTAAAGCTGAAACTGTCTTTTACAAGATTTGTAGGCAATCTTTAGGAATGATTGGTGTGATGTTTGTAATAAAGAATGGCAGGTGTGTCAACCTAATGTATAGGGCAGCTAACTAGTTGTTAATGTAATTAATGTAGGATAGATTTAGTGATATGATGCTCTAGTCAACAAGATGAGGTCTCGTGGTCCTAATACAACTATCACCACGTCGGTCAAAACTCTATAAATAAGTGGTCTTTGTAAATTGCAAAGGATGGTCTTTTAGATATTGATTCTAATATATAAGAATATAAACGAGTAATACTTTCAATATACGCCGATGCTCGAACATTTTTGTCTCTCACCATAAAGAATCTCCCGCTTTTACGCGCTCCCCTTCTCCGTCCGGTTATCCTATCAGCACAAGTCAAAACTTGCTTAAGTTGACGTGAGTGGGTCCAACATCTATTGTCTACGTTGGTGTTACGGAAAACAGGTCAACGAATCGCGAGACTATTGTGGTGTGTAAAAACCACCCCTAACAAAAATTTTCATTCAAGTCCATGTATTACATAAATAATCATGTCTAGACTTGGGGGATTATTGTTACGCCTCACCACCGAGGCTCCAGTTCAAAATGCCATGCACTCCACATGAAATGAAAAGTCAACGAAGACCTAATTGATCAAATACAAAGAAGTTAAACAAAGGTTGAAGCTCACGTACCAAAACTCTGCCTAAATATCTGAAGATCTTAAAGCCGAAGGGCTACGAAAGAAATCAAAGAAGAAGTCAAAGCTCTTCACACAAAAGATTACCAATACAAATCTCCCTTCGACTGAAGTCCTCAGTTCATCCGAAGTCCCAAAAGCTGAAGCTCTCCCCTACAAGAACTGTAGGAAATCTTTAAGAATGATTGATGTGATGTTTGTAATAAAGAATGTCTGGTGTGTCAGCCTAATGTATAGGGCGGCTTGCCCATTGTCAATATATGTAATGTATGATAGACTTAGTGATGTGAAGATTTCAAAAAGATAAGGTCACGAGGTCTTGATCCAATATCATCACGAAGGCCAGAACTCTATCAAATGTGGTTTTTTGTAAATTGCAAAGGATAGTCTTTTGGATATTAATTCTAATATATAAGAATATACAAGAAAAATACTTTCAATATACCCTATGCTTGCTCTACAATTTTTAATTTGTTCTTAGGTTATTGATACTTAGTTGATCATTGTTTGTTAGTGTAATCGTCGAAGTCACTATCGCCGGTACCCGAACATTTTTGTCTTGCACTGTAAAACATCTCTTACGTTTACGCGATCTCCTTTTTCGTCCGATTTTCCAATCAAAAAGTGCCGAAACTTGCTTGAGTTAACGTGAATGTGCCCGACATCTGTTGTTCGTGTTGGTGTTACGAAAAATGGGGTCAACAGACATGATGTTAGATATGCATTCATTTAGCTTATTATTAGAAATTTGGATATCTTGTTTTACATTTGCCTTTTTAGCTATCATTTTCTCTCCTTTTTGGGTCATCTACTCAATGCTACGGTCTTTTTGGAACACTACCCATGACTCCCATTGTACTCTAACATAATGTTGCCAAAAGGACGAAACTTTCATGGGTGGGCCCAACACTGCTAGTGGATAGGCCAAGGCTAGCCCATCTACATTCTCGGGTCTTGTGGCACATTTTTTGAGGTTTCGGCTCATCATGGCTCGCTAGTTGATCATGCTGGTTTGTCCACTTAATGTATTTTTCAATTTATTATATATAAAAATTTTAGGTTTTTGAAAATATATCATTAAAAACAATGTTAAATTTATAATATAAAATCCAAAATATCTTAAGACATCTTTTCAGTGAAAACGGAGAAAACGCTCAAAATACGGGAAATAAGCATTTAAATAAAATTCTAAAAACAAAAATATAAATTCTAGAATTCTAAAAAATTAAAAATTTTGAAAAAATAAAATCTAAATTATTCTAAAAAAATAAAAATTCTAAAAAACAAAAATTGTGAAGAATTAAAATTCTAAAAAATAAAACTGTTGAAAAAATAAAATTATGAAAAATTCTAGAAAAATAAAAATGTAAAAAATGTAAAAAATAAAAATATTTCAAAAACTTATTGATTTTTTAAATAAAATTTGTAAAAAATATATTTAAATGAACACAACTCCACATCATTAATTTTTATTTTTGTTTCCTATGTTTAATCAATTCAATTTATTATTTATTTTTATTTGTCTTTGGTAGAAAAAAAAATATTATAAGGCACGCCAACTATAAAAATGTATATATTACTTGAAAATACATTAAAATAAAATTGTTTTATTTTACTGAATAATAAAATTTAATGAAATAAAGTGTCACAAAATAATTTCTTAAAATTTCAAACAAAATGTGTTTTCTAATTTTTTGTTTTAAAAACACTTTTTCGCGATAACAAATTAAACTTATTTTCAATAATCTTAAAATAGACTCTAAATTTTTTTTTTTTTTTTTTTTGAAAAGTAACTCAAAACTAAAAACTAAAACACGAATTAAACGAACATTTGTAACATGCATACTTATAATTCATTTTTAACATTTTTTTTTGGATATTATCTAATATTTTGATTTCTACCACACCAAACAAATAATAATAGTGAATTTAATGACATGCTTGGTCCTCCCTGTCAGGGGCGGACGCAGAGTTTCGAAATTAGGGGGGCACAAACGAAGTTGGAAAAAAGTTTGGAGAAATTTTACAATAAAAAATTTACATTCAGAAAAATCATACCCCATATAATTTTGCATCCGAAAATTTAAATAGGATATAAATTTTTCAGATGTAAAATTTTAAAATTTTTTGATGTTATATTCCATATAAAATGTCCTAATAAAATGATGAAAATTATATTGAGAAATTTGTATCGCAAAAATAATAAATATTAATGAAATAATTGAATTTAAAAAAAAAAAAAGAGTTAGACGTATTTCTTTAAAACTCACGTTTAACGTATTTTTAATTATATTCGATATCTGCTTGAACTATTCGATATGCCCATAATGTAGTTCTCGAAATAATTTTTGAGATGACATAAGCAATTTGTAAATTCGATTAGTGCACGATCGTCGGAGAATTTTTAAAATTAGCATATTATCGAAATTCAAATTTATTGTGATGTTACCCATATTTGGTGGAGATTAAAATTAAATTTTTAGCAAATTTTGATAAAATTTAAATATTTATGGATTCCATGAAATATGTTATTAAAATTAATTGTTAATCTTGATTTAGATTAAAATTTAGATTTCAATCAATACCAAACATGACTTTAAAAAAAAACAAAACAAATTTTTTTCTCAAGAAGGGGGGTGGGGGGGGGGGGACGTGCCCCCAGGACCCCCTGGATCCGCTAGTGCTCCCACATAACTTAATTGTGTTTTCTAGTTCATAATATTTAGCTCTTGAATCTAGTTATCTTAAATCTTCCTATAAATATCGCAGTAAATTGAAGAAAGGCTCGTTTAACTGACTTTAAATTTGTTGTGGTTAACAATGTCATTTGTTATTTTTATATGCCAATTTTGATAATTAGTTTATTAGGAGAATTTGTTTATTTTGTTGGAATAGAGGCGATATAACAGGATTTTTGTTGTAAAAGGAAAGTAAATTAGGTAATGTGAATGACACTTGTACCCCTACAACTCTAGATATTATTATCACATGTATCTTTATTCATTCCCTATAAATATAAGGCTTTGTGTCTCATTATAAAACACACAAGTTTATTAATTTCTCTTATTATTTTCTATTTTTCTCTCTTTTTATAACACATTATCAACACGAAATCTTAATTTTTCAAAGTTTTGTGAAGGTAATAATTTTTTTTCGAGCATTGTCAACTCTCACGTGTACCAAAATTAATTTGATAACACGTGGATTATATATATATATATATATATATATATATATATATATATATATATATATATATATATATATATATACACACACATACACACACATATGCATCAATTCACATGAATATGCTTTATGGTTTCAAGCATATTTTTCACGTCTCACGTCTCATCATATTAAAATCGATTGATGGCACAAGTGTCGTTCTGGCTCTAAAATCGATTTTGAAGAGTTGCGACCCGTCCAAACCACGATAATCGATAAACTGAACCCATTTAAGTAGTAGGCTGGACACGTTATTTACAAAAGTCTTGATATACACTCATTACTTGTATTTTGAAACGAATCTAGACTAAAACTTGTGTTTTCATCGATTGATGCCTTATATTCTATATCAATTCAACCGTTAGTTGTCACGCAATCAACAGTTTCGTCCTTCTTAGTTTAGGGGGTCCAATCCTTGATGTCCTTTGTCTTGAAAAGTATTAAAATATTGAAAAAATCAACAGAACGACACAAATGTCGTTCCAAGACACAAGTGTCGTTGTGCCAATAAATACGATTTTGAAGAACCAGCGATCAACCGAACCTATGTAAGTTAAAGGCTAAGCACGCCCCTTACAAAATACTTGAGATATGCCCATTCTTTGTACTTTCAACCGAATCTAGACTAAGACTTATACTTTCACCATTTCATACCCTATATTCTATATCAATTTCACCGCTAGTTGCCACACAATCAATATTTTCGTCATTCTTAGGTTGGGGGGTCCAATCCTTGATGTCCTTGTCTTGAAAAGTAGCAAAATATTAGAAAAATCAACAAAACGACACAAGTGTCGTTCCAATACACAAGTGTCGTTCTGCCAATAAATACGATTTCGAAGAGCCGCGACCCATCCTAGCCATGATAATCGATAAACGGAACTCATTTAAGTTGTAAGCTGAACACGCTCCTTACAAAATACTTGAGATATGCCCATTCCTTGTACTTTCAATCGAATCTAGACTAAGACTTGTGCTTTCACCATTTCATACATTATATTCTACATCAATTCCACCGCTAGTTGCCACACAATCAATATTTTCGTCCTCCTTAGGTTGGGGGGTCCAATCCTTGATGTCCTTACCTTTAAAAGTAGCAAAATATTGAAAAAATCAACAGAACGACACAAGTGTCGTTCCAATACACAAGTGTCGTTCTGTCAATAAATACGATTTTGAATAGCCGTGACCCATCCTAGCTATGATAATCGATAAACGGAACCTATTTAAGTTGCAGGCTGAACACGCCCCTTACAAAATACTTGAGATATGCCCATTCCTTGTACTTTCAACTGAATCTAGACTAAGACTTGTGCTTTCACCATTTCATACCTTATATTCTATATCAATTCCACCGCTAGTTGCCACACAATCAATATTTTCGCCATTCTTAGGTTGGGAGATCCAATCCTTGATGTCATTGCCTTGAAAAGTAGCAAAATATTGGAAAAATCAACAGAAGGACACAAGTGTCGTTCCAATGCACAAGTATCGTTCTGCCAATAAATACGATTTTGAAGAGACGCGACCCATCCTAGCCATGATAATCGATAAACGGAACCTATTTAAGTTGTAGGCTAAACACGCCCCTTACAAAATACTTGAGATATGTCCATTCTTTGTACTTTCAACCGAATCTAGACTAAGACTTGTGCTTTCACCGTTTCATACCTTATATTCTATATCAATTCCACCGCTAGTTGCCACACAATCAATATTTTCGTCCTTCTTAGGTTGGGGGGTCCAATCCTTGATGTCCTTACCTTGAAAAGTAGCAAAATATTAGAAAAATCAACAGAACGACACAAGTGTCGTTCTAATGCACAAGTATCGTTCTGCCAATAAATACGATTTTGAAGAGACGCGACCCATCCTAGCCATGATAATCGATAAACGGAACCCATTTAAGTTGCAGGCTAAACACGCCCCTTACAAAATACTTGAGATGTGTCAATTCCTTGTACTTTCAACCCAATCTAGACTAAGACTTGTGCTTTCACCGTTTCATACCTTATATTCTATATCAATTCCGCCACTAGTTGCCACATAATCAATATTTTCGTCATTCTTAGATTGGAGGATCCAATCCTTGATTTCCTTGCCTTGAAAAGTAGCAAAATATTGAAAAAATCAACAGAACGACACAAGTGTCATTCCAATGCACAAGTGTCGTTCTGCCAATAAATACGATTTTGAAGAGTCGCGACCCATCCTAGCCACGATAATTGATAAACGGAACCCATTTAAGTTGTAGGTTGAACACGCCCATTACAAAATACTTGAGATATGCCCATTCCTTGTACTTTCAACCGAATCTAGACTAAGACTTGTGCTTTCACCGTTTCATACCTTATATTCTATATCAATTCCGCTAATTGCCACACAATCAATATTTTCGTCCTTCTTAGGTTGGGGGGTCCAATCCTTAATGTCCTTGTTTTGAAAAGTAGCAAAATATTAGAAAAATTAACAGAACGACACAAGTGTCGTTCCAATGCACAAGTGTCGTTCTGCTAATAAATACGATTTTAAAGAGCCGCGGCCCATCCTAGCCACGATAATCGATAAACAGAACCCATTTAAGTTGTAGGCTGAACACGCTCATTACAAAATACTTGAGATATACCCATTCCTTGTACTTTCAACCGAATCTAGACTAAGACTTGTGCTTTCACCGTTTCATACCTTATATTCTATATCAATTCCACCGCTAGTTGCCACACAATCAATATTTTCGTCCTTCTTAGGTTGGGGGGTCCAATCCTTGATGTCCTTATCTTGAAAAGTAGCAAAATATTGGAAAAATCAACAGAACGACACAAGTGTCGTTCCAATACACAAGTATCGTTCTGCCAATAAATACGATTTTGAAGAGCCGCGATCCGTCCGAGCCACAATAATCGATAAACGAGACCCATTTAACTTGCAGGCTGAACACACTCCTTATAACATTCGGGATTTATGCTCATTCCTTAATCGATAGGAAAAAGAAAACGACACAACTGTTGTTACTATTTTGAAAACGACACAAGTGTCGTTCTGCCAATAAAATCGATTTTAAAGAGCCGCAACCCGTCCGAACCAAGACAATGATAAGCTGAATTCATTTAAATTACAGACTGAACAGATAATGTTTGTATTGTCATTTTACATGGAAGATAATGACCGTACTGTCGTACGACTGTAGTGTCGTTCTGTGCTGTGGACTGTCCAATAGTTACACCCAGTACAGAAATACACCAACTGTGGAAAACTAATCAGCTAAAATATCATTTCAAACTATATTGAACAATAAAAAGATCAATGTATAGGAAATTACCAAAAGTACCTTTCTTTTTTCTTCAAATATTTATAGGTTTTAATGTAGATAATTTAAAAACCAAAATTCTTGTTCAAATACTCAAAATGTAGGAAAATATAGGTGAGTAATACAATAAATAACAAGATTTTGTGGGGGGAAGCAAGCACAGGAGATGTTGAGATGGAGAGCTCGTGTTAATTGGATTGGAGACGAATTGGGAAATTTAATGGATTGAAAGGGTATTTGAGTCTTTTGATGATAGGGATATTTTGGACATTTTATACCATTTATTTATTCTATTTTTTATTGGAGGCCATTTTACCAACAAACATTGAGAAAATCCTCTTTGTCCAAATACATTGTTTGACTAGGCTCTTTAACAAAGAGTCCCAATGTTTCGCTCCCATAATGGTTCTGCCACAATTGATTTCTATGCCAACACGTACAATCCACCTTAATTTATCTCTTCACTTTTACTTTTGCTATTTCAATTTCTTTTAATTATATATACATGTTTACACCAGCTCTTAATTCTGTCGCCACAATCATTATGTGTACCTAGTTTTTTTTATGTTATAATTTTGGTTAATTAATCATGCTTCTAATTTCTGTACAAATCTTTAGATGTAGTAGTGATATTTAATCATGCTTAAATCATGATTCCTTGTATATATACTTTCATGAATATTCTGTTTATTCTTAACGTCATTAATAAATTTTTTTATCCTAATATAAATTTTAAAACATCTAATTTGTTGTTGCTCCTGAAGTAGCACAACATTATAATTAATATTCTTCAAGAATATTACTTGCTCCTGGAGAGTATAAATTATATTTTTCAATATTGCATAAGAATATTGACATATTGCTCTTGAAGAATCAATATTAAAATACAACGTACTCTCTAAGTAGCACATGTTTCGAAGAACATACTGTTTTAAATTAGTGTTTATCCCTGAAAGAAAACACAACTTATGTCATATTAATATTGACTATTGATGTTTAATCATATTTTTCGAAACTAATTGTATTTTCTTTTACTTTATTGTGTAGTTAATCAAATGGCAAGCATCACAAAACTTGAGTTTGCTCCACTTAACATATCTGGCAAAAACTACTTATCATGGGTACTCGATCCTGATATTCATCTGGTCTCAAAAGGTTTGTGAGAGACAATAAAAGAAGGAAACAAAGAATCCCTGCAGAATCGTGCAAAAGTACTCATCTTCCTTCGTCATCATCTTCACGATGTATTGAAAATTGAATATCTCACTGAAAAAGATCCACAAGTTCTTTGAAAAAAATTAACTAAAAGATTTGATCATTAAAGGACTATACTCCTCCCCAAAATCCGTTATGAGTGAATGCATCTTCGTTTGCAAGATTTCAAAACTGTAAGTGAGTACAATTCTGAACTATTCAAAATATGTTCAAAATTGACATTTTGTGGAGAAAAATATCACTGAGGAAGATATGTTGGAGAAAACTTTTTCCACTTTCATGCCTCGAATATGCTCCTGCAGCAGCAATATCGTGAGCGTGGTTTCAAAATGTACTCAGAACTCATATCCTGCCTGCTTGTGGTTGAACAAAATAATGAACTGTTGATGAAAAATTATGGGTTATGTCCAACTGGTTCTGTACCATTGCCTCAAGCAAATGGTACTGTATTGTTTGAAGCAAATATAATATCAAGACAAGGATGTGGACATGGACGTGCATGTGGACATGGATTTGGAGGTGGACGCGGACGTGCACGTGGAATAAATTATGGACGAAAGAATCAACAAAATTATCAGCAATATGACAATAATTTTAAAAGGCACAAATCAAACGAAAGTAACATATCCAAAAAGGAGCATAAAGAAAGTTACTTCCAATGTGGAATGAAAGGGCATTGGACACGTACTTGTCGTACGGCAAAACACCTTAAATATCTCTACCAAAAATCAATCAAGGAAAAGGAAAAGTTGAAACAACTTTTGCTGATTATGATGGTCCAATTGATGTGACATATTTGGATGTTTATGATTTCTTTACTGATCCAAATGTGAGTATTGACCATTTGACTGGGCGTGGCGTAATGGACAATATAGATTAGTTTACTTTCTAGTATTTCCTTTCATTTTAGAAATTCAATTTAAATTATGTTCTTATTTTTCGCAAAATAATTGAAACCTTATTATGCATCGTTAAGTTTATAATACCGAATTATGTTTACTCTTTTAAATTTAAATTCAATTTTTTTAAAAAAATATATATTTGTTTTCTTATAGATTCGTGATGGATTATCAAGATAATTGTTTGATCGATAATGCAACTGCACATACTATTTTTCAAGACAAAAAATATTTTTTGGACTTAAAATTAGCAGAATATAATGTTCATACGATATCAGGTGCATTGAATATCGTTGAAAGCTCCGGAAGAGATTGTATTATTTTACCAAATAATACAAAATTATATATTGACGATGTACTTTATTCAAGTAAATCCAGAAGAAATTTGCTTAGTTTTAAAGATATACGTTGCAATGGATATCACATTGAGACGATGCAAAAAAAAAAAAAAAAATTTGAATATCTTTGCATAACTTCTTTTGTATCCGAGCTGAAGCAAATAAAGAAAAATTTTATGCACTTCCATCTGGCTGTATTATACATTTATAAAAATGGTCGAATCAAATATTATCATGAACCAGAAGTTCGTTGATCCAAAAAATTTTATACTTTGTGGTATGATCGACTGGGACATCCAAGAGCTATAATGATGCGTTGAATAATAAATAACTCACATGGACATCCTTTAAAGAACCAGAAGATTCTTTTACCTAATGATTATCCATGTGTGGCTTGTTCGCAAGACAAGTTAGTCATTAGACCTTCAACCATAAAGGTCAATACTGAATCTCTAACTTTCTTGGAAATGATTCATGGAGATATATGTGGGCTAATACACCCACTATGTGGACCATTTCGTTATTTTATGGTGTTAATTGATTTTTCTACTAGATGGTCACATGTTTGCCTACTTTCTACTAGAAATGTAACTTTTCTTAGACTACTTGCTCAAATCATAAAATTACATGTGCAATTTCTCGATTACTCAATCAAGACTATTCGTCTTGACAATGCTGATGAATTTAGATCAGGAGCATTCGATGATTATTATATGTCAATTGGGATTGTTGTTGAACATTCGGTCGTGCATGTCCATGCACAAAATAGTTTAGTAGAGTCATTTATTAAACGTCTACAACTTATTGCTACACCATTACTTATGAAAACAAAACTCTCAGCTTCTGTTTGGGGTCATGTCATATTGCATGCTGTGTCATTGGTTCGTATCAGACCAACTACATATTATCAATATTCACATTTGCAACTAGCATTTGGTCATGAACATAATATTTCTCACTTGCGGGTTTTTGGTTGTGCTGTTCAAGTTACTATTTCACCCTCACAACAGACTAAAATAGGTCCCCAATGAAGACTTGGAATTTATGTGGTTTTGATTCACCATCTGTTATTAGATATCTCGAACCTTTAGCTGGCGGTTTATTTACTGCACGTTTTGCAGATTGTTATTTTAATGAAATGACTTTTCCAATTTTGGGAGGGGAAAAACTACATCCTGATAAATAAGGTAAAATTTCTTGGAATGAAACAACTCTCTCATTTTGATTCCTACGCAATCAATGTGAGCAAGGGGTTGAAAAAACTATTCATTTGCAAAGAGTTGCGAATTAATTACCAGATGTATTTGTTGACACAAGAAAAGTGACAAAGTCATATATATCATCAGAAAATATTCCAACAAAAATTGATGTCCCTACACAACAATTTGCTGCAACAAATGAATCTCAAATACGCCAGGAGCGTGGTCGACCAGTTGGTTCAAAAGACTCTGTACCTCGAAATAGAAAAGTGCAAGAGAAAAACCAACCAAGAACTTCAGAAGAAGTAACATTAGAGAAAATTGATCAAAATATGGTTCCTGAAAAATCACAAGTGTCCGAAAATAATGAGATTTCAATAAATTATATGTTATCTCATAAATTATGGGAGCAAAATAATGTTATTATAGACAATATTTTTGCCTTCATCATGGCTCTTGATATTATGCAAAATGAAGATCTTGAACAATTGTTTATTAAAGACTGTCAAAATAGAAATGATTGGCCAAAATGGAAATAACTCATACATGCGGAATTAAATTCCTTGGATAAACGAAAAGTGTTTGGACATGTAATTCGAATACCTGAAAATGTAATCCCTGTTGGATACAAATGGGCTTTTGTACGAAAGAGAAATGAAAATAATGAAATTACAAGATACAAGGCCCGACTCGTAGTTCAAGATTTCTCACAAAGACCAGGAATTGATTATGAGAAAACATATTCTCCCGTAATAGATACCATCACTTTTAGATTGTTAATTAGTTTGACTGTTTCACAAAAACTCGATTTCGCCTTATGGATGTAGTAGCTTATTTATATGGTTTACTTGATAGTGACATATATATGAAAGTCCCTTAAAGACTTAAAGTGCAAGAAACAAAATTTACATGCCTGAGAACCATGTTCTCAATTAAATTGCAAAGATCATTATATGGATTGAAACAATTTGAACGCATGTCGTATAATCGCCTTAGTGAATATTTGTTGAAATAATGCAATAAAAATGACGATGCCTACCCATGTGTTTTCATAAGGAAAACGAATATTGAGTTTGCAATTGTGGCAGTTTACGTTGATGACTTAAATTTAATTGGAACTTTTGAAGAACTCAACAAAACTGCAGATTACTTGAAAAATGAATTTGAGATGAAAGACTTGGGAAAAACCAAATTTTGTCTCGGGGTTGCATATTGAACATTTTTCAGAAGGATTATTTGTTCATCAATCTACATATATAGAAAAAATCTTAAAACGGTTTTATATGGATAATGTACATCCATTGGCATCACCTGTGGTTGTTCGATCATTTGATATAAAAAATGATCATTTTCGCCCACTTGAAGATGGAGAAAAGATTATTGGTCATGAAGTACCATATCTTAGTGCAATTGGAGTATTAACTTATCTTTCAAATTGCACTCGACCCGACATAACTTTTTCTTTAAATCTCCTTGTAAAATATAGCTCTACACCAATACAAAGACATTGGAATGGTATTAAACATATCTTTCGTTACCTTAAGGGTACTATTGATTTGGGTTTATTTTATTATCAAAAGTCGGGATCTGCTTTAGTGGGATATGCCAATGCATGTTTTCTCTCTAACCCATATAAAGCTAAATCACAAACAGAATACGTGTTTACACAGGGATGAACAGCTATATCATGGAGATCTATGAAGCAATCATTGACAGCAACATCCTCAAATCATTCTGAAAATATTGCAATCCATGAAGTAGGCCGAGAATGCGTATGGTTGAAGAACATGACCAATCATATCCAAGTATCATGCGGATTAATTTCAACAAAAGATAGTCCAACAATTTTGTATGAAGATAATGTTGCTTGTATTGCACAACTCAAAGGAAGTTATATCAAAGGTGATAGGACGAAACATATTTCTCCAAAATTCTTTCATACACACGAGCTTAAGAAGAATGGCGACATCGAGATTTAACAAATTCGTTCATTGACAATTTGACTGATTTATTTACAAAAACACTGTCAACATCTACATTCAAGAAATTGGTTCACGGGATTGGAATGCATCGACTCAAAGATTTTCAGTGATCAACATCATGGGGAGTAGTTGTACTATTTTTCCTTCGCTTAGGTTTTATCCTACTGAGTTTTCCTAACAAGGTTTTAATAAGGCAGAATTTATCTTTAATACTCCAAAATAACTGTACATTTTTCCTTCGTTTTAATTTTTTTTTTGTCCAATTGGATTTTTATCAAACAAGGTTTTAACGAGACAGACATTTTGTAATGTGTCATTCAATGGGAAGTGTTGTAAAAGGAAAGTAAATTAAGGTTTAATGTGAATGACACTTGTACCCCTACAGCCCTAGATATTATTACCATATGTATCCCTTTTCATTCCCTATAAATATAGGGTTTTGGTTCTCATTATAATACACACAAGTTTATTGACTTCTCTTATTCTCTTATATTTTTCTCTCTTTTTATAACAATTTCAAAATTGTTTAGGAATCACAATATACAGGCCTTTTTTTCTCCAAGTTGTGTCCTTATATCGAATAACTTGCTGATGCATATGAAGATACATCGTAATGGATCACACTTTTATCTTAAAAATGTATCATATTTTTAAATTTTATGATTATGACTTTGCAAAAAAAATAAAAATAATAATAAATAAATAAATAAATAAATAAATAAATAAATAAATAAAAAAAAAATATATATATATATATATATATATTCGAATTCTTATGAATCAAAAATAAATAAATTGTCCACTTTTCTAAAGCTTGAGTAATAATGTGATTTAAGATGGTTAAGAGTAGGCAAAGGTTTAAGATTCAAGTTTCACGCTTTTAAATGTCACTAAAGGCCGTCTAATGCAATCTCTAAAGATCATACTGTTACGCATTTCTTCATCGAGTCATATCTTATGAAGTGCTACAGGGGGAATAAAAACAAATCAATAGGATTAAAATCAAGCCACAATCATTGTTACAGAATTGCAATACAAAAATTCCTAATAATGTTTACATAATTCAACAATTGATTAAATTAAATAAAGGCACAACCAAAACAAATTGCAATTATGTTCTATACACCCTGTAAATGGTATAATCTGCTCACTGATTATATCAGCCAGCACATATTTACAATATCCTGAGAAATTCAGGAGTTACCTTATTCAACAAATATACCAAACAGTCGTAATCCAAGCTAAATGTATAAACCAAACACGCCTAAATAAAAGTGAGCGGGATTATCTTACCACGATTATATTGTCACCATTCAATCGACGACATCCCCGTTTAGAGTCTCGAATCTGTTTCCAGAAAATTTCCATAGGTAAGGGTTCCATGGTTCTGTTCTTCTGCTATGCCTCGGAAAACTGCTAGAAGATTTCAGTTTCATATCCAACTTTAATGGCATGTTTGGTAAGGTATATTAGACAATATTGGATGGTATTAAGCGAGGCTAAAATCTTGTACTGTCCAGATGATCTAATACTACATACCGCAAACAAGCATTATGTTGCTATCTGCCTTCTTCCACCAGTCGACTTTGTGATCATTTCTTTCAGATCATCATAGCGATTGCGGTGATAATCAATCCAAATACAGAGTTGTCTTATTGCCATCTTTTTCTCCTCACTTAGGCTCAAGAATCCCTGATCTTTCTCATTCATCTTTTCATCCCTTTCTTGTACCATTTTCTCCAGCTCTCCCAACTTTTCTTCTTGTTCTGTTACCTTTTTCTTCAAATTTTCCTTCTCATCTTTGGCCGCCTGCAATGTTGTCTCAAGTTCTCCAACCGTCTCTCTCAAAAGCAAATGTAGTTCTTTCTCATTTTTCAGTTGCTGAACTAAGTTGGCGATTTCCTTCTTTAGCTCGTCTTTCTCAGCCTTGCTCTCTTTTATCCAGTTAGCTGCAACCTTAAGCTCATTCACGATTTCATAAATTCTAGACTCTAAGTGACCGTAATCTTCCTCAAACTTAACGCTAAATGTATCAAATCCCGTCAAAGTTTCATTTACTCTCTCCGATACATCCGTTACGATTTTCATTTGAGCCTCTTTGTAACTAGCAAGTGTTCCAGACAATGACACAATTCTCTCCTCAAGCACGCTTTGTTCTTGCAGCAACTTCTCTATTTTGCTCCTCCGCTCCTCTTCCTTCTCAGTCAGCAACTGTTCTGTGATTCGGAGCTTTTGATTTGTTAACCGGAGCTTGACTTCAGTATTTCGTACATTCTCTACCAATGTAGCAAGTTCATCTTCTTTCATCTCCAGATCTCTTTTCAGATCTTCAATGTTTTCTTCCAATTCGTCAACTTTCTGATTTTTGGTATCGATATCCTCGTGGAACTGTTCTGTCATCTCTTCTATTTTCGTGTCTGCAGATTTGAGATTTTCCTCACAGATTTGAAACTGACCCTCGAGTTTTTTGTGCTCTTCACTTAATTTGATTAATGCACCTTCTTGTTCTTTCAGCGCTCTATCCTGGTCTGCGATCTTCTTTACTAATTCATTTGTCTGATTCTCGGCTTGAGCCAAATTTTCCATAGACTCTTGTTTACCTCTTTCTGTTAGCTCCTCCAACTGGCTTTTATCCAACAGCAGTGCGTCTATCTGCTGTTGCAAATGGTTAACCTGTTCTGTTAATTCTGCAATTTCAGCGGACGCTTCATTCTGTACCTCCTCCATTTTTTTCTCGACAGAAATGACTTCATCGACTCTCTCTTTTAGCGTTTTCTCCAATTCAGAAATATTTCTTTCCAGGCCCTCCTTTTCTTCCTGTATTCTCTGTCCATCCAAAGTTTTGCTTGATAATTCCTCTTTTAGCCTTTCTATCAGAATAAGAAATTCTGATATTTCTCCATTTCTTTTCTCAAGAATGGAATCTCCTTCACTTTTCTGTGCTCTCAAAAGACCCAATTGCTCTTGGAAATTTCTTATTTCCGCAGTCAAAGCCATGATTTGAGCAGACGCTTCACTCTCTCTATCTTCAGATTGCTTATGTACAGTGGAGAGTTCATCCTCTTTCTCTTTTAATTTCCTCTCCATCTCTGAAGTTTTAACTTGCAGGCTTTCTGTTTCTTGTTGCAACTGAACAAAGTCCTTGTTTTTGCTTTTCAGCTGCTCTTCTAATTCATTTTTCAGGTTGCTTAAAGAGTTCAGCTCCAGTTCCAAGTCTTTTATTCGCAACACAAAATTATCTCTCTCTTCCAGTAGTTTCTGCTGCTCTGCAATTTTGTTTCCAAACTCCCCGTTTAAAGTCTCTACCAGAATTTGGAGTTCTGAAATATCCTGGCTTTTGCATCTAAGCTGCTCCTCCAATTCAATTTTTATGTCACGTAAAGAGTTAAGCTTCAATTCCAGACCCTTTTCCTGTAATACAAGACTCTCTTTTTCTTCAAATGTCTTCTGTTGTTCTGAGTTCTTGTTAGCCAACTCCTCCTTTAAAGTCTCAATCTGAATTAGGAGCTCAGAAATTTCTTGAATCTTTTTCTCCAGTTGTGTTTCTGTTTCAGTCTTTTGGATGAGTAGAGATTCCAGTTCCTGTTGCTTCGCATTGACCTGATCTGTCAAGTCTTTGACTTGAGTGGATGCCATATTGTCTTTATTTACTAGTTGTTCTTCTAACTCGGCTTTATTGATGCGTAAAGCTTCCACTTCAAGTAGCATATTGTTGATCTGTGCTGTCAGGTCATTAATCCGAGATGATGAATCGCTCTCGTGATCCTCAAGTTTTTTCAGGAGAGTGGAAAATTCATCATCTTTATGTTTCTCTATTTCTCTTCTCTGGGCATGTGATGAATCGAGTTCCAGTTCCAAATCCCGCATACGAGCTGATGTTTCATTTTTTTCGGCCTCATGCATCTCCAATTGAGCCACAAGCACGCTCTCTTTCTCATCCAATTTCTCCTTCAACTGGCTTGATTCGGTCACAAGATCCTGAATTTCGTTTTGCACCATCTTTATCTCATCCTCCAGCTGCAAAATTTTTGAGGATAAAGCATTTTTTTCCTCTTCAGTTGCCTTTTGGGTCAGACATAGCTCGGCTACTTCCTTCTCTGCTGATTCAAGTTGTTCCTTTAAGGTAGAAAATTCCACTTTCAATGCTTCTAGTTCTAGCTGTAGTGCTTCTTTCTCTTGCTTCAATTGATCGGCAATGGATCTCAAGTTTTCCGCATTTCTCTTCTCCTCTTCAGTGCTACTGATGGCTGTCTCCTTCTCCAAGAATAAGCCATCCCTCTCTCTATTCATCTCTTCCAGTTTCTGATTCAGTTCAGCTAGTAGCTTATCGGCACTTTCCAGTTTCATATTCAGATCAGCGTTTTTGTCCGTCATGTCTTTAATCCGAGATAGTGAATCACTCTCTTGATCCTCAAGTTTTTTCAGGAGAGTAGAAAATTCATCATCTTTCTGTTTCTCTATTTCTCTTCTCTGATTATGTGATGAATCAAGTTCCAGTTGCAAATCCCGCACACGAGCTGATGTTTCATTTTTGTGAGTCTCATGCATCTCCAAGTAAGTCAAAAGCTCTCTTTCTTTCTCTTCCAGTTTCTCCCTTAACTGGCTTGATTCGGTCACAAGATGTTGAATTTCGTTTTGCACCTTCTTAATCTCATCCTCGAGTTGCAAAATTTTTGAGGTTAGAGCATTTTTTTCGTCTTCAGTTGCCTTTTGGGTCTGACATAGCTCGGCTACTTCCTTCTCTGCTAATTCAAGTTGCTCCTTTAAGGTAGAAAATTCCACCTTCAATGCTTCTAGTTCCAGCTGTAGTGCTTCTTTCTCTTGCTTCAATTGATCGGCAATGGATCTCAAGTTTTCCGCATTTCTCTTCTCCTCTTCAGTGCTACTGATGGCTGTCTCCTTCTCCAAGAATAAGCCATCCCTCTCTCTATTCATCTCTTCCAGTTTCTGATTCAGTTCAGCTAGTAGCTTATTGGCACTTTCCAGTTTCAAATTCAGATCAGCGTTTTTGTCCGTCATGTCTTTAATCCGAGATAGTGAATCACTCTCTTGATCCTCAAGTTTTTTCAGGAGAGTAGAAAATTCATCATCTTTCTGTTTCTCTATTTCTCTTCTCTGATTATGTGATGAATCAAGTTCCAGTTCCAAATCCCGCACACGAGCTGATGTTTCATTTTTGTGAGTCTCGTGCATCTCCAAGTGAGTCAGAAGCTCTCTTTCTTTCTCTTCCAGTTTCTCCCTTAACTGGCTTGATTCGGTCACAAGATCTTGAATTTCGTTTTGCGCCCTCTTAATCTCATCCTCGAGTTGCAAAATTTTTGAGGTTAGAGAATTTTTTTCGTCTTCAGTTCCCTTTTGGGTCTGACATAGCTCGGCAACTTCCTTCTCTGCTGATTCAAGTTGTTCCTTTAAGGTAGAAACTTCCACCTTCAATGCTTCTAGTTCTAGCTGTAGTGCTTCTTTCTCTTGCTTCAATTGATCGGCAATGGATCTCAAGTTTTCAGCATTTCTCTTCTCCTCTTCAGTGCTACTGATGGCTGTCTCCTTCTCCAAGATTAAGCCATCCCTCTCTCTATTCATCTCTTCCAGTTTCTGATTCAGTTCAGCTAGTAGCTTATCAGCACTTTCCAGTTTCATATTCAGATCAGCATTTTTGTCCGTCATGTCTTTAATCCGAGATAGTGAATCACTCTCTTGATCCTCAAGTTTTTTCAGGAGAGTAGAAAATTCATCATCTTTCTGTTTCTCTATTTCTCTTCTCTGATTATGTGATGAATCAAGTTCCAGTTGCAAATCCCGCACACGAGCTGATGTTTCATTTTTGTGAGTCTCATGCATCTCCAAGTAAGTCAAAAGCTCTCTTTCTTTCTCTTCCAGTTTCTCCCTTAACTGGCTTGATTCGGTCACAAGATGTTGAATTTCGTTTTGCACCTTCTTAATCTCATCCTCGTGTTGCAAAATTTTTGAGGTTAGAGCATTTTTTTCGTCTTCAGTTCCCTTTTGGGTCTGACATAGCTCGGCTACTTCCTTCTCTGCTAATTCAAGTTGCTCCTTTAAGGTAGAAAATTCCACCTTCAATGCTTCTAGTTCCAGCTGTAGTGCTTCTTTCTCTTGCTTCAATTGATCGGCAATGGATCTCAAGTTTTCCACATTTCTCTTCTCCTCTTCAGTGCTACTGATGGCTGTCTCCTTCTCCAAGATTAAGCCATCCCTCTCTCTATTCATCTCTTCCAGTTTCTGATCCAGTTCAGCTAGTAGCTTATCAGCACTTTCCAGTTTCATATTCAGATCAGCGTTTTTGTCCGTCATGTCTTTAATCCGAGATAGTGAATCACTCTCTTGATCCTCAAGTTTTTTCAGGAGAGTAGAAAAATCATCATCTTTCTGTTTCTCTATTTCTCTTCTCTGATTATGTGATGAATCAAGTTCCAGTTGCAAATCCCGCACACGAGCTGATGTTTCATTTTTGTGAGTCTCCTGCATCTCCAAGTAAGTCAAAAGCTCTCTTTCTTTCTCTTCCAGTTTCTCCCTTAACTGGCTTGATTCGGTCACAAGATGTTGAATTTCGTTTTGAACCTTCTTAATCTCATCCTCGAGTTGCAAAATTTTTGAGGTTAGAGCATTTTTTTCGTCTTCAGTTGCCTTTTGGGTCTGACATAGCTCGGCTACTTCCTTCTCTGCTAATTCAAGTTGCTCCTTTAAGGTAGAAAATTCCACCTTCAATGCTTCTAGTTCCAGCTGTAGTGCTTCTTTCTCTTGCTTCAATTGATCGGCAATGGATCTCAAGTTTTCCACATTTCTCTTCTCCTCTTCAGTTCTACTGATGGCTGTCTCCTTCTCCAAGATTAAGCCATCCCTCTCTCTATTCATCTCTTCCAGTTTCTGATCCAGTTCAGCTAGTAGCTTATCAGCATTTTCCAGTTTCATATTCAGATCAGCGTTTTTGTCCGTCATGTCTTTAATCCGAGATAGTGAATCACTCTCTTGATCCTCAAGTTTTTTCAGGAGAGTAGAAAATTCATCATCTTTCTGTTTCTCTATTTCTCTTCTCTGAGTATGTGATGAATCAAGTTCCAATTGCAAATCCCGCACAAGGGCTGATGTTTCATTTTTTTGAGTCTCATGCATCTCCAAGTGAATCAGAAGCTCTCTTTCTTTCTCTTCCAGTTTCTCCCTTAACTGGCTTGATTCGGTCACAAGATCTTGAATTTCATTTCGCGCCTTCTTAATATCATCCTCCAGTTGCAAAATTTTTGAGGTTAGAGCATTTTTTTCGTCTTCAGTTGCCTTTTGGGTCTGACATAGCTCGGCTACTTCCTTCTCTGCTAATTCAAGTTGCTCCTTTAAGGTAGAAAATTCCACCTTCAATGCTTCTAGTTCTAGCTGTAGTGCTTCTTTCTCTTGCTTCAATTGATCGGCAATGGATCTCAAGTTTTCCACATTTCTCTTCTCCTCTTCAGTGCTACTGATGGCTGTCTCCTTCTCCAAGATTAATCCATCCCTTTCTCTATTCATCTCTTCCAGTTTCTGATTCAGTTCAGCTAGTAGCTTATCAGCACTTTCCAGTTTCATATTCAGATCAGCATTTTTGTCCGTCATGTCTTTAATCCTAGATAGTGAATCACTCTCTTGATCCTCAAGTTTTTTCAGGAGAGTAGAAAATTCATCATCTTTCTGTTTCTCTATTTCTCTTCTCTGAGTGTGTGATGAAACAAGTTCCAGTTCCAAATCCCACACACGAGCTGATGTTTCATTTTTGTGAGTCTCATGCATCTCCAAGTGAGTCAAAAGCTCTCTTTCTTCCTCTTCCAGTTTCTCCCTTAACTGGCTTGATTCGGTCACAAGATGTTGATTTTCGTTTTGCGCCTTCTTTATCTCATCCTCCAGCTGCAAAATCTTTGAGGATTGAGCATTTTTTTCGTCTTCAGTTGCCTTTTGGGTCTGACATAGCTCGGCTACTTCCTTCTCTGCTGATTCAAGTTGCTCCTTTAAGGTAGAAAATTCCACTTTCAATGCTTCTAGTTCTAGCTGTAGTGCTTCTTTTTGTTGCTTCAACTGATCGGCAATGGATCTCAAGTTTTCCGCATTTCTCTTCTCCTCTTCAGTGCTACTGATGGCTGTCTCCTTCTCCAAGACTAATCCATCCCTCTCTCTATTCATCCCTTCCAATTTCTGATCCATTTCAACTAGTAGCTTATCAGCACTTTCAAGTTTCATATTCAGATCCGCGATTGTGTCCGTCATGTCTTTAATCCGAGATAGTGAATCACTCTCTTGATCCTCAAGTTTTTTCATGAGAGTAGAAAATTCATCATCTTTCTGTTTCACTATTTCTCTTCTCTGAGTATGCAATGAGTCAAGTTCCAGTTCCAAATCCCGCACACGAGCTGATGTTTCTTTTTTATGGGTCTCATGCATCTCCGAGTGAGTCAAAAGCTCTCTTTCTCTCCCTTGCAATTTCTCCCTTAACTGGCTTGATTCGGTCACCAGATATTGAGTTTCGTTTTGCACCTTCTTTATCTCATCCCCAAGTTGCAAAATTTTCGAGGATAAAGTATTTTTCTCCTCTTCAGTTGCCTTTTGGGTCTGACATAGCTCGGCTACTTCCTTCTCTGCTGATTCAAGTTGCTCCTTTAAGGTAAAAAATTCCACTTTCAATGCTTCTAGTTCTAGCTGTAGTGCTCCGTTTTCTTGCTTCAATTGATCGGCAATGGATCTCAAGTTTTCTGCATTTCTCTTCTCCTCTTCAGTGCTACTGATGGCTGTCTCCTTCTCCAAGATTAATCCAACCCTCTCTCTATTCATCCCTTCCAATTTCTGATTCAGTTCAGCTAGTAGCTTATCAGCACTTTCAAGTTTCATATTCAGATCAGCGATTTTGTCCGTCATGTCTTTAATCCGAGATAGTGAATCACTCTCTTGATCCTCAAGTTTTTTCATAAGAGTAGAAAACTCATCATCTTTCTGTTTCACTATTTCTCTTCTCTGAGTATGCGATGAGTCAAGTTCCAGTTCCAAATCCCGCACACGAGCTGATGTTTCATTTTTGTGGGTCTCATGCATCTCCAAGTGAGTCAAAAGCTCTCTTTCTCTCTCTTGCAGTTTCTCCCTTAACTGGCTTGATTCGGTCACCAGATAATGAGTTTCGTTTTGCACCTTCTTTATCTCATCCCCAAGTTGCAAAATTTTCGAGGATAGAGTATTTTTCTCCTCTTCAGTTGCCTTTTGAGTCTGATGTAGCTCAGTTAATTCCTTCTCTGCTGACTCAAGTTGCTCCTTCAAGTTAGAAATTTCCCCTTTCGATGCTTCTAGTTCTCTCTGTAGTGCTTCTTTCTCTTGTTTCAATTGACCAGCACTCTCCAGTTTCATATTGAGATCAGCATTTTGGGTGAAAAGTCTTGATTTCTCTTCGTTCAATTTTTCAGTTTCACCATTCAAATCCACTATAATTTTCTCCGCTGCTTGAATTTTGTTCAAAGCACTTCGATATTCCAAACTTAATGCTTCCTTTTCTTCTGTCGTCATTGTCAGCTTCTTCTCCAAGTCTGCAACCTGCAGAATTGTAGTTTCGAGTTCTTCCTTGATTACTGTATTATTCTCAGAATCATTTTTCATTTTACCGTTCTTGGGGCCCTTTTTCCTTGGAGAATCATCTGAATCAGAATCCGAGCTGGAGGACAAGGAGCTATCCTTTCCTTTTTTATCATGTACTTTTTTCTGCAATTCTCCTGTCAGATGATCGTATCGATCATAAAGAGATTGGTAGTGATTGTAGAAATCCTTGATCAGATCAACAACTGGCCCTTTCCCATGGTAATCTTCTTCATTAAGAGCCTTTAAGATCTCCTCCACTTTGCCATCAACCTCTGCAAAAAATAGGGAAATTTGAGTATATCAATCGATAGGGCAGTGTATTGAGGTTATGGGAAAAAAGAGAGCTAAAGCTGGAGATACAGTCCTCTCCTTGGAACAGAATGGTAATAATGAAACGTTTTTAGTTTCTATGAACTGAACAATGTACTCAACAAATGCATATTAGAAGAGTTAACCATTAATTTCCAGAGATTGTGTACCTGCTTTGCTTCCTTTCAGCTCCTCTTCTCTTTCAGGGTCAAATTGACTCCCCAAAAAGGATTTAAATGATTTCCGCCAATGATGCTTTGGCATCTCTTTTGTTTTTTGACTACTTGATTTGATTGTATTCTAAATCACTTGAAGGCCGTCTTCATCCTGAAAAGTATACTTCAATTCAGTAAAATGTGATTTGGTTTTCTTTTCATTCTGGACTGCTATATCACAATCCAGTTGGAAACTATCAATAATCATGAGGCATCCAGTTAAAGGATACAGAAGATCAAAAGGACAATTTGTACAATGATTGAACAAAATGAGCACATTGCATCCATATACAATCTCTTAAAACATACGTCCTTCATTGTGGAAATTGAAGAAAGAATTCCAATTTCTGATGCTCGGATAAAATGACTTCACTTTTTCAGTATCTATGTAGAAAAGTGAAGTAATAAAATGACTTCAATTTAAAGGTTATATATTTTGATAACTAAAAGGTTCGATAAAGTTTAAGATAGCAAGCTTGGCTAACTTAAAATAAATCAAACTTGTGATTAAGATTTTTTTCTTTTTCCCTCCAAAGGTATTTGGATATTACTTTATTCTTATTTACAAGTAAAAAAGTTTTGTTAATAATAAAATAAAAAATACTTCACAATATAAGTTACTTTAATATTCACTCACTGCAGTTGACCAAAGGCCCCTAACCATGTCTTTTTCTCATAAAGGACAATAATATACGTTCAATTAAAGTGGAATAAGATAAGTCACTGTTTTTTATGCCAATATGAAATTCCTAAATTTGTCCTAAAGCGCAAAGGGTAGTGCAATAAGTTGATGCACCGAAGTCCAGGAATGGTAATTGAATGGAGTGATCCATCCTATGATAGTTTAGTAAAGATCTTAGAGCATCTTCAAGTGATGTTCTCTATTTTAAAGAGTCAATTCTTAAAATTATGTTTTAAGAAACTTATTAAATTAACATTTTAATTTAGAGTGTGTTTAAAGTATCCCTTTATAAATGCTCTCTAAATTGTAAATTATGATATTTAAAAATAGAGTCTCTTGAAAATCCTCTTAATTGGATTTTCGAGCAAAGAAAATTACCCCTTCCATAATAGGGTTCAAAGTCAAACCAAAAGTCATATACTTTTGATCAATATAAGTTAATTTTGATCAATATATGATGCGAATTAACTAGAAGAAAAAAAATCATAAACCAATTAGAAAAAAGAGAAAATAAGAAGGATTTACGAAAACATGCATAACTTTCTGATTGGGTATTGAATTTTCGTCAGTGAGTACAATTTGGAAGCGCTTTTCGATTATGCAAAATTTTTCAAGGTCAAATTCCATCGTTTAAGAATCAATTTTTCTGTTTTTAGTTAGTTTAAGTGTATTTTTGTCATCATAATAATTTTTTAGTTTTAATTGGATTTATTTTGGCGTTTCTTAGTTTATTTGAATTTGTCCATAGACTTAGGGTTTCTTTTATTAGAATTCGTTTTAAGTCTATAAATACGCGTTAAGGTTGTAAAAAGAAGACATTCATTTTCTTGATTAATAATATTTCAGTTTTTTTTTTTTTTGGTTGTTTGATGGATTCCAAATAGTTATCATGTCCGTTCGAGCAAAATACAAGCAAACACTCATTCGTGTGTCACGAACAAGACCCTTTTATTTTTCATTTTTTTTACGCTTTCATACTACGTTGGGTGGTATTAAACCAATAGCAGATGATCAAATTAAGACTTTAAAGACGAGAATTGATGCAATGGAAACTAATATGCAAGAGGTTGGCAATCAAGTGCAAGAATTAGGCAATCAACTCAAGGACGTATTGGATGCCTTGAATCTTGGAGGCGGTAATCCTAGGCAACAACCACCTATCAAACAAGTTCAGGTTGTTGCTCCTGTATATCCAGCCTCAGTTCCGGTTTTAGTTCATTATCATAGTCTTCGTGATGATGATGATTACAAAGTTCAAAGCGAAGATTTCTATTTTCAATAGCAGATTAGATGTGAAGACTTTTCTTGACCAGTTGAACGAGGCAGTCCAAAAAGGTTTTTCGAAATTATGGAGGTCAGTGAAGAATATAAGGTTTCAATTGTAGAGTACAAACTTAAAGGAATAGCAAGTGTCTGGTGGCAAATTATATGTGATGAACGTTACAGGCTGAGACAACCGCCCATAAGGGACTAGATCGTGATGAAAGAATTGTTGCAACAACGATTTCTTTCTCAGGACTATATGCAAGCCTTGTACCGACAGTTTTGGATTGTAGGCAAGAAAGTCATTCGATAGCTGACTATGCGGAGGAGTTTTTGAGGCTACAATCCCATTGTGATGTAATGGAGGATGATGATCATGAAATCGCGCAATTTGTAAGAGGATTAAAGTACGAAAATTAGGATACGAATGTAATTCAATCCATTCATTCATTAGTAGACACCCTGGAGATAGCATTCTGAGTATAATCATTTTTTACATAGCAAACACGGCGTCCCCTACTATTCCCTACTATTTAGGAAAATTTTAGATGGTACAGTTCGAAAAGCACTAGAAGGGTTACATCTGTCCCAGACTGTGACTAACCCACCTATAGTCAGCAATGCAGTGGAATCTAAAACGAGCATTAACCGGAGACATGTCAACTATTCGGGTAGCAAACAATCCATATACAAAACTGACTGTTGGGAAATGTTACAAGTGCGGAAAGCTCGGAATAAATCGAATGAGTGTCCTAAACAAAGACCAGTACATGTAGTAGATACATTTAATGAAGATGATGATGATCATAAATATGTCGGAGACAAGGAAGAGATAGAGGAAGAATATATCGATGAAATTTTTGAGAATGAACAAGAGGATTTTGGGTGTATCGTGCAGAAAATATTATTTTCGCCAAGCAAGAATAGTTAGACTTAGCACAAGTAGATCTTTCAGGCCAAGTGTCAAGTCGATGATGTTGTTTGTAAAAGAGTTCCAAGAATACTGTAAGAATGGCTTATTTATTTCATTGAGTACGAGATTAATTTATACACATTACAAGGGGAATAATATTCCTTGATTCTCTGCTGGAATCATGTCCTAGAATCATGGAATGTATCAAGGGTAAATAAATTCACATAGGAAAGATACCAATTGTGTGCCCACAATATCAGCCTATGATATCTGTCTATCATGCCCCTGCAAGATTGTGCTTCCATCACGGATGCCAATCTTGGATCGATGGAGAAGAAATTGCTTCCGAGCAAGTGCTTTGGTGAGAGAATCAGCGAGCTGATCGTTAGTATGAACATGAGACACACGAAGCCGATGATGGAGAACTTGATCACGGACGAAATGGAAGTCAATAGCTATATGCTTCATGCGCGAGTGGAAAACTGGATTCTTGCATAAGTATGTGGCTCCAATATTATCACAATAGATGGTTGGAATCGAGGTGTCAGCAATTTGGAGTTCTTAAAGAAGATTGGTGAGCCAATTAAGTTCTGCAGTAGTAGAGGCAATTGCTCTATATTCAGCTTCGGTAGAACCACGGGCAACAGTACGCTGCTTTTTGGAGGCCAAACTGATGGGAGAAGCACCAAGGAAAATAAGGTAAGCGGAGGTTGAGGTACGATCATCGGAATTACCAGCCCAATCAGAGTCAGAGAAAGCATGAAGCGTAGGAGTGGTCTCTTTTCGAAGAAAAATGCCATGAGCAGAGGTATCCTTTAGATAACGAAGTAATCGTTTAACAGCTGTCCAATGATGTGAGGAGGGACAATGCATGAACTGAGCAACTTGTTAATGGTAAATAAGATATCTGGTCTTGTTAAGGATAGGTACTGTAGGGAACCAAGAACCTGTCGAAACTGAGTAGGATCAGTTTTGGCACTACCATCGTGAAGTTTCAAGGTATCTGTAGGAGACAAGGGTGTAGCGACTGCCTTGGCATCCAGCATGTTTGTTTTTGTCAAAAGATCAGTGATGTATTTTTGTTGGGATAGAAACAGACCATGAGGGGTAAAAGTAGCCTCAACACCCAAGAAGTAATGTAGGGACCCAAGGTCCTTAAGAGAGAATCGGGTTGCCAATTGTTGAATGAACTCGTGAATGGATGAGGACTTGTTGCCGGTGACTATGATATCATCGACATAGACAAGCAAGTAGAGTATTGTAGAGTTTTGATGAAAGATGAATAAGGAGCTGTCGGATTTCGAGTTCATAAAACCGTGAAGGAGTAAAAAATGATGGAGTTCATTGTACCATGCATGAGGGGCTTGGCGTAATTTATAAATTGCTTTTCTAAGCTTGCACACATGATTGGGATATTGGGAATGTTGGAACCCAGGAGGCTGCTGCATGTAAACATCATCAGTAAGTGTACCTTGCAAAAAGGCATTGTTCACGTCGAGTTGTCGCAAGTCCCAACCGTAAGAGACGGCAATACTTAAGATGGTTCTAATGGTTGTAGGCTTAACAACTGGACTGAACGTATCAGTAAAATCAATACCGGGGCGTTGGTGAAACCCCTTAGCAACAAGTCGAGCCTTATAATGGGAAACGGTTCCATCAGTGTTCCTCTTAATCTTGAAGATCCATTTACACCTAATAATGTTTTGAGAATGGTGAGGGGGTACAAGGTTCCAAGTATGGTTAGAAAGTAAGGCATCATACTCCTCACTCATAGCCTTTCGCCAATGAGGAAATTTTTGTGCCTGGTTTAGTGTGGTGGGTTCGAAATTGGCGACTGAGACAATGGTTGTATGGAGGTCAAGAATTTGACGAGGTTTAAAAATATTATGTTTTGATCTGGTTACCATTTGTGGTTCTGGAAGACATAGGGAATGAGAGATATTGGAAGAGGATGAAGAAAGAGAATTACTTACTTGATCAGGAGATGATGACGGAGGTACTGATTGGTTGGAGGTAGAATTGGACAACATCAAGTCAGATATTGCCGCACCATCATCATCAGTAGAAGTGGAATTAGTCATTGGTGGGGGTGGAGTGGTGAGTGCTCCTGATATTGTGGGTTGAATAAGTGTTAATGATGGAGTATTTGAGGAGGATTTCGGATTGAGAGAATCTGTTATGTCAGAGTTAATAGAGAGTGGTAATTGGGAGGTATTTTTGGGATACCATTGTGATAGAAAATCAGCTTGTAGACGTGTATCTTGGGGGGATATTGATTGGAAAGGAAAATGGGATTCAAAAAAGATGACATGTCTGGTAATAAATGTTTTATTTGTGGAAGGATCAAGACAAATATATGAATTATGTGAGAGTGAATAGCCCAGAAAAACACACGGTTTTGAACGCGGTTGAAGTTTATGAGAAGTATACGGGTAAAGCCAAGGGTAACACAAGCAGCCAAAAACCTTGAGTTTACGGTAATTGGGTTGTTTGCGAAACAATTTTTCAAATGGAGATTTAAATTTTAAAATTGGCGTACGCATACGATTAATGAGATAGACAGCAGTTTGAAAAGCAACTGACCAAAAACGTAATGGCATGGATGCTTGATGAAGTAAGGTAATGCCAGTTTCAACTAAGTGGCGATGTTTTCTTTCGGCGGAACCAACAAGTTCAGGTGTGTACGGAGGTGACTTGAGATGTTGAATACCGTAGTTAGATAAGTGATGACCTAGACTTTGGTATTCACCACCTCCATCTGAATACACAGTCTTGATGGTTTTTTGGAAAAAAATTTCTAATAATTTTTTGAATTTATCAAAGATCGCGGGAACTTCAGATTTCTGTTTGAGAGGGTAAAACCAAGTTATTTAGTAAAATAATCTACAAAAATTATATAATACCGGAAGTTATCATACGAAGTAACTGGCGATGGACCCCAAACATCGGTATATAAAATTTCTAATGGAAAAGCACATGATACACTCGTCTGACCAAATGCAAGTTTGTGACTCTTATTACAATAGTATGAGTCACATGAATTCTAGTAGTAGACTGAGAGTGGAAGAGATGAATTGGTGATAATTTTCTGCTGGATAGACGCAGATGGGTGGCTAAGACGACAGTGCCAAAGATTAGTTGAAGCCGTTGTAGTGGTAGTGTAGGCGGTGGGAGTGGTGACTCTAGAAGGTGATGATGGTAACGGCCACTCATAGATATTGTCTTTATTCTGGCCTCGAACCAAGGATGCCACCGTATTCAAATCCTTCACAAGAAAAAAATCAGGAAAGAATTCAATTGATGTGGAGTTTTGTTTACAAAATTGGGAAACAGACAGTAAGTTTTTCTTGATGAAAGGGGCACACAGAACATTATTGAGAGCAAATGAAATATTCAAAGAATTAAGTTGAGTAGAACCAATATGAGATATTGGAATACCGTTACCGTCTCCGACCATGACATCCTCATTGCCGTCATATTCTGAGTGGACTGATAAGTTCTGCAGGTCCGAGGTAATATGGTGTGATGCTCCTGAGTCCATTATCCAGCTTTCTCGATTTGTTGATTGATCAGTACCGGTGAAGTGTGCTTGAGGCCAATTTGTATTATGATTGGGCTTGGGGCGAGATCGGCATACCTTGGCGGTGTGACCAATCTTATCACACAATTGACACATTGTTTTGGATTGTCCAGGAAAAGTTGAGTTTGGTCTCCATGAAGATTGTTGTAAGTTGGAATGCATTGGTGTAAAGTGTCCCACATTGTCGCCAAAATTATTCCCAGATGAGAGAGAATTAGAGAGTCGATAATTTTGATTGCCTTGTGTACTACCTTGGAATGTTTTATTCCTATAGTTGTTGTTTGGTCCTCTGCCATTGTTTGTGTATCCATTCCCTGGTCTATTCTTGTTGTTGGGTCGATGTTGATTGTACTGAGCTGTGATGAGTGGGGCTGTCTTCTTTCCCTCTTCACGTTTCAGAAATGCCTCATGGTCTAGGAGTTTGTCATGAAGTTCTTCAAATGTCATGGCTGTCTCCCGAGTCCGTATAGCAGCATTCAAATCCTTGTACTCATTGCTAAGACCGTTGAGAGTATGTGCAACGATCTCAGCATCACTTAAAGGATGTCCGATCAAAGCGAGATCATCAATAATGGTTTTAATATTCTGCATATATTCAGCTATTGTGATACCTTCTTGTGATGTTCTCATAAGAGTGGAGAGAAGAGTTAGCATCCTGGTGTTTGATCGGTTCGCGAAGGTAGTCTCCAGTTTGTTCCATGCTTCAACCGAGGTCTTGCACGAGGAGATAAGCGATGCTATGTTACCCGCAAGGGACACCTGTATAGCCTGTAAGATTAGGCGATCCTGCCGTAACCAGAGTTTGCGCTTAAGATTCGAAGAAGGCTCGTCGTTTCCATCTTGCGTTTTCATTTGATCTGGGCAAGGAAACGTGCCATCAATATAGCCTGATAAATCATAACCAAAAACAAGGTTAGAAAATTGTGATCTCCAGGAGGCATAGTTTCCTCCTCTTGAGAGTTTAAAAGGAATCTGTGAGGCTGTATTGATTGAAATGAGAGCATTAGGTTGAGATGAGATTATCACTGGAATTTCAGAGGTGGAGGAGTTTGGGGTTGGAGAAGAGTCAGCCATTGAGTATGGGAAGGAAGATGAGAAAGTCTAAGGATCAGATATGCTTTAGAAGCAATAAGGCTCTGATACCATAAAAGAGTTCCAAGAATACTGTAAGAATGGCTTATTTATTTCATTGAGTACGAGATTAATTTATACACATTACAAGGGGAATAATATTCCTTGATTCTCTGCTGGAATCATGTCCTAGAATCATGGAATGTATCAAGGGTAAATAAATTCACATAAGAAAGATACCAATTGTGTGCCCACAATATCAGCCTATGATATCTGTTTATCAGTTTGTAGTCTAATCATAGACAGTTGCAGTTGTGAAGTTAGTAGATTATCTGAAGCTTCCAACCGAACCACGCCCAACTCCTTATCAGATTGGTTGGATTAAAAAGGGCCCGTCTATTTAGGTGACTCGAATTTGTAGGGTACCTTTGTCCATGGGGACCTTTTACAAATTAGAAATTATTCGTGATATTATTGAGATAGATGCATGTTATATTCTATTGGACAGTTTAAAGTGGATGCCATACATAAGTGTAGAGAGAACACATACACGTTTTAGTGAAGGATAAAAAGATCATGGTTGCTCCAACAGGGAGTATATAAAAAACTTCTAAAGTGGAAGGCAAGGCTTTCCTAGCTATTGTAGATTCAACTAGTGAGTTTTCATCTGATATAAAGGAGTTTAGAGGAATTTTTGCTCTGGTAGCCAAAGAGAAAAAAGTCATCGAAGAAGGTCTTGGATTTGTAAAAAAAAAAAACTATTAGTGGAGTTTCAGGGTATGATTGCAAAACCAGAAAAATTACCTCTCATGCGAGATATTCAGCATCAGATTGACTAAGTCCTTAGGGCTCACCTACCAAACTGCCCAATTATCGGATGAATCAGAAAGATAGTCAAATTTTGCAAGAAAAGGTTGAGGAGTTGTTGCAAAAGGGTCACGTCAAGGAAAGTATTAGTCTGCGTGCAGTACCACTAGTTCCAAAAAAGATAGATCATGGTGGATGTATGTTGATAGTCGAGCTATTGATAAAATTACTATACAGTACAAATTTCCCGTACCTAGCCTGGACAAGTGGACGATATGTTGGATCAATTGGCTAGATCTGTTGTGTTTTAAAAGATTAATTTGAAGAGCAGGTATCACCAGGGATTAGTGGAAAATTGTTTTCAAAACAAATGAAGGCTTGTATAAATGGCTGGTTATGCCTTTCGACCTTTCCAATGCACATAGTACCTTCATGTGGCTACTGAATCAGGTTTTGAAACCTTTTCTAGGCATACTGTTATTCTTTATTTCAACGATATTCTGATTTATAGTAGGTTCCTATAACGGACTGCTAGAAGAAGAAAAAAAAGGGAGAGAAGTTTAAGTGAACTAAAGCTACTTCTAAAAGCTTTGAGGAGATCAAGCAGAAACAGACTTCTACTCCCGTTTTGGCACTACCAAATTTTGAGAAAATTTTTAGAGAGAATGTGATGCTTATGGCACTGGAATTGGAGAACTTTCTCATCATGGTAAATCGGTAGCATATTTCAGTGAAAAATTGAATGACGCTAAACAGAGTGGTCAACTTATGAGCAGAAGTTGTATGCAGTATTTCGAGCATTGAAGGATTGGGAACATTATTTGCTACCACGAAAATTCGTCATCTATTTGAACCATTAATTTTTTTTGGTACACTTTAAGAACCAAAGATATTTGACGAATAAGATGCATGTGTCGTTGGGCTGCTTATTTTTTACAGTTTAATTATGTGATAAAGCACAAATTCGTGGCCACCAATCGTGTTGCTAATGTTTTGAGTAGGAGAGCTACTTTGCAGGGTATATGCCTTTGCCTATTCTGGAGTAGTCATGGGATGATCTTTCTATGGATTTTGTGTTGGGTCTGTCTCATACACAATCAAGTTTAGATTCTATTTTTGTTGTGGTGGAAAGGTTTTCAAAAATTGCACATTTTATTCCTCTACGTAACACTAGCGACGCACCACATGTGGCGAAGTTATTCTTTTAGGAAATTGTCAAACTATCTATCACTTTCGATCTAGATCCGAAGTTCTTAGATTATTTTTTGTCGACTTTGAGGAAGAAGTTTGGGACATAATTAAGACTCAGCAATACGGCACATCCTTAGACCATTGATCTACTGAAGTCGTTAATAGAACCTTAGGGAATCTGTTTCAGTGCATTTGTGGTGAAAAGACGAAACGGTGGGATTTGTTTTGGCACAGGCAAAATCTGCATATAATAGCGCGATTTATTCTTCGACGAGTAAATCGCCTTTTGATATTGTTTATATGAGGACTCCCGCACAAGAAGTGGACTTGGTTAGACTTCCAAACTATATTAAAAAGAGTGAAGCAGCCGAACAACTAGTCGAACAACATGTGGAGGTAATTGCATAGGTGAATAAAAAGCTGGAAGCCTCCAATGCAACGTATAAAGTAACTGCTGATACACATACACGGCAATAAGACGTTTCATGTGGATTATGGTTATGGTGTTCCTGAGGAAATAGTGTGGTGGAACTCAGGACAAGTTGAATCAAAAGATGTATGGGCCTTTCAAGATTCTACAAAAGATTAATGACAATGCATATGTCCTTGATCTTCCTGAACACGTGAAGATTTCCAAGGCATTTAATGTTGCAGATCTATATGAGTACGTTTCAGAAAATAATAAGCTTTTGTATTTTGATGACAACTTAGGGTTGAATTGTTTTGAAGTGGAAGGGAATGGAGCGGATCAACTAGAAGAGAAAAATCTAAACTAATTAGAAAAGAGATAACTTTCAGCTCAGGTATCGAATTTCCATCCCTGAGTACAATCTAGAAGTGTGTTTCGATTCTGCACAAATTTGTCCAGGTGACAATATGGCCTTCGAATTTTAACGATCAAATTTCATCGTTTAGGGGTCCCTTTTTTGCATTTTACTATTTTTTTTAGTTTAAGAGTATTTTTGTCATTTTAATAGTTTTTTAGTTTTAATTGAATTTTTTTCGCGTTTCTTATTTGGATTTGTCAATAGACACTAGGGGTGTCCAAAAGTCTCGAACCGAACCGAATCAAATCAAGCGATTCTTCATAAATTAAATATCTGAACGGGTACCCGAATCGAGAACCGATGGGTTTGGGTCGGGTCTCGGGTCTAGACCAAGAACCGAATAAGAATCGAAACTAAATAATTTTTTTATTTTTTATATTGAATTAATTAAATTATTTTATTTTTTTAAAACAAATTAGCAAATTAATTAAATAAATTAGATTATTTCATAATTTTAATTTTAAAGTCCAAATCATTTTTAAAACACATTAGCTCATTTTAATTTGAAGCAAATGAATATACTTTATGTAGTGTTGCTGTAATATTAATATCTACTTTTTGGTATTTGTATGTATTGAATTAATCTTATTGGACGGTTAGTTATTTATATGTTTTTTAATTGGACTACGTTAATTTGTAAAAGTTACGAATGAAATGTCATTAGTTATATTTATGTAGTGTCGCTGTAAATATTAAAAAATTTAATTGTCGTACGGAACCGAACGGTACCGAACCCGAACGGTTCCATAATTATATTTGGGTCGGTTCGGATCTTTTCAGAACCGAACCGAACCAAACCGACCCACGGACAGCCCTAATAGACACTGGGTTTCACTTTGATTATAATTTGTTTTGATTCTATAAATACGCGTTAAGAATATAAAAATAAGACATTCATTTTTCTGGGTTAGTAATATTTCAATTTTTTCCCATTGTTTGGTGGATTTCAAATATGTATCACGTATGTTCGAGCGACATACGAGCAAATACCATTCGTATTTTATAAACAAGACCCTTTTATTATTGTTTGTATTTTCGTCCCACGTCAATATAAAGTAAAATCCTTTAATAAATAGGTTTGCTCTACAATATCAAAAATACTTATGATTATGCATCGAAACTCGAGACTGAATCATCCATAAACAATTTTTTCTTCTTTTGACAAGAAATTGCAATTAGGAATCCCCTTCGCAATCATCTCGACTTTTTAAGCTCCCGTTTGGTCCCAATTATTCTCTCATTATAATGAAAATTTGATTTTAACAGTAGTTTTTTGAAGAATGTGCGGTAAAAAAATGAAGGAAATGTTTTTGGTTCATGTGTAATATTATTTTATTAAAAAATGTGTAATTTATAAGAAAAATGAGAAAAATGAATTATATTTTAATGGAGGACAAACAAATACTAAGAATGGTCTCATACTATAACCAAACCCATTTCCAATTTTTCTAATCAAATCTCTTTGACCAACTTTCAAAACAATGCTTTTCATGCCAACAAGAATGTCGTTTTAGCAAATATTCAACTCATATTAAGATAAAATATTATGTCAGCCAACTATTTTTCATGTAATGTCAACAGGTAAATTGATTCCGTAGCCAGATAGACTTTCAATGCACATGGCACCACATCAAGGATGGCTACAGAAGTTTTCTGCGGAATAAACGTCATTTTCTTTTTCCTAACCCTTTTGAAAAAAGTTCACCACCTATTATGCTATGGCCCACCAAATCGTGGCCATGAACAAACCAACTCAATCCGAATCAACTTCATAAACAATCATAAATGCAAAACTGCTTTCCCACAGCATTTTCTCAAGGGTAATGCTATTAGTTTCCCCAGAGTTGTAATTTCAGTATAGGTGGTGTTGACGTGACATAAAATGATAAGTAGAATTAAATTATTAATTTAATTTCACATTTCATTTAGCATATCATCTAATACAAGTTGCAACCCATAGCATTATTTTTATTCTTTTTTCAATCACAATTAACACGTGCTGTTCCTACATTAGAATGATACAAGTATGCAAAATACGTGACACATGCACATATAGTTAAATTTGAAATGGAAAAGGACAGATACAAATGATTTGTTATCAGTACACCGAAAGGCCAGCTAATTGTCTGACCTTTTGAATTTTGGCCATCTAAAAAGTAAACAAGTATAATGCTTTTCCTATTTTCGTATTATTCTAAGAAAAAGAGTTTTCCTTAGAGATCTTTGAGCTATTCAAATAAAGATAAATACAGAAACCTTATTTTCCGAAAGCGACGAACACTAGGCCCTTTTTTTTCTCCTTACTGGACTAGCAATAATTTCGAATTTTGAAAATGAATTTCAAAAAAAAAAACCATAACAATTTCTTCTAAAATCTCAACATATCGAAAGGAGCGTGTGGACCAAATTCATTTTTTATGACGACGAGATTCGTGTCTTTTTTCTAACTTTAAAGCAATTCATTTAAATATTAACCAAGCATCTTCTGATCTATAAATTGATTTAAGCAGCTTAAAATTATTGAAATAATTCCCAGAAAATGAGTAATAGAAGGAAAATCTGATTCTGTTCTCTTCCAAGAAGTTGATCCGAAAACTTAAATCAAAACAAATTTGATAGTCAATGACACGGCTATGATCAAAACTACTGAAGAAATTCGCTCCAAAAAAATCAGCCAATTCTCCACTACTGAAAATTGAAAAAATTAAGCTGTTCTAAATTCGGATTAAGGATAAAATAAACTAAATCCGAGTAGATTATTCGACCTCTCAATTCATCAACTACGTAATCGTAATTAAGTAGAACTGAATAAATAAACCAAAGGACAAAAAAAATAAAACCCAGCAGAACAGAGAAGAATACACGAACTGAATTGATCAGCTCATCGAAAATCAGATTAAACAAATAAAGAACTTAATCCGAGTACAATAATCGATGATTTACCTGAGAATCAGAGCTCAAAAATCTACTTCTTCCCGCCTCAAACGAACGTCAATCCACAGGATTATAAAATCCAACACAGACAGAGAACACAGCAAAAATTTCGAGAGACAATTGTGTAATGACGTGACTGAGCAATCAAAATTAAGCAGTTTTCAAAAATGGAAAAAAAAAATTAAGATAATTGAAAAAGTGATTTTGTCTGGTACACGAGCACTGGTAGTGCATTTTGTAGCTTCGATTTTGATTGGCCAGAGGAAAGTGAGAGACGGAATATTTGGAGTTTTCTGTCAGTTATAACGCCCTTTGATTTTGAGTTAATTAACAAAATGCCATTTTGCAGTAATTATTTATTTATGAAAATTCTGGCGCTGAAGTGAATGTTTGAGTGAGACGGGTCAATTTTTGTCTTATGAGACGTTGTAGTTATATAAAATTCTTTTTAGAGTTGTACATTTGGGACATTCTGTCCCTGCACACGTTTCAACTAGTAAAATTGCACGTGCAGTCTTCATTCTATACTTAAATGAGCAAAAGAGTCCTTGTTAATTTTTCTTTGGTTATTTGGAACCTGCAATTTTCTTTGCCATCGAGTCCTCATGGACTACTCATGTCTAAAAAATCTGTTAAAATGTCATGTATTATGTGACACGGTGACACACTATAGCAATTGTTGGAAAAAGTGTTATATCCATGCACCATTTCAATATTTTGAACTATTGGCTCACTATGTCGTAAGGATGCTTGTTACTAGATTGTATCGTCTGTGACAATCTTGTCCGTTGAATGTTAACATTCCGTTACATACTCCTCGTGCACCCACTCTCAAGGCAGCTATACAGTTTACAAATTAGGATTTTCATTTTCACCCTCGCTTAGTGATGAGTGTATTTCACTCATAATAATAATACTCTTTAAACTTGATATTTCATTTGATTGTAAAAGTTTTAGAACGTTTTGATGTGTGTTTTCGCGTTGTGTTATAAGATAATGAATTGGTGGAAAATGAGTTTGAAACAACCAAAAAGTGGTTTTGATATGAACCAAAGAAAAGAGGAATTGAAACCATGTAAATCATGCAAAGAAAGAGATTAAAGAAAAACGAAGAAAACATAAAGGGAGGCGGCGCATAGGTACCACCATCCAGGTGCGACAAAGCTGAAAATAAGAAAACATTATTGAAATGGGGCACCCGGGTGCCATATTGCTTAAATAATTACAGATTGGTGGTGCCTAGGGGCCATACCCGAATCGCCTAGGCACCAGCCAAAATAGTGTCACAGCGCTTAGGTGCTACGCCACATAAGGTTTAATTCAACTTTTAAAAGTCCAACTCAACCCAACTCATCTAGCACTTGAAAATGGCATAAATACAACTTTTGAGGACACTTTGACGAGGCGAGATCGAGCAATTGAACAGAAGGAACGGCGAGAAGAGGATTGATCCAAACTCCAAAAAAATGTTTTTATCTCTTTTCTTCTTTATGTTATTGATTATGAATATGAGATTTTATTATTCTTCCATCATGAACTATTTTTTCCATTTAGGAATTGATGTAATCTAAACTTGAGATTATGTTTTGAGTTTCAATAATTATTTCTTTGAGGTTTCCATTTAAGTTTATTAGCGTTATTTATTTTTAATGCTTTCAATTAAAAAGTCATTAATTTATTTATTTGATGTTTGAAATTCGACTCTTGGGAGATGAAATTTTGAATTGATTATAGAATAACACAACCTAAGATACTATAGGTTTCGAGAGAGTATAATTCCTTTGAAACGTTTTCGCAAAAAAAAAAAAATCATAGAACTTAATAATTCTTAGATTTTTTATTTGGAATAGAGATAAATGGAATTGGAACTCGACAATAGAGAGATGAAGCATAAATATATTAGGATTTTTGCTTATAAACTTGAAAAATCAATTGGAGATAATTAGAGAATTGAGAAACATAGCTGATAGTTAAATGAAATCAAACCCCAAGCTTGTCTCAAATTGTTTTAATCCCTAAAACTTGCATTAAATTGTTGATTAAGTTAAATTCTTGCATTAGATTTAGTTTAAAATATTGAACTTATAAATTCGATTGTCTAGATAAAGTAAAGGGCTATTTCATTATAATACTTTAGTAAAAATTTGATTTTTAATCCATTTGGATTCGACGTACTAACTTCACCGTTATATTATAAAATTTGACACATTGCACTTGCGATATAATTTGCACCTAACACTTAGCTCTCTCTCAATTTATGAATTCTTCATCTTCTGCCTTTCTTCATTTTGAAGATCTCGTGTGATTTCTTCTATAATAATATCACCATTTGGATGAATAATGGTTACAACTAAGGAAAAGTAGTGTTCTTTACTTTCACAACAATAGTAACTCATGAAGGGAGTAGTGTTCGAGGTTCTTTGTATGTTCTTGTGAAAATTCTTAGGGATATCTAGATGGTGATGGTGCAAGGGGTATAATTTTGTACTTCTGTTAATGTTGTGAGCATTTTTCACTTGGTGCTATATAGCATTATTCAGGACCTGTCGGCCGCTCTGCAACAGGGATGGAAAATTGATTATTGTACCCTTTTTTTTTTCAAACCACCAAATCTACAGTGAGAGAGGTGCTCCAAAATTGCGACTCTCAACGGCAATATTTATGCTGCCAACGGGTTCATTTCTACTAAAAAGCAGAAACAGACACCTTCTCAAGTGATTAAGGTTAAAAAACTTTAAATAAGTTTTTTCTCTTTCGAAATTAAAATAATGATTACTACAATGTGCTCGCAACCTGGCCATGGGCCAACACGAGCCCGTCACAATGCAAAGGATGCATTAGGCCCTTTTTATGCGCCCTTTGCAAGTAGGTGACTTCACGTTGCTGTGCAATTCCCAGATGATGTGGCACAAACCATCATTTACCTGGCAAGTGAATGGGGTGTGATTTGATGGAATCATCGACTAGGTTAATGATTAGGCGACATCGTTTCAAACATGTGCATACAGAATGATCACGGACTTTTGCTGTACGGCTCGCTAATCACATCTCAATTTGAAACAATGAGATTAATGGTCTATATAGAAAAATTGTAGCAATTCAAAAAAAAAAAAAAAAATTATAAATCTTATAAATAGGACCCGCCTAATTCCATTCCATTCATCCCAAATCAATTCAAAAATAATTGATATCTAAATTCTTCTCTCACTTGAAACACGTCCAAATAATTTTCGAGTTTTTCTTAAGTCCAAGTTTGAATTTTGAGTTTCAATGTCCGTATTGATAATCCAACGAATAAGGGTACAATCAAATTTCGATTAACAGATGAGGTTAATAGTTTGGGTCTCCATTGCAAAATTCTATATCTGGAATCAATTACTAGGTTGAGAATGAAAGTGAGAAATTCGAATTTGACATTACATTTTGAGTTTCTAGATCTGGGTTTGGTTTGGGGTGGGGTGGGGTGGGGTGGGGTGGGGTGGGGAATTTTTTATTTTTATTTTTTGATTTAATTATTTTATGCAAAAAATGTAAAGTTATAATTTTATCCTTTTAAAATTAGCCAAAATTATAATCAAATTCAATTTTCTAATCAACTAACGATGAGATCAAATGGATGGAATCCATCCATTCATTCTGCTACAACAAAATGAAATATTTGAAATTGTGGGTGATACAAATAAAAAGTTTAGATAAAATTTGCAAAGAATAAAAAGTTTAGGGCCGTAGCCGCAATCCTCCCTTTTTATGTAGTCCATTTTCAAAATTTTGATATTGATAATTATTTTCTTTAATCCTGGTTACAGAAAGATTACTAGGTCGACTAAGCAAACTTGTACACGGTTATGTGTCCAACTCCAACATCTACGTCATGCTACTGGTTTCAAAACAAGAAAATCCAGTGAAATTCAACAATAGAGAATTCAACTATTCAAGCATCGTAATTGTTTATTAAGCCTTGAGCCCCATTTTTCGCCATTAAAATTCATTCTAGAACATCGATTATATTACACGTAAATTCAAAAAAAAAAAAATTTATTTTTTAACCATATATTTTCCATCATAAAACTATTGCAAAATGCATTTTTTGAAAAAACAAGAAAAAGGGCGGGGGGACTCAAACAACCCCTAAATTGGTCAAATATCTGCGTGAAACGTGCTCTGCACAAACAGTCGAGAATGCTAATAAAAAAGGCAGTTAGCAATTGAAGCATGAAAGCATTTAGATTTCTTATATTGTATTTATATTCTCAACGCATTGGATGACACGTTTTATAATGTGTATAGTTCAATCAAGATGGCTAAAAAACTTTGATATGGCATTTTAAAAGGACCCCGATATCCAAGCATATAAAATGACACGTGTTAGTTGTCAAATAAATAACATTATTAAATTTTCAAAGTTGAGCATAAAAATGATCGATTTGCCATGCGTAAGATGTATTCTCTTACAAAGAAGTACAATACAAATGATGAATTTATCTAATTTTATATTATAAGATGGTCTGCTTAGGCCGTTATGAGCCAGGTTCAAAAGATGCAAATTCTCTTTCATGACATTGAGGCAGAGAAAATGAAATTGTGTCTTTATAGACAACTGTTCTGATCGAGAAACTCTACTACAATGGAAATATTTTGAAAATTATCTAAAAAATAAGCACCAGGAGAAGACATGGAGGATATGATTGTTCGTCTTCACATAAAACGGGCCTTATACCTAAACTTAAAACACAAAATAAACACAAATTTTAGATTCCTTTTGAAGCTAAATTTTCTATGAAACATTCTAGTTCAGTTGAAAGAAGTAGCAAACATTTAAGTTGAATTTGTTCAAAGATGAGTTGTTGAAAAAATATTTTATCACATTTATGAATAATTAGTATCGCTATTTATACTTATTAAATAATAAAGACTAGGCTTTGTACACATTTGTAAGTTATAATAATGAAGTTGAAAGTCAATTTGGAAAGCCAATCAAGGTATTGATATTCGATAGAAGCGGTGAATATATATGATTTGTTAGCTTTTGATGAATTAAATGCTAAGTTTGGTATTATCACTACGGCAAAATTATTATTTTGTGACAAGATATTTTGTGATATACAAAAAGTTGTCGCAATAAGTGATTTTGCATCATCTACTTTGTTCCGAAACATATGAGATAATTGATATATATATTTTTTATAGCTAATATGTAACTACTTTTTATATGTTTGTCTTAGTTAAAATTCACAGAAAAACAAGGGAAGATGAAGATAGAGCAGAACTAATTAAAAGTGAATTTCTTCAATTTATAATTTTACAAGATACATCCAGTAATTTATATACAGATTTCTAGAGTAAGGAGCAAGCAATTATTGTTAATTACACATGAAGAATCTGTTGTGGTTATAACAAGAATTGTGGTCCCAAATTGTACAATCATAACAGCACATGGAGAGCTGAACCGGTGAGCAGAAAATACGGTGACTCGGAAACAAAACCGGTAGAAGGTAAATACGGTAACTTGGCACAAAACCGGTAATGAGGCAAATACGGTACTTTAACATCCTCCCTCAAGCTGAAGTTAACTCTTTCACTCCAAGCTTGTCTTTAAGAAAGAGAAACCTGGAATGAGCAAAAGGTTTTGTTAACAGGTCTGCAATCTGATCGGAGGAAGGAACATACTGGATTTTCAGCTTCCCTTCAAGAACTTTATTTCTAACAAAGTGTATATCCAACTCAATATGTTTTGTTCGTGCGTGATAAACTGGATTGGAGGCCAACGCACTAGCACTCAGATTATCACACCAAAGGACCGAATGGGAGTCTAACTGTACTTTGATTTCCTTCAGTAGTGATTCTATCCAAGCAATTTCAGCAGAGGCTTGAGCCAAAGCTCTGTATTCTGATTCAGTGCTGGACCTGGCTACTACCTGCTGCTTCTTAGATGACCAAGCAACCAATGTATCACCAAAGTAAATACAATACCCAGCTATTGATCTTCTGTCATCAGGGCATGAGGCCCAGTATGCATCAGCAAAACTGATTATTTCCATTCTATCACTTCTACATATCCACAAGCCTTGATCAATTGTTCCTTTCAAATATCTGAAGATTCTTTTTACTGCCTTCCAATGTACGTTTGAAGGAGTTTGAAGAAATTGACTTAATTTGTTCACTACAAAAGCTATATCAGGCCGTGTGTGTCCAAGATATTGCAGTGCTCCAATTGCACTTCTGTACAATGAAGGGTTCACCATTTCATCACCTTCATTCTTCGAAATGTATTTTCCTACTGCCATAGGAGTTGTACAGGGTTTAAGATGTTCAAAATTAAACCTTTTTAGTAGGTCCTTTATGTACTTAACTTGAGTGAGTAACATTCTTGATTCACAACTTTTGGCTTCAATACCAAGAAACTTATGCAATTCACCCATATCCTTCAGTGCAAACTATGAATTTAATCTATCAATAAACCTTTGTAGCATGCTTTGATCATTACCAGTGATTAATATATCATCAACTTAAACTAGAGCAAAAAATTACATGGTTTTGATTCATATAGAAGAACAGAGAAGTGTCTGTCTTGGACTTAATAAAACTCCAATCTAAGAGTGTCTCTTTCAGCCTTGTGTATCATGCTCTTAGAGCTTGCTTGAGTCCATATAGGGCCTTTCAAGCTTGCATACAAAGGTAGGTTTAGCTTTGTAAACAAAACCTTCAGGCTGGTTCATGTAGACAACTTCATCTAGTTTACCATTCAAGAATGCATTATTAATTTCAACCTGCCTAATGCTCCAGCCCTTTGAGACAACAAGAGAAAGGATCATTTTTAGAGTAGATGTTTTGATTACTGGACTAAAGGTTTCATGGTAATCAACACCTGATGTTTGTAGAAAACCTTTTGCAACAAGCCTTGCTTTGTACTTAAGAATTCTTCTTTCAATGTCTTGTTTTAGCCTGAATACCCATTTATTTCCTATAACCTTCTGGCCTTCCAATGGTGGCACTAGTTTCCAAGTCTTGTTTCTTATTAAGGCTCTATATTCATCCTCTATTGCTCCTCTCCAATTTTTGTTAGACAAAGCTTCAGTCAGATTATTTGGTTCAGCTCTGTTGGGATCAGATCTGTATTCCTGGCATTGAGTTGAATACACCTTTGGTTTGAAGATACCAGCCTTGCTTCTGGTAACCATAGGATGTTCAACATTTTGCCTCCTTGGCTCAACCTCATTCTCGTTGGATTCATCAATCATTTTACTCTGGTGTGTGTCATCATTTTCGTTGTTAGCTTCTAGATTGCTGTTTTCTGTGTTCTCATCAGTAGCTTCATATGTTTCATTATTGTGCATTACCAGATGATCAGGTTCTTGAGATGTTGCTGGCAAAATTGTACAAGTATGAATTGTATCAGTTAAGCACATGGGATCAGAATTTGTGTAGTTATGGATAGGAAGGTACTGAATGATGGTTTCAGAATTTGGTGAGTTGCTTCTGTTAAGAAAGCCACTTTGGAATGAAAATTCCTTTTCATTGAAGATTACATGCTTGGATATGTAAATTCTACCAGTAGGGCTAAGACATTTGTAACCCTTGTGTGAGTTGCTAAATCCAAGGAATACACACTTAGTGGAGTGAAAATTGAACTTGTGACTTTGGTAAGGTCTCAAGCAGGGAAAACAAGCACACCCAAAAACCTTTAGATCTCTGAAATCAGTTGGCTCTTTATTTAGAACTTGAGAAGGTGACTTCATTTTAAGGACTGGTGTAGGTAGCCTGTTTATGAGATATGTGGCTGTGTGAAAGGACTCCCACCAGTAGTGTAAAGGCAAACTGGCTTGAGCAAGAAGAGTAAGGCCTGTTTCTGTTATATGTCTATTCTTCCTTTTGACTCTTCCGTTTTGTGCAGAGGTGTGAGGACATGACACTCTCATATTAATACCAAGTTGGTGAGCTAGATTGGTGAAAGCTCTAAACTCTCCCTCCAATCTGATTGCAATGTTTTAATTTTCTTATTGAACTTGTTTTCAACCAGGTTTTTCAATTGGATAAAGGAGTTTAAGGCTTCAGACTTGTTTCTCATTGGGTATATCCAGGTGTGTCTACTATAATCATCAATGAAAAGAATGTAGAACTTAAAACCAGAGGTTGATTGTATAGGTGCAGGACCCCAAACATCAGTATGCATTAAGTCTAGAGGGGCTGATGCATGTGAGGTAGAAAGTTTAAAAGGCAGTAAGTGAGACTTGCCTACTTGACAGGCATCACAGAAAAGTTTAGCTTCATTCAAAATAAGGTGTTCATTACAAGATTTGAGCACTTGAGACATCACTGGACTTGCAAGATGTCCAAGCCTCATGTGCCATAACTTCAGTTTTGATTGAAAATCTGTGGTACTACTAGACTCTTTTGAATCAGCAACAAAGACATAGGAGTTTGATTTATTTGGATGAATTGACTTTTGATAGGATAACTTCTGAATTTGATCTGAGTGCTCAATATGATACAAGCCATCTTTAAGCTTCCCTTCCAGCAACACCTCCTTCGTCTGTTTGTCCTTAATAGCACAAAAATTAGAATGAAATTCCATGAAAACATTATTATCAGAGGTCAATTGTGAAACACTAATCAGGTTTTTCTGAATTGAAGGTACCAACAGTATATTACTAAGAGTTAGTGGCTTGTTATTCTTAGTGTTCAATTGATTATTGCCAATGTGAGAGATATAAAGCTTGTTTCCATTACCAACAATTAGGCCTTCCTTACCACCATACTCATGTACCTCTGTCAAGTTTCCTTTGTTAGCAGTAACATGGATGCTTGCTCCTGAATCTGCAAGCCAAGCTGGATCTGAAATGGTCCTTGAAGAGGCTATAAGTGCAATAGCTCCAGAAGAATTGCTTTGATGGTTATAGGTAGGTCTGGTACCCATGTACCTATCATCATATCGATTGAAATACTTTTCTGCAGAGTGGTTGCTCATGCCACAGATTTGGCAAGGACCTTTGTTGGGAATTTGTCTTCCTCATCTTCCTCTGTTTCTTCCTCCTCTGTAGTTGTTGCCTCTTCCACCATAGTTAGACCTACCTCCTCTATTAGTATTTGGTCTATGAATGAAGTTTGCAGATGCTTGATTCAAGTTAATTGAGGCTAGGCTATACCTTGTAGCATTGAGGTATTCCATTCTACTTTCATAAGTCATTAGAATTGACTAAAGTTCATGCCAGGAGATAGATTCTCTACTATTGATTTGGAATACAATGGGAGTATATTCTTCATCTAAACTAGCCAATACCTGAGTAACAAGGTCGCTATGAGGAATGCTTTTTCCAGCGATCTCAAGGTTGTCTGCTAACTGCTTTACTGTGTTAAGGTACTGATCAATGCTCATTGATCCTTTTCTGGTTCTCTGAAGCTCACTAATGAGGAAAATTACCCTTGATTTGTTCATAACCCCGAAACTCTCTTGGACAGCATTCCAGAGACTGCAGGAGCTCGAAGATCCCATAACTCTCATGGCTATTTGTGGTGTCATTGATGAGTACAACCAACCCATCAACAATTGGTCAGTGGACATCCACTTTCCATGCTCAGCATTGGGTATCATTTCAACTGTGGGTCCAGCAGGGCCAGTGATTTGAGTAGCCAGAAACTCTTCGGGGCATTCTTTGGTTCCTGTGATGAAACCTTCAAGGTTATGTCCCTTGATGATTGGCATGAGCATGTTTTTCCATAACATAAAATTGTCTCTGTCAAGCTTCACAGGTGGTACTTGGGTGAGGCTTATTCCAAACGATGGAATCTGACTTCCTCCAAGAGTTGAAGGCATCAAGGTGCTTGATTTTGGCTGAGCTGATTGTGCACTGTCATTAGAACTGATGTTAGCCATTTGTGGAAAGGAAAAGAAGCTCTGATACCAAGTTAAAATTCAGAAGAAAAACAAGGGAAGATGAAGATAGAGCAGAACTAATTAAAAGTGAATTTCTTCAATTTATAATTTTACAAGATACATCCAGTAATTTATATACATATTTCTAGAGTAAGGAGCAAGCAATTATTGTTAATTACACGTGAAGAATCTGATGTGGTTATAACAAGAATTGTGATCCCAAACTGTACAATCATAACAGCACATGGAGAGTTGAACCGGTGAACAGAAAATACGGTGACTCAGAAACAAAATCGGTAGAAGGTAAATACGGTAACTTGGCACAAAACCGGTAATGAGGCAAATACGGTACTTTAACAGTCTTTGACTAAAATTGTGGGACTTTTCCTCACAGGAACGTATGAGATAATTGACATATTTTTTATAACTAACGTTTAACAACTTTTTATATATTTGTCTTTGACTAAGTTGTGGGGCTTTTCTTTTTCCTTACAGGAATGTTCATTTAACCAAAAAACAAATTGAGGGTAAACTGAAAGTATATTTTGGAGTCAAGAAGATTATTTGGGTGTCATAATTTTTTTTCCTAGTTATATTTTCTTCTTTTTAGGTATGATAAACCACCCCAAGTAGTTTGACCTTGAAATTACTAGCAGTATAGTTTATTTGTATTTGTTTTGATTTTGGAGGTAACTAATTAAGTCTGTAAATAATAAATTGATTTATATCTAGTCGGTTGACAATAATAAGAATTTTTTATGTATTTTGGATTATTTATATTTCAATTATTGTATATTGAAACATTCTTTCTATTAAGTCATGATTTATTTTTATTGAAGTTACATTTTCAAGTAAATGTGTACCGTAGTCACAATTCTATTGTGACGTAAAAAAATAAAATGTATTATTTTTGAAAGTATTATGCGACGAATATCCATTGATACAAATTAATATTTATAACGATTTTATATGTTTAAAATAGAACCCACTAGAAAAGTATTGATTTCTTTGACACTTATTGATAAGAACAAAAACTTCTTATATGGGGTTTAATTGCAATAACAATCTTGTTTAACTTACAAATAAATCAAATGGATGTTAAGACTACAATTTAAATGATGAATTAAATTAGTAAGTTTATATGGAATAATAATAAGGTATCAAATTTTATAGGGATAAACATATAGACTAGTTTGTTTACATGTTCATATTATGTAAGGTCGACCTTAAGATTTTGGATGTCATGTGCAGTAGCGGACCCAATATCGAAACTCAGTCTGAGCGGACGATGACCAGTCAACGTCGACAATCAAAGATCGTAAGAGCGAGGTAGTTTTACATATTTAAATGTAGTGTCATTATATTTTGTTGGTAATATAGAATTCAAAAGTGCCAACATTCATAAATCAAATTCCAAATCCACAGTTCAAATTTTCCCAATTCCAAACCTTAAATCCAATTTCAATTCCAAATTCCAATCAAATTCCAATTCCAAATCCATCTACAAATAATCGATTATATAAAAACATTAGTAGAGATAAGCTTAATAAGTGAACAAAAGGACCTTGATTTAGGTCCTTTTTTTAGGAGTTGGATTAAAAAAAAACTTGGGTGGTTGGCGGCAATTTGTTTATAATAATATAATGACGACTGTGAGAATAATATTTACATGTATAAATGCTAATAAAAATAATTGATCATCGCGTCAAATTCATCAAAAGAAAATTTAAAATGTGTAATTATTATTTATGGCGTAAGATCAAGAAATATGAAAATATTCTAATATTTGGCAATAAAATTAGACGAATAAAAACATGAAAATTGAAAAATGTTCTAAGAGTTCAAAAATCTTTACAATTTTTAAATTTGTGAAACTCTCGTTTAATGAAAATTATTTAATTCAATATATTTTAGGAAGAATACATATGTACTAATAAGTTTAGAATATTTCTTTCTTTATTTTTCGGCGTTGGTTTGGTTGAAGATTGAAAAATGAAGTTTGTTTATGTCCTGGGTTCATATAATAAGTATTTGACTATTGTGCCATAGAAATGGTCCAACCCAATTACAAAAAAGAAAAAGAAAAGAGCTGGAATGGGCTTGGCCTATGTATAATTAAATATTGGGCTGCAAAACAAATGGCCCAACCGGTCAAAACAATTAAAAAAAGGAGCTGGGCTGGGCTGCAACGGCCCAGTCTCATTACAAAAAAAAAAAAAAAACCAGCAAGGAAAAAGATGAACCAGAAGAACTGAAGAAGACCCGATAGAAGATGAACCAGCTCCGTCGCCCATTCGCCATCTTCTTCCCAAAAAATCTTTCAGCGGAGCCCAGCACGGGCGGCCGCCCCCCCTGGCCGGGTACTGGGTTCACCACTTGTCATGTGTCAAAAAAACATAATGTAAATCTTTCATTTTAATTAAGAAACGAACGTACAAAAAGAAATTATCGTATTATTCTATGTCTTTTATATATCAGTGGCTTGCTAAGCACCAATGATATCTCACCAACCATAAATTTATCTATAAACATTTGCAAAATATAGATTTATTGCTAAACAACAGTTACATGACCAGTGGCGGAGTCAGGATTCAATTGTACGAGGGGTTACTGGGTTGGACAGTAAAAAAAAAAGGACTATTAACCATTTTTTTTAAACAAAATTTGGCTTGGGCTGGGGTGGGCTACAACCCACCCCTACTCCGCCCTTGTACATGACATATCAATTAACTCGCGGATAAATTTATTTTAAACATCGAAACTTAAATTTTTATTTTAAATATTGAAACTTAAATTAAATTTATTAAATTGATGTGACATATCAATATTATTTAACATAAGCTAAACAATATGTGTGTGTGTATTTCCATCCATATTAATTATGTTCTTAATTTGTGTGAAAATAAAAATAAGTCTATATTTATGAGACAGAGGGAGTAGAATTTTAAGTCTTAAAACATAATGCGTTAGAAAATAAAGTACTATATCAATATTTTGATTCTCATTATTGTAGAATGAGAATGAAAAATATAACCGTTATTGGGTCCCACACAAGAGATAGAAATTCAAAATTGATGGCTTGATGTGATGGATAACGGCTATATTTTTCATTTTTATGGATGAAAAATGAGAAACAAACGGTGGCTAAATAATATTATTTTTGAATTCTTCAACCGGCATTGTTGGGTGTTGATATTGCTAGTCTCAAGAACCTATGATGGATGACCGTTTGATTGCACATCTTAGGAAACCCGTTGTCAACGGGATACTAACACTAGTTAGGGTGGTTGACATTCTTCTAACTGAGACCAATACAAAAAATTAATACACGTTGCACCAAACTAAGCCTTTGTTTGGACTCATTTTTAATGAGGTTTTGGAAAAAAAATATATTTTGAAATAATAATTTTTTGAAGAATGTGTGGTTAAACAAGAAGAAAAAAATTGGATTTACGTATAATATTGTTTTATTGAAGAATGCATGATTGAAAAAAAAAAGAAAAAAAGAAAAAAATGTATTAAAATTAAAATCTAGTCGAGCTAAATTTAGTCTTATTTTATTTTTATTTTTGTTATTAATGATAAGTGTGTTTTTACAAACTTATTGTAGGCCCAAACATGGATAATTATTAATAAATATGTGGAATATAGCTTAATTCGATGTAATTTGTGTTTTGCAGGATAATACTGATGAATATGGCGGAAATTAGGAAAAACAAACGAAAAAAGGGCTAATGTGAAGCAACGTCCAAAGTTTGAGGACCAAATTGCAAATTCAGTAGTTGATTCAGACCTCAAGATGATACTTTGAAGATTGATAAGAGACAATTTGATGGAATTAGAACTTAAAAAAGAATGGAATATGATCAAAATATTATCACAATTAATGTCAAATCACACAAGTTATATTCCAAATTTTTAGCCCATTTTTGGTACTGTAAACGTTCGAATTGGAAAAATTCTATTTCCAGAAAAGTTTTAGCCATTTGATCCAGCTTTCCAACGCACTTTGAATAGCACCAATCGAATATCGGGAAAGGAAGTTATGGCTAATATACTGACTATTGTACAAGTGCGAATGAAACATTTCTTATTCGATTGGAACTCTTTTGGAAACCAAATTAGACGTGATTTTCAACCAATTTTCGACTCCTACAAATATAGAACAACAGAATACATGAGAGAGAGAGAGAGAGAGAGAGAGAGAGAGAGAGAGAGAGAGAGAGAGAGAGAGAGAGAGAGAGAGAGAGGGAAAATACTTTTGAGAGAAGAAAAGAGGAAAGAACGCGAAAATCAACTATAAGAACACGAAGATCCAATTCAAGAATCGAATTGGTGATGTCGTTCTTTACTTATTTTTTTTTTCTCTTCTTCCCACCATGCTAAATTAGATTAATTATGTACTAGGTGAATGATGAATCTCGCATTGTGATCTTTTAATTTATATTTTGCAATTTGATATTTAAACACGTTTGATGGATGTTGAATGATTTATATACATTTTCTTACCTCCACAATTATAGTGCACGATAATTGTGTGAGTTTGGATGGTTTGTTTTATGCATTCAAAAGAAGGAAAATAAACTCAACAAGGTATAAATCATCGTAGGGTTCATAGGGATAGAAATATACCGCTATACTTTACGTGAATCTCTAAGTGTTTACAAAACATCATGCATTCTTGTATATTACAGTTGTCATAGAAATATAATCAAATGGTATGCTAGAATAGGTTCAATTCTACTCAAAAGAGATTGTTGGATAAGTTAGAAATATTGATTCTTCAACCAATTCATCGTGTTATCAAATTGTGAAATAAGGGAACTTTACTTGGTGATTCGAGATCCTAGTGCGTTTTTTCATACATTAATTTCATTCAAGTCTTTTGCATTGAAAATAGAGGCAACACCTCCAAAAAAGAGTTTCCCTTGAATGCTTCAATGCGGGTCGAAGCATCTGGTTGCCCGGTTGGTTAAATACTATTAATGAAAATAGTAATTCATTATTCTTGACAATAGGTCCTGGAGACTTTTTGGTTCATCATACTATTGCTCTGGGTTTACATACAACTACAATGATCTTAGTAAAAGGTGCTTTAGATGCACGCAGTTCCAAGTTAATGCCAGATAAAAAGGATTTTGGTTATAGTTTTCCATGCGATGGCCCAGGACGAGGGTGTACTTGTGATATTTTGGCATGGGACGCATTTTATTTGGCAGTTTTTTGGATGTTAAATACTATTGGACGGGGTTACTTTTTATTGGCATTGGAAGCACATCACATTATGGCAGGGTAACGTTTCACAGTTTAATGAATCTTCCACTTACTTGATGGGTTGGCTAAGAGATTATTTATGGTTAAATTCTTCACAACTTATCAATGGATATAATCCTTTTGGTATGAATAGTTTATCGGTCTGGGCATGGATGTTCTTATTTGGACATCTTGTTTGGGCTACTGGATGTATGTTCTTAATTTCCTGGCGTGGATATTGGCAGGAATTGATTGAAACTATAGCATGGGCTCATGAACGCGCACCTTTGGCCAATTTGATTCGATGGAGAGATAAACCTGTGGATCTTTCCATTGTCCAAGCAAGATTGGTTGGATTAGCCCACTTTTCTGTAGGTTATATATTCACTTATGCAGCTTTTTTAATTGCCTCTACATCGGGAAAATTTGGCTAATTTTTTAATGTGTTGTATCAGCGATAATCTCAGTTCTTTAAATAGAGAGAGGGTCCGCCTTCTTATATTTCTACATCTAGGATTCGACTTGTATCATGGATACTAATAGGACCTGAACCATTATGACAAGGAAAAGTTTGATTCAGAGGGAGAAGAAGAGGCAAGTAAATGATTTGATCAATGAATATTCGATTCTTTCTTCAATGTGGAATCAATTCTTCCATTTTTCATATAAAAAATAAAGATAGAGATTCGAGTCGTCATTAATCATTTGATATAGTATTCAATATATACGTTTATCCTTCATCCTTTCTGAAGTTTTGATGGAAAGATTCCTCTACCAACGCAGTCCACTCCATTTGTTAGAACAGCTTCCATTGAGTCTCTGCACCTATCCTTTTTTCATTCTGAACCTTTGTTTTGGGAAAACAGGATTTGGCTCAGGATTGCCCATTTTTATTAATTCCGGGGTTCTTCTGAATTTGAAAGTTACCACTTAGTAGGTTTCCATACCAAGGCTCAATCCAATTAAGTCTGTAGCGTCTACCAATTTCACCATATCCCCCTTCCCTTTGTTTTGAGATTAAGATTTCGTTGTCATGTCATTCCTTTTTTCTTTCATTTATACTGGAACCCTTGAATTCATTAGATACTGATTACTATCTCGAAAAAAAAAGTATTTTCCCCTCTTTGATTTCTTCCTTATCGGAAACCCGTACTTGATCCAATCAAATTAGATTTTATCATTTCTGTATTGGCAATTCAATATAGATGGATATATACCCCATATATATGTCTCTCTTCCTGCCACCTTTCCCATGCAATTTGCAATACTTGAACGGTCGATTCTTTTTTTTTTTTTGTCTTTTCTTTCCCCTTTACGAATGAAAGCGGAGGAATGTCTGATTAGTTCTAATCAATTAAATAATTCGAATTCGAAAGAATTAATAGAATTCGAAATATAAAATAGAGAAGTGTAACAAAAAGAATTTCAAATATCATGTGAATTCAAACAAAAATGAAAAAGAAAATTTGACTATCTAAAAATATTTAACCCCTTCCCCTGTTCCCGCCTACGTATATAGGATATTTTCAGAAGTGAACATCTTTCTTAGTAGTAGGGTCGGGGAAAAGAATAGGAAAGGTGATTTCACTATATTTCTGACCAGGCACAGGCCCTATCACAAGAATATTTTTTTTATTGGGGCAATAGCTCTGAAAAGACAAATTGCCTATCTTTTCTTTCATCTCGGGATTAAAATATTTATAGCTCCCACATAAATAAGGAGCTGTGCAGCAGCTACAAAATACGAGTCCGATAGAATATAGAATAAGGATATACAAAAAAGAACCAATCCCAACGAAAAGGCCACCCATTTTATTTTATAGAAAAAAATAGATAAATCGAAATATTTCATGACTTTGTTGACCTGACCAGGAAAAAAGAAGTTATCTTTGAGGATACTTCTTAATTGAATTAAATTGGAATGGGTGTGATGTGGATTGATGTAGATACAGTTATTGGACTACTCTTATTCTTTATCCGAAAGAGGAGTTTGAAACTCTCTATTTTGAAATCATTAGTTGAATAGAAATCGATTTTCAATCCAAATTAAGTCACGATTCTCGCCAACCAACCTATTGACCAAGCAAAAAACCTCATTCTTTTGGATCCAAAAACGATGGAATGGTTTTTGAATCAAGGATTTTTTACATTTTTTATTTGAGGTGAATTCGAAATTGTTCGAATTGTGTAATCGTCAATTATTGACACCGGTAACCGACCTAAAGCAATTTGATTATAATTCAATTCGTGACGATTATAAGTAGAAAGTTCATATTCTTCAGTCATTGATAAACAATTTGTTGGACAATACTTAACGCAATTACCACAAAATATACAGATTCCAAAATCAATACTGTAATTAAGTAATCGTTTCTTTCGAATATCCGTTTCCAATTTCCAATCAACAACGGATAAATCTATAGGACATACATGAACACATACTTCACAAGCAATGCATTTATCAAATTCAAAGTGGATTCGTCCTCGAAAACGTTCTGATGTGATCAATTTTTCGTAGGGGTATTGAATAGTTACAGGTAAACAATTCACATGGGACAAGGTAATCATGAAACCTTGACCAATGTACCTTGCAGCTCGTATTGTTTGTTGACCATAATTGATGAACTCAGTTACCATAGGAAACATATTGTAAATATCTATAAATAATTTTATACTTGTTTCTTTCTCTTTTTTGAGACAAGTTGTGAATATAGAATATTCTATTCTTTTACAGTGAAAGAAGTTGGAATGAAGTTGTTAATAATAGATTACCTAAAGAAATAGGTAAAAGAAATTTCCATCCAAGATTTAATAGTTGGTCCATTCTCAGTCTCGGTAAAGTCCATCTTGTTGCAATAGAAATGAACAAGAACAAATAAGTTTTAGGTAATGTAATAAAGATACCGATTATTGTTCCAAAAACTTTACCTCTTTCAAAAAGCTCAGGAACGAATATGTACAGAATAGAAAGATTCCAACCTCCCAAGTAAAGAACTGTTACAAATAATGAAGAAACTAGTAGATTCAGATACGAAGCAACATAAAATAAACCAAATTTGATACCTGAATATTCGGTTTGATAACCTGCTACTAATTCATCTTCTGCTTCTGGTAAATCAAAAGGTAATCTCTCACACTCGGCTAGAGAAGAAATTAGAAAAACAATAAACCCTATAGGTTGACGCCACAAATTCCACCCCCAAAAACCATATTTTGACTGCGCTTCAACTATATCAACTGTACTTGAACTGTTAGATAATCATAGTCGATGATAACATCACTGTTCCCATCGCTATTACAGAACCGTACATGAGATTTTCACCTCATGCGGCTCCTCAGAGGTCGCAAATAAATCTAAGTACCTTTCGACATTATTTATCTTGATATGTTTATAGGATAGAGATTCAAACTCTTATCCTAAGGCCTCGAATTAGACCAATGGAATTCTATCTGCTATTTATAAGAAATATATATTTCTTATAAATAAAAGTACTTCTGAATTGATCTCATCTTTTAAGAATTTTCATTTTTCTTTGTTGAAATAACTTTATCCTTGAATAAAAAAAGAGTTTTTTGGAGGAATATCACATAGCTATTTCAACCGATCATTTTCCATTACGAAAAAGAATTAGACATTGCATCAGTTCATGCATCATGACAAGAATTCTATCTCTCTAAATAAAATAGGTATATAGAAAAGAAAGAATAAAAAAAGATCTCTTTTTTGCAATTCTATTCTTTCGAGTTTATTTCGTTCTTATTCTCCTTTCTCAGAAAAGGGGGACATTACCAAAGTAAAAGATTACTTTGTTCTTGATAGTTATTTACTTAATCAGTGGATAAGAACATACTCTGGATCGAAATCATGGGGAGTACTTCTTAATCGTTTCTACCAACTTAAAGCCCCAATTTGAATTCCTTTTACGTACATCCTGTTGGATAATTTACAGAATCTCCATTACTAATCCTTTGCGTATCTTGGTCTTCCTAACCATCCACTCATTTTTATTAACCTTCCATTATGGTAATACATCTATGTTAATAGATAGTAAAAACTCCATACAGTTGATCTTTTGAACCCGCTTCAAGCCATGATGCCTAATCAACCAATCTTGGGTAAACAGTCTCGATTGCTTTGCTTTTATTTACTTTCATTTCATTCTTGTACATAGGAAATGAGATTCAATCCCTTTAACTCTATGTGTATTATCAATCTCTCTATGTGTGATTCAGTGAGACATAAATTTTCCCTTATTTCTTTTCTTTCTAGTAAGAAAATGAAATGAGTTGAATATATATTTTTTATTTTTTTTATTCAGCATTTGGGTTGATGAACTAAACCAGATAGTTATATGAGTGAAATAAAACGGCTTTTGAATTTGCAGTCAATTATGTCTCTCCTAGAAGTAGGTTAGCTACCTCTCATTTTGTTCTAGGATTCTTTTTCTTCGTAGGTCATTTGTGGCATGAGGGAAGGGCTCGTGCAGCTGCAGCAGGATTTGAAAAAGGAATTGATCGTGATTTTGAACCTGTTCTTTCCATGACCCCTCTTAATTGAGATGAGACAGGAGATCCAATGCTTGGATTGAAGTAAGAATCACTTTGATACTATCATACATATTGGGATGAAGTTATACTTAAAAAGTATTCCTTTTTCTTTTTTTAACTCATTTATATCTAATCTATTTTTTCTGGCTTGGCTAAGTGGGATAGCTGAGCCATTCCCCTTTCTTTATGATACCAATCCGAGCCAAACCAATAGAAACAAACCTATTCAATGAGCAAAAAAAAAAAGGAGAGAGAGGGATTCGAACCCTCGATAGTTCTTTGTTCAAAACTATACTAGTTTTCAACACCGGGGCTTGAACCCTCACGATTTTAAAAGTTGACGGATTTTCCTTTTACTATAAATTTCATTGTTGCCGGTATTGACATGTAGAATGGGACTATATCTTTATTCTCGTCCGATTAATCAATTCTTTAAAAGATCTATCATACTATGGAGTGAATGATTTGATCAATGAATATTCGATTCTTTCTTCAATGTTGAATCAATTCTTCCATTTTTCATATAAAAAAATACAGATAGAGATTCGAGTCGTCATTAATCATTTGATATAGTATTCAATATATATGTTTATCCTTCATCCTTTCTGAAGTTTAAATGGAAAGATTCCTCTACCAACGCAGTCCACTCCATTTGTTAGAACAGCTTCCATTGAGTCTCTGCACCTATCCTTTTTTCATTATGAACCTTTGTTTTGGGAAAACAGGATTTGGCTCAGGATTGCCCATTTTTATTAATTCCAAGGTTTCTCTGAATTTGAAAGTTACCACTTAGTAGGTTTCCATACCAAGGCTCAATCCAATTAAGTCCGTAGCGTCTACCAATTTCGCCATATCCCCCTTCTCTTTGTTTTGAGATTAAGATTTCATTGTCATGTCATTCCTTTTTTCTTTCATTTATACTGGAACCCTTGAATTCATTAGATACTGATTACTATCTCGAAAAAAAAAAGTATTTTCCCCTATTTGATTTCTTCCTTATCGGAAACCCGTACTTGATGCAATCAAATTGGATTTTATCATTTCTGTATCGGTGATTCAGTATAGATGTATATATACCCCATATTTATGTCTCTCTTCCTGCCACCTTTCCCATGCAATTTGCAATACTTGAACGGTCGATTCTTTTTTTTTTTTTGTCTTTTCTTTCCCCTTTACGAATGAAAGCGGAGGAATGTCTGATTAGTTCTAATCAATTAAATAATTCGAATTCGAAAGAATTAATAGAATTCGAAATATAAAATAGAGAAGGGTAACAAAAAGAATTTCAAATCTCATGTGAATTCAAACAAAAATGAAAAAGAAAATTTGACTATCTAAAAATATTTAAGATTTACTATACTAATAATATTAGAATTGTGATAAAGAAATCGAAATTTTATATCGCTATATTAATGCTTATGTTCTAGAATATTCAATGATTTATTTGAAATTCTATATTCTATCCTTTTCTATATTCTATAGACACTATATGGTAGTGTATTGAATTCCTATGGGTAGAAAGTTTCGATTATGTAGGCCTGCTTAGCTCAGAGGTTAGAGCATCGCATTTGTAATGCGATGGTCATCGGTTCGATTCCAATAGCCAACTTTTCCTTCATTTTTTGTTCAATTTTTTAATGATTGATAATGTCCCTTTGAAATCAAAGAATATTGAAAAAGTGCCTTCCCCCTTTCCAAAATCCATGAATTTCTTAAGTTATAGGAACTTCCAACTATGTCAAGAAAAAGATCCTTTCTATATATATATAATAATAGAAAGTCTGGATATTTATCCAATTTACCTCATTCTTCTTTATAGTACAAGTACACTGCTTTAGCAGATTTCGCTTCATTTAGTTCAGTTTTAGTTTAGTTTTATTCTGTAAAATAAAAAAATGAAATTAATTCTAACTAGGAATAAGGAGTCTTTAGGTCTCGTTACCGAGGACCTCGTTTCAAAAAATACGACCGCCTGGGGGCTTTACCAGGACTAACTAATACAAGGCCTAAAACCGGAAGTGATCTTAGAAACCAATCACGTTCCGGGAAAAAATCTCAATATCGTATTCGTCTATAAGAAAAACCAAAATTGCATTTTCACTATGGTCTTACAGAACAACAATTGCTTAAATACATTCGTATCGCCGGAAAAGCCAAGGGGTCAACAGGTCCATTGTAACTCAAAAATACAGGCATTTGTGGGTTCAATGCGAAAATTGTTATGGATTAAATTATAAGAAATTTTTGAAATCAAAAACAAATATTTGTGAACAATGTGGCTATCATTTGAAAATGAGTAGTTCAGATGGAATCGAACTTTCGATCGATCCCGGTACTTGGCATCCTATGGATGAAGACATGGTCTTTCTGGATCCCATTGGATTTCATTCGGAGGAGGAGCTTTATAAAGATCGTATTGATTCTTATCAAAGAAAGACGGGATTAACTGAGGCCGTTCAACCAGGCATAGGTCAACTAAATGGTATTCCCGTAGCAATTGTGTTATGGATTTTCAGTTTATGGGGGGTAGTATGGGATCCGTAGTCGGGGAGAAAATCACCCGCTTGATTGAGTACGCTACCAATAAATTTCTACCTCTTATTATAGTGTATGCTTCTGGGGGGCACCCATACAAGAAGGAAGTTTGAGCTTGATGCAAATGGCTAAAATATCGTCTGCTTTATATGATTATCAATCAAATAAAAAGTTATTTTATGTATCAATCCTTACATCTCCTACTACTGGTGGGCTAACAGCTAGTTTTGGTATGTTGGGAGATATCATTATTGCTGAACCCAATTCCTATATTGCATTTGCGAGTAAAAGAGTAATTGAACAAACATTGAATAAAACAGTACCTGAAGGTTCGCAAGCAGCTGAATATTTATTCCAGAAGGGCTTATTTGACCTAATTGTTCCACATAATCCTTTAAATAGCGTTTTGAGCGAGTTATTTAAGCTCTACGCTTTCTTTCCTTTGAATTAAAATTCAATCAAGTAGAGCACACAAAATTCAATTAGTTTATTTGTAGCAAACAAGTAGTTAGTTTATCAGAATCAAAGTAAATAAGAATGGAGTTTTTTTTGATGACCTAAGATCTAATTGTAGAAAGAATAAAAAGTTGCGGATAACTCTTTTTTTTACCTAGAATCCCGATTACTAATTAAGAAGTCTCTATCAACAAGATAAAAAAGTGAATTCTTCCTTTCGTGAAATTAGGCAAATAAAATGAATTTCGTCTTAGGTCTTATGTATATAATCAAATAGAGAAAATATAGATATATAGTTTTTTTATCTTTCTCTATCTCCCGAAAATCCCATTTTCACTGAAAATTCCCGTTGGGTCGCATTCTAACGAATCTTTCAATAATATGTAAAAAACTCTTTCTTTATTAAAAATTCGAAGACAAGAACAAAAGAAAAAGAAATGAAGAAAAATAATAAAGTGAATTATCATACATATCTTTCATGTAGAAAGATGAATAAGTCCATTTATTTAGTTCTACATTCCTTGGACTTATTCTATATACTCACTTAGATACTTATTTCTATACTAAGAATTTGAAATTTAATTAATTAATAATAATTACAATTCTTAATTATAATCATTATAATATATTTATTTTTTATAAAAAATAAATAATAGCAAGTACAAATAGTAAATCGAGGTGCCCATTTTATGACAACTTTCAATTTCCCCTCTATTTTTGTGCCTTTAGTAGGCCTAGTATTTCCGGCAATTGCAATGGCTTCTTTATCTCTTCATGTTCAAAAAAATAAGATTGTTTAGATCTGATGGGACCCAATCTCATCCGATTTTTTTTTTCAAAACTTAGACTTGTAGCATAACACAGATATCTATTTCGAAAAATATGGTTTAACGTGTAATTTCTGCCGAACATAAAGGAAAAAGCTCTTATGCCTGCAGAAAAGGATCTATGGGTAAATGAATTTTAGCTAGTTTCAAATAGATCAGGATCGCTGGATGGCTAAAATGTAAAGTCGGTGGATCTATAGGATATCAATATGTATAGTGGGCTCATATGAAGGTTATGTTATTATTTTAGATCTAACCAATTTGATGAATTACTCCTAAAGGTTCACATCAAACTAGTGAAAAACTAGTGCTAAATTCACATCAAACTAGTGCTAGTTGATGAGAGTTACTTCAGAAACAAAAAAATGTAAAGTCAAATTCATTTGGGGTATTCTCTCAATTCCAATAAAATGCAATCAAATCAAGTATGAGTTGGCGATCAGAAGATATACGGATAGAACTTATAACGGGGTCTTGAAAACTAAGTAATTTCTGCTGGGCCCTTATCCTTTTTTTAGGTTCATTAGGATTCTTATTGGTTGGAACTTCCAGTTATCTTGGTCGAAATTTGATATCTTTTTTCCTGTCTCAGCAAATCATTTTTTTCCACAAGGGATCATGATGTCTTTCTACGGGATCGCGGGTCTCTTTATTAGTTCCTATTTGTGGTGCACAATTTCCTGGAATGTAAGTAGTGGTTATGATCGATTCGATAGAAAGGAAGGGATAATGTGTATTTTTCATTGGGGATTTCCTGGAAAAAATCGTCGCATATTCCTCCGATTCCTTATAAAAGATATTCAGTCCGTTAGAATAGAAGTTAAAGAGGGTATTTATGCTGTCATGTCCTTTATATGGATATCAGAGGCCAGGGGGCCATTCCCTTGACCCGTACTGATGAGAATTTGACTCCACGAGAAATTGAACAAAAAGCCGCCCAATTGGCCTATTTCTTGCGCATACATCTGTAACCGTAAAAATGGTATTATTGAAACTTGCTTGAACATGAATAACCCCCTTTGGTATTCTACGTGCACTCTTACGTGAACCAATACGTCCATTTCTACGTGAACCAATTCTCAGTATAGCTTTTGCCATATTTTATCATCTCATAAACATGAGTCAGAGATATATGGATATATCCATTTCATGTGAAAACAGATTCCTTATTTGGACATCGAGTCCTTTAGTGAGTCTGATTATCCTTGTCTTTGTTTATGTCTCGGGTTGGAACAAATTACTATAATGCGCCCCCGCCTACGGATTAGGCGACATATTTCACAAATTTTACGAACAGAAGCTCTTATTTTCATATTTGTCATTTCTTATCTTAATTCTGAATCTACTTCTTGGAAGAAAATAAGTTTCTTGAAATTTTTCATCTCAAATCTTATTGAATAAAAACCACCTAATCCTTCCAATCCTTGTTGTGGAGTCGATAAATTATACGTCCTCTAGTTAAATCATAACGACTTACTTCAATTTTGACTCTATCTCTTGGCAGTATCCGTATAAAACTACGCCGGATCTTTCCTGAAACATAACCCAGAATCAGATCTTCATTATCTAATCGAATCCAAAACATACCATTGGGAAGCGATTCAGTAATTAAACCTTCATGAATCCATTTTTGTTCTTTCATTCCAGGTAAAGCCTCCTTGAAGTATCAACTAATGGAGGAGGAACGATATTAGACAACCCGTCCCTTTTCTTTTTTTAGAAATTGGAAGAAGTTTCAGATCCAATTTGGATATTAAAAGGATTACCATATATAACACAAAATTTCTCCACTGATTCCTTCTAGTCGAGCCTCTCAGTTTGCCATTATACCTCGAGAAGTAGAAAGAATTACAATCCCCATCCCACCTAAAATTCTAGGAATTCGTTGAGAGTTCAAATAGATTCGTAGACCGGGTCGACTGATTCGTTTAAATTTTAAAAAATTTCTATAGGGTCTTTTCCTATTCCTTCTATGCCGCAGGTTTAAAACCAAAAAAGATTTGTTTTTTTCTCGATGTTTTCTAACGTTTTCAATAAAACCTTCTCGGAAAAGTATTTTAACAATATTTTAGGTAATATTAGTAGATACAATGCGAACCACTCTTTTTCTATCCATATCAGCATTTCGTATAGAGGTTATTATCTCAGCAATAGTGTCCCTACCTATGGTGAACTAAAATTATGGGTGCCCCAAAATTTGATATAATCAACATTTTTTTTTTACTTATTTGTTTTATGAATATGAATTATTAAAGATATATGCGTGAGACACAATCTACTAATTAATCTAGTTCTTAATCTATGTCTTTCAAATACCCACTATAAACATATAAGTAATCTCATTTTATAATACATCGGGTGCTAATGAAACTATTTTAGTAAAATGGAATTGTCTCAATTCACGGGGGATCGCACCAAAAATTCTAGTTCCTTTTGGATTTCCTTCTTGATCAATCACAACTGCAGCATTGTCATCATATCGTATTATCATACCGCTGTCACGTTTAAATTCTTTACAGGTACGAACAATTACAACTCTGACTACTTCTGATTTTTCTAGGGGCATATTTGGTACTGCTTCTTTGATTACAGCAACAATAATGTCAGCAATATGAGCATATCGACGATTGCTAGCTCCTATGATTTGAATACACATCAATTCTCAAGCCCCGCTGTTATCTGCTACATTTAAATGGGCCTGAGGTTGAATCATATCAATTTTTCAGTCTATTCTTCCAATGCAAAGGATGAAGAAAAAATGAATATTATGTCCAAAAAAATAAACTTTCATCCCCAAGATTCATTTATGTTGGTTCTACATTTTTATCCCGAAATAATGAATTGAGTTCGTATAGGCATTTCAGATGCTGCTATTGAAATAGCCCTTCTAGCCATATTTTTTATTACTTCACCCATTTCGTATAGTATTCGAACTGGTTTAACAAAAGCTACCCAATATTCAGGGAATCCCTTTCTCGAACCCATACGTGTTTCAGTGGGTCTTATTGTAACTGGTTTGTCTGGAAATATACGGACCCAGATTTTTCCACCACAGTGTGCATTTCGTGTCATTACTCGTCGACCTGCTTCAATTTGTCTAGATGTGATCCAAGCAGGTTCAAATGCCTGAAGAGCATATTTACCGACAAATATGATTACCTCGATAAGATATTCCCTTTAGTCTTCCTCTATGTTGTTTACGGAATCTAGTTCTTTTGGGGTTATAGTTGATGGTTGTTTCACAATTCCACCTCTACTACAGAACCGGACGTGAGAGTTTCTTCTCATCCAGCTCCTCACGAATAAAAGGATTAAAAACATTTAATCCCTAGAGTCAAGACTAAGAAAAATGTATAAACCAATACAGATGTACAGATGTACGCGCAAGAAATAGGCGTGAAACTCTTTTTTCTAGAACTTTAGGCAGTTCTCGAAAAAAGATAGCGAAAAAAATTATCCCTAGAGTCGAGATTAAGAGGAATGTATAAACTAATGCTTCCATAGATTCGATCGTGGTTTACAATTATAGCTTCCATACCTGTTTATTTTTTGTTTCTTTGGGAATCATCTCTCGGATAAAGAAAGTGCAAGAGTAAAAAAAAGCAGTGATTCAAATCCACTCCGGTACTCTATGTAAAATTCCCCCCCCCCCTCCCCCTCGCAAAAAGAAAATAGAGGTGAAAGATACCAAAGCAGTCTTGTATCAGATTACATGTCTTCTTGTCGTTGGATCCCCAAGTTTTTGGAATGCTCCAAACTCTACTTGAGCATCCAAATCTGGGTCAATACTGGCAAAAACATCTCTCAACAAGGTTCTAGCACCATGCCAAATGTGTCCGAAGAAGAAGAGCAAAGCAAACGAAGCATGCCCAAAAGTAAACCAACCCCTTGGACTGCTACGAAAAACACCATCGGATTTCAAAGTAGTAGGATCTAATTCAAAAATTTCACCCAATTGAGTGCGTCTAGCATATTTTTTCACAGTAGCAGGATCACTATAACTGACTCCATTGAGTTTACCGCCGTAGAACTCAACAGTTACACCTACTTGTTCAACACTATACGTCAATCCTGCCCTTCTAAAAGGAACATCAGCTCTAACAATTCCGTCGCCGTCTACCAAAACAACTGGAAATGTTTCAAAAAAAGTAGGCATGTGATGTACAAAAAGTTCAACCCCTTCTTTATCTCTAAAGATAGGGTGTCCTAACCATCCAACCGCTATTCCATCTCTGTTATCCATTGAACTTGCCCTGAATAATCCCCTTTTAGCCGGATTATTGCCGATATAATCATAAAAGCTAATTTTTCAGGAATTTTAGACCAGGCTTCTGATAAACTTTGATTTTCTTCTAGCCCAGTACTAACTCTTCGGTATATCTCTTGCTGGAAGTAACCTTGATCCCATTGATAATGAGTGGGCCCAAATAATTCGATGAGGGTAGTTGCTGAACCATACCACATAGTTCCAGCAAAAACAAAAGCAGCAAAAAAGACAGCCGTGATACTACTGGAAAGTACGATTTCAATATTTTCCATACGTAATCCTTTATATAGACATTGTGGCGGGCGGACACTAAGATGGAATAGACCCCCTAATATGCCCAATGTCCCTGCTGCAATATGATGAGAAGCTATTCCTCCCGGAACAAAAGGATCAAAACCTTCCACGCCCCACACCGGATTTACAGGTTGTACTTTTCCCGTTAGTCCATAAGGACCGAACACCCATATTCCAGGACCATACAAGCTTGTTACATGAAATGTACCAAAACCAAAGCAAGCCACCCTTGAGAGAAATAAATGAATTCCAAAGATCTTGGGCAAATCCAAAGAAGGTTTTCCTGTACGTTTATCACAAAATATTTCTAGATCCCAATAGACCCAATGCCAGATAGCTGCCAAAAAGCATAAGCCAAAACACAATATGTGCCCCAGCTACACCTTCGTAACTCCAAATCCCCAGATTCGTTACAGTCCTTCCCGTGATATTCCAACCTCACCATGAATTGGTTATTCCTAAACGAGTCATGAAAGGTATAATATATATACCGTGTCTCCACATTGGATCAAGAACAGGTCAGAAGGATCAAAAACTACTAATTCATACAGAGCCATCGAACCTGCCCAACCAGCAACCAAGCTGTATGCATTATATGAACAGAAATCAACCGACCGGGATCATTCAATACAACGGTATGAACACGATACCAAGGTAAACCCATGGAAAATATATCCTTATCAAAGATAAATAGACACTACGTAACTTTATTGCATTGGAAAAGCTATACTATGACTATTCTATGGACCCCCTTGTTCTGAAATAATCCACTAAACAAGGGTTAGTATTTGTTCTATTCTATTGGTAATAATGAAACAATTCTATTCGTAGGAACAAAGAGAAGCAGATTTATTCTATACCCGATAAGTACCAATACGCAATGGGTGGTTGATACCATTTTCTATCAATAAATTTGTCCTTCCTTATTCCTCATTAAAAGGCCCTATTCATCAAAATTTTCCTTTATTTCTTCTTTTGTCTTTCTTTATGAATTTTTCTAATCTATGGATAAAATAAATACAATAAAACCAATATTATAAAGACAATAAAATAATGTTGTTACGTTTCCACATCAAAGTAAAATATAGTACTTAGTTCTTTTTTCTTTCAATTAATGCCTATTGGTGTTCCAAAAGTACCTTTTTGAAGTCCTGGAGAGGAAGATGCATCTTGGGTTGACGTATAGTGCGACTTGTCAGATATATTGGGTCATATGGGATTTCCCCGTTCTCTCCCCTGATCGAGACATCCTCTGTTTCGCCCAACAAAGATAAATTGAATCATCAAAAATTTGGAGTGTGAAGCGCAATTAGATCAATTGTTTGGGGGATTCACATTACTATTATCAATTAGAATAATTTATGGTTGGCTTGGTTGGACTTAAAAATGAAGTATCCAGGCTCCATTTAGAAAAAACCCAATTAGTATGGTAATATATCCATGATTACTACTTGTATCATAAATGATTCCTGTTTGGTATTTGTAAAGAGATCCTATTTGTCAAGCGAGGGAATCTCAAACTAAATACTTGTTGAAAAGGTATGAAATGAATTGAAAAAAAAAAAAAAAGAGTCATAACAAAAATAAATGGTGATGATAAGATTTTTCCTATATGTGCAAATCAAAATCAGGCGGATCTTTACCCGGAGTAGAGCATAAACCTAAAAAGATGAAAGAGACCCATTCAGGAACAAGAAAATACCATCGTGATTTTCATTGAATCTCGATGAAACAATACATCATTGAGAAGTTAATTCGATAAGTTTAGTGAATTTTTTTCTATTATAAGGACGAAAGAAGTTCAAATTCGTCTTTATTGAAAAATCGAAGAAATAGTCATTTCATTAAAAGTCAGAAAAAACCTGCTATGAAAAAAGAATAGGAACAAAGAAAGACGACTTAAATCTATACATTGATTCTTTTTTTTTTTTTTTGCAATTATTTTTTGAACCGTATGGGTCAAAAGGTGCATGTACGGTTCCTAAGGGATACAATTTTATCCTAATCAACCGACTTTATCGAGAAAGACTACTTTTTTTAGGCCAAGAAGTTGATAGCGAGATGTCGAAACAACTCATCGATCTTATGGTATATCTCAGTATCGAGGATGATACCAAAGATCTGTATTTGTTTATAAACTCGCCTGGCCGATGGGTAATACCTGGAGTAGCTATTTACAATACTATGCAATTTGTGCGACCAGATGTCCATACATTATGCATGGGATTAGCCGCGTCAATGGGATCTTTTATCTTGGTTGGAGGAGAAATTACCAAACGTCTAGCATTCCCTCATGCTTGGCGCCAATGAGGTTTTTTTTATTTGAGAGAAAAAAGAAGACTATGCCTTCACCATATGAATATTAAGTAATAATAGCATGGCACTTCAAATTTGATTTGCAAAATTTTTGTATTATTTTTTTTTTTTCAAAAGATTCGATTATGTATCGAGAGAGTAGTATGAGATAAAACGTATTTCTGATTTCTCTTATCTATCGGGAGTCCAGTCCAGCGTTTTTTGTTTTCACATCGAAGGGCTCTTAAAAATATTTATGTTATAAAAGAAGAGGGCGAAAAAAAAACAAGATTTTTCCTTATTTGATTTGATCAAAAAGAAACTTTGGGATTGCTGAATCAAAGACAAAAAAAAAAGAATCAATTTCAAAATAGAAAGCAATAGAGCCATCACAGTATTTTTTAACTCCTCTGAAAGGAAGGGTGGCAATTTGATCATTTATCCATCTGGGTCTGATAGATTCTATTTTTCTCTTTCTTCAATGGAAGGTTAGGTGTCAAATTTTATTGTAGAGCCATATGCAATGCACAAAAGATAATGCATGTACGGTTGTTCAATTCTATCTTTGTTTCCCTATTATTCTTTATCTTTCTTTCTTTTCTCTTCGTTTCATCACGTGAGATATAGAACTGCTATATCATCAGGGTAATGATCCATCAACCCGCTAGTTCTTTTTATGAGGCACAAATGGGAGAATTTATCCTGGAAGCGAAAGAACTGCTGAAACTACGCAAAACCCTCACAGGGGTTTATGTACAAAGAACGGGCAAACCCTTATGGGTTGTATCTCAAGACATGGAAAGAGATGTTTTATGTCAGCAACAGAAGTCCAAGCTTATGGAATTGTTGATCTTGTAGCAGTTGAATGAAAATAAGATGGATTTTATAAAAATCCGTGATTTGAGATTTTATCTACGAGTTTAATAGAAATAATTCATAATCATCTTGTTAGGATCAATCTAAACCAGCCCATTATGTATATGATTCAACATGCCAACTATTAAACAACTTAATAGAAATACAAGACAGCCAATTCGAAATGTCACGAAATCCCCCAATCTTCGAGGATGTCCTCAGCGTCGAGGAACATGTACTAGGGTGTATGTGCGACTCGTTTAGATCATGAGTTGGCACAAAAAAAAAAGCAAGAAAACTACTTTCCAATATCAATGATTAGTACCAGTAAATAGGATAGAATGGAAGAAAAAACCCCATTCACTATCTAAAAATAAGCAAATCGATCCATCTATTGTGTATGAAGTTTATGGTTTCCATTGGTGCAAATCCAATCACTTGAATTTAAGATGAGAAGCAATTCTCCATTGGTAGCAAATGGTTATCTATTAAGCAGAGGAAATCTTATTTCAATTTCAAAAACATAAAAATGAAGCTCCCACTCTGTCAAGAACGGACTAAGAGGGTCAGCTACCAAGCTAACTTTCCTAATTAAATACGTTACTGTATAGGTGGATCTCATTGTGAAAGACCTATTACTGGATAATTCATGGGTAGAGCCAAAGAGTGTGGTGTGAACTATACAAGTTACCAATAACATTGATTAAATGAAGGAAAGGCTCTAGTGTATAGAGAAGACCTCACCGTTTAAGAAGTAACCATAGAAACGACGGAACCCACTATTTCTTTATCCATTTAATTTATATTTATTTTTATATATTTTTCACACTTAGCAGAATGAAATTTCTTATTTCTTTCGTATTTCGCAGTGAAATACCTAAAAAAAATAAAAAATCGTGGTCGGGAAGGTTATAGTAGCCAAAGCCATTGGAATTTTTATTTTATACATTGGCAAAATCCGTTTGGTTATTAATAGACTAGGAAAGGGGAAAAGAATAACTAAAAGAAAGGAAATCAATTATTTATTCGTCAAAGTTTCATTTATTCAATGACCAGAACTAAATGCAGATATATAGCTCGGAGACGTAGAACAAAAATTCATTTATTTGCATCAAGCTTTCGAGGGGCTCATTCAAGACTTACTCGAACTATTACTCAACAAAAAATAAGAGCTTTGGTTTTGGCCCATCGGGATAGGGATAAGCAAAAGATAAATTTTCGTCGTTTGTGGATCACTCGGATAAACGCGGTAATTCGCTAAAAGGGAGTATCCTATAGTTATAGTAAATTAATACATGATCTATACAAGAGACAGTTGCTTCTTAATCGTAAAATACTTGCACAAATAGCTATATCAAATAGGAATTGTCTTTATATGATTTCCAACGAGATCATAAAAGAAGTAGATTTCAAAGAATCCATCGGAATAATTTAAACGGAGTTCCCCGGAGAATGAACTCCGGGAAGGTGGAGTCGAAATTCCTATGAGAAAATATGCTAAAGTAGTCAAAATGAATGAACACATTCAATTAAAAAAAATATTTTTTTTCTTTTCCGATTCGTTTTTTTTCTTACGACACGATAATAAAATCTGGATTCCCGGATTTGTCGAACAAAACAACAATCCGCATTTGAGTTCTGATTGGAATTCTAATTCAAGTGAACAAAGAATAAGCCTATTTATTTCTGGTTCTAAGACCAGTAGTTCTAGCGGTCGACTCGGTTCTTTCAAATTGTTTCTCATTATTGAGAAAAGGTAACAAAGATAAAATGCGAGCTTGTTTTATAGCAATAGTAATTAATCGTTGTTGTTTCAAGGTCAATCTATTCAGTCGTCTAGATAATATTTTTCCTTGTTCACTAATAAATTGACTAATTAAACTCATGTTTCTATAATCAATTCGATCTCCTGATTAAATCGGGGGCAAACGCCTACGAAAAGATCGCTTGGATTTAAGAAAAGGTCGCTTGGATTTATCCATGAGTGATTCATACACAGCATCTCTTTCTTTTATCAACGGTTCTACCAATTGATATCTTTCCACAAATAATTGAAATTCTATTTCTTGATCTGTATCTTCAATTTTTGGAAACTTATAAAGTTCTTCTGTCAAACCCTGATCAATGAACCTGCAAAATCCTTCAAATTGTATCTGATTAAATCCAGGTATTGTAGACATTCCCTCATTTCCATCCCCGAGCATTTTGAATTTCCCATTTCTCAAAAAATCCCATTATTGGTCCATTCTTCATCGAATTAGCGAATTAGATAGATGATCTAGCAATGATGGAATTTCTATTCTGTTTACTGAATCACATGAAATTTTACCCAACTCCCTATTTGTAATGGAATATATGAACTACGTATGAACAGACGAATAAAGAGAATTTTCTACTTAAATTGGAATTTGCAACAGATCCAAAGGAATTGATAAAACATTCCTAGAAACAGAATTCTGCTACTTAGACTTATTAAGGTATAGGGTTTTGTATAGAATAGAAAAACAAAAATGATTGTAATTCTACCATTATTATGATATTACATATTCCAATTTGAGAAAAATAAAAGGATTCGGCATTTGATCTTTTCACTGAGATAAAGACACAAAAATCAGAAACAATATACGATTTTTTTAGCACTTAACCACCTTTATGTTATGGATTTCATTGTTCAAAAAATGATTCGCAGAGAAAAGAGATATTTTGACTTTACAGATTTTTGAGTAGATATAGGATTTAAATTGTATAAGAAGGGTTGCATTTATTAAACAAGTGTGCTGTGCTGATAGCTAAAATATCCGACTTTTCTTTTTTTACCGTTCTATTCGGAACAGCCGGGGTCGTGCTCTATCAAAACTAAATTTCTATTCAATGCAAAATGGAAGTATGATAATTTTCTGATAATTCCCTATCAACAACATATCTAAATAATAGATATCTGTGTAACAATTTCTGTTCTGGGGTTTACATATGCTCATCTATTTTGTTATAATAGAAATTGAGAAGGATTTTTTGATTGAAAAAAACCAATACTGATTAGTTCTATCTCAATTTGTATTTTATAATGACATTAGGAAAACACAATTTGGAGATTCAAATCCCAGAATCGTTCATGAATTCGAAGTAAGCAGTCAATAGTTAATGGTTTAAATTTGTCCTAAATTTTAGCTGAAAATCCACATTTTTTTCTCAATAGAAAAATGAGATATTTTTTAGCATTGTGGATTTTCAGATACTATACAATCAATCGAAGGGATGGATCAAATCCAATCAAAAAAAGGA